>CM019149.1:80041278-80684654 GCA_009733165.1 Naja naja
GCTAGAAAACTGTTAAGTTTGCATGAAGAGACAGGCGGAGTGCTTCAAGCTCTTGTTTATTAGTGACTACAGCTCAGAACAAACCCACTTTGGCTGGGCTGGCTGCTACTTTAGCCAGCAGCCTTGGTTAAAATCAGAGTGCAGGGTTTTCCCCACTTTTTAAACCAATCATTTCTTACATTTTACAAGAACAGTTCAAACTAAACCAATGACTTTAAACCTGCATACAACACCCCTCCCCACTAGGTTCAGTCCATACTCAAACCCAGCCTATCTAATGTATTCTTTTAAATAGGTGGGGCTCTTCATTATACGTTGAGACCTCGTGGTTCCAGATGTTTTAAGGTTCTCACTTGTGAGGAGGAAATGTGTCTGCTGACATTTCCTTACTAGGACTTGTAGTAATGGTAGAACCTGTTTGGTTACTACAACCTGGTCTCTCCTCCCAATCCATCTCAACCCAATGTCAGCACCAAATCAGGTAATGATGTGCAATCTTCCATTTGTGAAAATGGTTGTTGGTATTATGACAGGTTTGGGATGGTTCCTGTCATGTTAGCTTCGTTACACATGGGTTGATTCTTGCTTGTTCATTACACTCATGATCCTCCCTTTCCCCTAGAGAGTATTAGGTATGGGAACTAGAGAGGAACAATTGCGATGTTCCTGAGCAATCTGGATCTAAGCTGATCAATGTGCCTGCTCCAGAGGACACCATCCTCTGTTTGTACCCTGTAGACGAGGCCTGTGATTTGGGTTATCTCAGCAGGAATCCATAAAGGTTCACCCATAAGGTTCTTAGCATAAACAGAATCACCCACAGTGAGCGTGCAGACTTTTAGTGTGGAATCTGGTGGTGTGTTGGGTGCGTAAGTGGGATGAAAGGCGGTCAAGGGGAGACCTGAGTTTCCTACCCATCAACAACTCTGCTGGGGATAAGTTAGTTGATGGGTTGGGAGTGATATGCTGGACACTGAGAAGTTTTCAACTCTCTCAGTGATATCCCCTGGACCCAATTGCTGAAGTTTTTCCAGTAAATGCGTACCATCGTTCCCAGCCCGACGTTAGCGAAGAAAGTGCCCAGGGGCTGTCAGGGCATGTCTGATACCCTGCTGTGCTAGATATGATTCAAAAAGGTTGGATGTATTAGGGCCATTGTCAGAAACGAGTACATCAGGTAACCCATGAGTTACAAAAAGCTTTTAAGCTGTTTGATGACAGCATCAGTTGTGGTGGATGCCACAGGGATGTCCTGTAGCCATTTGGAATATGCATCTACTATAATAAGGAAAGTGTGCCCTCTGGTAGGGCCAGCAAAATCAATGTGAATCCTGGACCATGGGCCCCTAGGACATTCCCATTCCTGTGTGGGGGCGAGAGGTGGGGCAGGCCTGACTACCTGACAGTTGGGACAAGATGCAACCCAGTTTTCAACTAGGTATTGTCAATACCTGGCCACCATACATAACTCCTGACCAATCCCTTCATTCTTACAATACCTGGATGACCCTCATGTAACATTTCCAAAACCTCTTTTTGCAGTTTTGCAGGAATAACCACCCTGTTACCCCACAAAATACATCCTCTTAATACAGATAATTCAGTTTGCCTGGATTTAAAAGGTTGGGCAAGTTGAGGTAGATCTTGAAGAGGCCAACCTTTCTTAATGCAGCCTATAACAGGAGCCAACACAGTGTCTTTGGCAGTCTCTCTGGCAATTTCAGCAGCATGAACTGGAAGGTTGGCAACAGTTTCTAGGAAAAAGGTGTGTGTTTCAGGTTCAAAGTCCTCCTTGTGGCAAGGAAGTGGGCAACGACTCAGTGCATCAGCATGTCCAATGTCCTTGCCAGGCTTGTGGATAAGTTTGTATGAATAAGCAGCAAGAAATTCAGTCCACCTCAGCATTCTTGGTGACAGGATAGTAGGTGTAGGCTTGTCTCCTGCCACAATGCCTAACAAAGGTTTGTGATCTGTAACAATGGTAAATGTTCTCCCATACAGATATTCATGAAATTTCTTAACAGCTGCAACAATTGCCAATGCCTCCTTGTCCAATTGGCTGTAATTCCTCTCTGCTTTGGTCAAAGTGCGAGAGTAAAATGCAATAGGGGCTTCTCCACTGGGAAGCCTGTGGCTCAAACCCACCCCCACTCCAAAGGGGATGCATCACAAGTCAGTACAACAGGCAAATTCTCAGAGAACTGTATCAGTACAGCATCAGACGTGATTAGTCTTTTAATACTGTTAAATGCTGATTGTTCCTTCCTGCCCCAGACCCAAACAGACTTTTTATCAAGTAATCTGTGCAATGGTTCAGCAATGGTTGCCTTCTGAGGTAGGAACATGTGATAAAAGTTAATGAGTCCAAGGAAAGCTTGCAAATCTGTTTTGCATTTAGGTCTAGGGGCTTCTTTGATTGCTTTAACCTTGGCATCTGTAGGGTGGATGCCATGCTTGTCAATCATGTAGCCCAGGAACTCAACCTTGTCAGTTCTAAGAGTGCATTTTTCTTCCTTGACTCTTAACCCCGCTTTCCTGAATCTGGTAAGGACTTCTCTGAGTCTTTCTTGTAACTGAGTGTCATTTTCAGCAGAGATTAACACATCATCAAAGTAAGGCACTACCCTGGCAGTCCTTGGAGCATTCTTTCCATAAGGCTTTGAAAGATGCCTGGTGCCATGCTTACTCCAAATTGTAACCTTTTACATTTGAAAGCACCTCTATGAGTCACAATGGTTTGGGCCTCTGCAGTGGCATCATCAACTGTTAGTTGTTGATATGCCTAGGCCAGATCCAATTTGGCAAAGACTGTACCCCTGTCAAGCGAATGTAACAGATGATGCACCACTGGAACTGGATATGCGCTCTGCTGCAGCGCATGGTTCAGTGTTCCCTTATAGTCCCCACAGATTCTTACTGGTCCATCAATCTTGACTGGTGTGACTATGGGTGTCTCCCATCTGGAGTGGTCAGTGGGCTCTAAAACCCCTTGAGCTATTAATTTGTCTAATTGTGCATCAATTTTTTCCTTTAAAGCAAATGGGACCCTTCTGGGCTTTAAACGAATTGGGAGCACCTTGGGGTCTAGGTTGAAAGTGATAGGGGTCCCCATATACTTGCCCAATCCTTCGCTGAAGACCTCTGGAAACTCAGACTTCAAGGCCTCCTCCCATTCAGAGTTGCTCACATGATTGATGCCAGTCACCTCGATGCCTAGTGGATTGAACCACTCAAGTCCCAGCAAGCTTGGGCGGTCCTTGTCCACGATGGTCAGGGGCAAACGTTTGGTGTGGCCTTTAAACTTCACGTTGAATTCTCTTGTTCCAACTACTGGAATCTTGTTCCCTTGGTAGTCTTTAAGAGTCAGTGCTTGCTTCTGGAAATGTTTCTTCTGAATGTTGGGAAGCAGCCTGTGAATAGTGTCCCATGACACCATAGATAAATAGGAGCCTGAGTCCACTTCCATTTGGCAAGGCCTTCCTTCAATGAGTACCTTCACATGTACTTTTCTGCTTTTCAAGGGTGAAGAATGACCAATGGTGACTGTTTGATGAGTTTCATTCTTCCCATTTGCTTCTGAGTTGCCCCATTTTCTCACTGAAGTTTTGGGCTTGAATTCTTTCTCAGGAAATTTCTTCCTACTAGGTGGAGTTCTGGATGATTTGCAGACTCTTGCTAGGTGACCTCTTTTCTTACAACGTAGGCAGATGGTGTCTAAAAACTTGCATTCAGTGTGGGGTGCCCCAGCCTCTGCAATAAAAGCCTTGCCTCTTTCTTCCAAGGTCTTTCCTTTTCTTCTCCATTCTGAGTCTATAAATTCCTTCCTCCACCTCACTACAGTCTGAATCAGAGTCTATTTGCTGCAATGGGTTGTTGTGGACTTTTCCACATCAGAATGGCTTGAGGCCTTGTTAATTTTCTTCATGGCTGCTGCTGAGGACTTGGTTGCTTCCGCTGAAACAGCTTCCTCTATGGCCTCCTTAAACGTGATCTTAGGTTTCATTAGTAATTTGCTCTGTAAGACCTTATCTTTAAGGCCTAGAACAAACCGATCACGCATGGCCTCTTCTAAGTTGGTAAACTCACAAGCACCCCAATGTCCCTTAAACTTGCCAAGTCGTTAACATTTTGCTTTCCCCTTGATCCCGACGATAAAACTTGTGTCTCTTAATGAGGCACGATACTTGTGGGGCGTAATGGGCTCTTAAAGCTTTTCTAAATCAGGCCATTCCATTACCTTCAAGTCTGCAGCTCCCGCCAATGCCTTCGCCATCTTGAAGACTGCCGGACCGCAGTGCATGAGAAAGACCGCCCTCTTCCGTCTCTCGGGGATGCCGGCGAGGTCGCTTCCTTCCAAATACATTTGGAAGCGATCCACATACGATTCCCAGTCTTCTGCCGCCGGATCGAACGTGGCTGGGGGGGGGTGTTCAGCGCAGCCGTCTCACTCTTCTGCCTGTCTTCCATGTCGTCTCTTCTTCAGGGGGATCCCATCCTCGTCACCAGTGTTAAGTTTGCATGAAGAGTCAGACGCAAAGAGCTTCAGTGAAGAGTTTATTAAGTGACTACAGCTCGAATGGACCCGACTTGGCTGGGCTACGGCTGCTTCTTATAGCCAGCAGCCGTAGTTGCCAGCCAATCAGAGTGCAGGGTTTTCCCGCACTATTTAAACCAATCCTATTTGACATTTTACAAGAACAATTCAAACTAAACCAATGACATTCAAACCTACATACATAACTATCTCGATGTCCATTTTTGGCCACGATGGCCTCTTGCAACCCTCTGCCAGCAAAAATGGATCTCCCTGTGTGGCCCTCCGAGCTCCATTTTCACTGGCAGAGGCACCACAGGCTGGTCCTTCGCTGTTTCCAGGGAAAACCCATGGGCCAGATCTAAGCAGCCCGTGGGCCAGATCTGGCCTGCAGGCCTTGAGTTTGACACGCCTGTGCACCTGAACCCAGGGATGAGGTGAAGCATAGCACAACATCTGACATGTCATAAACTCCCCCCCAGCCTGACTTCTCTGCAATTACAAATAAGCATGTAGATGGGCCAGAAAGAAGCCAGCTTAGTTCTCCAGCATGGATATTGTTGGGGAATTACAGAGATCCAAGATGCTTTTCAGCCAGCTGCCTTGGAATCTTCATGTAGAGGCATTTTGTGTTATCTTTGGGGCAACAAGCTAACATGGTTCTTCTGGGTGCAAGGAGCTGGGGTATACTCGGGGTCCCATCCATCAACCAATGCCATTGTGCTGGATTTCACAGTCATGCCTTCTCTGTGGCTGCATCTATGCTGTAGAACCCCATAGCCCCAGATATCCAGATGGCCCTTAGCCTTTTGTAAGCTTCTGAACACTCAAGCGATTTGGGCTCAAAGTCACTGCTATGAGATGCCTAACTTTGTAAACCATTTAAATAAATAATACAAGCAAAGAAATTCAAATAACAGCTGCAAAACTGGTGGAAATATTTTGACACAAGGGACAACGGGGTTTGAGTTATATGAACATACACATACCTGTTATCAAGAGGTTTCAATCCATTGCATGATTTGTAAACATTTAGAAGCAGACACGCACATCTCTTTGGGCAGACCAGACATGACTGGTTTAAATTCTTGATTGTTTTATTTTTGCTCTGTAACAGAAAGGGGGAGGCTGAAATCTGAACCAGAGCCTGCAGTGCTCTGTTTTCTCTTCAAAACTGTGCCCTGAAGCTCTGTGTTATCCCAATGGATTGTTGCAGGAAATAACTTTGTGTGTGTGTGAGGAATCCTCAACTAAATCAGATATGCCCAAATCAAAGTGGGATGTGGAAAGCTGCCTTCAGCTCACCTGGAATTCCACCGTCTCCACCACCCTGTTGGCCTTGAAGTTAAAGGATGTAATCAATGCAATGCAAGCAGTTCCATTTGATGAGATTCTCAAATGAGTGACATATGTTTCTGATCTCAGCTTATGGAATGCTGGGGAAGAGTGTTGCCTTCTAAAGCATGTTGAATTGGGGAATTTTGGGACCTGACATCCACATATCTTAAAATAGCTAAGGTTGAGAAACAATGTTCCTAAAGGGCAGCTGTTTCTCGGAGCCATCTTTGCAGCTTTCCCTGAGTCCAGCTTACAGACATTGCTTTTACCTTTGTTGTCTGTTGGTTTAGTCCAAGGGCAATCTACAGACATTCATCTTTTAGCAATAATTGGTGAACTATTCCAAATTACACCGCTTGTTTTATGACTGTTTGCCTTTTTTTCAGGTATAATAGAAATAAAGAGTTAGACAAGGAGATGCCACAGTGGTAGAGTTATGTTGTCTACTGAGAATATATATAGAATATAAAATTATTTATTGGCCAAGTATGATTGGACACACAAGGAATTTGTCTTGGTGCATATGCTCTCAGTGTACACAAAGGAAAAGATACAGCTTTTTGGTACAATTCGAAGTTCTGATATTGACCTACAAACCTCTACAAGGCTTAACTTTTAGGTATGTAACGGGTACATCCTGGAGATGGAGAAATTCCCTGAGGGTGGGCTCCAGCATGAGTCTGAAAGCTCAAAAGATAAAACCTCTGGTCCCGGTGACCGATTCAGACTGGATCCTACAACATTATCCTGGGACACATATATCTGCCTCCATTCGCATGTAAAGGACCATCTACTTCAAAACAATTTATTTAGATATCTTCAGGGGAGCATGCTGCACATGGCCTCTCCAAAATGGGGGAGACAGAGTGTTCCTGTGACAGCACCCTCCCTTTGGAGCTGCCTCCTGCCCAGCCCGGGATCCTCTCGTTGAGTTTTGAGAAGCTTTGAGAATTGCACTATTCAGGAGGGCCTTTGAGGCATGTTTCTTGGATGGATATTTATGCTATCTCCATTTTTATTGCAGGTATATGATTTATCCGGTTTCAGTGACAGAGATTACTAGGGTCTATGCAATGGCAACCATGGCATAGATTGGAATGTAAGAGAAGTAAATGGTAAAAAAAAACATGAGTTAACAAATGAAATGAAAACACCAAAAGTAGTATTGATGGCCATGGATTTTGAAAAAAAAGAAAAAGGATGTAACAGATCTCAGTCAAAGTGGAAAGCCATCCGATCTTACTGAGTAGAATTGGTGAATATAAGCATGGAGATGAATGTGTAAGAATAATTATGAATGAAAACGGTAAAAGGGAAGTCAGAATCTCCCTTTTTATTAATTTATATTTAATTTATATCTATATTTCCATTTTATTTTAATTATGAATAAGAGCACTAAAAGGGAAGTCAGAAAGTAGGAATCCATAGGTTGTTGATAGTTACATGCTACCTTTCAGAGAACAGCGATACCAGAAGAACCAGATATGATATTTAGGAAAACACATGTGATATTCTGGATAAACATGATCCAGGAGAAAATATTCAGCTAGCTGTCATAAATGGATAGTTGGTAAAGAGATAAGAGAGTAAAGAAAAAGCAGTTGGTGGTCCCTTCAAAAACCCAAGAATGAATTAAAATCAGAGGCATCTTCTACAAATCTTGTATTTTTGCATTGCCAAAAAATGACAAATCTGCATCATAATGTCATGATACAGAATTGACCCTTTCATGTTTTATGTTCTCAGATTGGATGCAAATACATAACTCCTGGGATCTGCATTGTGATGTCATGACAGATGTTTTGTCACTTGTTCTCTCCACGGTGCCAGTGATGAGAGTGTTGACCGGTGAGTATGCTTTTTTTTTTAATTAAAAGTTTCAGCATGTGTCTGTACTCTATACTCTGTACGCTGTAATTGATTTTTAATTAATATTTATTTACAGGTTAGGGGGTTATGAAACAAAATAGGTGTCAAAGTGTAAGGCTCTTAATTCTCCCTAAACTCCATCCAAACAAACTGAAATTTTTGCTTTATCATGTCCAATAATGCTAAGATCTGGATAGGGCCTAAATTGCAAATCTCTTGGAGGGAATAGCATAGTTAAAAAGAGGAAACAAATGCCTCAAGATATGCCTCCTGCAACCCTCAGAGGCCAAAACAATATTTCCCCAAATGTAGCTCGCCCTCTCCCTGTTGCTTATTGTTCCTCAATCCCTTGCAGTTGTATCAATGTCACTACATCACTGCACAGTAATTGCTAGAAGAGGTTCTCAAGTGAACTGCCAGGGATAAGAACATAAACGGTGCCCTGCTGGATTGGACTCTTGACCTAATCTAATCCAGCAGACTGTCCTCACAGCAGCCAACCAATTGCACAAGGAAATCTTTAGTCTCCCTGCAGATGGCATGAAAGCAAGTCACACTATCCTTAAGGCTAATAGAACTGGTCCAACCCTTTTTTTGAAGCCAACCAAGCAGATAGCGATCAGGATTTCAGGCTTATCTTTTTACAGGTGAAGCTTAAATTCAAGGAAATGGAGTGTATTATTTCAGTTGAGAAATACTCAATCACTGCTTTATCTTCTATGTACATCTGAATGGGAGAGGATAGCAATGGGGCGGGGGGTGGGGGAATACTCTCTCTCACTTATTTCTATCATAAGGTGATCTAAAATTTCCTTCCAAGCTACCTTTCTTTAACTGATTCTCTCTCTTCTCCCCAGTCCCCAAACTTGAAAGGACATTCAGGAATCAACTAGCATCTGCCCCAATTCTGGAACCAGAACTATAGGTTGTTTTGCTGTGGTTCCTGGCATCTTCATATCCAAAATGCATTGATGTGGTAAAGACAGAACAATTCTTCTTTGTGCCATCCAACATCCCTCTGTTTTGTTTTGTTTTGTTTAATGTCTGTGATGAATCTATAAACATTCTAAACCAACTATGTAGTCCACAGAGATTCTTGCTTGGTAACAATGTTCTTCTTGGCAGGGCCGCTGGTTCTCCCTACTGCATGAGGTCTGATTGGCAGCAGGAAGAAAAAGATTCTCATCAGCACCAGAGAAGTCACTGAACAAACAAGATGATACTGTTTCCTCCAAAAGTGCATCTGCCTTTTCCAATCAAAGCTGCTGATGACTATGACCAAACCAATCTCTCCTTTCCTGCTTTGTTATAGAAGGTTCCCCCCCCCTTGACTTCTCTTCTAATCTGCTCTAGTTTCAGGGATAGGATCCGGCCCAGACAGCACAAATCACACAGGAAGGGGGTTAGATGCAGCTACACAATGGATCTGCCTTGGCTTAGCCTTCATTCTGTCAACTGATCCTGCTAAAGCCTGAAGGCTTATGGGGGGCACTGAATAGTGGTGAACAAAAGCATATCCCTCACAATTAACTCTAGTGTGTGTGTTGCAGTAGTGGTTGAAACTTCACAAAGGATAAGTTGGGTGGGAAGTTAGTCATTTACACATTATTGAAAATGAACAAGGGTGCTGATGCAACATATATTGCATCACGGGCCTTGGTGGTGCAGGCTGTTACTTGCCTGCACTTAAGTTCCAGCTGCCTACAACTGCTGTAGGCTCGAATCCCACCAGGCTCAAGGTTGACTCAGCCTTCCATCCTCTCGGGGTAGGTAAATTGAGGACCCAAGATTGTTGGGGGCAATAAGCTGACCTTGTAAAAATGCCGCTTAGTAATAAGCAGGCATATACAATGGAATGAAGGCTATTACTGAGCACACTGGGTTGTATCCCAAAATTGTAAGCCCTGAGTCTCCGGAGAAGGGCGGCATATAAATGTAATTAAAAATAAAAAAATAAAATAAAATAAATATATGTCCTGGTTATTGCAGATGGCAACTGTTATGTATGTAGGTTTGAATGTTATTGGTTTATTTGAACTGTTCTTGTAAAATGTTAAATGGTATTGGTTTAAATAGTGCGGGAAGAAACCCTGCACTCCCATTGGCTGGCAACTACGGCTGCTGGCTATAAGAAGCAGCCATAGCCCAGCCAAGTCGGGTCCATTCGAGCTGTAGTCACTGAATAAATTCTTCACTGAAGCTCTTTGCATCTGACTCTTCATGCAAACTTAACAGCAACCTTTCTCAACTTGGTATCTCCAACTGTGTCAGAATTGTGTTCTCTCCAACACCAACAACTAGGAATTTGGGTGGAAATTTAGACACAGTTATGGAAAGCACTAAACTAGAAAAAGTTGATGGATGATACTTGGAAAAAGCTTAATCTGGAGAGTGACAGAAACATGCATGCATTTAAGTATGAAACAGGACTAAGACCAAATGATGAACTAATTATATTTGCTTTGAATCCAAATTGGAAAGTCCCAGTGCGGATTCTATGGATTTTTCTGGTTATGTGGTTTGCATAATGCTAACTTCATTTTAATGTGCACTGCCAACTAGCAACTAAAGACAATAAGAATCTATTGGTGTATCACAAGGAATCTATTACCTCCAGATTTTGGCAAACTACAAGTCTGAGTGGTCCCAGCCAGTACAGTCAAGTGGAAGGATTCTGGGGGCTCAGTAATATTTGAAGGAGCACAGCTCCCACAATCTGGGTGTCTCTAATGAAAACATTCCCAGTTCCTGTTTTCTGCATAGTTTTAAATTTTTTAACTGCTTTTCTATTTATCCTTTTATGATATGTAAGCTGTCCAGAGTCATCTTACTGGGGAAATGGACAGCAAATAAATTTAATAAATAAATTAATAAATTCCCACCACTAGATATCATTTATAGAAAATAGTTGAGCAGCTGGTCTGTACACAGACTGATAACAGCTTTCCAGAACATCAGAGACTCTCTGCAGTTTTGTCTGGCGTGTTCCAAGAACTGAAACCAGAACCCTTTGCATTCTAAGTATATGTGCTGTCATTGGTTTATAATACTTAGGTTGGAGGGGGATGTCTAACATGACCAATCTCCAGTTCCTAATATGTGGCCATAGTGGGCTGGACATATGTCTTCCCTAGCTAATCAGATGAAGCATTTCCTCCCCTAGTTTGTTCAACTATTTATTTCAAAAGCATTCCTGGACTGCTCTTGAGTTGTCACCCATCTCCAATGCTCTCACTTCCCAAAAGAATAGACATCAAAATGACAGCTTTTTCTATGTGTGTTTCACTGCTTATTTGGTATTCAGGACATTTTTATGGCATCAGGAGATTCCCCACCCCTCTTCAATCCTAGGTTTCTTATGTCTAAATTGATCTTAACCACACCAAACTTGATTGCAGGAAATATGACTTCAGCAACAGAGTGCTCAATGTCTGGAATACTCTACCTGTCTCTGTGGTTTCTTCCCCAAACCCCAAAAACTTTAACCTTAGACTGTCTACAATTGACCTCACCCCTTTCCTAAGAGGTCTGTAGGGGGCATGCATAAGTGCACCAAAGTGCCTACCGTCCCTGTCCTATTGTTTCTTTTATTTTCTTATATGTATCCATGTATTTATAACTATGTTTATACTTATACCTATTATCTTGTAAGCAATTGACTAATCAAATAAATTACATTAAATTAAATCTTACTGTTCCTGGATGCTTTTATTACTCAGTTTAAGTTCTTGATTGTTTTCTGGTACTGTCATTCTGTAATAATTTTGAGACCAACTGTGCTATATGTATATTTGGGGTGATCTGTAATGGACTGAGGGCTGGGCTATAGTGTAGGGTTTATAAAGTTGGACCTGAACTAGGGAAACGGAACATCAAGTGGAGTTCAACCAATCAATCTCAGTTTTCTTGTGGGAATAAAATTAGTTAAGACTCCCACACTGGAGCCATCTTGAACTCTCAGAGAGATATTAGTATAAGAATGCATTTGACGGTGATGATAATTAATAATAATTATGTTGGAATTGAATTAGTGTAAAAAAATGTTATTCTTCACAAGTGACAGATTTTACCCATAATATTAAGGCATTGAATAAGCTACAATTTAATAAATTATAGCTCAGTGTGTGAACTCTGCCTACATAAATCTGCCACTTCAGAATAACATTCCACATATCTGATGAAATGGATGCTTCTACACTTCACCAAACCTAATGTCACCATAAACCTGTTACGTCTTTATATTTTATGGTGGTTAGCTTGATATTCTTTAACTGTAATGAGTGAATAAAAGAGCCAAGGCACCAGGGCAAATGAAATCCTACCCATTTTGCTCAGAAGCCAGTTGTGCTCTCCTCCAACATTGTGGTCTTGAGCGATATTGGACTACATTGCCCATCTTTCAAGTCAGCATTATCATTATGGAAGGTGGATTTAAATAGATCTGAAAGGAACTTCAGTGGGAATGAGGGTGACCTGCATGGGCATTTCATAGGCTATAACATGTGAAATCCATTCTCAGTTCATACATTGCTTATTGTCTTACTCTACATCATGCTCCTTTTGCGCTTTGTAGGATTTTTTTTTAAAAAATAAGCTTCCTGTAATTATAGCCTGGCAGATGCAAGAAAGAAGTTCACCAATTTCTGTCCTCTCTGTGATCTCATCACTCTCTGGTCTTCAAAGACCTGAGGTCCACATTAGCTGAAGAGCTATAGCTAGAGAAGCAAAGGTCAGAAAGGCCATCCTTTCAGAGAGACTTCTCCGGACGGAGAACAGTTCAGGTATCAAATCTACACAAGATGTCAATTTATATCCTTTATCCCAACAAACACAGGGATGGGAACAGTAGCTATTAGTCAATTTGGTTTCTGTTCTTGCTTTTCTGTTTGGCCTTCCTGGGGGATCCCAATATGCTCTGATCTCACCTTCTGCAACCTGACACTCTCTAAAGACTGGGTTTCCCAATATTTCCAGCCATGGGGAATTCTGGAAGTTGCAACCCTCACACAAGCAGAATTCCAGGGTGAGGAAGTCTGCACTAAACATTTGACCGAAGAAGTCTAAGCAAACAGAGACAGGTTGAGGAGGAAGTATTGTTTCTTTTCTTCCTAAAGTCTGCATAAAAATCCACTTCTGGAGATCCATTCACATTAGAGCTGAGGTCAATCAAATATTGAACCAATTATTGAAGTATATGCTTGGCAGTAGCTGCTGTGGCCACAAAAGGAATTTTACATTCAAAAATGCCTTGTTGAACCTTAGGGTAAATATATTCCACTAACCAAGTCTGAAAAAAATATTATATTTTACCCCTCCTTTTTTTGAAAATAGGAATTGCTTCCCCTACTCTTTAAATCAAGTGGGATTTAAGGTAGACATAATGGCACTGGTGTTTATCTTCCCCACACATTCTACACTAGCCATTCTGAGGATGCTACTCTCTTGTCAGTCTTTGCTGGTTAGCAATATATAGAGAAGTGAGTAGCTGGCCCAGTTATGGAAGCTACCAGTTAATACACAATATAGCCACAACAGAAAGCCACAGTCCCCGGAGACTTTCTCTTCAGTCCTGGATAACAGGCCATATAAAAACCTGATTCCAATGATTTCAGAGCTCAGAGACTATCTGGTAGAGGTACAAGTTGATTACTTGGTGTTGAATAGTAGCTGCACTAGAAAAAGTTATGTTCACTGTACCTCCCCACAGCTTGCTTTTATCACTTTTTATGCCTCCCCATCCTTCAAAAACTTTTTGAGGAACCCCCCCTCCCCAAATGTCTTAATTTTAGTCAAGAGAAATGCTTAGAACCAGAAGTGAAAATGAGTGATTTGGCCAGGTTGTGCAAAATGACCTCCCAGTCTCAGTCAATGAGAAATGGAGGCAAAATAAATTACTTTTCCTCCTCCACTAATCCATACTTCCTGTTGCATTTTTCTAGCTGTCTATCAAAAATTCTTCATCACCGTTATTATCATGATGAAGTAGTTTCTATTAAGAGGAAGCTGAACAGCTGTTAAACCCCCTTTCTCTAGAAAGACCTAGTGGTTCAGGTATAATCCAAGAATTGAAAGGCAGGATGAGGCAATAATTCTTCAAATGGGAGGGGGGAAAAGGTGTAGCATTTCCAAAAACGAACCACCTTTGCAGCTCTTTCAAATATACCACAACTGAACCAGTCATACATTGGCTCATCTGTTGAGCAGAGATAAAGTGGTGTAATGGATATATTCACTGTTTTTTTCTCTCATATTTCTCAGCTTTTCCATCTTATTTTCCTCGTTTCCCCATAAATTCTTTACTGCAGTCATGTTTTAAATCAAACCATCTTCATATAACCTATTTAATTGCTTTCAATCAGTACATTGTACAGTGATTGCAGCTCTGTGTTTCTTTAAAATAAAATATTCCAATCTAGCAAAGCTGCAATTCACAAAAATGAACTAGTCCTTGGGCTAAATAAACAGATCCTTCTCCTCTTTCACCCCTGCCACTTTAATGGCTCTTTTCAGGAGGAAAAATGGGTGCAGATTTTTCCACTCAGATGATGAAAGATCTTTCCAATACAAGAGTAACTTAAAAGACCACCATTACTTTACCAACAAGTGTTGGGAGTGATTTACTGGGGCTAATTATATAAAGTGACAGTGTTATCTTACAACAAGAGGTATTCATCTATTTTAGACGTTTCCAACATGTTGGCCTCTAACAGTGTTGAATGATAACTTGTGTCATTTCCAGCCTATTCGTACTTCATGAAATATCCAAGATCGTTTGATTGGAACAAGATGAACTCATTATTAATTGGACTACTTTCTTTTATTTCCAGAATGAATGATTCTTACTTATCCTTCTTCCTTCATTCTTTTAAAGATTTATTTCGATCAAAGCATTTTCACTTTTCTGGCAAATATTTAGTGGAATTCCATAGGTATACACATTGCAGGACAGGCATATTTGTCTATGGTAGCAACATCGATGGAGGATTTAAAGGAGAGAGATGTGTTGGAAAGAACTGGAAGTTAGGTTGGGTATGCAAATGTTATGCATATGAGTTATTCTGTGAATTTAAGATGTTTTCAGATGATTGGCATCCAAACTAAAAAAAAACATGTTTCAGATATTTTAGTTCATACAAAGAGTGGGGCAAAGTTGGTTTGTTCTGGATGTAGGCATAGCATGATTCTTCTGGATAGAAGTGATTCAGAAGAGGTATGAAGAAGAAAAAGCCAAGGACATTAGCAGCAGCTATTAGGAGGGAAGAATAGCCACACGGGAGATCCAAAATGGGCGGGCTGCTTGAATACGCCAAACTGGAGCTACTAGGGAGAAGGGATGAACCATCCCTGTTTGTCCAATCATCACGCTGGACAGTATCTTGAACTGGTGTTTTGCACAGAACAAACCCCATGAACCTCAAAGAAGCCCTAATTGTGTGACACAAAGGAACTGTTCTGTGTGCCAAGGGAATCTAATATATCATTTGTTTGTTATAGATATTCTGTTGATGGTGAGCAATGATAAAAATGGATTCAAAGGAAAAACTGACTTTATGAAGTAGTTCTGTTGTTGTTTTTCCTGGTTACATGTGGTGATAAGAATTGTGCCCATCCCACCTACCATGGGAGTCTATTCTGTTTCTAGACCCAACAGATACCTTCATATGAACCTCCAAATTATATTCATTCCATCTAGCCCATTCTTTGTTTAATGGGACAATGTCCAGTACTATTGTCAATCAAGATGTTAGCAGTAGAACCTACAGTTTACCAAAGGCTTGCTTGATCATTGAAGGGATTCTTGGCTTGTTTTGAATAGCTGGCTGAGGAATTCTGGGAGTTGAAGTCCACAAGTCTTAAAGTTGCCAAGTTTGAGGACCCCTGCATTAGAGCTTAAGGGACATGTCACACAACCTTGGCAAAAGAGAAACCCACAACTTTAGGGAATACACAAATAGAACAAGGGTTGGAAACATACCAGTGGATTATTGCCTTAGTGCCAGGCAATTGCATACCAGTGGATTATTGCCTTAGTGCCAGGCTCTCTGACCTTCTTGTCCTTTTGTTATGTTTTATTAATTAAACATATTAATGCTGACATATTACGGGCCAAAGCACAGCTCTAGCATCATCTTTATTTCCAAGAACGTCTGTGAGCCATATGTTGGTTCCATAAGCATTCTCAGGAGTATCGACGACTGGTGATTGCAGCCCAATGCGTCCTTTGAAAAAGTGCCCATCTGTTAGGAAAAAGTCAACCACATGCAACAGTGTAGACAGGAGGGGCTTGTGGAGGTGGTGGATGGGAAGAGAGGACAAATTGGAACAGCCAGAACCACCATGGCAACCATTTCATAGAATTGTTACTGACAAAGGCTATTCCTTCTGTTTTTCTCACGAAGGCGTGAATTGCGCTGCCCTGACAGTCACCTACAAGGCTTGCAAGTAGCACTTTTACAGTTTAATGTGGGACAGATTTAAAAAAGTAATGGGAAAAATCCTGTTGATGGGAAAAATCACTCTAACATGAGATACAGCTGAAGCTTGGGAAGGAAGTGAGTTTTGATAGATAGCTTGACCCGTCTGTCAGAATCTGCCCATCAGTCCACACATGGAATCAAATCTCTCTGCTAAACAATATTGCGATTGTCAAGAAATAATATTTCTACTTGGCAGTCACTTTTGTTTCTTTCAAGCCAATGCTTTGAAATGCCAACTTTTAAAACCCTTCTTCCCTCAGTGAGATGACCTATCTCATGGGCTGGGTCAGTCCCCCATGTTGGGACCTTCTGTTTTGGGATCCCTCCCACTGCAACTTTGAGGAAACAAACTGGAAACACTACACGGTCTCCTGTTTTATTTTTGTTGTCTATTTTTGGCTATTACAGTGCCACGAGCCACTTAAATCAAAGGAACCCGTGGGATTTGAAGCTATTAGTGGGCAGATGTCCAGACAAAACTCTTTCCTGAAAGGGTTGTTATGAGGTTGGACAGCTATCCTGCACCAGCATTTCCCATTTGACAAATGTTACAATCCAGGTCCCTCTCATTCTTCCCCTCTCTTCTTTGCTTTTTCTATACAGATAGTCCTCGACTTATGACCACAACTGAGCCCCAAATTTCTGTTGTTAAGCAAGACACTTGTTAAGTGAGTTTCGCCCCATTTTACAGCCTTTTTGCCTCAGTTCTTAAGTGAATCACTTGCAACTGATAAGCTAGTAACCTGGTTGTCAAGGGAATCTGGCTTTCCCCATTGATTTTGCTTGCCAGGTCGCAAAATGGGATCACATGACCTTGGGGCACTGCAACCGTCATAAATATGAACCAGTTGCCAAGTATCCAAATTTTGATCCCATGACCATAGGGATGCTGCAAAGGTCGTAACTGTGAAAAATGGCCATAGGTCACTTTTTTCAGCGCTGTTGTAACTTTGAACCGTCACTGAATGAACTGTTGTTAAGTCGAGGACCACCTGTATAAGAAGGGCAGATGCTGGCAGGGCTGTTGATAGCTTCTGGCAATGAACTCCCCACTTCTCCTGCCACCTTTCCAGCACTGCTGCTGTAGCTAGTCTTCTCTGCTGCAGCCATTGCCTGAACAGCAATGAAAAGACGAAGCCCCGGTCAGTTGGTAAAAAGTAACTTAATGTGGATATATATTATTCCAGGCATATCAGTAACAAATGCTTGAGGGAGCCAGCTAAAAACCTTCATGCTGTCATCAGAGCTGAAAAGTATATTTAAAAGTCCTTCTGATGCTGCTTCTCCCCCTCATCCCACCACATCTCTTTGCAAGAAAAAATCTTTCGGAAGTTTAATATGAAATGCAGCACTCAGCACTGGCAACCTGAGAGGGGTACAAAGATCTTGCAGGCTAGGAGAAAATAGAAAACCATTCCGCATGTCCCATTCGAACCAGCCTCTTCTTGAATGATTAAAGTTGTTCCAGGCACCCTTCCTTTCACCCCTCTCTTGCTCACTGAGGAAGCTGTCCCTATGGAAGCCAAGTGGCCAAGCCAAGCCAGCAATGAAGGGCAGTGCCAAGCGACTGAAAGTATCTTCACCAGCCCAAACTGGCCCATCCCAGCTTGATAATGTAATCAGCATTGTTAAATGCTGGTAAATTTGCAAGATTTGTTTCTCTTGCCATGTACATGTATAGATCTAAACTAGACTGTGTTGCTTCTCCGTGTCATATAATATATGTGGGTACATGCATAATTTTGTTTTTATTTATTTATCTTGTCATATTTATGTTTATATTAAAGGTGGATACCCTTTGAGAGCTGTATGCAACATAATTTCATTTTAATGTGTGCCGATTAGTGTACATCCAAAGTGACAATAAAATTATTCCAAGTCTAAGTTAGTGAAGTGTCCTAGAACATGCCCACAGCAAGAGTCAGTAAAGGGAAATCTATACATTTAAATTGGAATAAAGATACATGTAGGCTCCCCTCATAGCAGGCTGAGGATGAGATGAAAGCACCTTCATGGGGACACAACCTCTAACAATGGTTGGCAACCGTTATCATCTTCATCCTCTAGTTAGAAAGACATGAGGATGAGCCCATTGTCTCCATATGTACCCAATGGCCCCTGGAAATAAAATAAGCTAGGATGAAGGTGGTGGGGATGATGATAGGAGTTTCAAGATGAATTTGGAGTGGAAGCATGAGAGGCTGCCCCAATTGCATCTGCTGATCTGCTTTATAGGAATTCCTCTTTTCTTCCTGTTATACTGTCTTTGCATACTTGCAAACATGGCAAATATTACTCAAATATTCACTTCATTTAGAGAAAGGTGGGTACAGTGCCCTTGCAGTTTTTCCTTCTTTCTTTAATATGCATTAAAAATTCCCACAATGGTTCATATTTCTTGGAGGACAGGTACTTGTCTACTTCGAAATCAGCACCATCTGCAATAAGTCATTATCTGAAAGGAATCCCAAAACAACCATTATCTGCATCAGTATCTGTCCATTTGCTCTTGAACAGTCTCCGTTATTGGCCAGTTTGTCTAGAAATTGGTTACCTAGTTTTCACCTTCTAGCCAGTTCACTAACTTACAGCAACTTGAGTGTTGTTTTTGCACTCTAGATCAGTGGTTCTCAACGTGGTCCATGCCATATTTCTAGGGGGCATCACCCTGCTGCAGCTGCTATGCATTGTATATTTTTGTGTATTTTTTTAAAAAAAATGGTTGGCAATTACAATTACGTCTGCATAGAATTAGCCACTTTGGTAGCTAGTACCAATGACTTTGTCTTAATGTTATAAAGACAATTATGCTACATGATACAGTTCAGATTAATAAACATTGCAGATGGTAAAAATAGGCAGCTAACAGTGGCCACAAATGGGATTGCAGAGGTAAATTGCACTCATGAGAGGCCGTGAACAACAACTGAAAAAAGGTTGAGAACACCTGCTCTGGACTAGGAATACCTAGGAAGTACTAGGAACAAATCAGTGTGCTACCTGGTAACAGTTTCAACAAGGCATTTCAATCCCAGGGCCAGCTTGTCCCAACTATTCATTATGCTGATGAAAGTCAAGAAGCAGGTGTAAAATTACCCCCAAGTCAGAGCTTGCTATGTAAGATTTAATTTATTTGTTGAACAAACTGCTAGTTTTCACTTAGCTGTCAATCTTTAAAACAAAGGAACTAATACAAGTCCATGAAAGGCAAGGCTTATTTAGGGCAAATGCTCATGTGGGCCTCCGGTGGCGGATGGTTGTATTGCCCAAGAAAAAGTGGCCAGCAAGGAAATAATCAGAGGTGGTGCAGAGAAGTCAAGACTCTCCTGGACAGCATAAGATATTGGCAAGCAAAATAGAGGAAGTTCAGGAATAGGTAAACCAAACTACGTTATGTGGCCAAGGTTAGCTTAGTGGTTCCTCTGTTTTTCGACAGAAGGCTTGGGAGCGGGGGGACAATTAGAGCAGAAGGCGGGGCTCAGGAAAACAAAAGCTTAGCTGCTTTTCTGCCATTCATTTCCCCACTGAGATCTCTGCTTGGTCTGAGAAAAATCTAGGGAGGTAAAGGGAGCTGCATAAGATTTTATTATTATTTTTGGACTGGTCCATGTTACCCCTGAGGTTTCTGTTTATTTGTTTGCTTGTTTCTTTGTCAGGTTTAGTTTCACCTCCAACTGTTGGCTATTTGAAAGACAGCGCATGAGGAAGGACACATGTGGTATAAACGAGCATGAGGGTCAAATCATACTGTAAATGTAACTGGCCTTTTAAAACTCATATGCAATCATGCCCAAAGAATTGTCATTGCTTTTGACCTGCTGGAAAAGCTGGAGGCTGGAAGTGCTGTAATGATCTGCTTTGCACCTCCAGGTACCATGATACGCACAGTTCAATGGTCACACCCATACCCAGCATGTAGCATGGGGAGAATAGGTCACTGGAAGCACCACCTGCTGCTTCAAAGGGGGGACTATTATCTATGGCTGATCCTCCAGAAGAGCATGGGTTACACATATCCATTCTTTCCATCTCCCCGTTGTTTCTCCTCAGTTTTGTAAGAGGAACGGGTGCTGTTGTTCCTTGGTTGCTTGTAACTGTCTCCCAGCCACATGATTAGATCCTTAATGGCGCCTTTTCTGAGTCATGTAGCTCAGCCGTACTGAAGAGGAGGCTTCAGGGATGGCAGCATTTAACACACATGATCATGAGTGAGGCCACCTCCACCCTTTCTTCGACTTGATACCGTGTGAGGTGTGATACAACTCACACCAGGGTTGTCAATACGGGACAGAAAAACAATACTTTGGTATTTGTTAAATCTCCAGCATTTTGACAGAAGGAAGGGATGTCCATAGGCTCAGTTGATCAGCAAGGGCGAGGTGGGGGAGGGCTCCATCAGGGCAAGGACAGTTTTAGAAGGGTGGATTTTAATTCACGGAATGCTTTTGCCAAGAGTTGGCTGCATGTCCCCTTCAGTGGCCACCACTTGCCTGGGCACCCGGTTTCTGTCACCGGGCTGCTTGCCTCTTCCCTTTTTGCCACCCTCCAGCAGGTTCTTGCTCTTTGGGAGTTTGCCTTTATGCCATAGTGGCCGATCTCCGCACCACACCCGCTCACAATACTCCTCTACTTTCTGCAGATTGGCGTAGCCGATCAGATGCATGATGTCCTTGAACCACAATCGTTGTCCATTCAGCAGGCGGAGGTTGGGGACTCGACACGGAGACCGAGGCAGCTCCTCCTCCTGCTCCTTCTGGAAAATGTGTTCCAGCTGCTCATTCTCCACCACTTCCAAAATGATTTTGGTGACAGTCTGAGCAAAGCCCTGCTCCTGCGACCTGCAGTAATAAGTTCCAGTATCCTGACGAAAGAGTTTCCGAAACAGCAAGCCGTATTCTGTCTTCATGATCCGTTCATCTGTTTTCACCTGGAAGAGCCAGGGAAAAAAAAATGAAAGAAATAAAATTAGGAAGCTAAAGAGTTTTCTAGAAATTCAGCTTGATTTAATCGAGATACTGCAGGAATGTCAAGAAGTCAGCAATGGCTTGACTGCAAATTTTCCTGCAAAAGTAGACCCAGTCTTTCTTAGGGACAAAAAACCAGGGGTGGGATTCTACCAGATCGCACCTATTTGCTAGAACCAGTTGTTAACATTCTAAGCAGTTCGGAGAACCGGTTGTTAGAAGAAATTACTGGCCTAATCCTGTAAGGAAGGCAGGAAGGAAACATTCTGGTGTTGCTTACAGAAACTGCCTCTCCATTAACCCTTATTACATTCTTGGCAGGACTAGACTTCCTGTCTCAGGAATTTCTCTGGAGTTTTTTCCCCCTCCTTTGCTGGTACTTTGCTTGTGTGGCGTGACCATTCAAAGTTACAATGGCACTGAAAAAAGTGACTTATGACCATTTTTCACACTTACGACTGTTGCGGCATCCCCACAATCATGAGAGGCCAGGTGAGGAGATGCATGCCTCGATGTGAGTGATATTGAGTTGGCCACACCCAGCCAATAACATGACCACCAAGCCATGTCCACCCAGTCACATGACCAAGCCACGCCCACCACCTAAGCCATGCCCACAGAACCGGTTGTTAAAAAATTTGAATCCCACCCCTGCAAAAAACCAAACAGATTTCTAAATATGCTATCACATCTTTTCTGATATATATTATAGTACGCTTGAACTGATGCAGCCGTGTATGACAAAGTGATAACAGTATGGGTATGTGTAGAAATTCCTGTGGTGAGAAATGCATCTTGCTTCTCCCCATAAGCAGTCAAGGCAGAATAAAAAAAAAGTAAATGCTTATTTCACGTAACTGATGTGACTCTGAGAATCCAGGGATTCTTTATAATTGATTAAAGAAAGAAAAAGTAGAATTACACTTACTAAATACTGAAGATGCTGGTAAAGAATGGGCCCAGAGACAGGAGCATCCAGGCAATCTGATAGATATATAAAAGATTGCCCCTAAGATCAGAGCTGCTCAAAAGAAAGGTTCCACTTCATTTGCACTATTTCATCTCTCTTTGTATTAGAGCTTCTGAAACATCCAGTCAGGCTCTAACATTTTCCCAAACCGCGCTGCTTATCCTGACCCAGAAGTCTTGTCTTTCCCTCAAATTGCCAGACTCCTTTGGTGGCTGGCAATTTTCAGTAAATGAAAACATTTCTCTAGCTTTGAGATGTCCCCATCTATAAAAATGTTCTAATTCCAATCCAATCCTTTCTCTGCCTTTAGGATGTGAATGCTTAGGGTGACTTACTTCTAGTTGTATGCTGGGTAATGATAGCAGTAGCGCCTAAAAGGAATTTTTCTAGGGAAGTAGCAGTCCCTAAAACTAGGTGTGGCCACTCAGAAACCTACCTAAAATGCTACAGCACTCTTGTTCATCTCAAATGGGCTTCACCTGCAAGGATTTTATTCCAGCTGAGTCTCCTGACACAAGCCCCACCTTATAAAGGAAGTCACCCAGTACTGAAACTAAATAAAAACAGCAGATAGACGTACAACTTGCTAATTTCTTCCCTTCTTTTAAACGATTGTATTTATTGTTTTATACAAAGAACAAGGAGCCCAGCAAGAACAGCACATTCCATTAATCTGTGTGGTCCTTCAGAAAGTTGAAGGGGAGACATGGGAGGAGGTCTAACACCACTGCACCCTCAGGAAGTACCAGCGTTACCCTTATTAGCAAATGATGGTTTTGGAATGAAACTCAGCAGCTGTGTTTACTTATCAGTTCCCACCTTCTATATCCCAATTGCCCCCCCCAAAAAGCCCTCCTCTCCAATCATTGTGTATTATCACTTCACTTCCTGGGAATTAGACTAGCCTGGGAGAAGAGGAGAAAGACCTCACACAGTAGGGTGGGGGGTGGACTTCCCTATTTTCAGTTTAGTCAGGAATTCATCACACTCCCTGAAATAGCAATTCCAAGAACCAAACATTTGGTGTGATGATTAAGGCCTACAAAGCAGGAGACCATGAATTCTAGGCCTACCTTAGGCATTTGGGTGACTTTGGGCCAGTCATTCTCAGTCAACCCATCTAACTGGGTGGTTGCTGAGAGGAAAAAGAGGAGAAAGATGAAGTATTGGATATCTTTGCTGCCTTGAGTAACACATAAAGTAATAAAGGTGGGCTAATTACTAAATAATCTACATGCAGATAACATCAGGAAGAAGACCCTCTCCCTGAAGGCTAATTGCCATTACAAATAAGTACTTAATGAGGAGTAGAATTCAGTATGAAGTGGTAAAGTTAATAACATGTTATTTATATTTTGTAGAATAATTCTTGGGCTTTTTTTAATTTTAAATATTCACGGACTGTCTTCATTTTGCTTGCGTGATATTTATTTATTTATTTTATTTATTTTATTAGACTTGTATGCCGCCCTCTCTCCCTAAGGACTCAGGGCAGCTAACAATAAAACCCAGTACAAAATTTACAATAAAAAACCATTAAACAGTTACAAGCCTAATGAGAATAAAATAATAAATTAAAGTTAATTAAAATAGCACTAAAACAAGCCCTTCCCCCTCCCCTGGTCAGTCCAGACCAGCCTGTTGAAAGAGCCAGGTCTTCAGCTCATGGCGGAAGGAGCAGAGATCAGGGGCCAAACGAAGGCCCAAGAGGAGTTGGTTCCACAGGGCGGGTGCTCCCACAGAGAAGGCCCTACCCCTGGGCATCGCCAATCAACAATGTCTCACCAACGGTACCCCAAGGAGGCCCTGCCTGTGGGAGCGTACCAGGCGATTCTCTGGTTTCCACAGTGCTTACACATATTGTAAAGGCAACTTTACTAAAAATTTAGTAATTTTTACTCCAGCTTCTATGTTGCTATTTGATATGCAAGTCTGCCTCTTAAACAAATATTGTGACTATGGCAAAATAATTTGTGGGAAAATATCCCCACATCATCACAGACTGAAGCAGCAATGAAAGTTACAGAATTTAACTGAAAGCCACTCCCTAATTATATATGTATTCCAAACCACTGAAATCAGACCTGAAGATTTAAGAAAGGGAGAGGCAAGGCTATGCCACTATTCCAGAGACCTGCTTTAAAATTAATTGGAGAGTCTATACCTCCTAAATTATTAATTTGTTCTTATAAGGATGGACCATCATTAGCACAGAAAAATGTAAGTTTACCTTCCATGCTTTGAGTACAAGTTAAAAATAAATAGAATTTTGGATTTATTAGTGATGGGGGGGCTGTTAGTATGTCATTTGCTATAATTCAATATTATAAGAACTTACTGGATAGTTCAGTCTGTTTAATTAAATATTTTATGTATTTAATGAGTTCCTCTTTCACATGAGTTACATTTTTGTGTATTTTTTTAAAGAAATTGCAGTGAAAAAAAATATATGCATAACATTTTAAACAATTATTCTGAAAGTATTTTCTCTCAAAGTATTTTCTCAGATATTTCACTGCCCTAAAACGTATACCCTTTATCACCAAATCTATCATCAAATATTTCTTAGCTGAGAACTGCACCATAAAATTCAAAGAATAAAATCTGAAGGACATATCTTTCCTTGGCCACCTAGGAATTTAGGACAAAATTAACTTATTTTTGAATATTCAAGCAATGGAGGACGAAGTATCTTTATCAGGAGTTTAACAGAACTAGAATTTAGTGGTTCTGAACCAGGGGTGGGATCCGACAGGGTTAACTACCGGTTCAGTGATTTATGAGGTTCAGTGATTTACGATGTGCTTTCTTGCATGCTGCACACGCGCCTGTAAATCATCATCAGCTTGCAGCCTGGACAGCTGAGCAGCGCTGCATGCAGAGAAGCAGCATTTGAAAAAGCACTTTTTTCCTCCTTTTTCAACTGCAGCTGTGCCTCGCATGGCAGCTGAGGTTGAAAAAGCAGGAAATAAAGGTCAGGTAAGAGCCCGGGCGGGCAGGTGGGCCAAAACATTTATTTTATTCATATTTATATCCTGCCCTTCTCCGGAGACTCAGGGCGGCTTACAATTTTTGGGATACAACCCAATGCGCTCAGCAATAGCCTTCCTTCCATTGTATATGCCTGCTTATTACTAAGCAGCATTTTTACAAAGTCAGCTTATTGCCCCCAACAATCTTGGGTCCTCAATTTACCTACCCCGAGAGGATGGAAGGCTGAGTCAACCTTGAGCCTGGTGGGATTCGAGCCTGCAATAATTACAGGCAGCTGGAACTAAGCACTAGGCTATTAACAGCCTGCACCACCAAGGCCCGATAAACATCAGCAGACATAGAACCGGTTCTATGTCTGCTGCTCTTCAGAGCTACTGGTTCTACAGAACCAGACAGAACCAGTAGCATTCCACCCCTGATCTGAACATCAAAGCATGTCAAGCAGAGAATGACACGTCTTGTGAGGTGTCATTCTGAAGGTAGACAGAAACCCACCACCACCCTTCCTCAGTGGACTAGGACCTGTCCCTGTAGATCCATTCCCAGATGTCCAAACTTTTTGAGAATACCCTCTTACACACACACATTCCTACAATGAACTCTGAATTAAGAGTTCTTTATTCCTCATCTTCACTCCTTTACTTCAGCTGCTGTTTCTGCAATACTTGTGCTGATACTCCTGAGGCCTCCTTGGTTTCTTCCAGTAGGAAGAAAAGCTGGAATATTGCTTTGTAGCCTGAAAGGCAATCAATCTTTTAAGTATACGGCATTTTCCTTCTTAGCTGCAGATGGCAAGTACCCCATCTTAGTGTACTCTCTACCAACATCACAACAATAATCTTCCCAAACAATTTCTTCCCCACAGAGGGCTTGCCTGACAAAGTAGTTCTTGACTGATGGTCTATTTGCCAATGCCTGGACCCCAGTCATCTGCAAATTAACACTCTGGTTGCCACAGAGTGCGGTTGCATCAGTAATCAATTCCGCTGTTTTAGCAAACTCACTGAATGCCTCCTTAAGGAGTTCAGGGTCAGTTAGTAAAGCCTTAAACAACTCACATACCCATATTAACAGAGCTGGAGTGTGGGGAACAGCTATAAAAATAACTTCCAAGTCTTGAAGGCCCACAACAGCTGTTTCATGTTATTTAAGCTCTATCCATCTTACATTCAGTAGAATCCATAAGAACTGTACTTCCTTCTCTTTGGACCACTGTTTTGGCAATGATGGCCACGAGTAGTTTATTGACAGAAGACATTCCAAGCTATTGTATTGCCTCCGTGAAAAGGAGGTACAAATCGAGAGAGGAAAATGCTTTACATTTAGTAGGCTCAGTTACATGATAATCTATTTTATTTTGTTCAAGTCCGGATACAAACCACGTTTTTCCCCTAGCCCAGATAGAGCCAAGGATTAAAAAAACAAAAAAATCAGACTGAAGAATGAGAGGGAGGGCAGATCGCGTCGACCAGATGCAAGAGTAGCTTTATGACTGCCTTATGACTGGAAAAGTTTGAGGAGACCTTTCTTATCTGTTCATCATAAGTAACCAAGAACTCCACATGTACTTAACAGCCTGAGGAGAAGGCAATTTTATTCACAGACAGGGAACAGAATGGGAAGGGGTACATTTGGCAGAGATCCTCAGCTTTTACAGCTGTATTGCAGACTGAAATTTAGTAAATAAAGATCTCCCAGACCCCCACAATGCTCTGTATAACCAATATCTGTTGTAAGAAAACAGTCAAGAAAAAAAAATGCCGTACTTATGTGGCAGAAGCAGCAGGAACAATAAGGTGCTAAGATGACTCACCTATTTACGTGAGAGAGTATATGTTTGTGTATACTTAGGGGGAGAAGATGTAAAGAAAATTGCCATTAAGAAAACAAAAGCAAGAGAGCCTCACCTCATCTCTTAGTTCCTCTGGAGATCTGTGTACAAACCATTGCACTGCAGCTTGAGGTGACTTGGGGATGCACTCTAAGAAGGTACTGTTGTGCTCTGTCCCATACACCACCTTCTCCTCAATGCTGTCAAAGTCATCCACTAAAAAAATGCAAAAATGGAAATTTTAAAGAAGAGATTGGACAACCATTTGTCTGAAATGGTACAGGGATTCCTGCCTGAGCAGGGGGTTGAACTAGAAGTCTTCCAAAACTTCCAATTCTGTCTGTTCTGTTCTGTTCCAGCCTGTTCTGTTCCTACTCTATTCTGTTCCTACTCTACTCTACTCTACTCTACTCTACTCTACTCTTTCTATATGCTATTACCAAAGATCAATCATTCGGAAATCACCCATTTCCATAAAAGGGGTCACGATGGTCCAGGATTGCTTCTGAACCTATGGGAGGTAGGAATGGGTTTGAAGCCTGGCCCAACCTGCTATTTTGCTCTTTGGAATAGAGAGATATTTATTCCCTATCCAAAACACTGAGTACTGAATCAAAATTGTCAGGATGTTTGCAGGGTTAATTCAAGATGCCGAAGACTCCAAGATCTCCTCTTTTTCCCAATATTCCTGTGAAGATTGTGGAGCTCTGTTTATGTTTTCATAAAATAGATGCTGTCCAAAGCAAAAATTTGACCATGTCCCTGTGAAAATCTCTGTTTCATGAACACAGAGGTCATTATTAGCGGTAACATAGCAGACCCCTCACCTATTTGTAACTGATTTTAATAGCAATAGCATTTAGACTTATATACCGCTTCACAGTGCCCTCTCTAAGCAGTTTACAGGGTCAGCATATTGCCCCCAACAATCTGGGTCTTCATTTTACCAACCTCAGAAGAATGGAAGGCTGAGTCAATCTTGAGCCTGGTGAGATTCGATCTGGCAAATTGCAGTCAGCCGGCAGTCAGCAAAAGTAGCCTGCAGTATTGCACTGTAACCACTGCGCCACCATGGCTGCCATGTTCACTCTCCAGTGCCCTTGAAAGCCAAGGATACAGCAGGTATCCCTCCACAAAAGCCCTCCCATTCTGCCCCACTGCTTTAAACATATATTCCCAAGTTTCTTCACCTGTTAGGTTTTGATCCAAGCACTGGTGCATGGGGTTCCCGTTCTGGATGTCTTGCCTGCGAAAGCGACGTTTGCCCGATTCCTGGTATCTGGTGCAAGTGAGACCATCCCAGGCACAATAGGGGTCCCGGGCCAGGCAACATTCTGCACAGGCGGTCCCATATGTCTCACACTGATGCAGTTTCACTTGGGCAACACCGACCCGTGAGCCCACGTAAAGCATTTGCTGTCAAAACAAGTCAAAGCAGAGTTAATCAGAGGAGCACCAAATCACCTTGGAGCTGTTATTTTTAATAGCAGCCTCGTACTGATGAAGAGTTAGAAAGCACACAGTGAAATTGGTGGGCATTATTTTAAACAGGGACCAAAACTCTCACTCACTAACACTGATAATATTACCTGGTTGGGTAATGAAATGTCTGCAACTAAATAACCATGCTCAGAGAGTACCAGGACTCCACAGTTCAATTCTCAGTTACAGATATTCTCTTCTACTGGGACATCTTTTGTTTCTGTCAGAATTTCCTCTGCGCTTTTCAGAAAAGAAAACTGGAGTTTAGCTTGTTAAAAGCACCTCCGTATGATGATACTGACCCTACTTGAAGCCACCTCCAAACCTGCCTAATTTCAGGAGACTGGCTTGTCTGGAGAGTTGACTGCCTTACTCCGAGCGGTGTTTTGTTCAGTAAAATAGGAATACATGAGTAGTGTTTGCTGGAATGCTGCTGCGGCTGAGATGGGAATTGTGACTGGGGAATCTTCCTGGCTCATTTCCTGGGCTCAAGTGAGCCTTCACTCATTCCTTCCCCCATACCACTGAGGGTCAATTCCTACATCCTCAATTATGTGTTTATTTCCCTCCCATCCCAAAACTGTTACAGGTCCTGGAAGAAATGCCCTGCTGTAAACTTGGTGATAACCTTTTGTTCTAGATACATTTTTAAATACAAAAAAACGAAACAAATATGTTTAGGCTATCTAGATACTTAAGATAAAGCAAGGGGTGGAACTGAAAAATAAAAATAAATTATCTAATTTATTTTTATTTTTCAGTTCCATACCTTATTTAATCTTAAGTTCCCATAATAGTAACATGGATATTGGAAACAGTGAGAGGCAGTTTTCCTTTTGCTGTGAAATGGGGGAACTGGAAATTTTTGCTCCTTTAGGACCCAGACAAAGTTAGGGATCAGATCCTGACTGAACTGTTTTTTTCTAAGCTACCCTACTGATCAGCGGGCAGGAACACTGATATATATTGAACATAGGACCAATCAACAAGAGAACCAATCAGCTGCTCAGAATTTAAATATATCTCCAGACGAACAACCAATCACACGATCAACTGACCAAACTGGCATACAAGACATTTATAAGCTAAGGAGAACAGGACAAGGAAATCCTGCTGATGATGTTACCTAGTCTGGTAACGAAACGTTCAGAAACTAATTTGAAACAGGCTTGGAGAGCTAACCACTGGCAAAATCATGCTGATCTTTTACAGGTAAGATGGCAAATGCCACACCTGCCATCTTGCTGTAGAAACAAGTGCAGCAAATTTCATGGGAACAATGGCACTGGGAAGGACTGTTCAGTTTCTTCCCCCGCACACTGCACTCTATTTTCCTGATCTAAATTGCTGTCTTACTTTTTCTACTGAATTTGGTCTCATGAGTGAAAATATAGGCAGCTGTGTCATCAACCTTCTTAAGTTACAGCATTTGGAAAAGCAATAAAATTAAATGGCTTTGGAATTCCCACAGTTTCCTGGATATGTTATGACATTATTTATGGCCATTCAGAATTGAAACTGATCGTATATATGTTAATGTCAAAGAAAACCTACTTGGTAACGTCAGAGATCTTAGAAGTCAAGACATACAGAAAGAAGCCACATTACATATGGCATGAGATAATTAATGTCTGTAGTATCAAACTACAGTTAACATTTTTTTACAGATCTGTGTGATTTAAAATAGAAATTTGTGATTTAAATAATGGTTTCATATTTCTAATTTGCATATCAATGACTATTGGAGAATAATTGGAAGCTGTCCGCTGTTTATAAAGCAGGGACATGTTTTCCCCACTGAAATATTGGACTACACAACCTATGATTTACAAACAGGATTCCCAGTCTATCTGAGATTATAGCTACTGAATTCAACAAAGCTGAATAATGCTAGATTGGAGGAAGAAAAATTATATTATGATAGTTCCCTGTTTGTGTATAAGTGTTTGCTGTGAAGTCAGAGATTCTTTTGGAATGGGTATCTGAACTTGCCCTGGCCTCATTAGAACTTAACATCTTTATTGTATTTGTTTTACCCTAGCTAACTTTCAACAAAAAATCACCACATCTAATATCTTGGAAGTGTTTTGTTGGGCTTCAGGCATGGTGGTAATTGAAAGCAGTTTTCACCACCACCATATTCCCATAAAAAACCTATTCTTTAGGGTTTTTTGTTCCTATTTCTTAGTTTAAACAATCAAAATTTGGGCTGGCATTTTACTAGTTTAGCATCCATATTGTCTCACTACAGACCATATTATGATTTCCTCATATCCTCTGGGTTGACAGAAGATGACTTATAATTGTTTATAAAATATAGTCCGTCCGTCCCCCCGCCCCAGATCCTGTAACATGACAGTTTGCCATTTTGCTTTTTGCACATTCATCTTGTAGTTTTTCAGATAAAATTTCTGGCCAAATTTTATCATGAGACACCATTCTGGTGAGAGGGGAGGCATATAAAAATAAGTAAATAATGCAATTTTCACACAGTAAATTATTCAAATATAAAGCTGAGTAATTCATGATTTAACTGAGATAAATAAAATTGTAATAGGTTTTTTTGCTACTTGATTCTATATGTATCACATATACTGTATGGAAGATTCTAAAACTGAACTCTTCATTTAGTTATACTATTCATCAAAAACTTTTTCTCCAAAATTCGATCTTTTTCCACATATGAATCTAAGGTGGAAAAATGTTAAAGCTGATACTTTTGCAAACTTTTGCAGCTCCCTTTTAATATGAAACAAATGTGCTGTGTTTGAGTATCTATCACATTGCCTGCAAAAATTTAGTAATTCTCCGTCTCTGTCTCTGTTTCTCTCTCTCTCCATACACACACCAAATTATTATTCATGCACGTACATAATTTGGATATATAATTTTATTTATAATTGAGGGGGATGGGTCATAACTTAAAATTTATAATCAGTTCACAGTAGAAAAATGGGTCACTATATATTTACATCGTGTGTTTTCTTCCTTGGTTTGGGAATAAGGATAATTTTACAACTGTAGCAGAATGCGGGAAGATTTTTCTCTTGAATGCACTCAATTACATATTAATAAAAACACTTGTATTTAAAAATCCTTGTGCTGTTCCTAAAATTCCTTACTGAGTCTGATCCTTGTGATTGTCATTCAGCACTGAAACATTTGTAATTTAGATTATCATTAATTTCATCTACTATAGAATTGCTTGAAGTATATAAATTTTTCAAAAAATCATAAATTAATCATTAATATTTTAGTATGGTAATAACTTGACTTTTAGAGATTTTTCAAAATCTTTTTATCTTTATTTTTTAAATCTTATCAATTTTGAATTGAATTATTACTATATTCATAATATTTTTGTTTTAGATATAAAAGCTGTGTGGTGACTTTATTAATCTCTAAAATACCTTATTCTTTTCTTTTTCATTTCTAACTGTTCATATACATATTAACAGCCTGTTTCCTGTATTTTGCTAATATATTCTTGATTTCTATATCTAATTTATTTGCAGATGATATTCATTTTCAATTATATTGATCTGGTTTATATATTCATAATTATTTGATTTATGTACTAATATTAATATTTTCATAGATTCCTATCTTATTATCAGTATTATGTATATTTGCATAATTTTCTTTAAAAAATAAAGGTTATTTTGCTGCTTCATTAAAGTTGATATAGTATTAAATGACAAAAATGAGTGTAGGTTATATTATTATCTAATTTTAACTCTAAAACATTGGTCATTGGGAAGTCATGGCTCCCTATGACTAGATTAAACTCTGAACTTGCATAATATTCTACTGGCTTTTGTACAATGATTTTTGGGTTTTATTTTTTTTAATAGCAATTTTTGTTCAAACTGGTCCTGAGTTTGTTTACCATTTCTCCCAGCAGTAAGTTTTCTATGTCAAATCCATTTAAACACTGCATTACATTCTGAAGGAACCTTGTTTGTTAATTAATTAATTATTACTTTTTTGTCTAATTTCTTTTAGTGAACATTTAAGATTTTTAAAATTCATCTATAGCAATGCTGCAGGAAATTCAACCAATAGAATAAAAGATAAATATTTTGGAAAACTACAATTTGTTGGAAGGAATGAAAGAGTGAATGGCCATGCGTAGCTTAAATATTGAGTTTTATAGTAAAAACGCAAAGGGATAGAGGTTGATGATTTATTTTTATAATTCATTCATTACTTACCCGTTTCACAGAAATTTCCATCTCAGTGATGGGGACTGGTACCTGGAAGACATGAAAATTCAGCTAAAGTATGTCCCCAGAATGACTCCCAATCCTATCCTATGACTCTGTATTTATGTATTTCTAATAGTCATAGAAGGTCATTATTGTCCCAGCTATTTTCTTACAAAAACAAATGTGTACACACAAATGGCAGTTGGACAGATAGCTTGTTCCAAACTTAAACTTTCAGTAAATCTGAAAATTAGGGCTAATGGAGATATACAACCATTCTCTTCCCCAGGTTACTCAATAGTTATAAGTATAAATAAGTATACTTTCTATGGTCTTTTTTCTCTGAAAAACTGGATCAAACAGAATAGCAAATTCCAACAAGCAAGGATCTTGGGCTATTTAAAAAGCAAGGCAAGGTCCCATTATCCATGAAAGTTCATAGCCACATGGGAACCAAGCCTAAAAGCAGACTTAAATAATTGCTGCAGTATTCATATTATGGCTACTTTTATCATAGCTCCTTTATGTACAGTAGAGTATGTATACATACATATACATACATACATACATACATACATACATACCTGGATTCATAAAATACAATTTTTTCACTTTCCAAGATAGGCTTCTAATTAATAAATATTTAAAAAGGGGAGTATCTTTTGTGTTCAGGATGATGACTATCTTCATAAAACACCTTACAAACTTGGAATTATACAGCTAAGTAGTAATCAGGCACAAAAATGGTCCATGTATTACTATAACCGCACACGTGTACAGTGACATTGCAAGACTTTTTCAGAGGAACACTTGTAAATGCTATGCAAGAAATCAGTGAATACCAAGCAATGTGCAATACAGTCAAAATTAGCCAGCCAGGATTGTTCCTTTACTGAATATATACATGAATATATACATGAATATATACATGATACTGCTATTTTTACTGCACCTTAAACACTTGAAGCTCTTCCAAAACGACTTCTTCAACAGCAGCAAAATTTCCTCTTTGTAGGGCTATGACCTTCAATATGGTGCCAGCATCTAAAAGGGAGGAAGGAGAGAAAGCCCATTGAAACAAGGCCATCCCTGGGGTCGCCTAAAATCCTGGCAAAGCTCATTGGGAACTTTTTCAAAAGCTGCTCTTGACAGCAAGTAGCCTAGAATCTGACTCCTAATTTTATACTATGAGATACACTACGCTACTAATATGTGATTTTTGATCTCTCCATCCCTGAATCATCTTTATTCTTTTACATTTAAAAGCTATTGGGGAAATGCTAATTTAAAAAAAAAATATTTTTCAATGCTCAACTTTCCACCTTAAAAAAATGAAATGGTAATTTCACCAGTTCATTTTTTTTTCTCATTCTCTGACCTTGACTTAGAAAACATTTCTTGTAGTTTGCCAAGCTATTGTTTTTCTCACTGTTGAATGGGGCCTACATTTTGAAATACAGCAAGCAAAAGGACAGGATTTCTAAAAAGGAGCCTTAATGGCAGACAAATTTGAACATCCCTTCCACACAACACTGTAATTGGAGATTCCCTGAAGAAGTATTTTCCTTGAAGGAAACACATTTGTGACTCACTCAAATCCATCCATCTCCTTCACCATTTCTATCCTCCTGAATAAGTAAAAGCTGAAAATATTCTATTTTGCTGGTACAGGGCAAAATTCTTGTAGTGCCAAAGGATGCCAAATCATTCAGACAGCCCCCTGGTGGTCACAACATAGTTCTAACTGCTTCACAAATTGGTCCAAATGGCTCACTTCCATTCTGAATTCAGCTGAGCACGATGCACAGGCCTTGTTTCAATGCACAGCAAAGTTTGGCTTGTCCATTTATCAGTATTTTACCCAAAACCCCTTTTCAATGTCACGTTGTAGTGTGAAGATTTGAAAATTCAGGAAATTATCTTCAAACTCACAAATTCTTCTACATAATGATAAGCAACTCCATATACTGTATCTGCAATTTGGCAGAGAGATGTTCAGGTACTGCTGAACCCCAGTACCTGTGCCAATGAACATGACATCATAATGCCCGTCCTCAGCTTCCACACGATCCACCACTAACTGCCGCAGGCGATGATGCAGGTTGGTTTTCACCAGCACAGGCCGCCGTTGTAGTGGATACACAGATTTGCTCATCAGGGGGTGAGCACGTGCAAATTGCAGTACCTCATCTGGGTAGTCTTTGGTCGAGGAGTACTGACGACTTGGCTGGTTGGTGGTTTTGCTAGGGCACTAGGAAAAAGGAAATCATTTTAGCAAATAGCTCTGTTCTTACTATTTATCGGGAATCAAAGCCAACTCTTTCCTCCATTTCATTTAATTCTTCCCATGCTTGCAAAATTTATTCCAGAAGTTGAGAAACTTGTTTTGTTGTCATTTCCACTGATGTGAATAGTTCTGGCAGCTTTAGATAATCACACAAAACATTATTTTGCATGTTATTTTTTTTTAATTTCTTTGTTTTATGGCAAATTGCTCTTCCTATATACATTGTTCTTTTCTTGTTTTTTTCCCTCCAGGAAAATCATCACCTTCATTCTTATACTTACAACTCCTGGCCTTGGGTAAGGCACCTTGCCCTCATAAGCTGCCCACTGATGATCAGGACCATCTTTATGAGCAAATGGTCCATTAAAAACCTCCCAGATGTCTGCCATACGATAGACACAGATGGCGAAGCCTTGGAAGACATTGCTGTAATGAGAAAAATTTACCCAAATATTGCTTGTAACACAAGATTTAAATGTCACTGAGATTTGCTTGTTATCTCTCTAGGCTACAATTTAGAAAAAAAATGCTTTTAAGTAAATAAACGCATAGAAGGTTACACTTTTTTGGGGGGAAATAATTCATACTGTATGAATCCTACTGAAGTTGACTGAAGAAGAATTGGAGAAAAAGCAAACTATATTGGGTATACAAAAAATTATAAGTTCATTACTAAGGGCATTTTTAAAAGATTCACTGTTAAAAGTAACTACAGACAGAACTACAAACCACAGATGGAAATATCTTACCTGATGGTGCTAAACAGTGCATAGACTTCAGGATTCTTGCCATCTTTGGTCCTCAGAAGAAAGACGTCCTCTGTTGAAAAGTGCATGATTGAATGAGTTCTGTAACTGCTGTGTCAATGTACTCACTCTACACAAACATTTTTCTAAGTGTTTTTTTCTAATATCTTGACTGGCTCAGCAATTCTGGGGGTTGAAGTCCACAAGTCATAAAAGGGCCAGAGTTCCCCATCCCTGGCCTAGAAGATATTTGTGCTGTCCATTTTGTTTCACTGCTACTAACTCCTCTTACACTACCACTGCCTAATCTAAAAGAAAACTGCATGGCACCACACTCTAGCACAGGAACACAAACTTTTTCTGAAGTGAGGATTGTGCTAGCTAGCCTGTGGGTGCTGTGCTGGAGAAGAGAAGAGGCCCATTCCAAAAGTTGGGAAGCTGAGCAGAGTCAGAATAAGACAACAACTGATTTCATTTGCATGTAATTAAACATCATCAATATGATTACTCTTCATCCATGCATTTAATAATTTACCCTTTCTCTTATACCAAAAATTGTAATTTTTCTTTGGAGGTTGCAGACTAATTTTTTTTATTTATTATTTTTTATTCATATTTATATGCCGCCCTTCTCTGGAGACGCAGGGCGGCTTACAATTTTTGGAGCACAACCCAATGCACTCAGCAATAGCCTTCATTCCATTGTATATGCCTGCTTATTACTAAGCAGCATTTTTACAAAGTCAGCTTATTGCCCCCAACAATCTTGGGTCCTCAATTTACCTACCCCGAGAGGATGGAAGGCTGAGTCAACCTTGAGCCTGGTGGGATTCGAGCCTGCACTAATTACAGGCAGCTGGAACTTAAGTGCTAGGCATTTAACAGCCTGCACCACCAAGGCTCTTCTTGGTGAAACTGAGGTGGTGGGTGCTGCATAAGACCATGGATCTCAGATTATGAGTTCCTAACACAAGGACGCATCATTGACTTTAAACTCCCAGTGATTTTTGATCAGGCTCTGATCAAATCTCCACTGGCTTAGTTTTAGGATTAGTATAGCATCAAATGCCCCTGGTCATTCCTTTGGTTCCACTTTCCCCATACTGTAAATATAAATTCCTAATCCTCTACAAACCAACCAACTGTGATTATGGAATATAAATCTCACCCAGTTCATCAAAGTGTGTGTCAATGCCATCTGGTCCTGGAACAGAACACACAAGACGAGCTTTGTTGAAAGTGCTCCATTTGTTGACGAGCACTCGTTGTCCACCAACATCATTCTGGAAGAAGAAAAATAAATATTGTTCAGGAGGGAAAGCCACTGACACAGTGGCACATAAATGTTTTGAACCTTTTGAATTTGTAATATTTCAGTATAAATATGAGTTAAAACATGATCTTTCTCCACACAAGTCCTGAAACAAGATCCTGAGGAGCTGGTTGAGCAAACAAAAACATTACATTTGCTTATTATTTTACTCATTGAGAGAAATGACTCAAGGGTACTCTCAAAGGTGCTTTTTTCCCTCCAAAAGGCAACAGGAGTATAATTCTTTGAGGAAGAAGAATAAGACGTTTCACTTCTCCTCCAAGAAGGTTCATTGTTTCTGGCAGGATGGTGGGATTATGTGTGGAAAAATCATATTTCTTTGCAATCATCTGGTTGTTAGCATTTTCCCTGAGAGCTCTTGAGGCTACTTGGGGGTTTGACAGACTTGAACACTAGGCCCTATCTAACAAAATGAAATTCAATGTAGAGAAAAGTAAAATCTTACACTTAGGCAAGAAAAACCAAAAGTACACATATAAACTGGGTGAAACCAGGTTCAATAGCAGTAACTGTGAGAGGGATCTTGGAGTCTTAGTGGACAACCAATTAAATATGAGCCAGTAGTATGTGACGGCAGCCAGAAAGGCCAATGCAATCCTAAATTGCATTAACAGAGGGATACATTCAAGATCAAGGGAGGTACTAATACACCTCTATAAAGCTTTAGTAAGACTACATCTAGAGTACTACACCCAGTTTTGGTCACCACACTATTAAAAAGATGTTGAGACTTTAGAAAGAGTGCAGAAAAGAGCAACCAAGATGATTAGTGGACTGGAGGCTAAAACATACGATGAACAGTTGCAGGAACTGAACATGGCTAGTCTAGTGAAGAGAAGGATCAGGAGAGACATGATGGCAGTGTTCCAATATTTGAGGGGCTGCCACAGAGAGGAGGGGGGGAGAGGTCAAGCTATTTTGCAAAGCACCTGTAGGCCAGACAAGGGATAATGGATGGAAACTGAACAAGGAGAGATTCAATCTGGAAATAAGGAGAAATTTTCTGACAGTGAGAGCAATCAACCAATGGAACAGCTATAAACTATATTTAAACTATGTTTATTGCCTTCAGAAGTTGTGGGAGCTTCACCACTGGAAGCTTTCAGGAAGAGACTGGACTGCCATCTGTCAAAAATGGTGTAGGGTCTGCTCAGGTGGGGGGGGTTGGACCAGATGACCTACAAGGTCCCTTCCAACTCTGTTAATCTGTATCTAAATCTGTATCTGTACCTGTTTATCGGTGCCCTCATCATATATAATGTTAAAAGAAAAGGGACACTGATGGCTCGTCTAACATTGTAAATCCTAATTCTGCCCATAAAACCTGAGTTTTGATAATGCATTTCTAAACAGAAGTAACTTGCACTAACTCTACATGCAATGTTACTATTAATTATTTTGTTTATAATTAACTGCTCCCTTGAGAAACAGAATAATCCTTTCCCACATACACACTTAAAATGTTATACTCCAAGAAAAACACTGATAAGACTGAAAGTAACAACCAATTTTATCATTTTGGGAAGTTGGTGGCAAGATTTTAAACTATATTTATTTCTCCCCCAGATAAACTTTAGACTTCTGACTAAAATAAATCTCGTTTCACCACAGGAAGCCTAAAGAAGTAACAGTATACATACTAAAATTATTCTTTGCAACTAGAAAATGCAAAGAAAAATACCCCAACATCCACAGAACCCCAGGAAAAACACAGAAAATCCTCGTTCAGCCTACACATGTAATTTGACTCTACCTACTTTTCATCACTGCCCTCCTCAATGTGGTTTTCATTCTCCCTCCCAAATATTCAATATAACCCACAACTAACACATGTCTGTTTTTCTTTGCCATAGAGGAACCAAAATAGACTCGAACTACCTTCCAACAATTACCAGTGCTACATTTCAGGTATTGTTCTATGACAACTGTTCCTTTTCCTTCACAAAAGCAGCCCTTACAAAATCCAGAAATCCCTCTGGGATTATTGTGGATTAATACTCTCAAGCGACTGCAGCAGTTTAACCCATCCATTGTGTGTGTGCTTTGACTGCCAAAGAGGCAAAAGGACAAGGCCACAGATTGTCTAAACTAAGCAGGGTACTTACTCCCCCTTCCCTGCCCTTGATTTATCTGTGCCCCTGCGAACTCCACAAATCAAATTAGATCCCCATCCTGGATGCCTCTTAAACACAAAATCTCTCTTTGCAGAAAGGCTGGTGAATCCAGCAAATAATTGCTTCATCTCTATGTTTCATTGTTTATTTGTAGGATTAGGATGAGAACAAGTAATTCACAGCCAGCAGAATTAGTTTATTTGCATGGAAATCTGCCATCTCCATTTCTCTAGTCCATTGTAGTACACTGACTTCATGACTTGTTGCAGGGAGTTTGAATTATTGCAGGCAGGCACCACTAGGATAATTTCCATCTTCTCCCCAGCAGCTCTTTAGGCGGAGAGAGGTGGGTTTCCCCCCCCCTCTAATTTTTCAACAGCAGTGATAGAAATTGAATTGCGTCTTGTCCATTAGGCTGGCTCATAGCTTTGCAGAGGCCAAGTTCCGACTTCTGCTCCACAAATATGGCAAGCCTTTGAGTTGTTAGCTATAGATCATGTTTCCAGATGTGTTTTTAGAATGCAGGGGCTCTGCCTCAAAGGCAAATATTCAGTGGATTGGATGATTTTCTATCTGATACCCTCCCTCGTTTTCCACCTTATTTAATATAGTTTTCCTTTTCTCCCTTTCTCTTTCTATATCTCTCTCTTACACACACATATACACACACACAATTAAGAGGGGAAAGATGGTTGAAGTCTGTCCATCTACAACAGGCCTGTGAAACTAGCTGCCCATGGCCTGAATATGTCACGCCCAGGCCATGCCCCTCTGGCTCCGCAAAGGCAAAAAAGTCACGATACATCACGTGACCTGATTGAGTTTGACGCCCGTGATCTACAAGGATTCTCTGGAAAAGTGTTTTTTTTTAATTACATTTATATACCGCCCTTCTCCGAAGACTCAGGGCAGCTTACAATTTTTGGGATACAACTCAATGTGCTCAGCAATAGCCTTCATTCCATTGTATATGCCTGCTTATTACTAAGCAGCATTTTTACAAAGTCAGCTTATTGCCCCCAACAATCTTGGGTCCTCCATTTACCTACCCTGAGAGGATGGAAGGCTGAGTCAACCTTGAGCCTGGTGGGATTCGAGCCTACAGTAATTGTAGGCAGCTGGAACTTAAGTGCTAGGCATTTAACAGCCTGAGCCACCAAGGCCCTTGGTGTTCTGGCCCAAGCCTCGTTCAAAGCAAACAAACACCAAACAGAGATAAAAGCAAAACCTTGTTAATGCTTCTCTGTGAATTCCATTCATTCACAGTAAAATGCTATTAAAAACTAATTGTCCCAGATAAGAACAAGCCTTGCTGAGGTTGTGCAAGGCTGCCAAGAACACTCAATTAAATTGCAAGGAAATAATCAAAACCAAAAGTCTCCAAACACAAACCAGAATAGTCCAAACTTCCACAAGACTTGAAGTGCAAGAACTTCTTTGCTTCCTGCAAAGAATCCCACCTCTGAGAGCTGGCTTTTATCCCTTAAGGGAGGGGTCGTCACCTTGCAGCCTTACTCCTGAGTCCCCCATGCTGCAGCTGCTCTTTCTTCGAGCAGCCCTGTGCACATGCGCACTGGGCACAGGCTCCTCGGGGTCCTTTGCATCACTGCTGCCAGCCTCCACAAGCTCCAAAGGCAGCATTCCACTCTCTGATAGTCCTGGCCCCATCCCTGCATCACACGCAGGCCCCTCATCTGAGTCCTCGCTCTCCAAGACCTCAGTCGTCCACACCTGCTGCCGGTGAACCACAACAAAAAGTGTCTCAAAGAGGTCATTTCCTAATATATGTAGATTTTGAATAAGCATTTATGCTTCCCTGTTCAGGGTTTTTTTTTAATTTGTTTGTTTGCTTGTTTTTGCTACAGGTTGTCCTTAACATACGACCACAATTGATCCCAAAATTTTTGTTGTCAAGTGAGACATTTGTTAAGTAGAGTTTTGCTCCATTTTACAATCTTTCTTGCCACAGTTGGCTTCCCCATTGACTAAGCTTGTCGGAAAGTCGCATAAGGTGATCAGGACACTACAACTGTCACAAATATCAGTCAATTACCAAGCTTCCATATTTTGATCATGTGATCAGGGGATCTTGCAACGGTTGTAAGTGTGAAAAATGGTCATGTCATTTTTTTTAGTGCCACTGTAACTTTGAACAGTCACTAAATGAACTGTTGTAAGTTGAACTGTTGTATCTGTATTTCCTCTATTCTTTTGCTATAAAGCATTAAGAGAGAAAAAGGATATATGGGCAAACATTTTGTACAGAAGAACAGGAATACGTCTGACGCACCCCCCAAAATAGGAACATGTGTGGAACACACCCAGGCTCAAGTCAAGCATCACATGATAAATTAGAGAAAATTCTTTGCTGCCTGTTGTGCAGCATATTGGTTCATCTGGCAATAGCCTCTCTTTTCCTGATTTAAGAGACAGTAGATTGCTCTCCATTTGAGATGAATATAAGCATTAAAAAAACCCGGCTCTCCTAAAATATGCTGTGAATAATCCAAATACATTTTATCAAGCTGTAATATGACAGACTGCACACCCCAAAGTGCCTTATGTACCACACCCACTCTGAAGAGTCTAGGGAGCTGAGTCTTAAAGATGAGGCTAGCAACGTATAGGGTGAAAAACAATGGCAACAAATTACCAAAATCGGGTCATGAATGAGCTGACCAGTTGGAGCACAGGAGAAAGGAACCCTAGACTTGAACAAGCTTAACTTTCTGGATTGCAGTCTCTTTACACACGGATGGACAGCTCCATCCAGCATTTTTGGCCTTCGCTGTTGCCATGGAGCATCCATAGCTCTGAGTTATGGTGAGATGGAACAGTAGTACTCATTCATCAAAATGTTAATGCTCTAGCACTGAGCCTAAGAACTGATGAATTCCAAGAATGAAAGGGAGGGGGGGCTAAAGAGATGAATGTATTTTACAAAGTGCTCAACCAAAAGCACTGGAACAATTTCAACCAAGGATGGAATAGTAGGCGGGGGTGTAAGACCCTCCACTTCCCCACTTGGTGGAGATGCTCTTTGACATTTCAAGTATACAGAGATGTTATGATGTTCGCTGGATACCCATTTCGAAGAGGGCTCCTCTCTTAACAAGTAAGAAAATCTGTCTGTGGGGGGGGGGTCACCAGGCGTTGAAAATGAACGATTGCACGTTACTGTAAAGGAACCAGCAGTCAAGAAATATGTCAGAGACTGGTATTCAGATGCTGAGGTCTTCCCAGTAACACTCTAAGAAAGTGAAAGTTGGACTATGGAGAAGCTAGACAGAAAAAGTAGCGATACTTCTGAACTTCAGACAGCCAAAGAAACAAAACAAAACAAGATCATCAAACACATCAACCCAGATTTCTCACTTGAGCCAGGAATGACCTGGTTAACTAGTTCCATAGCTTGCATAAGGTGAAGCTATCTGACACTGAGCCAAACCACTGGTTCTTTCAAAGCCAAAAGAAATAAACCTGGGCAAATGATTCTCTCAGGTCTCTCCCAGGCAAGCCACTCTATCTGCTGTCTGAAAAATGGAGATGCCAGAATTGGACTGAAATGTGCTTTCTACATTTACCAGATATTTCACCACTGAACCGTATCACCTACTCACAATTTTAAAGTCAATAAAACTCTGCTTTTGTTGCGTAAGCCATCCAATGGAGGCATCTTGGGCAGCAGGAACCAAAAAATGGGAAAGAGTTATTAAGGGAAAGTGTTTTCCTCACAGTCTGTCTGCATTGTACTATCCTAACTAACTTAGTTCCTCCAAAATGGCTAGAAGGTAAGTTTCTGTTCATTAAAAGCTACTCTTGATGAGTGAGATTCAGATAACTACTTTTTCTCAGACTACTTGTTTTACCGTGAGTATATAGAATATTTCCATGTGCTTTTTTCAGATTTTTTTTATCACATCTTTATTATTTTTATAAAAATATCAAGGCTATGAAACAGTTTCACTTCCTAGTCCACCCTACTGTTTAGATTTTCGTGGTGGCCTGCCATTCAATTATTAACCCAGACCTGACGTTGCTTAGCTTTTTAAAAGCTACCAGATGGTTAGATGCTGAAATTTATCTGGGAAAACCCAGATTTATTTATTTACTTGTTCATTTGTTTTAAATGGATAATTTGGCCATGATCAACGTCTCAGAAGCAAAAGATCTGTTCCAGGTACAGTGCCAAAAGCACTTAGAAATAGCACTTAGACTTATATACCTCTTCACAGTGCTTTACAGCCCTCTCTAAGCAGTTTACAGAGTCAGCATATTGCCCCCAACAATCTGGATCCTCATTTTGACGACCTTGGAAGGATGGAAAGGCTGAGTCAACCTCAAGCCTCTCAGGATCGAACTCCAGACTGTGGGCAGAGTAGGCCAAGCTAAAGCATATGATCTTACCTTTTCAGTTGCAGCATCCAACTTTGAAATGCTTTTCCCCAGTAAAGTATGCCTGGCACCATTTTTGCTATCTTTTTGGTGCCAAGCAAAAACATTTTTATTCTGCTTGCCTTTTAATAATAGTTCTGCTGTAATTTTAACCTTCTGCTGCTGCTTTTTCTTGTTACTGCCTTATTATTTTTGTTCTGTATATATTTTACAATGGTTTAACTTTAATATATGTTTGAATTTCTTAAACTTGTAAATTGTTTTAATTTATTACCTCTGCATTTTTTAAAAATGAGTAAACTTACTTTAAATAAGTTCAATGTTGTACATGTGTGCATGTTTTACATATACATAAAATCTTAAGATACTTAAAATTAATATATATTACAATTTCATGAACTTTGGCATGTAAAAATGTTCTGCTGATTCCAGACAAGTAAGCAAGACAGATTTAGCAAGGGACTGCAGCTGAAAAGAACCTTTTTAGATATTCATTTTTAAAAGAAAAACCATTCTGCTACCTGAAAACCTTATGAAGGGAACTGAGTCAAGATAATTCAAAACATCTTTAGTTGGGAAGAGATCCAATCCCAACCCCTCCAGGAAACTATGGAAACTTTTCTCTGTTTTATTGGAGAAGCTTGGCAATTACCAAAGTTACAGAGAATTGTTAAAGTGGGCATTGGCTGGGAGAGAAGAGGGGGGTTTTCCAGTCTCAGAAAAGGGTGCAGGGTTTTATCTGTGATGCATCAGCTTGGCCCTCTGGTATCAATGATGGGGAGTGCCATTAAGAGTGGGATTAAAAAGTACAGCTCAGCTAGGCTTTAGATCCAAATATAAAAAGGTGTTTCAGATAGTGGTGGGAGCCTTCCATATAGCACTTATCTGCAATTCCTTCCAACAACTGTGCTTTTTCCTGGAATCCCGCATTTGCTTTCCATAGCCAGTCAGTAATCCCAGGAAAGATATGTTTGGATTAAGGAGTTATATCAGGTATTACACATCAGCTCCACATGAGCTCCAAAGCACTGTTTTGGCTTCAGATCTGAACCACTGTATATCCCTATTAAAAAGTAAGCTCATCAGCGCTCCAACAAGAAAAGGTTCTTGGTCAGTGAGAATGAGAAAAGTAAAGTGCTAGGAATGTATTTGCAATTGATCCATTTTTCTCAGTTATTTCTATCGCTTTCTACATGAGACAGATGTCATAAAATACAAAGGGGGACATTTAAACAGGTTTGCTAGTGACCTGTTACTTCAATTCATTTATGTTGTGCCTTCAATTTAGTTTTGACTCCTTTTGACTACCTGGACCCAATCCCTGCTGTCTTCTAGGCAAGATTTTGGACGTGGTTTGCCATTGCCTATTTCCCAGGCTCAGACAGCTGGCCGAAGATCAGGCAGCTGCCTCTCTACCCAAGGTAGGACCAGAATTCCAAGTGTCTAGCCTGATGCCTTAACTATAACACCAAACTGTCTCTCATGTTACTCAAATGACATAATCAATTACAATACCATAGAAGTTCAGTGAAGAGGAACTTCTACGATCAGCACCTTTCCCATTTCTACAATTAGCCAGTTTCCTTGCAGAGTTTCATTACATTACATTTTGTGCATGCGTGATGTAGAGAAATCCAGGGGGCAGAACTGAAGCTGGCATCAAAATGGCTTTGTGGAACCTTTGGCTGGAAGGAACTGCTTGCAGGAGAAGTGTAAAAAGAACAGTTGAAGAAAGGAGGGAGGAAGTGAAAATGGCTTGAACAAAAATATTGGGGCATTTCCATTTGGAAGAACAACTGAATTCAAAAGCTTTAAAGTATTATTCCGTCCTCCCATACAGCAACACAGTCTCCCCTCCCCGTCACTTTTTTGGGGGTGGAATCACAAAAAAGAGAAAAACCAGAAAGAAAAGGTCCATGTTCATAACTTGGCTGGAAAAGAAACAATTGTGTCAGGCAAGATTTATGCAGCCTGCGACAACCAGGCCCTACCAAAGAGGAGATCTTGATAGGAGAATTTAAAGCCAGCAACTTGTTCCAAACAGACTTCCTCCATTACGTCACTCACTGCTCTTCTTTAGGAAAGAGAGGCAAGGGGACAGCAGGTTTAACTTCAGTATATAAACCAATTTAGTATAAATTAGGATTTAGTTGAGGATAAATCAGAATCAAGTAGGCTCACCTAAGTTTCAGATACATTTGTCAATATTTTCTCCCCTCCTGTTTCAAAACATTTTAAATTCCTTTTTTCAAAAAAAATAATAATTTTGGATGATTCTATTTTTAGGTGGGTGATTACTGGAAGCCAGTGAATGTACTGTAGATTGAAGAACCCAGTTGATAATGATTTTCTAAGCATTTTCCAGCTTTAACTAGCTGCATTTTCAGCTCTGGGTGTCAAAATAATCCTGTTACAAATCCCAACAATGTTATATTACCCCATCATGTAACTGATCACAAATAAGCAATTGTAGTTAACAGGAAGATAGAAAAGATACTGCTACATAAAGCTACATACTGTGGCAAAGATATCAGGGAGTCTTTCAGTTATGTATCTGCTCTTGCAAACTTCCTTTCTTTTTCATCGTATGAGAGCGACTGTGTGGTACTTCCTTGCATGAAACACTGTGAGACCTCATCTTTGGGGATGTAAGGCACTTTAGGTGAAAGGGAGTTTATATAAGGAGTGTGGATGTCCCAACAGTAGAAAAAGAAAATATAGATGAGAATCACATTGTCTCCTGAGGACATTTTAATCTTGATTTGGATTTTAGCAACACATCCAACTTTGGCTATTTCACTTTTTGTATATTTTTTATTTATTAAATTGATATGCCATCTATCTCACTGCCAATTGACTCTGAACACTTAGGCTACGATAGTCCACAAATTCCTACTTGATATACTTATACCACTCACCAGAACTCATACATAGTGATAGCATCTTTCCCCAAATTCTTTAGTGAGTTTATTTAGCCTCTTCAAGTTTTCTGAGCTGGGCTGGACAACTTTGTTTAATTTAAAGCAGACAAGACCTCCATGATCAGAGAGAAACCTTTTAAAATGTTTCCATGTTCAGTGCATATGTTGTAACATTGCCAAGTCCTAGAGGCAATTCTTGTTTACCAGCAGAGCTTAGGGCTTCAACGGTTACTACTTGATTTTCATTTGGACCCTTGGCTGCAGATCATACATGCCAATCCTTTCCCTGGAAAGTTTTTTGTTCCAATCTCCAGAGGCCATTCCTCTGGAGTCTAATTTGGTTTGATTATTTCTTCTGTGTAAATCCAAACTATTCTTGGGTGTATTTTTTAATAGGGAAGCTGGTTCTTACAAAGCAAAAATGAAGCTGAAACATTTATCCTTTCTGGTATGGAAATCTATACACTCTGGGTATAGGTTTCTTCTGCTGTTTCTGCATAACCATTTAAGCCCTAAATGAAACTTATACAGCACCACTTTTGCCACTGATACCAGGAGAGGATTCATCTTTAAACATATATTTTTAAAAAATCGATAAAATGAATGTACACATTCAGATATTCTCATTTCTCATATTCTCATTTGACTCACAGAAAACAAGTAATCAAACAGACTGAAGGCTATTATTGCTTAACAGTTTTCATAATAACCAGCCATGCCATAAATCACAAAATGGCATGCCCTTGTGCTATAAAGTGGCCTTCTATCTATTCATAAATTTTTTTAAACTCATCCGTGAAATATAATTAGGCACTAGTCAAAGACCAAATGATCCATTTCAGTTGTGCGTAAAGATGTCAGCTGAGTCATTTAATCTATATTTATGATTTATTTATTACATTAATTTATATACTGTCTCCTTCTAGATCTCTAGGCAGCTTGCAATAACATCCTCAAAACACATTACAATACCACTAAAACAACAGAGCAGCAATAAAAATAAAATAAAGACACATCATATGGCCTTTATCTTCAAGTACCATACAATAATTCAACTGCTTCTCCTAAATTAAATCCCAAAGGCCCATAAGAGCAGCAAGCAACCACTTCACAGGGGATAAGCTGTCCCAGAACCTATAGATTTTAAAGTATGATATCCAGAGCTGCAAGCTTTTTTTTTCATTTTTAGATCAATATCAGCACATGTCTCTAAGGGGCCATCATTATGCCCGAAAATGACCTGAAAAACTCACCACACAGATTCTGCCCACACGGCTGAAGATGGCATGCCCTTTGCTATCTGATTCTGCTGCCTTCTCCGTGAAGAAGAAGTAAACTTTGTCATTATCCCGATCATCATTCTCTGGGATCATATAAGCAGCAACAAATTTGGGAGCTGACAAAAGAAAAAGAATCATTGGACAGATTAAGAAAAAAAGATCCCCAGAAGCAGTTTGTAGCTTGATGCTGGTCCTAATAGTTTAAAATCTTGGCAGATTCTGTCTTGGAACACTTAATGAAGGTTATTGCCAAGAGAGATAACAGATAAGTACTCTTCTTATTAAAACTATACAGGGTTAGTTATATAAACACTTCCCCATCTCCTCCTCCTTTCCCATGTACAAATTTAGAGTGATCATGACCTCCATTTCACCTTTTCCCCCCCATTCTTATTTTCGTGGACAACACTCCCTTTTTCATTGATTGCTGTGTACATTATATGGGATTTGGTCAGTCATTTTTCTTCTGTTCATCTCTGAGCTTTGCATGAGCTTTATTTAATCCCCTTTATCCCATGGCATGATCCAGTGCACAGAATTTATGGAACACACCCCTACAGTATTTCATTGTTTGCCTAAAATGAAGCAATCCCAACTTCTCTAACTAAGGCTGCATATTTCCATGTTCAGTACGTGCCTTTTGACTTGATAAAGAGTCATAATTTTTGCCTACCGTTAAGCAGCCTCTGGTCCATCTCTGTACGTAGAGAAGAGCGATGTCCCATGGTCCGGAAGATCACAGAGTCCCTGCCCAAGAAATCGGCTGTTAGCCCCGTATACAAGTCTCCACCTAGGGAATAAGTTCAATTAAAAACAGCAGCTGTTTGTACATAGCTTTTGTGTTCGTTGAGACCTTTAATAATAAAGGCAGCAGCACATAGAGAGATGCACCCCATTATATTTAAAGAACTTCATCAGTATTCTGATTGCCTGATAACATTCACAGATGGTTCAAGGTGAGAAAGGACAGCTTGTCTAAAGCCATCAATTGCATTTATGGCAGATGTCAGATCTAAACAGGAGATTCCTTGGCTGCCATTCTTGACAAGTCTGTTCTATCAATTCTCAGGGTCTTTCTAGATCAACCCTTTATTATGCAACAGCCCATGGGATCTGATGGGGAGGGAAGTCCAGATGATTTCATCTACCATTTTTAATCCTCCCATCTGTTTTTGTTACTTTTCCCATCATTTTTCTTACCATGGACAATTCATTACCAAAGGCAACACTGAAATGTATAGCACAATTTGTTGTGTGTGAGATGAGGAAAGAAAATAATTGAAGCACAGTGGGGAGCAGTTGTCCCTGGAGAGAATGAATGGGGGTTTGTAGCTGCCTTTCTTTTCTCTCTTTTTTTCTTTTTTTAAATTATGTGGCCTCAAAATCACACTGAAATTCTAAATGAATGTGGCTATACTGAGAAGGATCAGGCCTCACAATCCATAGGGAAAACTCATCAACATAACAGTCTATAAAAAGTCAACCCAGTGTTTCTCAACTTTAGCAATCTTAAGATGTGTCGATTTCAGCTCCCAGAATACCTCAGTCTTAAAGTTGCCAAGGTTGAGAAACACTGGGTTAAACAATCCTTGTCCTCGCCCTGGTTCCTCTCACATATTTCACTGAGCACTAAAACATAATTTAAATATAAATTAGGAAATCTAGCGTAGAAGAGGTAGCAGTCTTTTATTTCAGCAAACAGTAAGTAACTGTTTTTTTCCCCAACCTACAATACTGCTGGCTGTAGCTCCTGCTATCTGGATTATTCATGTTGTACTCTGTCCATTTATAATGGTAGTCTTAGAAAAAACAACAGAACCAGAGGTGGTATTCAGCAGGTTCTGACCAGTCTGGAGAACTGGTAGAGGAAATTTTGAGTAATTTGGAGAACTGGCAAATACTATCTCTGACTGGCCCCTATTCTCTGCCTCCGAGTCCCACCTGATTATCTGGGTCTTCTTTTGTTGCCCTGCGCAGGAAAATGGAGTTGGAAAGCAGATTAGTAGGGTGGGGAGGGAATGAGGATTTTACAGTATCCTTCCCCTGCCATGCCCACCAAGCCACACCCACAGAACCTGTAGTAAACTCTGAATCCCACCACTGAACAAAACCCACATCTATTATAGAATCATGAATTCAGCAATTGCCTAGCAGATTTTACTTAGGCATTCAAGAAAGGCCTTGGAGAAATACAGTCTCAGTAGTTTATTAAGTTTTTGGTTTTGTTGAGCTTTTTAATTTTGTTCATTATTGTTATTGATTTTTTTTCCATTTTGTATGCCACCTAGAGTCACAAATGGTGAGAGAAGAGGCTTTCTAATGCATGTGTACTGACAAATAACCTAAGTTATTGATTCTTGAGCAGAGTGACCAGCAGCAGCCTGGAAGAATGATTGGACAGATTCTTTCTAGACTTTTCTGAACCCACTTGAAGAACTGAATTCTCTCCGGTGAACAGAAAAACCAGGCAAAGAAGGCTATAAGTTCAATTCCTGATAAGTCCACCTGAGACAATGAATTTCTTCAATTATTTCCAGCACATCTTTGCTGAATGTCTTAAACTGTAGACTAAGTAGCAGAAAAAAATAATATACACATAAAATAATAAATATCCATGTATAGCCATTAGAATACAAGGTTCAGGTTAATTTACTTTGGCACCTACCAAAAAATGTACTTGCAAACGCCCGATTAGGCTCATGTGGACATCTGCCCCGGCCACTTTCTATACTGGTTGGATCCATGCTGAACATGTGCTGGGAAGAGAAATGAGGGGAAAAAATTAGGTGTCCACATCAAACTAATAGAGTCAAAGGAAAAGTGGGAGTATTTATGTGATAAGGATGAAGAGAACCCCAAAAGGCTCTCAGATCATAGGATGTGTAAGGAAACCCTTGTCATGATAGCACAGATTCACCAAGAGGAAGTAACAGCAGTTTTTTTTTGTTCTTAATATAAGCAAAAATCAAGTTACTAAAGACTGATGTTCATCCCATTATTAGCCCTATGGCTTTCTCTGTGCCAATAGATCTTGGAATGTTTACATCTTTATGAATTAAAGGTCACAGTAGAGGTTAAGGAGAAACTGACTTGAGTTTAAGAACTCAGAGACTCAGGAGATAGAGAGGGAGGGGGCACGGGGAGGGAAACAATGAAAGCTACAAGCCTCAGCATTGCCAAAAAAAGTGTGTCAGTTTCATTCTAGGTTCAGATAAACCGGCATGGAGCCACAAAAACACTGACTCATCTGTACAAACAAGCTACATTTGATTTTAGTACTTACTGTCTATAACTGTTGTTGGTTAATGACAAAATAAATGATTATCAAGCTCGCAATATAAGGACGAAAAGGCCACAGCCAATCCTAGAATGACATTTAACGTCCTTGCCACGGTTAACTTTTATTTTTATTTATTTATTTGATTTGTCAATCACTTACAAGATAATAGGTGTAAGTGTAAACATGAGTAAGAATACAGGAAATAGGTACGAATAAATGGGGACAATAGGACAGGGACTGTAGGCACAATTGTTCACTTATGCACGCCCCTTACAGACCTCTTAGGAATGGGGTGAGGTCAATAGTGGATAGTTTAAGGGTAAAGGAGTGGGGATTAGAGGATGTAACATCAGAGTCAGGTAGTGCATTCCAGGCACTGACCACTCTGTAACTGTTTGGTAAAATGTTTTTGGTACAGCAGTATTCACTATCCTGTTCAGTTTCAAGTAATATCCCTCGGGTTAATAAAATTGCCTCCTTTGAAAATTGCAATGCTGATATTATTTCTGCAATTTTTGACTGTTTCGCTGGAGTCATCTCCTTGGCTGGACAAAGCGATCTCTTCAAACCACCTAACTGTGGGACCTTCATTCAGGCTTTCCGCACACCCACACTCGAGGCGCAACACAGGGCTTAGATTGTGTTTCTGCTTTGCACGGCAAACCAGGGTGATGTCAGTCTGAACATTTCGGAAAGGCGTGTTGCATGAAATGAGAAGTCCAAGTAATCATCCCAGGGTCTAATGATAAACAACTGTGCTGAAAGGACTCTTTCTCCCACAGGCTTGGTCATAAAAGCTTCTGAAATTGCCAGAGCCAAGAGGGGTTATGAGGTGAAGTTGGGCGACCTTCCTGCTTAGGCCAGTTTGATTAATGAGGAAAGGACAAGAAATGCCACCCACAGATTTTATATCTGGTTGTTGATCGGGGTGTTTTTCATGAGAGGCCAGTGGGTCAAATGGTTGCTAATTGGTTTTAACTCTTGCTTAGTTTTGATTTTATTTATATTAGTCCTGTACAAAGCTAGACTGGACATTTTAACTGAGTTTGAGAGAATGCAAAATTTTATTAATATCTTATTACACCAAAGGTTTTGTAATTTATGTATATATAGAAGAATGGTGTTATATATGTACACACACACACACACACACACACTAAGACAACCATACATTTTTCAGGAAGTAGCCCCCAAATCCTTCTAAGAGATTGAGTTAATAATAGATATAGATATCAAACAAACAGAATGATTTGGTCCTTCTGGTTGCAAGAATTTTGAACAATGTAATCAATAGGTGCATATTACAGAGAGTAGATTGTTATTTTCTACAATACTGCTTCCAGACCCGGGCATTTGTAGGTACGTAAGCAAAATAACACGAGGTACAAGCGGTTTCACAAGGCAGTGAAAAAAATCAAGATAGTCAAGTCTGCTTGTCATCTCAACTTTTTGATCTATTCACACGCCCCCCAAAATCCCTAATGACTAGTTCAGGGAACATAATCGGTTACGAAGTATCAAAATATCAGATGGATGTGTAGGCTCTCTCTCAGCAGATGATTTCTACTAATTTTTCCTCGTTCCTGAGCAGGTGTGTATAGGCCAAAGGTCCAGATGGCAACCATCCACCATTTTTGTTTTTATAAAAAAAAGATTATGGGGCCTATTTGGGATCCAAAGGCATTTTTGAAAACGAAAACAGCACTGGAGACCGTTGTTTCATTTCAGAGCAGACTTATTTCCTAATTTAAAAGATGTCTTTAAAAATGTGAGAACCCACAGGGGAGGCAGGAAGGTTTAGCAGCCTCCATAATAGATCTCACAGTTCCAAAGGAATCCATCCTTGGAAGCTACAGTACTTGTAGCTCATATCCCAGATATCATACATATGCCAATATTTGTGCTGTCCCTCAAACACAAGACAGATGGCTTAATATTAATGTAGACCATTATACAGTTGCAATTTCACTGCTTTTATAGGTTGTTAGCACTCATGATATTGCCTAGGTTGGGTTATGAAACATCTGCAGGAAAACAGTCAAGCTCATAGAGCATCAAGGACTCCTCTTTTTTTAAACCTAGCCCCATGTAACATTATTTCTGCTCTCTCCTTGGAAATACATCTAGAAGTCAATGAACATGTTCAAATGGAATATAAATGGGGTTTAATTTGTTTTTTTAAAGAGAGCAGACAGAAAAACAGGCAGAGGAAGAAAGCAGTATAAATAGGAGTTAGATATGAATGGAGCAAGCAGTGCACTGATCTGCTTGGCAGCTTAATATATCCTACATTCATTTCTTAGAATGCTGAGAAGGCTGGACAAATTCCACAATGGCAGTTATGTTTAGTTGCAACAACAAGCAGGCTAAGTGCACTGAACTGATAAATCAAGGGTCTTTTCCTATCTGAGAAGCATAAGCACATAAATCAACCTTTCTGAATTTAATACAATATAAGACATTTAACACAAAGAATTGCAAGCTGTTGTCTGCATTTATTCCTTCCTGGAATTGGAAATATCACTGTTTAATCTTTCTGCATTAAGTGAGTAGACCAGTTCACATATGAGAAAAGCCCTGTTAAATCAACCAAAGGCTTGTCCAGTCTTCTCTATGATTTCAAGAGGTATCTGTCAACTAACAGTAACAAGATGCTAGTCTGATTAAATCTCTCTCTGATCCAAAAGAGATCTTTTTTCCCTTTTATTTGCAAAACTGTAGTTTACTGGATTTAATACACTGAATTGCTTTGAATATAACAGCACATTATAGTTTAGTATCTGATAACAATGATCCTCACTTCCTCTCAGGCTGGCATTCTTCTCACTGCAATATTGTTGCATTCATTTACATGTTTGTGTAACTAAAACTTAATGAGTCAGGAAAACCAGAAGAATTATAATTATTCTTAACCATGATTAAGGAAAGTGAATACATTTCAGTCCAGAAGTTGAGGTTTTTTTACCACTATTAAGGCCAGCCACAATACTACCCCTTTGTCTGAAAATAACAGGCAGCTGTTGCCCATTGTTGCAGCTGCCTTGGAAATGGGAAGGGAAGGGAAGTACAAGGGAGCTCATGGGGAAAACCAGATGGGATGTAATGGTTGAATCATTGGAATGGGACTGGAAGGGCATGAGTTCAAGTCTCACTCAACTGGGATACCATGGGGCAATCACTGCTTCTCAGTCTTGTAAGGATCAATGAGGGAAGCCCCCTCCACAAGAAGCCCACCCTTATTTCTATAGTAATGGGGGTGGATGCTATAAATATAATATAATAATGAATAAAATAAAAGAGTACCATTTTCCACAAGAGAAGGAATGGCTCACCAACAAATCTTCCTTCTTCTTCTTTATTTGCTTTATATCCTACTTTTATTTTTTGAGACTCATCCTTCTTCTCCTATTTGCCATTTTCCAATCTTTCTGTGAGATGAGTTGGACTTAGAGAGAATGACTGACCAAAAGTCAACCAAGTTCAATAAATAAGGGAGGTCTAGAATTCAGGGTCTGCATAAGGTTTCTAGTCCAGCCTCTTAGCTCCTAAACCAAATTGGCTTCCCCCAGTTTAAAAAAAAAGACTGACTCAAAGAAATATCTTACAAACAAACAAAAATCACACCTGCCACCCCAGGAGAGGTACTGTTGGTCACAATTGCTCTTAACAGAAAAGGGTCTCAATCCTTCACTACAGTACTTATATGGTCTACCTCAGATGCACGTCATCTCCTTACCTCTCCTCTGTGTCCCACATAGATGAAAGCACAGACGGGATGAAAAGCTCCAGTCCCGCAAGCTAAGAGATGAGTCCGGTTTAAAGGATAAAGAACTCGGATATAGTTTGCACACTCCGTCTGGAAAAGAAATAGCAACTGGTATTTGCAATGCTTTCCACGTTCTACGTTTCTATGAAATAACTTCATCTGGATGGTCACAGCTAGGTATTATGATTGTGTTGAGAAAAGGATGACACAATTAGAAGGAGGGTGGATTTCTGGTTCAAGTGATAAAGTATCATGAAGAGATACAGAGTTATTGAGAACCAAGCTCTGTAGCTTTGGTTTCTGAACACTGAATTTAGCTAGTCTTTTTCACCCATTCTCCATGCTTTGGGACACCTTCCCCATAGAGATTAAGGAAAGCACCTGCAATTTAATCATTCAATCTATCCCAGGAGGAAGGCATGTTGCGATGGTTAGGTCATCTGATCAACACATGGCTTAGTATGTTTTCTTCTGCTTCTATACAACTGTAAAACCATTAGTTCATTTATTACTTTCAGATGAGTTTTCTTGTTTTATGATGGTTTTGATTGTTAGCAATGAAGAACCTTTGGGAATGAGCAGCTTAATAAAGAATAAATAATCAAAACAGTAAAGTGATATATTGAGCATAATGGACCAAATAGCGTTTTCCTCTTGCCAAAGACTAATGTTATTTTAGATCCCATATCTATACTGAAGTACGGAGAACAAATCCTTCTCATATTTCAGATTTTCACATGTCATTCCCCAGGGTCATAAAAATCTTTCTTCTTGTTGAGATCATATCACCAACTACCACTGTACTGCTTTTGATCGGACAGTAGACTTTTCTTGTGACTTCCAAAATGGATAGCAAATTCCTGTTTATCTGTAATTGTTAGGTACATTACAGTCCTCTTCCCACGTTCCTGTCACTTCAACTGAACTAATGACGATCTTTCCTCGCCTCAGGCTGCCTGGGTGACTGATGTGACTGAAACCATTCATAGGTCAGGAAGTGAGGTTGTCATATTGCCTTGTGCAGTGATATCCTGTATTAGCCTAAGTACACACAATGTAACACTGCTGTTAAATCAGCAGAAAACAGGAAGAAAGGACCACAATGGGTCTAAAAACAGCATTTTCATTTAGAAATTCACATGGGCATCTTGACAGAACCTTATCCAGGAAATTAAGTCTACCCTGCCATAGTTCACAAGCATGTCCAATGGAGGAAGGGAGGAGGAGACAGATGGACAGACAGACAGATTCCTGCTTCCCAGTCTTTATTTTTCAAACTGGATTCCTGTTCTCAGAAATGTTCATAGGGACATACAGAATGCGTCAGCCTCCATCATTTGGTGCCCACCATATAACCTCCCCCTTCTGTATATGTTAAAGACTGTTGTAATTTTTAAAAGTTTTAATTTAAGTTTTAGTTTTAGTCTAGTTTAGTTTTAATTAAAAACTAAATAGGAAGCCAAAACAAGGCAAAGCACAGTGCCAGTCTCTAACATCAGATTCATTTGTAGGAATGATATGGGGTCCTCAAAGATCCCATTGTGATGACAATATTTTGAAGGATTAGTTCTTTTTTTGGTAAATGGGGTTTAATGGGACACACATAATCCTGCATGTGGCTGGATATGGTAGGTTTGTTTGGATGGGAAAACCCCTCCATACAGTCCCCTCCCATACCTCACGAGGGGGGGGGTGTAATTCGTGCTACATTTCCCTGAGAACAGATGAAAGATAACCACTTTCCTTACTTTCTTCCTTTTCTATAGCTTAATCAATCAGGGAGATGTTAGAATCCTTTCAGAAAGAGAGAACTGGTGTCTTTCTAAAATAATTATAGAAAACAAAGGATAAAGAGTGGAGAGAAAGGAAACAACAAGTTTCTAATGGGATCTCAGCTACTTCTCTATCAGCAAAACCCCAGACATACGGTACTAATCCCACATCTAGTTTGACTGTTCCTTAGATGGCTATTTTCCTTATATCTCCAATGCAATTCCTGGATTGAAGTTCTGCCCTCCTGGATTTGATCCCAAGAAGTGATGCTCCCATGATCAGAGGACAAACGGCAAAGAGAGAATGGAGCTGTCCCTTCCTTTTTTAAAAACCTACCTGAAAGGAGAATCGGTTTGATTCTTGCAAATTTTGGACATTTATATCCATATTCCTGGACTGATAGACTCAGGAATTGCTTTCAGATTTCAGCATCTGTATCCCTTGAAACCAGTGCCAGGTTTAGACCTGGTGAGGCATTGAGCTTGGAGGCCCCTGGTTAAAAATGTAAACTAAAAGGCCTCACAGAGGGGCCTATCGAAACAGGACTTTGGGTCACCACAAAAAAATTATAATTATATATAGTTATATAATATATATTGTTTAATAACAAGGCATTCAAAATGAAAAATACAACTTATTTTCAAATGAATACATTTACTGCTAACATATTTATCATTTGGCTGGCTTAATATCTCTCATAAATTATAATAAAGTACAACATGCCCAAGAAACAATACTTAAAATATGATTTCTAAAAACAAAAAGAAAATTATCAAATATGTTGTGACGTCCTAAGTTGTAGCTTGTTTGCCTTACGTCTGAATCCAGCACTTCTTAAAAGAGATTCTCCCATTCACTTTTGGGTTCTTTGTAATTGGCCATATTTCCCCAGAACCTGCCAAGGGAGCCATTTAGTGAAGATACTTGCTCTATTCTCAAAATCTCAAATGTGCTCCCAGTTTAAAAGTATTGTCTATTCCTGATTGTAATTGCTAGGAAGTTGACTTACAGTAATCAAATGCTACTTTGAACTCCAACAGTTATAATAAAATTGCTGGCAGACATTCTCAAAAGGTAGCTGTCTTCCAAACAAAGAGGACTTTAGGAAGAGCTGTTTCCAAAGACAATAAGAGACTCACTGATTAAAGAAGGAAAAAGAATGTGTGTGATTTAATTGTTTGCTGTGTTTCCTATGGCAGTGAGTTTGTCCAGCGAGTTTCATAGAAAAATGGGGATCCGGGTGTCTGAGCTCCATGCTCACAATTTAACAGCTGTAGTACACAAGTTCAAAAACACATTTTCAGAGCAAAAGTTGATGAAAAGATTTCTTCTGTTTTAGGAATGAAAAGAACCTGGATTCTGTGACAGCCATCATCCCTACATGCTAGCTTCCAAGAACCGAGATGGTGGGAGATTGTAGATCAGAATCCTCCATGCAGAACAGAATACCAATGAAGCCTGGATACTTGACACTGACTAAGCCAACTTGGTCCTACGGACATACGGCAATATATAACAATTTGAGGCCCGTGAATAGACATAATGGGAATTGACATAAAACATTCGTCTCCAGGGCCCAGCAATCCAAAAAGCCAACTTGGGCTTTTTCCCCTGTTCTAAGTGTCTTATGGAAATTTAGGGAAAATTGAAATGAATTGGCTAACGTCCCTAATAAGAAAACAACTGACTTATAAGCAACCACTCTGTAATGCTTCAAACTAGATCAGCCTTCCCCAAAATGGTATCCTGCAGTTGCGTTAAACTACAACAGTTCAAGCCAGAAGACTGCCAGCTGTGCTGGATGGGGATTATGGGAGTTGTAAAACCAATGTATGCACACAGTACTAGCTTGGTTGAGACTGCATAGAACAGTGAGGCACGTAATTGTCCCATCTCTCTCTCTCTCTCTCCCTCCCTCCCTCCCTCCTTCCCTCTGTCTCTGTCTCTGTCTCTCTCTGTCTCTCTGTCTCTGTCTCTGTCTCTTCTCTCTCTCTCTCTGTCTCTCTCTCTCTGTCTGTCTCGGAACAAGACCTCTTCACAACTTCTTAATCCATTTTGCTTTTTCCACCCAAAGGGAAAATTAATACCAAAAAAGAGGATATTAAAATCAGAGCAAGGGCCTTAGATTCAGTTTTGCCTGCAAATTCCAGTTAAGATGTAGAGGGGAGGCAGGGAGTATTGCTGGTAGGGAGACAATTACAGGAAATGAAAGAGACGCACAACTTTCATCAAGCCAAACCAGTCATTTAAAAAGGAAGCTTAGTTACATAGCAGAATGACAAACGACCACTCACAAGTCTGTCGTGGATTAATTGTTGACTTTTCCGGAGCAGAAGTCATTGGCAGATAAGCAGAAAGAAGCCATGGAGTCTCTTAGAGGCACCACCAGATCCCAATGGCCATCACACATAACAAACTATGTATATACTGCTGTAGAAACCCAAGGCCTTACCCTCTCTTTCTTACCCTCATCTTTCCCTCTGCATCAAATCATCAAACAGGACATGCCATACCATCTCTCGTTTCTATTTTGAACACGCCACTTAAAAAAGGTCCTGGTTATTTAACAGATAACAGATAATCAGAGTTGGAAGGGACCTTGTAGGTCATCTAGTCCAATCCCCTGCCCAAGCGGGAGACCCTACACCATTTCTGACAGATGGCAGTCCAATCTCTTCTTGAAAGTCTCAAGTGATGGCGCTCCCATAACTTCCTAGGGCAAGCTGTTCCATTGGTTGATTGTTCTCACTGTCAGAAAGTTTCTCCTTATTTCCAGGTTAAATCTCCAACAAACTAAATAGTAGGTTGCTCTTTAAACACTCAATCTCAAAACCAGGCATTAGTTGGTACATACGTAAGACTACCCACTCGTTATATTAAGATGGGAAATCTGATTGATGCTGAGGAGATGTCACATGCTTTCATGATAAGCTCATGATGAGGTTAAAGACTGAAGTTAAAGGTGCTCATAATACATCAATTTAATTTCTAAACCAAGTGTCCTCGACTTATAACCACATTGAAGTCCAAAATTTCTGTTGTTAAATGAGACATTTGTTAAGAGAGTTTTGCCCCATTTTACAATCTTTCTTGCCACAGTTGTTAAGTGAAGTTGATAAGTTAGTAACACGGTTGTTAAGTGAATCTGGCCTCCCCATTGATTTTGCTTGTCAAAAGGTCGTAAAAGAGGACCCCATGACCTTGGGACATAGCAACAGTCTGTTCTGACCCAAACCTGGTTCCAAGAGAGCAAACACAAGACAAAGGCAGCAGTATCACCTTTTTATGTTTAAGCTAAGAATCCTGTTTCTTTACAGATAAAAGGCTGCTTCCAACTAATTAGCTCCAACAAGAAAGAGCCTTGTAAAGTTTTTTCAAGTCTGACAAAAAACAACAGATAAGAAATAGTTTACAAGAGTCTTCAAATACCTACGGTAATGTCCACGAGGCTGAGTTCAAAACTTTTTTGCCTTCTGCAAAGAAGGTTAGTTTTACAGTTGGCTTTTATCTTCTTGGAGGGGCCATTACCTTGCAGCCTTACTCCCGAGTTACTCCTCATCTGCCTTGCAGCCTTACCTACTCTGCTTCACTCTAGCAGCAGCCTCCCAGTAACTGTTCTGTAACTGTTCAGTTCCCACTCGCAACTGTACAGCAGCTCCTCGAAGCTCCTGGGCCCTCCTCTTTCCTGTGCAGTGCCAGGCTCCTCGAACCTCATCACTGCTGCCTTTAACTCTCTGAAGGCAGCAGTTCACTCCCTAATGGTCCTGGCCCCTCATCTGAGTCCTCACTCTCCTCAGCCATCTGCACCTGCTGCTGGCTAACCACAACACAGTCATAGTCAGTTGTCAAGCATCTGAATTTTGATCCCCTGATCATGGGAGTGCTACAAAGACTGTAACTGTGAAAAACGGTCATAAATCACATTTTTCAGTGCCGTGATAACTTTGAAGAGTCACTAATGAACTGCTGTAAGTTGAGGACTACCCATATAACCCAAGAATATTTATTTATTTATTTATTTATTTATTTATTTATTTATTTATTTATTTATTTTATTGGACTTATAGGCCACCCTCTCTCCCGAGGGACTCAGGGTGGCTTACAATAAAAAACAAGAATACAAATATTAAAATAGAATTAAACTAAACTAAGCCTAATAAAATTTAAAACCCGATTAAAACTAAGAATTAATTTAAAAAAACCCACCCCCACCCCATTCAGTCCAGGCTAGCCTGTTGAAACAACCAAGTCTTTAGGTCGCGCCGAAAGGAACGGAGGTCAAGGGCCAACCGAGCTCCAAGGGGAGCTGATTCCACAGGGTGGAATAGCCTTTCACTCCAAAGCCTTGAATGCGGAGCCTAGAAACCTGCAGAAGTTACCACCAAACTGCAATTTTTAACAAGATAGGAGAAAAAAAATGATAAAATATCTCAGAAGAAAGCAATCATATTCACTACACAGCTAGTCCTTGACTTACAACCACAATCTGGACCAGTTTCCGTTGCTAAGCAAATTGGTTGTTAAATGAGTCACGCCTGATTTTTACACCTTTTTTTTTGCTATGGTTTTTAAGTGAATCACTTAGTTAGGTGAATCAGGTGGGTTAAGAAAATCCAGCTTCCCCCACTGAGTTTGTTTGTCAGAAGCCAGGCGGGAAGGTTGCAAAGGGAAATCACAGGATTCCCAGGGGACACTGCAATCGTTGTAAATACATGCCAGTTGCCTAGCGCCCAAATTTTGATCACATGACTCTGGAGACGCTGTAACAGAATGACACATTTTGAAGGGACCTTGGAGGTCTTCTAATCCAGACAATTGGTTGCCCAGTCTCTTCTTAAAGCTTTCTAGTATGGCAGCATTCATGAGCTGTGGTGGCGCAGTGGTTAGAATGCAGTACTGCAGGCTACTTCTGCTGATTGATTCTCACCAGGCTCAAGGTTGACTCGGCCTTCCATCCTTCCGAGGGAGGTAAAATGAGGACCCAGATTGTTGGGGGCAATATGGCGACTCTGTAAAACTACTTAGAGAGGCCTGTATAAAGCACTGTGATGTGGTATATAACCCTAAGTGCTATTGCTATTCACAATTCCTGGTGGCAAGTTGTTCCACTGATTAATTGTTAGAAAATTCCTCCTTAATTCTACTGGTAAGTTGCTTCTCTCCTTGGTTCGTTTCCATCCCTTCTTTCTTGTCCTACCTTCAGGTGCTTTGGAGAATAGGCTGACGCCCCTCTTCTTTGTGGCAGCCCCTCAAATGTTGGAACACTGCTATCATGTCATCATGTCATCTTTTTCATTAAACTAGACATACGCTGTGGTGGTTGTAAGTAGGAGGACTGGTTGTACGTCAGTATTGTAACTTCAAATGGTTGCTAAGTGAATGATTGTAAGTCAAAGGCTATCTGTACTTAATTTTAATTAAATATAAATCAATGAAATCTTACTTTTACTTTTGGAATATGCTCTCCTACCATTCTGCCTCTCAAACTCTATGTGGTGCCTCCAGTTGGGAAAGAATTCTATATAAATTCATCTCCATCTAATTCATCTCCATCATATTAATTTGGACAGAGATCCTTATAATTCAGGCATGTCCAACATGTGGCCGGCATGCAGCCCTGGACTGCTAGTAATGTAATCCCACAAGATTGTAACTTTTAACATTATTATGTGATTTTTTAGCAATATTTATATACATTAACTCTATTATATACTTTATATATGCAGCCCAAAGACAATTCCCCTTCACGTAATGCAGCCGGGGAAGCCAAAAAGCTGAACACCCATGTTGTGATTCATATTATAATACCATCAATTATTCCTTTGTTAGTCTTTGAGCCAATAATGACATTGCTGGTGCTGCTAATTACCTTCATATATTTTTCCCGCTCAAGAGATTGAGCAAAATTGAGCAAAAGCAGCCCAGACACTTTGAAACAGGCAGCGTTCCTCAGCTCGGTATGTTCCAGGCACATGAGCAATTCCCATAATTCCCAAAAGGCACAATTCCTGGCCCTGATGACTCGGGATTCTGGGAATTGTACTCCTAAAAGACATCTGGCTGGGCATGAGATTGAAGAAGGCAGAGCTACAGTAATTCCCATGTTTCTCATAATAAAATGCTTATTCAAAAGCAAAATTATCTCATTTCCAAAATATAATTAAAAAGCCAGCCTGCCCTTCAAGTGATTATTTTCTGCCTTGTTACTCTTCTTCAGTTTCCAAAGAAGAGTCATTTATTTGAATTCTTTCATAGCTTGATAATCAATTCCATACTTTCAGCTTTCAACTTTTCGCTTTGAGGACCTTACCAGAATAAACAGTGGATAGCTCTCAACCAGAGATTTGTGTTTCATATCAGGTTAATGCCTTTTAATCCGAAAATGTTATTCTTTCAAGGAACAATAAACAGGCATAACATTTTTTATCATATATGTAATAGCAGAAAAAGAAGGCACTTTTTAAAATATTTTGTATTAAATTATCCTGGTCTGCATGGCAAAAGTGCGGAAAACACATATTTTAAAACATTTTAAATTTTGTCATATCAGGCTTTTATTTTATTTTTTTCAGTACCTTAGGAACTGTGATTTAGCACAAATTTGCAGGTCTAATATGCTAGATTTATGACTATATTATGAAATTTGAAATTAATATCTTACAGAATGATGTTTTTGTTAGATTATTTTTGCTATATTTTTAAATTTATCACACTTGAAAATCCTAGACATAGAAAAATAAAAAAATGAGTGCAATTATTCATTGGATTTCTACCCCATCTTTTTGGCAAGAGCTCAAGGCTCTTACACTGGGATTGCCTCTCAATTTATCCTAATAGTAGCCATCCTCGGAGAATGATTGGATTGACAGAGAATGTACCAATAGAAGAGATATTTGTAGCTCAGGGTTGAGCTATGGAGTCCTTGGTGCTCTCTGAACTTGATTGTTTTCTTGCTAGCATTGATGATGTTATCTAGTCATTAATGAAATCTCTGCAAGAAAACCGAGAGCACCAAGGAGTCCAATGACAAAGAATGACTGTCACAGCCTAAACCAACAGGATTCCATGGCTAAAGATGGACATAACCTGAATCCTTGGTGCTGGTCCCAATTATTAAACACACTGGCTGTCTTTTTCATGTCCCATTATGATTTAGGAATCCAGAAATTCAAGATCCCAGCTTCAAAGAGCTCCCTATTCCTTAGACTAGGCTACAAACGAGATTACAATTATAGATATTGTAAAACTAAAATAAGGACATCTGCATATACACCACCATATCTAACGGCAAGGGGTTATGTGAGTTATAACTCAAAACATCTGGAAGGCACCAAGTTGACTGGCCTGAACTAATTATTTTCCTGCATCCAACTCTCTCCCCATGAATTAGCTTCCTTCTTCTTTCCTCCTTCCTCCTTCCTTCTCCCCCTTCCTTCTACTACTACTGTTATTTTCCTATGACATGGAGAGTTCTAATGAATCTGTCAGCTATGATTAACCTATTTCCATTTTGCTGATTTGTGGTGTTTAGAAAACCCTTCTAACTCTCAGACTTTTGAATATACTTCAGAAGAAACTTCTTTTATTCAGCCAAGATGGCACTAGAATTCAAAGGGGAAAACAATCCATCTTATTAATTCATCTTCTTTTCTCTTTATGCAATAGATGGTTTCACAAATCTTAAAGCAGAGAAGATGTACAAAGTGTTTACAAACATATCCACCTATTGATGAACTGAAAGTGCAAATAGCTGAGCAACAGTACCTAAGTAAAAAGGGAGAAATTTAAAATAATCTCTTTGAATAATTGTTTAGAAAACCAATTGCCATTTCCTGTTAGGTTATTTATATAGTATTTGTCTGCGATCATACAACCAAATTATGATGAATAATTTATATGATTGTTAAAATCATATCATAAAATCATATCAAGAGCCTTGGTGGTGCAGGCTGTTAAACGCCTAGCACTTAGTTCCAGCTGCCTGCAATTACTGCAGGCTCGAATCCCACCAGGCTCAAGGTTGAGTCAGCCTTCCATCCTCCTCGGGGAGTAAATTGAGGACCCAAGATTGTTGGGGGCAATACTCTTTGTAAAAATGCCGCTTAGTAATAAGCAGGCATATACAATGGAATGAAGGCTATTGCTGAGTGCATTGGGTTGTGCTCCAAACATTGTAAGCTGCCCTGAGTCTCCAGAGAAGGGCGGCATATAAATATGAATAAAAATTTTAAATTTTTTTTTAAAAAAGGCAATTGAAATGTAAAACCAGATAGTATTACACTCTATTAGCAACAAAATGCAGAATAGCCTGGAATTACAAATGCAGATTGTGTTCTTTCCCCCTCCTCATAATATCTGGCATCACAATGCCTCTGCTCAAATAAGCTGTGTCTCATCTCCTACAGGGGACAGATCAAAGCAAGAGCTGCAACAGGAGAATCTTCCTATTCCTTCTCCTACCCCCAGAGAGGCAAGGAAAAAAGTTCTTTTTTCACTATTATTAAATCCACTACCAACACCCAGTTCTTCAGCTCCATCCACTGAACAGCACTGGATATAAATATGGATAAGTAAAAATAAGAGTTCCTTGAAAAAGTAAAAATCCAACAATCCTGAATGACTCTTGGTGTGTATTACGTAAGACTTCATTTTATAAAAGTGGAAAGACCATAAGCTAAACCAGGCTGTTAAATGCCTAGCACTTAAGTCCAGCTGCCTACAATTACTGTAGGCTCGAATCCCACCAGGCTCAAGGTTGACTCAGCCTTCCATCCTCTCGGGGGAGGTAAATTGAGGACCCAAGATTGTTGGGGGCAATAAGCTGACCTTGTAAAAATGCCGCTTAGTAATAAGCAGGCATATACAATGGAATGAAGGCTATTACTGAGCACACTGGGTTGTATCCCAAAAATTGTAAGCCACCCTGAGTCTTCGGAGAAGGGCGGCATATAAATGTAATTAAAAAAAACCTAGAATGTGTCTGGCAACAAGTGTTATCAGATCTCTAAGCCACAGTCTAAAAACGTACTGGGGAACTGGACATGTTTTCCATTTTATTATTCTAACAATGCTTTTAAACAACAAGGAGGATAGTGAAGACAAGGCATTTTAACTCAATTACATTAGTGAGTCTTTAATAGCTGGTGTATTCTATAAGTGTAATCATTGCTTCTATTGATCTATTCCTTCTGGATAACATTGGTCAAGTTCTCATGTATCCTATTAAAAGCAGAAATGCTGGGAAAAGAATACTTTTTTTCTGTAGCTAAAAGAATGGGTTTTTTTTGCATTTTGTGTTTGTAAAAGCAAAAATGAACATTTTAAGACTCCCTTCAAAGCCTGCAGCTTTTTTTTTTTGCAGACTTCAAAATAAATACCATAAGGCTGAAGGGAGTAACACTCACTCTTGAGAACCATTACAGTGAGACAGACTGTAAACAAAAGATCCCAGGGCCCTTATAGACCCCATATTTCTCCTCCCCCCCCCACTTGTCCCGGATTATTGCTCGCATGATGTAGAAGCAAAGAATAGGCACTATGTAGTAAAAAGATCTATAGTGAATCTACCACCAAAATGTAATCCAGTAGACAGTTTGATGCCTCCCAAGAATGTGCTTTACAATCAATACCTAATCAGTTCTGGCTTCCCCTATCTGCAAGGAAGATGGAATTTCAGCAGTAAGAACTCCAAACTTCAAAGGTATAGAGTACAGTACCCCGAAGAATAACATCAGAATCAAGGGGTGGAACTCAAACTGATGACACAAGAGCACAGAACAGATATAAACTAAATGTAAACCACTCCAAGCTTGATTGCAGGAAGTACGATTTCTGCAACAGAGTGATCAATGTCTGGAACTCACTACCTGATTCTGTTGTCACCTGCTCAAACCCCCACCTTTACCCTCAAACTAACCTTTATTGACCTCACCCCATTCCTAAGAGGTCTGTAAGGGGCATGCATAAGCGCACAATCGTGCCTACAGTCCCTGTCCTATTGTCCCCAATTATTAGTTCCTGTTTCTTGTATTTAAACTTATGTTTGTTCTTGTTTCTGTTATATTGTAAGCTCTTGACAAAATAAATAAATAAATAAAATAATAAATAAACATTGTACAAATGCCGTTACCCTGTGGTGCTGGAGAAAAAGTTGAGAATACCCTAGCCCACAAAAAGAACAGATCATTCAATATTGGATTAAGTAAGATTCGACAATTCCCTAGAAACACTAATGATGGAGCTATGCTATTTTGAGCGTATAATACAAAGGTTACTGGAGAAGATGCTAATGTTCTGGAAAACTGAAGCAATCCACAGGGAAGCCAAGAAAAGACAAGAGTGTTAGATGCTATCTCTGATGACACAAGAATAAGTTCACAAAAATTCAAAAGAGAAGTTAATATCAGATAATCTTAGAAAAATAATGGTCACCAAATCATAAAGAGTATCCAATAATGGCCCCGTGAGAGTCAGAGATAACCAGGAATAAGTTGGAGCTAAGGCTAAAAAGGCTTTGTTTTTCTTCTTCTCTTTTTTTTTTTATATATATATTAAAACGATCCCCAAAATAAAAGGACCAGTCCCCAAAGGAAACTTACAGTCAAAAAGCAATTATCATACTAGTAGGGGAAACCCACAGTCCCCAGCAAGGAAATAAAGAATGCACCACAGGAACCGCTGCCACACGGAATGCGCGCGGTTTCCGAAAGTGAAACGAAACCGCAAATGAAGATCTATACAGTGCAACCAAAATAAATGAAAAACAGTCTAAATCAGCCTAAAGACACAATAAACAAAACACCAGAAACACCAGCAAGCACCAGGAAAAATCAGAAAGAAAAAAACTCACAGACCTCGCCCGAAAACCGCAAACGAAAAAACGATCAAAAGATCGGAAAGATCAAGCTGGCCAGCCCTGAGGCTTTTACAAACAATAATCAAACTCCCAAGCTACAAAACCAAAGACAGAAATCTCCCTTCCAAAAGGGAAAAGCAAGCAAACCTGAGCCAACTAATCTCCTGAGAAATAAATCCCTGTTCCGGCCAGCTGAACTGAAGAACCCAGCTTTCTGTAACAGAGGCTGAGCTGAAAACTGGGGGACGCAGGAGGAGCATCGAGGAGGAGGAGGCGTACTTTAATTAGCCCAGCCTACACGACAGGAGTCTGAGCACCTCCCACTTCTGGATGCTCGGAACAGCTCATAGGAGAAATTTTGGAAATATCACAAATCTTTGTAAGGTTGGTTCCAGTTACCAGGAATAAAACTCTCCCAGAGATAATATTATCAAATTTACTTATTTCCCTCCTCCCCAGCCTCATAGATCTTCATCAGTGTTAAGGCAAGTGACCACAAGCAGCCAAGCAAGCAGATGGAACAGCTCTTTTGACTGAGCATTCTTGGATTCAACGAAGAACCCTCGACTCTGAACTGACATAGAAAAAATTGTTTCTCTTTGCAGAAGAAGGAGCAAATTAAGAAATAATCATAACTCTAAAATGAGTATAATGTTTATGTTATGTAATAAATGCCAAATGCTGTTGAACGCATTAAACAAGCAAATAAAGAGACGAGACAAGGGGAAAAACCACCTCAGTCATTAGAATGAGTAGTTCAAATAAATTCATAAAGACAAATGGACAATTGATAAATGGTTGAACCAAGCAAAAATAAGAACGGAACTCATGAGATACAACAACATTGAAGTGATGATAGAATTTAAACAAAACAGCAGAAGGGAAGAAAGAATAACTCAGAATAAATTAAATACAGAATAAGCAAGCATTATAAATCATATAGTGACTATCAAAAAAAAATCTTAGCAAAACAAGCTCTAAACAAAAAGAGAAATAAAGAAGAAAATAATCAGTGAAAGGAAAAGAGAATAACACATATCCACCAGGGAGGAAAATACTCAAGTCCTATCATACCAAGATTTTCCACCTCAATTTTCTACTGGACATGATCCCATCTCTCTCATGCCACCAGCTGCAAAATCATACTAGTAGATTACAAGCAGCCAAAAAAAAATCTAGATTCTTTCAAAAGTAGAAAACCAGCTTTTAAAACTCTCTCATGCTTCTATTGTGGGTGGAATACTCAAGCAAGCATGTTTCTCCTTAAGTTTTTTTTTTTTAATTGGCAGATTGACTGCCCATCATCTACCATGCTTCCTGCCTCCAGGTTCACATTTCACACTCACTCAACCAGCATTAACAGATTCCTGAAAGTGGTTACGATTTGCAGTTGGTGCAGACAAAATGAAGGAAAGCAGGTTGGCTTTATATGCGCTGGCTATGGCTTGCAAGTTGAGGGGGTTGTGCCTGGCAAGGCTCAGAAGCAACATTAAGGGTTTCTCAAGGATGATGAAGGGAAAGCAAAGCAATGGAAGGCTAAGAAAATGGACCACAAATTAGATCATTCGTAAGAAATGTTAGAATCATCAAAAGTGAAAACTAGAGAATGAAACTAGAAGACATCTGGTACAAATGGATAAACAATAGAAACCAGCAAGTAAATAAGGAAGGAAGGAATAGTATAAAGAGGTTGAAGTATGAGTAATAACCAGATATATGAAATAAGTATTAGAATAATATTTGATATATAAACACTGTCTAATTAATGTGTAATGTGTATAGTGTTTTTCATTTTTAACAAAATATTTTGTATTTTATATTTTGTATTTATCTTTTCAATGTTTAATAAAGTTTTTGTTTAATAAAAAAAAAGAAAACTAGAAGACATGAAAAAAAGAGAAAGTTCACGTGATGACTTCCTCAGATGCTTCCCCAGATGTTAGTTCAGACAAGGAAGAGCAGGATCCAGGGTTGTTGGGGGAGATGTGGAGGAACATCTGAAGACTGCCAGAGGCTGAGCCAGGAGCAGAGGGGTTGAGCACAGTGGAGCAATCGGACAAGCAACTGGTTGAGCTAGGGACAAGAGAGGCACATTTGCCCAGAGGCTTCGGATAGAGAAGACACACAGCTGTAGCTGGTCAGTGGAGATCAGAAAGAATTTCCTCCTCCTTCTCCCAATCCAAGAGCACATAGGGCTGAGAGGAGGCAGGTACAATAAAGATCAGCCAGGCTACTTGTGAGGCGGCAGCCTTGCCCCTCTTGATAGGGCAGGAAGCGTGAAGTAGCTATTTAGTTCTGCAAGTGGATTGTAATGATGCTGGGAACAATGTGCCCATTTCCTTGCTCTGTGTTCTTAGCCTTTGTGATTCTTGTCTTGACTCTCCAGCTGGATTCTGTACCTTGAACTTTGGGTCATGCCTCTGGAACTCTGGACTTGCCTTTGCCTGGTGGATTTGCCTCGCCTTTGAGCTGTGGAGTAGCACTGGCTTCTCTTGAGTAGCCTGTTGAATTCATTGGGGGTGTGCTGGTGTTGGTGAAGGAAACTGCTGAGGAATACTAATTTAGGTTTGGAAGCCCTAATAAAGACTCCTAACATACGTCATACATCCTGTCTGTCTGTCTGTCTGTCTGTGAGAAACAGAGAGAGAGAGAGACAGAGAGAGACACAGAGAGACAGAGACAGAGAGACAGAGACAGAGACACAGACACACACACAGAGGGGCAGGGAGGGCAGGACACCACAGTTCAATGTTAAAAATAGAACTAAATTTTATTATGCTGCTTGGAATTAATCTATTCATCTATCTACTCTGAGAAAATGAACTTAAGAGGCTATTTCAATATTTCAAATATAAAGGAGTCTCTGGGATTGCTTTATCTGAAATAAAAACATAGTAATTACGTTATTGAGCTGTAGTTTCATGACACAAGAGAGAATTAAGATAAAATCTTAAGTAAGAGACTTCTGATTAATCCTAACCTGACCCTACAACTTGGCACTTTTATTCCTACTTGTTTATGCAAGCCAAGACCTGATTTATAAAGTTTGTTTTACTGAAGAAACATTCATTTTAAAAAAGAAGTGTAGAGGAGTAAATGTTGACTTTTAATTTCTCTTTTGTGTGGTCTCACACCCTCAGGAACTTAGCTATGCATAAATGACAAATTGCTATTTCTAAAAAACTTAACAGTTTACAACTGGCTAGGATTTCATCCAAATGCAGTGGTGCTCAAAATCTTCCTTTCAAAATGGCTGTAAGAAGCCAAGCTATATAATTAAGGAGAATAAATTTGCTCTTGCCCCATAGAACATACCAGACAAGCGTGTCTCAATGTCTTTTATTAATAAAATACCAACAGGGATGGACTCCTGTAGGTTAGTAGGGTAAGCAATACAAATGCCTGAAGGCTATCTAAAATGAAAACCATAATTTTGGGTTTCAGCTGCCATATTTTAAAAACCAAAGCACCAAAAACTGAAGTGATCAACATTGATGAATGATAGTGTATGACTCCATTTAGGCATCCAAGTATATGTCACAACTAATGCAACATTTGAACAGAATACTCCAGGATGCATCATAAGATCACGATAGAATTGATCTAAAGGGAAAAATGAACATTTTTCAACAGATAACTCTATAAAGCCAGTTCAGAAGTACCCCTGATCTTATTGGTGATCCTTCCTGCTTCAAAACCTGTGTTGTTTTGGATGTCCTTCCTTTACATATAAAAACTGAAGAGAAGACAAACACATCCCTGGCTGGGGGCCATTTAGCTGAAAGTCAAAATAGTATCTGATTAAATGCAACTATAGATTCTAACTCTTCATTCCCTACATGCTGGATTCCTACTTTTTTCAAAGCTGTTAATGAAGACTTCCTCTATACAAGAGACCAACCTCTACAACCTTCCATCTGGCATGGCTAATGATGATACTGGATTAAAAAAAGCAGAACTAATTCTAAGATATATGTAGCTGCACACTTGCATTTCCTCTTCTCCCAAACATCCATACACATACATCTCTTCAGTCTAGGTTCATTACACAGATATAACTTGAACAGATATAACTTGGTGTTTCTTCTGTTGTCACTGCATCTATTACATTCTTCAGATTAATGAAATCACTTTTCTTTTATTGACTGATTCGATACGACCAGATTGAGGCAGAGTTTGTTTGTTTATTTGTTTGTTTAGTTAGTTAGTTAGTTAGTTAGTTAGTTAGTTAGTTAGTTAGTTAGTTAGTGTATGGCACATGTTAGCCAGGTATCACCAAGGTGGCTGGCTGCCTCTGTGAAAGGAATTTTGGGGGGCAGTTTTATCTTTACCCACGGGATGCCTGAATGCCAGTAGGCATTCGGGGTAGCTCCTTTCTTCTCCCTGCGTGGTTTATTCACTCATGGGAATCGAACTGCCAAACTGCTGACCTCAGTGGTGCACAGGCCCAACATCTTACCACATGAGCCACCGCAGCCCCCTTAGGCAGAGTAACTTTATATTACATCTTTACATGGATTGGAGGAAAAGTTTGTTGTGACTCATGTGGGCCAGGCAGAGACCAACGATACAAAGAAGACAGGCTTCAATGGGAAACCCTATCTTGACTAAACCCATTACATTAGTCGTAGAAAATATGTAAACATATGTTCCATCCATATTAGTTCTGTGCATTTGCAGTGATCCCACAAAGAACAAATGGGACACAGTCCATAATTTACCTTGAAGTTGCAGCCTTATGGATTTGCAAATAACTTCCACTGAATATACACCCTTGCACAAATGGGATCAAGCAATTCTCTTCAACATGCATGATTTAGAGAACACAATGCTGGCCACACCAAAAGAGGGAAAAAAATCTGGATTTAATTACTCATTGGCCAGATTCCCTCTAGATAGTCTTGATTTTTTTTCTTTATAGGCTTATGAAAGTGTTAATGGCCTCATCTCACAGAATTAATGAACAAAGAAACAGAACAATTACCATTAAGAAGTTTGCACAATACTTGTACTAAAAATTCCTAACCTGTCAGGTCTCATTTCCTATCTCAATTTATACTAAGGTTGACCTAGCAGTTGATTTACTCATTTAACATTATGGCAGAAATCCTTTTGTAAACTTCTATGAATTACTCAAAACCTGATTGTGTCTCAGCTTCCCATGCTTTCCATTATTTTAATTGCAATATAATCTCTTTTGGGCTGTACGTTTTGCAAAACCGTCATCCATCTATCCAATCAGGTGTCACATTTCTGGCTTCTATTTAATAAAGTTCGCTATGCTCTTGACTCTAGCAGAACTTCGGTCTGACTTTGCAGCGCTCCTTCTGTCCATCTCAAGTTTCAACTTCTATGGAAGAAAAGCTCCTCTAGGGATGATTTAATATCCTGATCTAAAACTACTGAAAAGTGCTTGGTCATGCTAGAGCAACATTCAATGAGCACATTTAAAACCACACACAGAGACCAATAAAAGTCAACATGCAAGACTGTGAAATAGCCACAATGGAGGAATGGTTGCTAAAAATAACAGAATTAAAATGGAAGACAAAATTGACCTGTTTGATTAGAGAAAGACAAATAATCATATTTAGTGATTGGAAATCATTTATGGACTTTTTGTAAAAGAACGGGAAAATAAACTTTTGATTAGAAAGTGTAGACTTTGGAAAGCAGGAAATTATGATGTAGAGAACAAAATATAAAAGAATTTATAATATCTGCTAAGAAAACTGGGAGCCCTTTTTATAATCTTTTCTTTTTCATACTTTTCTGTATTCTTTTTCCTATTTTCTTTCTTATCTGTTCACTATTTTTTTTTCTAAAATTTACATTGTTTTTATCTTGTTAAACATTTGTTCAATAAAAAATATAAAACAAATACAACTCAATCTGCTTGTAGAGACACTTGACTGTTATCATGTAGAAGATTAATGTTAAGTATACATTTTATGGCAAGTTTTCCCAATAATATTTAAACTAGTCAGCAAGAGGGAGATATATAACTAAGGTTAATAAACACAAGTATAAAGACAAACTCTCAGTATCTCAACAATTTGCAAAAAGTTCCCATAAATAGCACAGATGGCTGTTTCGAAATTCACTTCCATTTTTTGCAGAGCAGGGAATCCAATGATTTCTTTCCCCCATTTGCTGCTGTGGTCATGGAGAAGCAGCTGGAGTACCCATGGTGGAATGAACTGGTACTCCGCAAGCTGTGGACTGCCACTCTTCTACTAGAATTTGAAGTCTTCTTCTCTTCTACCTTTGTCTTATTTATCCCTACTGCAAGCAGGTCATCTTCTTCTTCTCCAAAGTAGGTGTCCAAATAGTCAGTTTCTCAGAAGACCATTCAAACTGAAGTCTCCTTCCACTTTGCTGAGCTTGATCCATAATGAGCTCACAGATATGTCCATGTAGTTTTCTTGGCAACAATAGGGAAATAACTTGTCATCTTCTGGGATGAAAAGGGAGGAGTCTTCCCAGTCTAGGTTTCAGTCCTAACATTCCATTCACCAGGTACTAAAGCTGTGGTGGCACAGTGGTTAGAATGCAGTACTGCAGGCTACTTCTGCTGACTGCCGGATGCCTGCAGTTTGGCAGATCGAGTCTCACTAGGCTCAAGGTTGACTCAGCCTTCCATCCTTCAGAGGTGGGTAAAATGAGGACCCAGATTGTTGGGAGCAATATGCTGACTCTGTAAACCACTTAGAGAGGGCTGTAAAGCACTGTGAAGCGATATATATGTCTAAGTGCTATTGCTATTGCTACTACCCAGTAATAAAACCATATGATAAACACATTCCTAAATTATAGCATGAAATTTTAGTTCCAATCTCAGCTAAGTATTGAGGCCATTTGATGGTCATAAATAAGCCATGGTCTCTGGCTTCTTTCATTTTATGTTCTATGATCATCAGTAAATTTCTCTCCTTTCAGAAAGTCATCATGAAGAAGGTCCATGGGGAGCAATTTTAATTTTTCCTAGGTAAATAATTCATACCATACTATTACAAATACAATCCATCTTAAGAGCATTACCTCCTTAACATCCATATTGGTTTGGTCTAGCCGAAGCGAGTAAAGGGTGTCCTTTCCTCCAATGAATAGGCGATCACGGTATTCATCCAGGTACAGGGAGCGAAAGTCTAAACTTCCCCAGTGACCAAGAAACAGGACTGAGCGGTTAGTGGCCAGGAGATCTAAGAGACAGGAATCAAATGACAAAACAAAGTTAGGACTAATAAGTTGAAATAGAAGACGTTCTATGTACCATATAGCTTGGGTGAGACATTGCTTTGTGTGGTCACAAGGCACAATTCAACAAAAGGGAGTAGCAACAAGTGAGTTACAGCATGTGGCTGAGAATTTGCTGCTATTAAAGTCTCATTCCTTCCAACAGAATTTTCTCGTGTGCTTTTGCAAGTATAGGATGTGTGTCAATTGCTGAATATTTAGATAGACACAAAAAGTTACTGTATAGGATCTTTGGAGGCAACATTTAAAGCAATGTCTATCTCCCTGCCATTTATCATGATCAACTGAATCATAGTATAATCCCTCCCGCAATTTTCTTTCTTTACATGGCTCACTGTTTTATATATTAACCACAGAAGAGGGTTTGCTGTGAGTTTGCACAACAAGGCAAGCAACCTTCAGACTAATCAGCAGGTCTGCAGATCAGGCAAAGGCATAATGTGTTGGCTTAGTGTGTTTCATAAGCCCACCTACTGTGATTTGTAAACCATAGTTGTAGCTTGGTGTGTTACATGACTGTAGCCAGTTGTAGTTTAATAACAGACTCATAATGAAATCATAAGAACTAATTTACTGAATTCATACTGAATGCAAAAGGTGATATGAAGATATAACCAAATAACAGAGTTGGAAGGGATCTTGGAAGTCTTCTAGTCCAACTTTCTGATCAAGCAGGAAACCCTATACCATTTCAGACAAATTGTTCTCCAACCTGTTCTTAAAAATCTCCAGTATTGGAGCATCCATGAATCACAGTAGGTGGGCTTACAAAACACACTAAGCCAAAATCAAGCAAAACACATTATGCCTTTGTCTGACCTGCAGGCCTGCTAGTTAGTCAGAAAGTTGCTTGCCTTGTTGTGCAAACTCACAGCAAACCCTCTTCTATGGTTAATATATAAATCAGTGAGCCACGTAAAGAAAGAAAATTGGGGGGATTATACTATTAGTCTGGAGGCAAGTCATTCCACTGATTAATTGTTTTAATTGTCAGAAAATTTCTCCTACATTCCAGGTTAGTTCTCACCTTGATTAGTTTCCATCCATTGTTTTTTGTCTTGCCTTCAGGTGCTTTAGAGAATAAATTGCCCCCCTCTTTCTTGTGGCATATTGTGGAAAACAAGTGCCTTGTTTTCGCTAAATGCCTTTACAAAACTTGTCTTTTCCATGAAGAGTTTGGCAGAAATGCTTAGTTGTACTCCAAAATATTACTAAACCTAGGAATGTATATCTATCTATATCTATATCTATCTATCTCTATCTCTATCATATCTATCTATCTATCTATCTATCTATCTATCTATCTATCTATCTATTCAGTTTACTCCAGGATCTCTCTACTTTACTTTGCTTTAAGTTGTGATTGTGATTTTCTCAGAATGAGAAACTTTAGAATTTTATTAAACTGCAAACTTGTATTGTTCCCTCTATTTTTCTCTAGTTCAGGGGAGTAGGAAACTTTATGGAGCCCTCTCAAAACCCCCAAACTCAAAGGTTGTAGAATTACAAAATAGGCAAGAGGGGGACCACTGATTGGGAAATTTCCTCTGGATCACAAGGCCAGGAAAGAGGAGGGAGGGCAGAGGTGGTATTCAGCAGGTTCTGACCAGTTCTGGAGAACCGGTAGCGGAAATTTTGAGTAGTTCAAACACCGACTCTGACTGGCCCCACCCCATCTATTTTCTGCCTCCCGAGTCCCAGCTGATCAGCTAGGTCTTCTTTTGTTGCCCTGAACAGGAGAAGGGAACTGGAAAGCAGGTTAGTGGGGTGGGAGGGAATGGAGATTTTACAGTATCCTTCCCCTGCCACGCCCACCAAGCCATGCCCAGCAAGCCATGCCCACAGAACCAGTAGTAAATTTTTTTGAATCCCACCACTGAGGGAGGGGTGTTAGAATGGAGCAATCAGCCACATTCAAGACCTTCTGCCCTCTCTGCTCTCCTCCACAGAACCATCTGCAAAAAGGGAGCCAAGTGGACCAAAACGGCAGTCATCAAAGCTCCGGCCAGTGTATGTACATCAGTCATACATATGTAGGGGCCAGGCTTCAATCTGCAGTTCTGCCCACTATTTTAGTCGCCTTATTCCTCTAGCAGAGACTAAGAGCAAGGTGGATGGACTCAGCTAAAGTGGCAATGAATGCACCATTGGGAGACTTGAAAGAACAGATTAGGGATAGATCCATCATAGAAAAAAGGATCTATCTTTGTAGTTGCTAGCAATTGAAAATGATTTTATGGCACATAATTAATGAATCAACCTGCCTTGCAGTTGACTCTGTATAAAGATGCATCAGGGGATTTTCTTTCTGTTTTTTTTTTCTCCATAGCCATGTTGCCAGATATACTTGATTTTCATTCTTAAGTCTATTTTTTACTGGCTTCTCCAGCTACATCAAATTTAATCATATTCTGCTTAGGTTGTTTTTTTTTTTTTAGCATTACCATGTTGACCCACAGATGGGTAAGCAGTCCTGAGCTCCTTTATATAATTTTTCCAACATTCTTTTGGTTGGAAAAAATAAAAAGTAGGTGGGAAAAGAACTAGAATAGAGAAGGGCAGGGCTGAGACTGGAATGCTCAATAGAAACAATCCAAATTATAACCCTTTTTTGTGGTCCTGTTTTGCATAGAAAGATATACACACATGCATACAATTTCCTATTCTTTTTTCTTTTGCATTATAAAATGGACTGTATTGTTAATTTTCGAGTGCAAGTCAAGTGACAAATACATTTCTTATATAAATCAGTGTATGCCAGACAGCAGGGACAGATTCAACTCAGAAAATCTGCTAAATCCCCCTTTTTTTAAATGTATTTGATATAATCTTGTAATGTGTTATTCTTACTCATTAAACATCTTAGTTTAAAAAAGCAACACACTTCTGAAAATGAGAACCACAAAATCTGAGAGTGTTCCTACTTGGCATAAACTCCAAGAATTGTGGAATCCTTGGTGAATCTCTGAGCCTTGTTGTTGAAACTCCAACTTAGTTGTAACAGAACTCTAAGAACGCTAGTTTCAGAGAGGGTGTAGGGCCTGGAAATGGTGTTTTAACATCATCTGAGTAAGACCTAAGAAAGTACTGCAAAATGACAAATGCTAAATTAATCTTTTTTGTTATGTATGTAGGTTTGAATGTTATTGGTTTATTTGAACTGTTCTTGTAAAATGTCAAATGGTATTGGTTTAAATAGTGCGGGAAGAATCCCTGCACTCCCATTGGCTGGCAGCTACGGCTGCAGGCTATAAGAAGTGTAGCCAAGCCAGGACGGGTCCATTCGAGCTGTAGTCACTAATAAAGTCTTTTGCTGGAACTCCTCGCGTCTGACTCTTCATGCAAACTTAACACTGGCGACGAAGGTGGGATCTCCCTGAAGAGAAGACGACGCGACGAACAAGCAACTGAGCAAGATGGCTGCGCTGAACACCCCCCCAGCACCGTTCGATCCGGCAACGGAAGACTGGGAATCGTATGGATCGCTTCCACATGTTCCTGGAGGGGAACGATCTCGCCGCATCCCCGAGAGACGGAAGAGGGCGGTCTTTCTCACGCACTGCGGTCCGGCAGTCTTCAAAATGGCGAAGGCATTGGCGGAGCAGCAGAGCTGAAGGTAATGGAATGGCCCGATTTAGAAAAACTTTTGAGAGCCCATTACGCCCACAAGTATCGTGCCTCATTAAGAGACACGAATTTTACCGTCGGGATCAAGGGGATAGCGAGAATGTTAATGACTTCGTGGCAAGTTTAAGGACATTGGGGTGCTTGTGACTTTACTAACTTAGAAGAGGCCATGCGTGATCGGTTTGTTTTAGGCCTTAAAGATAAGGTTTTACAAAGCAAACTATTAATGAAACCTAAGATCACGTTTAAAGAGGCCATTGAAGAAGCTGTTTCAGCGAAGCCACCAAGTCCTCAGCAGCGGCCATGAAAAGATTAACAAGGCCTCAAGCCAGGCCTCAAGCCATTCTGATGGGGATAAATCCACATCTACTCATTGCGAACAAATAGACTCTGATTCTGATGGCAGTGAGGCAGAGGAGGGATTTTAAACTCAGAATGGAGAAGAAAAGAAAAGACTCTGGGAAGAACAGGCAAGGGTTCTATTGCAGAGGCTGGGGGGGCCACCCCCGCACTGATTGCAAGTTCTTTGACTCCATTTGCCTACCTTGTGAGAAACGGGGTCACATAGCCAGAGTCTGCAAATCATCCAGAACTCCACCAGCTAGGAAGAAATTCCCTGATAGAGACTTTAAGCCCAACAATTTCCTTGAAAAATGGGGCGAAATTTAGAAGCAAATGGCAAGAATGAAACGCACCAAACAATCACTATTGGTCATTCTTCACCCTTAAAAAGCAGAAAAGTACATGTGAAGGTGTTTATTGAAGGAAGACCTTGCCAAATGGAAGTGGACTCAGGCTCTTATTTATCTATGGTGTCATGGGACACTATCCACAGACTTTTTCCCAAAATTCGGAAAAGCATTTCCAGAAGCAAGCACTGACTCTCAAAGACTACCAAGGGAACAAGATTCCAGTAGTTGGAGCGAGAGATTTCAACGTGCAGTTTAAAGGCCACACCAAACGCTTGCCCCTGACCATCGTGGACAAGGATCGCCCAAGTTTGCTGGGACTTGAGTGGTTCAAGCCACTTGGCATCGAGGTGACTGGCATCCATCACGTGAGCAGTTCTGACTGGGAAGAGTCCTTGAAGTCTGAGTTTCCAGAGGTCTTCAGCGAAGGACTGGGCAAGTATATGGGGACCCCTATTGCTTTCAGCCTAGACCCCAAGGTGCCCCAATTCGTTTAAAGCCCAGGAGGGTCCCATTTGCTTTAAAGGAAAAAATTGATGCACAATTAGATAAACTCATTGCTCAAGGGGTTTTAGAGCCTACTGACCACTCCAGATGGGAAACACCCATAGTCACACCAGTCAAGCCTGATGGGTAAGTGAGAATCTGTGGTGACTACAAGGGGACACTTAACCATGCGCTGCACAGAGCGCATATCCTGTACCAGTTGTGCATCATCTGCTCCATTCCCTTGGCAGGGGTACAGTATTTGCTAAACTGGATTTGGCTCAGGCATATCAACAATTAACAGTTGATGATGCCACTGCAGAGGCACAAACAATTGTGACCCATAGAGGTGCCTTCAAATGTAAAAGACTACAATTTGGAGTAAGCATGGCACCTGGCATTTTTCAGAGCCTTATGGAAAGAATGTTGCAAGGACTGCCAGGGGTAGTACCTTATTTTGATGATGTATTAATCTCTGCTGAAAATGACACTCAGCTTCAAGAAAGACTCAGAGAAGTCCTTACCAGATTCAGAAAAGCGGGTTTAAAAGTCAAGGAAGACAAATGTACACTCAAAACAGACAGAGTTGAGTTCCTGGGGTATATGATTGACAAGCATGGCATCCATCCTACTGATGCCAAGGTTAAAGCAATCAATGAAGCCCCTAAACCTCGATGCAAGGCAGATTTGCAGGCCTTCCTTGGCCTTATTAACTTTTACCACATGTTTCTACCTCACAAAGCATCTATTGCTGAGCCCTTACATCGCCTACTTGATAAGAATGCTGTTTGGATCTGGGGGCGGAAGGAACAGTCAGCATTTAACAGTATTAAGAGACTAATCACGTCTGATGCTGTGTTGATACAATTCTCTGAGAATTTACCTGTTGTTCTGACTTGTGATGCATCCCCTTTTGGAGTGGGGGTTTGAGTCACAGGCTTCCCAATGGACGGGAAGCCCCAATTTTTACTGCACGCTGTCCAAAGCAGAGAGGAATTATAGCCAAATGGACAAGGAGGCTTTAGCAGTTGTTGCAGCTGTTAAGAAATTTCATGAATATCTGTATGGCAGGTCATTCACCATTGTTACAGATCACAAACCTTTACTAGGCATTGTGGCAGGAGACAAACCTAATATCCTGTCACCAAGAATGCTGAGGTGGACTGAATTTCTTGCAGCCTATTCCTACAAACTGATTCACAGGCCTGGCAAGGACATTGGACATGCTGATGCACTGAGTCGTTGCCCACTACCTTGCCACAAGGAGGACTTTGAACTTGAAACTCACACCTTTTTCCTGGAGACCGTTGCTAAGCTTCCAGTCCATGCTGCTGAAATTGCCAAAGAAACTGCCAAAGATGCTGTGTTGGCACCTGTTATGGGCTGGATTAAGAAAGGTTGGCCTCTTCAAGATCTACCTCACCTTGCCCAACCTTTTAAGTCCAGGCAAACTGAATTATCTGTATTAAGAGGATGTATTTTGTGGGGTAACAGGGTGGTTATTCCTGCAAAACTGCAAAGGGAGGTTTTGGAAATGTTACATGAGGGTCATCCTGGGATTGTAAGGATGAAAGGTTTGGCCAGGAGTTATGTATGGTGGCCAGGTATTGACAAAATGGTTGAAAACTGGGTAGCCTCTTGTCCCAATTGCCAGGTAGTCAGACCTGCCCACCTCACGCCCCCACACAGGAATGGGAATCTCCTAGGGGCCATGGTCTAGAATCCACATTGATTTTGCAGGCCCTACAAGAGGGCACACTTTTCTAGTGATAGTAGATGCATACTCCAAATGGCTAGAGGTAATTCCAATGACATCCACTACTACTGAGGCTGTTATCAAGCAGCTCAGAAAATTGTTTGTAACCCATGGGTTACCAGATGTCCTTGTCTCTGACAATGGCCCTCAATTCACATCTAACATTTTGAATCCTTTCTAGCCCAACAGGGCATCAGACATGCCCTCACTGCCCCTGGGCACCCTTCGCCAACGGCCGGGCTAAACGCATGGTACGCTTTACCAAAGAGAAGCTTCAGCAGCTGGGTCCTGGGGACATCACTGAGAAGCTTGAAAAGCTTCTTAGTGTTCAACACATCACTCCTAGCCCATCAACTAACTTGTCCCCAGCAGAGTTGTTGATGGGCAGGAAACTTAGGTCTTCCCTTGACCGCCTTCATCCCACTTACGCACCCAACGCACCACTGGATTCCACTTCCAAAGTTCGTTCTTTTAGTGTGGGAGATTCTGTCTATGCTAGGAACCTTCTAGGTGACCCTTTGTGGATTCCTGCTGAAATAACTCACATCACAGGCCCTCGTTCTTACAGGGTACAAACAGAGGATGGCCTCCTCTGGAGCAGGCACATTGACCAACTTAGATCCAGGGTCCCTCAAGAACATCGCCCCTGTCTCCCTCTAGGTCCCTCACCTGATGTTTCTTCTAGGGGAAGGGGGAACAGGAGGAAAATCAGCAAACAGGAATCAACCCCATGTGTAACGAGCCATTGCGACAGGAACCATCCCGAATCCTGTAACAAAGCCAAGATCCATCCTTAGAAGTGGAAGATTGCACATCACTACCTGACTTGGGTGCTGACATTGGAATGGAAATGGGTTGGGAGGAGAGACCAGATTCTAACAATCTAACAGGGTCTCCTTTCACAGGAAGTCCCAACAGGGAAATGTCAGCAGACACATTTCCTCTCTCACTGGGTGAGAACGTTAAAGCTTCTGAACCACGAAGGTCTCAACGTACACGTAAGAGCCCCACCTATTTAAAGGAATACATTAGATAGGTTGGGGTTTGGTATGGACTGAACCTAGTGGGGAGGGGTGTTACGTATGTAGGTTTGAATGTTATTGGTTTATTTGAACTGTTCTTGTAAAATGTCAAATGGTATTGGTTTAAATAGTGCGGGAAGAATCCCTGCACTCCCATTGGCTGGCAGCTATGGCTGCAGGCTATAAGAAGCAGCCGTAGCCAAGCCAGGACGGGTCCATTCGAGCTGTAGTCACTAATAAAGTCTTTTGCTGGAACTCCTCGCGTCTGACTCTTCATGCAAACTTAACATTTTTCAATTCCACAAACTTCACGAGTTTCAGGGGCAGAAGTGGGAGAGAGGAATTATAAAGGAGGATTTCTCCCAATCAATTACGACAAAAGTTTCTGCCCTTGATATACACTGAATTTGTCAAGAAGCAAATGGCTTCACATCGAAGAAACTGGATACAGCATAAACAATTTTGAACCTTAGTTCAGATTTCTACTTTGGTTAGGAAGAAGGGAGAGACTAGAAAGGCAGCTTTGTTACATCCACCTTGTTTCAGAAGCAGTACGACTGGTAGAAAGGATGGGGTTTAAACCTGGAAAATCAACACCTATGCTTAGCTTCCCAAGAAATTTTTCTACCTAGGAAAGCTGGGTAGTCCATTGAAAGGCTGGAAGGAGTTGCTGTTATCTGCGAGTGAAGACAGAAGGATTCTTTAAGGCTGATAAAAAGGCTAAAGAATGAATGCTCTATAAAGCAGTCAATCGTGTGACAAGGATAACTCTCTGACAGTTGCAGAATGAGTTTTATCTGTGGCTTCTGAAAGTAGAGTGGATTTGAGGTCTTGGAACACTGTGGGGAAAAGTCAGGAAAAGAAATGTGGGGAGATGAAAGAAGAGTACACACAGGGTTTTATAAAAAGAGAAACTAGAAATATTGATTAAAACCCTTTTTACCAATTTAAAAAAAAGAATATTTGTAGTTCAGAGTTGAAATGAGGACTCCTTGGTGCTCTCTGAGTTTGGTTGCTTGCTGATGAGATTACCTAGCTTGGGTAATGAAATTGTCTGCAAGCAAACAACCAGGCTCCGAGAGCACCAAGGACCCCTCAGAAACCTTTATAAAAAGCTGAAGCCCAGCAGATGCTCTTCATGTGTGCTCCTCGCCCTCCTTCCGCAGGGCCGTGATGCTTCGGGGTAATGAGAAGTCTCAATGTGCCTAATGGTCAAAGCAGCTGACATGGTGATAAATGAAAAAAATGCTCCTCATGAAATGTAGCCCATTTAGAAACCCCCAAGTGGATGAAGCATGTTGCCTGTTGCTCTTCAATGTAGGAGGAGATACAATATCTGCAAAAGAATACCATCTGAATTTGTTTTTCTTCTCGATAGTCTGCTCATTAGAGAAAAATATTTGCAGATTGAAATTTATTTGAGCTTTCTCTTGTTAAATATTGTTCTCTTGTTAAATATGACTGACCAAGGTCAGGAGGATATGATATTAGAATATATAAACATCACACATATTCCTGTATGTTACTATCATCACTGTGGAATTCACTACATTAACATTTCCTCCTGTTGTAATGCTGAAATACTCTATGATGGAGTTTTATAAAGATGGAAACGGTGTTTGTGAGAAGAGGCCTCTGTCAAGTCAGATGGTTAGTATCAATTCCACAGCATAATTGTTCTGTTGTACAGTGATGAGAAAATACAAGCCTGAGGAGGTGAAATCCCCAAAGGAAATGTTTGGCACATGCAGGAATCTATGGTGGTGATGGTGAGATGGTGAGCTTGGAGTCAGGTGCTTGTCATGCTGAATAGTTCCCAGCTGTTAACAGGCATGCCAATACAGAAAGCATCCTTGGAGATCAGCATTCCAGTTGACTTCCTAGGCATTCATCAGCTGTTTCGCTGTTTCTCTGGCTGGGCTGGAACCATTATATGAAGAATAATTGTGTATTTATAACCTTTACTCCACAGGAGGATAAAGCAGACCACATATCTCTGACTTTTTAAATCAGCACTGGCTGTAAGAATCTGACTATGGAATATTTTGCAATATCTAACAGAATTGCTCAGGTCTGACTCAGGAATTATTGAAATTCATTGCCAGGCTCGGCGCCTCAAGCCAAATTCTCAGACACAATTTTATTTCATTAATCTGTTCTTGCTAAACTGTGCCTTCCTTGAACATGCAATGCCATGCCTTTGTTTCAGTCGCTTTCTTTCCCCACCTCATTCTGCCTCTCTAAATCCAAGAATTCCAAGCAACATCTTCCCCTTTCCTACAAGTTTTCTGCATAAATCAAGCAGTGAAAGGAGGGAGGGAAGCAAATAGGATGACATGTGGGAGACGCTGCTGAGCAGTTGTAAGTTGGAGGGAGAAAAACAACCAATCCTGACCTCAGCATGCTCCCCACATACCAGATTCAGCTCTGGCAGACTTCACTTCACCCACATCATCTTGGCTCAGCATTTAATCATTTGGTACACCTTTTTGCTACCCTGAAAAGAAGACTCAACTACTGCAGGCTAACTAAAGCTTATTCCAGAAGAAGCCTGCTCTGGATCTTCAAGATTACCTCCAAGTTACCCTTATTAAGATGGGCGGACAATAAATTTAATAAACAAAACAATTTTTTAAAAATCACTCCAATACAACAATTTGGAAGTGCATGGAGAGGAAATGGGAAAATTAAGGGAAATACAAATGGATTTAATAACTCAATTTTAAAGTTAAAATATTTGCTGCTCCATTATTGAGATCTGGACATTTCTGACTTGCCTTCTTCAGCATGGCATCACTATGGTAGCATTTTGTATGTTTTGTTCTCTTAAAGTACAATGCCAAGGTTGCCTTACTGTCCTACTATATATGACTGACTGATGTGCCATTAAGCCAGCGTTCACTTTTAGTAACCACATAGATAGATTTCCTATATCTTCTGTCCCTAGCCTCAGCCTCAGCCTTAGCCTTACAAATTATAATCAAGTGCTGGGGTAGGATTTATACCTAAACTTTGCGGAATGCAGATCCCTACCTGAGACTCAACACTTCTGTTCAGGAAACTGCATCACTCATGATGATGATAGCAGGTCACACAATGGTCAAGGCACTTCATTCCTAAAGTTCATTCCTAAAAAGAGGTAAATGGGAACACTGACTTTTTCATGTCCACAAGAAGGTCTATTGGGTATTTTGCATTGGGCATCATATACATCCTTAGATGTAGGTTTGCAAGGATCAAAGCAATGGGCAGAAGAGATTGTGCACCTGAAGCACTATCTATGGACATCCTGCTCTCTCGTAATCAACTGATGCTTCCAACTAAGGTGTAATGGAAGATATCATCCATTTGAGGCCAGGCAGGGACAGAAGCCTCCTGTTCTGATCTTTGGGGGTTGCATGCCAGAACCCAGCATTGCAGCAACTGTCCTACTGTTGCTCTTCCATTTGGCTTCCTTTTCGCCTGGTTGCATTTTGGCTGGACATAATTATTCAGACTAGGGTAGAAGGCAACAATAAGTCATTCTGCCTCTTCCCATCCCTCAAAAACATTGGCATTTTCCCCAGTAACATGCCTTTATGTGGAGTTTGGTTCCATTAATTCCCCAATTATGTTGCCTCTTGGTGGAAAACAGTCCTTCTTCACCACACATCTGAAATGGTTTTGACAGTCTCCCAATAAAAGGAATGATATGTCATGCTTCATTGCCAAGTCACCTAAGACCACACACATCCCCCTCCTCTCCACAGATGTCAAATCGGAATTAGGATATTAAGGGGGCAGTACATTATTAAAATGGGGGGAAGGCAGCAGGTTAGTTTGAGGAAGCCTCTCTTCAAACTGGGATATCAAACTCCTGAAATATCCTCACTATTCACTAGAGCAAAAATCAAGAAAGATAAAGGTATGTATGTCACATACCAAATCCTTCACACAGATATTATATTTGGCATGAGGGTTAGTCCTCCTATTAGGCAAAAGGAGCCAATTGGCTCTGGAGGCAGTATAACAAAGTTTGAAAGAGGAATGTGTGTGCCATATATTCATTTGAATAGCTGTTACACTTGTCTGGTCTCTGCACCCTCAAGACTATCAAAGAATGATGACATTATCTGGCTGGACAGCTTTTATAAAGGGACCAGGAGAGTGTAACATCTGTTTTATACTACAGAGATTAAAATAAATTGATTGATTCATTTTTCAACTACCTGTGGTCTCAGTGCCAATTTAAATACTCTCTACTTAACAGAGATAATACTAGAAGATTAATTTAGATCAGCGCTCCAATCATAAAATCAAGATCAAGGGAAGTACTAATACCACTCTATAAAGTCTTAGTAAGACCACACCTAGAATACTGCATCCAGTTTTGTTCACCACATTATAAAAAAGATGTTGAGACTCTAGAAAAAGTACAGAGAAGAGCAACCAGGATGATTAGGGGACTGGAGGCTAAAACATACAATGAACGGTTGCAGGAACTGGGCTTGGCTAGTCTAGTAAAGAGAAGGACCAGGGGAGACATGATAGTGGTCTTCCAATATTTGAGGGGCTGCCACAGAGAGGAAGGGGTCAAGCTATTTTCTAAAGTGCCTGTAGGCCAGACAAGGAATAATGGATAGAAACTGAACAAGGAGAGATTTAACCTGGAAATAAGGAGAAACTTTCTGACAGTGAGAACAATCCACCAATGGAACAGAAGTTGCCCTCAGAAGTTGTGGGAGCGCCATCACTTGAGACTTTCAAGAAGAGATTAGACTGCCATTTGTCAGAAATGGTGTAGGGTCTCCTGCTTGGGTAGGGGGTTGGACTAGATGATCTACAAGGTCCCTTCCAACTCTGATTATCTGTTATCTGTTATCATTACTAAGTTGGACAACTACAGGAATCGATGGAATAGCCACAGAAGTACAGCAAACAACAGAAAAAGAATCAGTCAAGATTCATACCAAGCTAAGCCAGCAAACCTGGAGAATGATACAGGGGTCAACAGATGGGGAGATATCAGCCTACATTCCAAAGGAGACTTAACAGAGTGTGCAAACTATCATACATTATCCTTAATTCCCATGCTGGAAGAATAATGCTTAGAATCATCCAATGCAGATTAGAATTTTATGTGGAAAAAGAATTGCCAAATGTTCAAAAAAATGCCAAGGAACAAAAAACGTTATTGCTGATGTACATTAATAACTGAGAAAGCCAAAGAATAGCCCAACAGAAGTCACTATGTATTTGATTGATGATAGAAAGACCTTTGATTGTATCAATCACATCAAGCTGTGGGATGTGCTTAGAAAATGGGAATCCAAGAACATCTTGTTCTCCTCGTGAAAACGTAGATACAGATCAGGAAGCAACAGTATGGGCAAAATGTGATGAAACAGACTGGCTCTAGGGGGAACTGGATTGGAAGGGTATGGCTTTACATTGGTGCAAGAAACATTAATAACCTGCACTATGCTGATGATATTTATAACCAAAAAATGGAAAGGATCTGCAAACTCTAGTTATAAAAGTCAAGGAGCTCAGAAAAAAATAGAGCTAAAATTAAATAGAAAGAAAACCAAAATCATGCAACCAGCCTTGGAATTGGCAATAAAGACATCAAATTGGTGAAGAGCTTCAGCCTTTTAGAAACAATCATCAACCATAAAGGAACAAGGCAACAAGCAGTCAAGAAATTAACTGCAATCTAGCATTTGGTACAGCAACTGTTCACATGTCATACATACAAAGATCAGAATCATCTTGATGTAACATAATCAACCAATCACTTAATTGAGACAATAATTAGGATCTGATTATCAGTTGTGGGATCTGGGAACCTCTGTAACTTCCCCCTTCTCTTAAAAACCAACCACAATTGATGAAAGCAAACAAGAAATGGGCAATAGGAAAGGGAATCTGCTCATTTGTCAACTGAAGATAATGTAATGGCAATAGCATTAAGACTTATGTACCGCTTATTTTTTTTTATTTGATTTGTCAATCGCTTACAAGATAATAGGTATAAGTATAAATATGAGTAAGAATACAGGAAATAGGTACAAATAAATGGGGACAATAGGTCAGGGACAGTAGGCACGACTGTGCACTTATGCATCTCCCTTAAAGACCTCTTAGGAATGGGATGAGGTCAATAGTGGATAGTTAACTGTAAAGCTACTGTAAAGCTTCACAGTGCTTTACAGCCCTCTCTAAGTGGTTTACAGAGTCAGCATCTTTCCCCCCGGCTATCTGGGTCCTCATTTTACCAACCTCAGAAGGATAGAGGGCTGAGTCAACATTGAGCCACTCATAATTGAACTCCTGGAGTGAGCAGTGACTTAGCTCTGCAGTACTGCATTCAAACCAATGCACCACCACGGCTTTAATGAGAATGAGAGAATTACAACAGGAGGAATGGAGGAATCTGTGATTCTCCAATGTCACTGAACCTCAACTCACACCAGCAGCCACTAGGTGGGATAATGGTGAGGAACGTTGGGGGTAATGGTTGAACAGCCAAATGACTGTCAGGAGATAATGACTAAGTTACTATGGCTATTGATTAGTTCTACCAAATGAGTGGTAACTAATCTGCCCTGGCTGGTGTTACTACCATCTATGGAGGAGGGATTCCCTTTCACCAAGAATCAGAAGAGACAGAAAAAGACAGCATTTTATGTACCTCCTCATTCCTTGGGTGACATATAAACCAGGACTTTTGTTTGGGTTTAAAAAAGCAAATATAATCACACTATTTAAACTCCTATTATAGGTTGTTCCTCAAGTTACAACCACTGGCTTAGCGACTATTCAAAGTTACAATGGCACTGAACATTTTTTTTCACACTTATAACCATTGCATCATCCCCATGGCCACATGATCAAAATTCGGATGCTTGGAAACTGGTTCAGTTTTATGACGGTTGCAATGTCCCGAGGTCATGTGACCATTTCTTGAGACCTTCTGACAAGCAAAGTCAATGGGAAAGCCAGATTCACTTAACAACCATGTAACCAATTTTATAACTGCAGTGATTCACTTAACAATGTGGCAAGGAATGTCATAAAATGGGGCAAAACTCACTTAACAAATGTCTCACTTAGCAACAACAATTTTGGGCTCAATTGGGGTCGTAAGTTGAAGATTGCCTGAACATCCTCAGATCCCATCAAACTCCATCAAGTGCCATCAGGCTAGGATGGGGGGAGGGAAGTATACATGAGGTAGTAAATCTAAATGAAAATGGTCCGCACCTCAGAGATATAAAAGCAGCCCAATTCTGAGTTTTGTGTGGGTCAATAAATTATCAGATGTCTGAACCCAAGACTAGCAGGTTGTAGGCAACATGCTGAACGGACTCTTCAATTCTTCTGTCATCAGCTTCTCTCCTGCAGCCTTCTTAATCTCTTTGCAAATCCTCCCCTTGAGTTTCTTCTCTCTGCTTTCAAAGGAGTTTATTTTAAAAGCCCGATGTCCTCCCCAGCCCACACCCCAGTGTTGTTTTCTTTAGCTGTGTGTCATTTATTTCCAGTTGAGGCTTTGCTTATTTGCATTGGTCTGGGTAATTATTTCTCTAGAGAAACTGGTTGGGCTCAGACAGGGCCAAAATCACTTGATCCTATGAGAGCACAGACACGGAAAATAATTACTGACCCCTCTGGGATCACAAAACGCATCCTATCAACACAAGGGAGAGCTTGAAGGGATGAGAAAGAGGGTGTAAACAGCAGATTTGATAAAGGCAAGAAAAAGCTAAAACAATTCCCAGCTATAAATAATTTGAAGCCTGTACTGACATGTAAGAAGAAAACCAGTATAGGGGTACAATTGCTTTGAAATACACAGCTGCCCTGTTCCTTGTTTTAAAATGTGCCAAAACTGAACTCATGAGGAGTTATTTCCTTTCAATCATGTACCAACATTTCTGCAACACAACCTGAGAAGCTGATCTGTTATAAAAAAAAACTTTATTAATTTATTGCTGGGCAGGACTGTAGGATTGTACTGACCGGAACTACACTTATTTATTGTTATTTTCTTAACATGCAGGACTGTAGTGAACACACAGAAAAACCAAAACAAAAATACTCAGGATTCCTACCGACACCTGGGAGGAAAACTACTCTTCCTTAGCCCCTGCTACCTACCGTATGCAATGGCAAGTCCCCAAAACCAGGATTTCTGATTATTTCTGTATAGGAGAAAGCCCTGCAGACTTCTGTTCTGCAATGTTTTACTTATTTGTGAATATAAAAGCAGAGCGGAAGGATATTGGCAGTAGAGTCCCCAGACAGCAATTCACTGAAGACACTTATAGTTGCTTTCCTGTCACAGCTCTCAAGAGCAGGCCACAAATAAAATATTTTATTGGATAAGGCAGTCCAATAAAAATCCAAAAGGAATAGCTTTTTTTTAAAGCAAGAAAAATAATATGCTTATAAAGATTTCATAAGAGGAGAGGAGAGGAGAGGAGAGGAGAGGAGAGGAGAGGAGAGGAGAGGAGAGGAGAGGAGAGAAGAGAAGAGAAGAGAAGAGAAGAAAGGAAGGGAAGGGAAGGGAAGGGAAGGGAAGGGAAGGGAAGGGAAGGAAGGGAAGGGAAGGGAAGGGAAGGGAATCATTTTAATTATGATCTGTCAGGCACCAAAAACCAAAAAAGACACATTGAGGTTCTTCTAAGCGGTTTCATTTATTGTTCCTCACCTACAGGCAGAAATTTTGCCAAACTAAAGCAGACTATTTGTACCATAAATATATACTCTAGGAACTATTTAGTAGGAGCTATTTTCACTCTTTCTCCCATACAAGCTATCTAAACTGCACTTCTCTTGTTCCTCTGGAATGCACACTGCTCATCTTACTACCGTGTTTCCCCGAAAATAAGACCTACCCCGAAAGTAAGACCTAGCACTATTTTCTAAACCTGCCCTAATATAAGACCTACCCCGAAAATAAGACCTAGTGTAAATCTCCAGTTCCAGTAAGACTTTTCAGGGAGCAACCGTGCACCCGCGAAACACCCCCTACACACTCACACCCACTATTTGGCACCATAAATATATAAGACCTACCCCAAAAATAAGACCTAGTGTGTTTTGGGGAGACAAAAAAATATAAGACAGTGTCTTATTTTCGGGGAAACACGGTATGTAAGTGACGCTGTCTGGATGCTTACAATATAATGAAAGCACGAATACAAGATTATTAAAACATTAAAATTAAGAAAGATTGAATAAAATGAGAAACAAACACATGAGTGGAATGGAGATAAAATCTTTCTTAGTCCATTAACCACCTCCAACATGGGACATCCCCATTGGGGCCCCAAGCTAATGGGCTCTGGGAGCCCATCATCCCCAACATTAGCTGATCCCCAACTCTATGGGCCTTTTGGAAAGCCATGGCTATTGGCATGGGGGTCAGGAAGTTAGTTAAGCCCAGATGTACTGGTATCCTTGGTTGCCATGGTACATTTGTCTTGTCTTCAGTTATTATTTTTAATTCACTAGTTGTATGGTTTTTAAATTTTGTAGCCACCCAGAATCGATTTTGCATGAAGAATATAACACGCATCAGTCAATCAATATTTTCTGATAAAATTTATGTATCATATATTTCATTTGGACTTATATTTGAGAGCTATGTTTTTTTCCTCAAATTGAATAAAGAGGCTACATAGCATGTTCGTTCGGGAAAAAGTGGAGAAACCAGGTGCCCTTTTGAATTTCACAGGATAAGGATGAGCAGATGATATAAAATTGCTACTGATCAACCTTACAAGAGAGAGAGACAGTTTTATTTAAAAATATTAAAAAATTTAAAAAGCAAATATTTCTTCATTTATTTACATATAGTATTTGCATAGCTGCCCATCTGTAAATCAACTCAGGGTAGCTTTTGAATCAACAGTGGTTTAACTTCTATGTAATGCAACATATACATACTCAATATCACACAGATCCCCAAATCTGCACATTATCCTTGGGAAAGAGAGGGAGGGAGGGAGGGAGGGAGGGAGAGGAAGGAAGGAAGGAAGGAAGGAAGGAAGGAAGGAAGGAAGGAAGGAAGGAAAAAGGAGGAAAAGAAAGAAGAAGGAAGGAAGGAAGGAAGGAAGGAAGGAAGGAAGGAAGGAAGGAAGGAAGGAAGGAAGGAAAAGAAAGAAAGAAAGAAAGAAAGAAAGAAAGAAAGAAAGAAAGAAAGAAAGAAAGAGCAAGCAAGCAAGCAAGCAAGCTCTCCAACAATTGGTGGGCAATTAAGCAGAGACACTAGGAAAATTATCACGATTTCCTCTGCATCAAGAGTGCAAATCATGTTCTCTTGGGCACATCCTCTAATATGGAATTAACTCCAAATTCACCCAGTCAGCAACATACAGTATTTCCCACTGTGAAAATTATAGTTCCCACTGTCAAGAATAGAAATTCAGACACTTTCTCTCTGTGCTGGTTCCAGGCATTCCCAGGGAAACTACTGGCCACCAGTTGCCACCAGCCTGGCCAATCCTCATTTCCCCTCCTGGGCAGATGACACCTCATCTCCTTCCTTATGCACCCCAGTGAATGAAGCGTTGTTATTAAAGAGCAGTGGCCCAGCATAAGGGTCTTGCAGCTGTCTCACAGACCTTTGCCCCTCCTCTGCATTCCCATGGATTCCCACAGAAAACCCACAAACACACATGAGGGATATAACATGAGAAACATTTTCCCATTCCTTAATTTTTTTATTCCATTTTCAACCAACTCCCTGAATGTAACCATCCAGAATGATTATAAAATAGAGTGACACAAGGATGAAGCTTTAAAAGAAAGATACCAATAGATCGTATTAGGTTTGAATGTAACTGCACCAATTCATTATTTTAAAAAGATGGTTTGTAATTTTTTTAAATAGTCTCTATATATTAATGCTCATTTAATGGAAAATATTTTCAAGGCAGCTTGTAGTAATAATAAAACAACACAATACAAAAGTGAAACTGAAAAGAGCCACCAGTTACATTCTCTCACCTACGCTAGAATGAACCTGCTTCTACTCCAAATTGTGGAAAGTGTGCCTAAACACCTTGTCCTTAGTGATGTTACGCAGTGATTCAATAATTCAATAATTTCAATACTTTTCCCCCCTAAGAGCATTTATGTACATACACAGATGCTGAGACTGAAGCAGTTATACTCTACATGAATTTTCAACTGTTCCATATATATGACTCTTGGCATTGCAGCTAATTTCCATTAAATATTGCACCACTCAACAACCAACTTTGCATTTCCAACTAAACAATCACTATTCCAAAGTTTCTAGAAAGTGGCTATATTCCGTGCCATAGTAATTGCTGATAGCAGTCCCTGGTTCTGAACAAAATCCTGTTATGCTTAGTTTCTGTTATGCACAAGGTTTTTATGCCAGACGCCTGGATATGTTTGCCACCTTGAGTTAAAAATAATAAAAGGATGATACAAACAAACAAACAAACAAAGATTATGGGATTTTGAATTTGCCCCCTTCCTAGTTCTCACAATTAGTACCAAAGAAATTCCCAGTGGAACTTTCAGTTCAGCTGAAATGAAATTCTTTTTGCTTCAAAATAACATACTAAGATTGAAAAATAGCATCCATATGCGTGGAATTTGTGCTATTGTTCAATTTAAAAAAAAAATCTTTTTTTTCCTATAGCAGTATCTCTAAACCTTAGCAGCTTCAAGAAGTGTGGACTTCAATTCCCAAAATTCCCTAGCCAATATGCTGACTGGGGAATTCTGGGAATTGAAGTCCACACATCTTGAAGCTGCTGAGGCTGAAAAACACTGTTCTATATAATGAGAAAGAAACTGAAGTGAATTAGAATTAGGAAGACAACAGTTAGACAATGAAAGTCTATGTATGTCCCTTTACATGTAAATGAAGGAAACACTGCAATGCCATACTAAAACCCTATTTTGGAAGCACCTGTACTGTTTTTTTCTATGGCATCTTATAATGCTATTTATCATAATTTCCAACCAACTTTAACTACGAGTGCTGCCTTCCCAGAATTCTTCCAGAGTTCATCCTGCAACCCACAAGCAAAGGCTTAGTTTGGAAACTGACCTGCCTTGCTGGCATTTATTACCTTTTGTTCAAAAAAAGAATTCTTCCAGGGCTCTCCAGAAGAGAGAAAAGAGGAAGCAACACAGCTGAAAGTGAAGGGGAATGGAATCTCAGGGCTAAGATTGTGAAGTGGGGATGGAACTTCATTTAAAATATACATTTCAAATCCCCCTCCCCAATTCCCAAAAGACTATGATGGGGATAGAAGAAAAGAATGGGGTTGTATATCAAGCATGTCACTGAGCATTACCTGAGAGGCTTATTCATAGATTGCGCCATTTTTCATATGAAACAGTATTGGCAAGGATAACACCAGAATGCAGGAAATGGGCTGTGGGGAACTGGCATTAGTCCAGCAACAAGAAAACTGGGTTTGCTTGCTTAGAAATCCAAACCTATCAGAGCAACTCCAATTAGTCAGAAAAATGCCCAGCTGGTCTTGCAACAAATGGACATCTCTTGCATGCCTCATGTTTTCATCCTCAGGGAGGACTATCACTATCTATGATGGGTATCTGATAAGACAGGGAACCTCAACCCACCCCAGTCCATGAACCGGCACCAGGCCCTGGCATGCCAGCAACTGGGCCACACAAATAAGCGAATCCCCATTGGTGGGATGCAGGCAGTACGCAAAACCACACCCCCTCCGGTCTGCAGAAAAATCTCTATGGAACCAGTCTTGATGCCCAAAAGGTTGGGGCCTCTGTAATAAAGTGTTTTTCTTCTTTCTGAACATACAATGGCCTCTTACTTATTCCTGTGGAAAGCTCCTCAGCAATAGGAGTGCCACAAATGGCCACTTCAAAAGGAGCTATCTCTTCTGTTGTAATTAAACAAAAGTAATATTTTCCTGCCTAGCATAGCATTGGGCTTAAGCACTCAGCCTTTTGTTGTTTCAGAAAACTTTCACCAGCCAAGACTTCCACCAAGATCCTGGAGAGCTTTTATATTTGTATTAATCCAGCAGGATTTTCCCTGCTTAAGCAAAAGAGATTAATGGCACAAGCAAGAGGAGAATGTCTGTGGGTCAACTCTGGCTGTGACTGTTCAGGGATTATGTCCAGCCCTCTTCAGGCTTCACCAAAATTCATTCTCCTGAGGCAAAGAATGAAGGATTTTGCAACATTATGGTGTATTATAAACTATACTGTGATTTCCTTAATTAATCCTTCAGCTTTACTGAAAAAAATTAATTCATAATCCAACTTCAGTTCAATTATGCACCAGAGCTATGGTCCTTCGATGCTTCTTGAAATATTACTTATGTCATAAATTTTCTTCTACAGCCAAGTTAATGCAAATTCCTTTCACTTCTCCAGAAGGAGCATTTCTCTTTAAAAACCACTTTCGTGCTATTATTTTTCACAGCACCTTTAATTTTTACTGTTCTTCATTAACGTTCCTGTACTGCTTCATGTAATACTCCTATATGAATTCTAGATAAGACAGTTCCTTCTTGCAAGATCTCAGGAGACATCATTTAGTGAAGTATCCAGCAGCTAACCACCCTGAGAAGTATCTGCAGAAATCAAAACTAAGAATTATTTTTAAAACAATATCGCAAAATCTCAGCATTCTTGCCTAAGCATCTCGCTTGATTTAGCGATCTTGTACAATTTCATTCCTTTAAAAAATATTAATGCCCAGCATTTTAAAAGACTGAAAAATCCTCTTACCATTAATTGATATTATTATTATTTCAGTGTATCTCATTGTTATACATTCCAAAGTGATTGGCAACATTTGTGGCTAGGAAACCCAACATAAAAATACAAGTTTTGAACAGCATGCCAATATTCTCTACCAATAAAGCATCTTTGCACATCCCCCATAATCCACAATCCAAATTAACAATAGGATCTCCTGTAAAGGCTGCAGATACTTTTCGTGGATGTGCAAGGAGCTGCCTTGTTCCAATTCAGCTCTGCCTGCTTTTGGGATACCGTGTTCTGTATGGAAAATAAAAGTCTTTATTATCTCTAAACAGCTTAGTTACATACAGTACAAAGAAACCAAGATAATAAATTAGTCATATATCAGGCTATTCTAGCATAAAGTAGTGACCAATCAGCATTTTTAAAAATCATGTAGGCAACGAAGTGCGTTGTATGTGCAAATGATGTTAACCATACAGTATAAGTCAAATCCTCTCTACTGATTGAGGGCAGAATTAAACTCAACAACAGTTTCACTTATCCTAGATTTCCATGTGATCTCATAAAACAAAAACTTTGCAGCCAACATTTGCCAGTTCCTGAGCACACTCACTCCTCCAGGATTTAAGGTGTTTTTTTTTCTTTGCAAATAATTTTCTAATTCTGAAAACCTTCAGATTCCCCAGATATATTCAGACTATTGTCTTGAGCATGAATTATACATTCTAGGTACTTGGTATGTTTGCCAGTAGAAAATAGGATATGCAAGGACATTGTTTGAAACCTTTGCTCTTCGTATCTCTGTCCATGGTAGAAATCCATAACTTTCCTGAGATTTAAAAAAGATAAAAAAGCAGTTGTCACCTACACATGTCTCATCAGTTCTCTACCTAAGCAGCTTGTGGAGTTGAAAGTATCATCACATATGTCCACAGGCTTCATTCAAATCTTGATGGAAGAAAACAGAATCCTAGAAGCAAGTCCACAGCTTTCTTTTTTTCAGCAGAGACCAAGTTTTCCTTTGCATCTAAAGTCTAGGCTTTCAACTATTTTTCCCTCACATTTACTGTTGTCAAAATAGTGGCCTCCTTTTTTGTCACCCAATTTACCAGCAAGCAAGGAGACCCTGGAATCTGTGTTGACAGCTTCTTCTCACAAAGAGAAGCAGATAAACAAACAGACCCTTCCAAACACACATCTATTCACCAAGATTCAGCAGTTAAGCAAAGAGCTTCATCTGGTCCTTGCTTATGATGATTATGACGAATGCCTTCTGTAAAATCTCAACTTGGCTTTTGACAAGACTTCATGCAAACTATCCCCTCCATATTATTGTGTCACCATGGTACTTTGTGAAAAGATGAAAACTTGGCTTTGCTTCAAGAGTTCCTTTTCATTTTAAACCAAGGCTATAAACTGATATATCTGCTGCTGGCAGGACATATGGGAGATTGCCAAACTACGGCCCCATGTAGTCTGAGAATGGAAACTCATGGGATTGGTAAACCAAGCTCTCCTCTGAAATCAATGTATTCTCTCCCTTGGAGATCATTTTTCATTTTTTTTCCATTGAGGAAAACATAAAAAATGCATTCGGCAGCTATTGCTATACTTGTAAGGACAAAAGTGGATTAGGTGCAGTTTGACGTCCGCTGATTTTGATCAATACTATTGAATAACTGCTTTCTGTAATTTCACACAAAAGTTTTTCCCTCCCAAGTCTACCTAGAGTTGCCTGAAACTGAATGTAAATTAAGATCTTCCGAGTCCTACTCATGGGCTTTACAACGAAGCTACAGTCCTGTTCCTCTAACTTTGAAAGAAACAAAAAAAAGCCCTAGTAATAAGCAGGCATATACAATAGAATGAAGGCTATTGCTGAGTGCATTGGGTTGTGCTCCAAAAAAATTGTAAGCCGCCCTGAGTCTCCAGAGAAGGGCAGCATATAAATATGAATAAATAAAAAACATCAAAAGAACCACTCCCCCAAAAACCTAATCTCTTTAGGAAATTAATATTTGCAGGCATTTTTCAATCATTTGCTGCTGCGTAAGAAGTAATGGAAACAATTTAATTAGAGAAATCCTCAGAAAATGCTTGCTCTTATGAAATCCCAAATGTAACCATGGAACAAAGCAACTGCGTGAACAGGGGACCTGAAGGTCACAAGTGCAAAGAATAGATGATTATGCTGAAATGCTGTATACATAAGATTTGCAAATATTTCAAATGCAACAGCTTGGGAAAAGAGGAATTTGGGGGGAAGACAATGTATCAATTATGGCATAATGTGCTAATTGTTACTTGAAACTAGCGGCAAATGTGCTGATTGCTGGTAGACAATGCGGATGCAAGCTAAGCAATATTAATAAACATTGATAAGATCACAGAATCACCTAAAAGGGGTTGGTTTAAGGCAGGCTCAGGGGAAGTACCTATAAAAAGTGTACTGTTGAAGAGTGTGGTTTTATTGGGCATTGCACACTGGAAAGAACCATCCTGTAAATTTTTTTTCTGGAAGGTCACTGTTCTCCCCCAAATATCTATTTTTTAAAGTTGTTAAAAACTTGAATTCTCAACTACCACCACCAGAAAGACCTACGCACTGTGCAAATGTCTTGAACATGAACGTTTTCATCCATTATGTTCATGCTGAGAATATGGCAGCAGTTCCTCTCTAAGATGCTTTTGGTCTTCTGTGGGACAAATCACATCCATGTCTTTAGCGGCAACACTTGCACACGGCAGCCAAAGATTTTATTGAAAATAAGTTTCATGGAAGTGCTGCACCTATTTTGCTTCTTCCGCAGCTAGCTTTAATCATGCGCCACTACTGATAAATCCAGGTCCCCATGAAGCAGTATGGTATTGTCAGAACAGAAGTCTTAAATTTGGAAGAATCAAAATAAAACTTTGGAGAAGATTTGGCGTTTGGGTGGGATTTTCATCATTGCTCTTGTTTTCTTTTTACCTTTCAATCAAATATGTAAACATCAATGAATGCTACACATGGGATTTAAAAAATAAATTGCCATTTTTAACACCTCATGCTTAAAAATTGCCTGGCAAAGACTACTACATATCCCATCTTTATATTAGAAAAGCCAAAGCTGAAACTCTGTTTCAAACAACATTTTTTTCCTACAACAATGTGTTTTACAATCAGTCTCTTTTTCACCATTCATTTCTCCTAGATCTCATTATACACTAGGCAACTTCTGCCTTGAAAATGTGGGCAATATGTGGTAGACAGTATCCAGCCTAGGTACATAACCATTTCTGCTCAGTATTCATATCAGGGTGCCTGTCTGAGAATGATGAAAGGGTTGGAACTGGACCTCAGAACTAAAGGTTCAAACCAGCCTAATACTTTTTCAATGATCTGCTGCTTTTCCACCTAAGCTACCTTAGAAAACTTATTGCACAGATGAAATGATAAAAACTAGAGCCGTGCAGCTATTCTGCTTGTGTTTCAGAAGGCATGCAAGTCCAAACAGCACCAATTTCCAAGACCATCTGCTTTCTCAGGATCACAAGGCAGCTGCAGAGAGCAAGTCCACAACCACAGGAACAGGTAAGATGCTACAGGCAGCTGCTACAGTTATGTTTCTATGTGCTTGACAATCCAAACACTATGAAGTCACTATAAAAATCCTACGTTTCTTAAGTAAATAGTACAAGTCATTCTAGACTTACAATCACAATATCATAAGTCAGTGTGATTATAAAGTGAGTGATCACATGCCCAGATCTAATTTTATGATCATTTTTACCATGGTTGCTAAGTGAATCATGTGGTCATTAAGCTCAGCTCCTTAAGAAGCAAAGGTATGAGTACTCATAACTGAGATACATCTGCAGCTGGGCTGTATCATAACAGTTGCCAGTGGTCAACTCTTGTTGGGAACAACTATGTCAACCTGGAATCCATCATTCCTGCTTTGCATTCTGAACTGACTGACTAACCTTGGTGACTCCACTTTTGAACAGTTTCAGAGTGCATCTTCCTTTCTGAATCTATGCCCTGTTTTGACTCTACACTGAACTGTCCAACCACCCAACTCTCAAACAAAACCTTCCTTTCCTATATACATTTCTGGAGAACAGATGCTCGCTGCCTGTCTGTGATTGTTTGGTACTTAGTAGTAAACTATTTGCAAATCAAGTTGGTGTGTGTGTGCACATGATCAATTTGAAATAGGACATTTTGCTCAAGTTTTCCAAAGCAAACTATTACTTATGTTTACTACTGTTTACTGTAGTACAACATGAATTACCACTAATCTATTGTATTAATTCCTACTTGCATAGGCATTCGCCAAAACCTAGTTATCATCAATGTATACTCACTGATGTACATGTTAGCCCTTTTCTTCATAACTCTATCTGCACCTTTACTTCCTTCAGTGTAAGTCTAGTCTATAGGTCAGACCAACTCCATTCAGATTTACAATATTGCTTCCTTCCTCTTTCTCCTTTTCACACACACACAAATACCTGTTTTTTCTTTCTCTCACTGCAGTGGTTAATTCATTCCCTTTGCCATTTATAGTCCTCATAGTATACATTCCAAGATGCAGTCTTCGACATGCATTTATTTATTGTGTTTATGCACCACTGGACTCAGAAAACAACTCAAGGCACCTTACAAATGAAAACCACGAAAACATAATGCAAACCATAAAATCAGAATGCTCTCATATTGCAGTAATAGGCCCACTGCTGACCCATTCATTTATTCTGAAGCAACTTCCTATTTAATAGTTTGTTTGTTTGTTTGTTTGTTTGCTTATTTATTTATTTATTTATTTATTTATTTATTTATTTATTTTCTATGCCGCCCTATCTACCGAAGGACTCAGGGCGGCTTACAATAGTAAAATATATATAATACAAATATTAAAAAACAATTAAATTTGACATCCCAATAACCAAATAAAATTAGTAAAAACTATCAATAAAACCCATCCCCTCCATCAGTCCAGGTCGGCGAGTTGAAAAAGCCAAGTTTTCAGGCCACGACAGAAGGATCGGAGGTCAGGGCCCACCCGAAGCTCCAGGGGCAGCTGATTCCATAGGGTGGGCGCTCCCACAGAGAAGGCCCTACCCCTAGGGGTCGCCAGCCAACATTGTCTGGCCGACGGCACCCCAAGGAGGCCCTGCCTATGAGAGCGCACGGGACATTGGGAAATTGTTCCATGCAGTTTCTGGAAAACCAACTATGAGGATGCCATCCTAACATTAATGGGGAAGTTGTTCTGCAATATGGGGGCTGAGACTGAAAAATACTGCCTATGAATCCCATATCTTCACTGCTCTCACCTATGGGAATTTTAGATGATACTGATAGCATATCAGTACTGGATGAGTTTGGTGGCTCGTTTCTGAATGGAGAAGGAGATCCTGGAAGTCCCTGAGTGGCCAAGCCATAGATTGATGACTTTAAAGGTCAAAACCAGCACCTGAATTGTACCTGGTAACCAATGTGGCAACTTCAAAAGAGGTGTTGCATGACTGTAATGGCTCTAATTTGCTAATATCTGGGCTACCATATCTTGTAGCAATTATAGTCTCTGATCGATTTTCAAAGGCAGCTGCATGTAAAACACAGTGCAGAATCCAATAGGGGGTGATGACGGAACACCACCATAGGTTTCTGGGACAAGAGCTCCCTTCTCCAGGTAGGGAAATCACAGCTGCAGAGACACAGATGGATGATGGCTCACCCAACTGTAGACTCCACCTACTTCTCAAGCAAAAGCTGTGAGTTCAGGATGAGAAGTTTTGATAATTTAGAATGGTCTTTTATGCTTCCAGTTGTGAAGAAGATGGACTCTTTTTCAGATATTTTTAACCAGGAATTCAAAGTCTTATCATGAAATAGCAAAGATAACAGTAAGTGAAACTATATCTAAACCGGGTGTCGGCAACCTTCCATCGTGGCCTGAAAACATGGCTCTTCCAGCTTGCCGACCTGGACTGGTGGAGGGGGTGGGGTTTTAGTGGTAGTTTGTCAGTTTTAAATTGTTATATTGGGATGTTTAATTGTTTTTTAATGTTTGTACTGTATGTTTTTTATCGTTGTGAGCCGCCCTGAGTCCTTCGGGAGATAGGGCGGCATAGAAATCAATCAATCAATCAATCAATCAATCAATAAAAACCTACGGCTCCGGAGCCACATGCAGCTCTTTGGGCCCTCTGCTACCACTCCCTGTCCCATCACTGGCTGGCCCCGCCCCTCGCCCTCCCCTCCCTCGCCTAGCCTGAGAAGGTAAGGGCGACGGTGGGGGATGGAAAAGCAGCCAGGGCTGACTCTCTGGCACCTCACTCTTGCTGGAGCTTCTTCCGGCCCTTGTTGGTGGGAGTGAGTGACATCTAGTGGGCCATGCCCACCCAGGTTTTGTGGCTCCCCGTGTTTTTTTTTTTCTGTGGGAAACGGATCCAAATGGCTCTTTGAGTGTTTAAGGTTGCAGACCCCTGATCTAAACCATGCTAAATCATGGTTCATCATCACATCAAGAACAAGACAAAGTTGCCCAATTCTCCCTTTCTGAGTTTACTGAACCATTAGCAAAAAAGATTCAATAGGATAGTAATTTTTTTAGAGTTAAAATGGTAAGACAAGTATATAAGTTCAAAGTGTACACTGATTAAGTTGTGGTTATAGTTACTCATCCAAGGGAGTCTCTAGAATTAATAATTGAATATATACAACAGTACAGTATAGGACCTTGGATAAACAACAATAAGACATGGTTGATTGCATGGAAATTCTCCGAAGAGGAATAACAATTCCTAAGATAAACATCAGGGTTTAATATTACTATTAAATCAATGAAATAATTAGGAATTTACTTAGCTAGAAAATAATATGTACTGTAGAATAATTTGTAAATCTGAAAGAGTGTAATGGACATTCTTAGATGAAAAAAAGCTGAACACATTTTGACTAAGGAGAATGTTAACAATAAAAATGAACATTCTTCCACGAGTTAGTTTCCTGTTCCAAATGATTTCAATAAACATTGATGAAAAGATGCTGAATGAGTGGCAAAGATAAAATGTGTAATTTCATCTGGTTAAATAAACAAACAAGAATTAAACTTCAGATTTAAACTTTGGTTCAGAGTAAAAAGGAACAGGATTTGCAGAAATAACTTTGGATGACTATAAGTATGAACTCCGTTCAAAGCAGCTTATTAAATGCATAGGATAAATATTTTTTAATAATTCTTTTTTTATTTATGACTTTTGTTATTTAATAAAATATAGAATTTATAAGATAAATATTTCTAAATGAATGAATAAAAAATAAATATATATTTTCATGAAGAGATCGATGCTGAAAATTGGACAAAAAAATCTTGACAGCCTGCAAAAATAAAATCACTCGAGATTCTTTCATTGGAACGGTCAAAAGTGCTTTAAGTGGCTTTTCAAGTGAACAGTCTAGTCCAGAATGAATTAAAAAAAACAAGGTGAACGTGCTCAGAATGTTTGACTGAATTTGAAATGCTTGTCATACAAAATGCAGAAAATTTGCTGGATTTTTATGTAAATTGGTATTGAAATGTGATTCAGAAACCAAGCTAGTTAAATATTTCATAATCAAAAAGAGACAGACAGAATTTAAATGATATAACTGACAAGTAACAATGAGAGTATTAGCAGAAGATGGGCATTGGATTCACTGTGAATCTATACAAAAGTAGCTACAAATGTTCTTCTGCTGATTAAATTATCCCAGTGATAATGGTTAAAAAGTTGTGTAACTGTAACAACTGGAGTGTTCTACCACATCTGGTGGTAAAGTGATTTACTGCAAGGTGCAACAAATTCTAAGAATTGGCTTTTCTTTTCTACCGTATATTTTTCTGTTAAGTATTACTAAACTTAATATACGTATCTATAAAATACACTGAGCTCACTTTATATGGGGTAACTGTCCCCAGAATACTTTATGCTTTTTACTGGAAATTACATCTCACTCCTTCATTAAGGAGATGCCAACTTAAATTGTGGAAGTGTGCAATTATCCCCCAAATAATGGCATTCTGAAAAGAAGACTGATCTTAATTTCAACTTGAAACTATTTATGGACTACAATTAGACAGAAGAATTGCTAAGTCACCCAAGCTTTGCCTTCTCTTTAAAGTTCTAAATGCTTTAGTTAGAATTATTTATTTTTATTATACAGAAGTCTTGTTTTAATTTTTTTAATAACAAAATTTAGCAATGGACAGTTTAACAGTAGAAAATATTAAAATGCTAAACTGTCTTTAAACTATTTTATTTTTTATTCTAATCCAAATTAATACATAAGAATAAAACCTTCTCTTCCAATGGAAGAGTTTGTATTTTCTTCCAGTTTTATCTTGAATTGTCCTGAAAACATTTCCATGTAATATCAGTTTTTTGCAAATTCTGTGCATCTTTCTTTTTTCTCTTCCTTCTCTTCCTTTTACAACAAATATACAAGAATCAGAAGTTATCAATGGTGTCAATAGAGATACTTCATCGGAATTGGCTTGCTTGGGTTCAGTTTTAACCTGCTTCGTCCCATCCAGATCTGAGCAGCCTCCCAAACACACGTTCAAGACTTCCACAGCATCTTAGGCTCAATCCAGAATAAAAAGGCAAAGTATTTATCGGTATGCTATCTCACCCCAAACCTAATGGATGATGTCTCCCATTAGTCTCATCAAGATGACTCGGGACAAGTCAATAAAAGCATGCTGGATCCTATAAATCAGGGCTACCAAACTCCTGGCCCGCAGTCCAGACACATCACGCACTGGCCACACCCATGCCCAGTTTTGTGAAGGGGGAAAAAGTCCCTCTACGTCACGTGATGCCGCAAGTTTGACACCCTTGCTATAAATGATGCCATAGCCATCAACCAACACTTTGACTGACACCATCCCTTGTGATTTGACAGATTGACCAACACCATCTCTTGTGGTTTTGATTAATTGAGGGTTTCAATAACTTTCTTTAATAAGAAAGTTTCACATGCTGAATTCCTTTCTAATCATAAGGAATTCCCTTATCATTTTTGGCACCTTTTGATTAGTATACCTCAAGTGCAACTGAAGTCCAGCAGAATCTCTAATCTAGATATGACCTTGCAGGCCAACACATTGTTGCATCTCACCAACTGGGAGGCGCAGGCAGTTTACTGACAAACTGTGCGCACAGGATACACACAGGCATTCCAAGCCATGAGATCATTGTCTTTACAATACTAGAGGGAGTAAAATGCAGACAAAAATGTAACAAAAAGACCATGGCCTTACTTTCTTACATGTGACTACATAGAGTAAAGGAAATGTAGCTGATCCTAGGCAATGGGAAACAACATGCAGGCTTTAATTATTCATTAAAAATATTTATATTTATAAATTACTTTTCTGCCCATCAGGGCCCTTAGACTAATTTAAACCAGGAACGTAAGAAAATTACAACAGAGTAAAAGACAAAGCAAACATTATTTAAAACTGGGGATGGGGTTGTGCCAACCTGATCTTTCCTGGGATCTGCTCACACACTGCTTTGTCTAACTTAGTACATCTTCATTTCTCACTCATGGAACATTTTACCCTCTTGGTCTATCCCATCCATCCCAAATCAACGATTCAATGACTCCTAAAACCATGTTCTTATTTTCTGCCAGTTCTTTTATTCTGAGGCTATTTCCAACTAGGCCTCAAATGCAGTTGGGAATGTGATCTTAGGTGTGTTTGTGTATTTGTTTGTTTAATAAATGTATATGGCTGCCTATCTACCCAAGGGACTCTAAAATAAAAACAAAAATAAACCACTCCATTAAAAAGAAAGTGGATTGGGGCTCCTAAAAATCACATTATACTGCGTAGCTCATTGAACAAACCACACCCATTCCCATTTTATTATTAAGAATATAAAATAAAAATAAAAATGATAGGATAAGAAGAGAGAAAAAATGAGAAGTAAGATAGAAGAAGAAAAAAAGGCATTGCCTTACTTTTTTCAGTGCAGTAAAATGCAAACTAGAATTACAGCCTCAACTTTTCATTGTATCACTCTAACAAATACTACATAACAAACTAGTTTAATTAGGAAAACCCCAAAGTCAAAATTTCTTTTTTTTTCCTGTCTCAAGCACAACATCAGAAGTTATTTCCAAGTAGAAATAAAACTGGATATATTTTTTTCTCTGATTAAAACATCAATTTTGCCATCTCTGTTAGCTCTGACATTTTTTCCATCCATTGTTCTACTGTGGGGATTGATGTCTCTGTGCCTATTCAATTCTTGGTACAGTTAACATATATAGTAATAAAGCTCCAAACCCTTTTTTCCCCCAACTCCTTACCCAGTAATCCTAAAAGAAAAACTTCTGGTCTCAATTTTATGCTGATTTTAAGGATACAAACCACATCCATTCCATCAACCCCTCAACACTCAGTCTCCGTGCCCAAGGGAAGAACCCTGGTTTCACAACTAGCTTACCAGATTTGTGCTGCAAAAGATGGATAGTAAACAGCATTTCTTTATTTCTGCTGCCACGTAGGCATCATCCAGAATTTTGCAGCCCTATTACCATAGCCCGAGTTATCTTGACAGTGTGACTCTCATGTTCCTAAATTCCGGTACCTGGTTCTCCTCCCACAATGTTGTTGTGCAGTTCTAGTTTTGCTTATACCTAAAATTTAGATAGTATCAATATGTTTTTAGATAAGGATGGAGAATCCGATATTGGAAAAGAAGGAGTCACTTTCTTGAATCATACCTGTACATTTCTATATTTATTTTTTTAATGTATAGGTTTCCAATAGGTTCATCTACTTGTTCTACATTGGAATAAGCTCAAATGGTAGCTTTAAAAAAAGTTTTTAAGCCAAACAATTGAAAAAGAAGACATTTAGATATGCAGAGTTAGACACCTGCGTACGTATAGTAGGATGCTTAGTGCTCTCTGAGCTTGCTTGTTTTCTTGCAGATGTTTCATTACCTTAACTAGGTAACATCATCAGTGTTAGTAAGGAGTGCTGTTTGCTGTCAATTTATATTCCAATGCAGAGCTGTCAAACTCCTGGCCCATAGGCCGGATGCATCACATGCTGCCCACGCCCACACCTGGTCTAGCAAAGGGGGGAAAAGTCCTGATATGTCAGGTGATGCCACCATGACAACGTGAGTTTGACATCCCTGTTCTAATGGCTTGCCCTGTCAGTGTTGATGGGGGTTCTCTTAGGGATTATTTCCTTGGGCTGTTGGCTTCTTTGGCAATTTGTTCATTGGAGCATTGTTTACTTGATTGTCTGATGTTAATTTTGGAATTAATTTATGCTGATCGCTTATGGAGAAGTCTTGTGTGTCATCCCACTCCCTTTTGGCTGGTTGATTGTCTCTTTTGCATATCTATAGGTGCTGTTAACGTCAATGTGTCTATTGATGGCTAATCTGTCAGAGTGCCAGGCTTCTAGAAATTCCCTGGCATCCTTGGGCTTATCTTGGAGTTAGATTAACTTCAAGATTAACATCAGACCAATAATCAAGTAAACAATACCCTAATCAAGAAACTGCCGAAGAAGCCAACAGTAAACAGCTCAACCAAAGAAACTCTAAAACCATCCCCATCAACACTGACAGGGCAAACCACTAGAAATATAAACGGAGCGCAAACCGCACCCCTTACTAGCACTGATGATGTTTCCTAGTTTTGGTCATGAAACATCTACAAGAAAACAAGTTCAAGAGCAGCAAGGACCCCTCATTTCAACCCTGAGCTACAAATATTCTCCTGTATTAGGTGGCTTAACTGCAAGAAAGGCATACACATGCAAATTCAGCATTTGTTATATCTTTTCCCAGGCCCAAGCCTTCCCTGTCTGATCTATTGTATATGATTGGGTCAGAGAAGCAGGAACAAGACCATCAGAGTCCCCTACTTGATGAGTAAACTGCTGTTTAAAAACAAACAACATAAGAAAGGAAGTAGCAAGAATAAGAAGTAAGCAGGAAGTTTCAACATACGAATGGAGAAAAGGGATGTCTGGCCCTGCTTCTTTGAAAAGAAAAATGGGTTAGGACACCTTTTGGGCAACAGGCATGATCAACAGCAGCCAACATAGTTCTATCTTCAAACATCTGCTCTCTCCAATTCAGAGTTGGGTTGACCTAGCCCAGGGGTGTCAAACATACATCATCATGGTGGCATCATGTGTAGCAGTGGGACTTTTCCCCACTTCGCTAAACCGGGCATGGGCATGGCCAGCACATAACGTGACGCATCCGGCCTGTGGGCCAGGAGTTTGACAGCCCTGACCTAGTCCCACCTGATCCATCGCATGGTACTGGAGGGATTCAGAATTTAGCTCAACTTGCACTCAAGGCTCAGGGAGCTCCTTCCCTCCCTCCCCCCTGCCCCCAAAAGCAGAGTTTTGATCGACTGGCAATTGTTGGGATTTTCTGACCTGCTTAATGCCATAATGCCAAATGAGAGGTACAGCTCTGGGACAGGCATAGTTATATTTCAGCAGGTGATGAAAATGCAAGAAGTAATATAAGAGGGCTTACACAGGGATTTTTTAAAAATACGCAGACATACTATTATCAACAGTCCAAAAACAATTTGCCAAAGATATCACTTTACAATGAAGTGGCTTACATATGTGTGTGTGTGTGCATGCCCCTGTTTACATGCACACACATGTGTGCTGTGCTTGCTTATGGCAATTGGAGCTATATGAGTGCTACCATTATTTTTGTCTGAAAGGTGCACTAAGCTATGGTCATAAAGCAGAACAGTGATAATGGGGAGATGAGAGTGTCCTACGGTTGCCTCTTCTCTGCTTCCCATTTCAAGATCAATTAGGAGGCACAGACATTATCTAATTCTAATCTTAATAAAAGGAAAAAGGGAAAATAAGTTTTTTTAAAAAAATCACCTACTGCAGGCTACAAGTCAATATCGGATACTTGTGAGCTCTGTGGTTTGCTGTAGAAAGTTCTTTCATTGGAATTCCTACAGATCCAATCATTCTTTTGTTTAAGGTCCCATCAGGCAGTTCATGGCAACTTAAACATGAGACAATTGTGAATATTTGCTACAATAGATCAGGAAGCTTATCCCTAGAATTCCATACCCGTTGTTAAGTTGAATTACTCATTCACATTTTTAGAGTCTGTTCCAAGTGCCTTGATTATCACTGGAGTAATTTCAGGTTTTGTTTTCAATAATAGCCCTGGTTATTGTTTCTGTCACTATTCATATGGGTACTTAAGGCCTCACCAAGTTTAACACAAAGCTGAAAGAACTGTTTGCAAAAAAACCTTGCTGTTCACAGTAGCACAGGACTAACCCCCCTTCAAAGCAGTGAGCGGTATGTCCCAATGCCTGGGTTCGGTTAAGTGAGCGGCATTTGGATGATGAAGGGTTGTGCGGGGTCAGGACGCTTCAGCACTGGTTCTTTTGCAAACAGTTCTTTCAGTGTTTCAAATGCCTTTTGGCAGGTTAGGTCCCACTGTAGGGGTTGTTCCGGGCGGGGTTTCATTCCTGGACTCCCTGGCTCTAGGAGGTCCATCATAGGTTTGGTAATCATTGCAAAGGAAGGGATGAATTGCCGGTAGAAGTTTGCAAACCCCAAGAAGCTTTGCTTAGCTGTCTGCAGGTACGAGGGGGCTGCCAGCCTAGGACAGCTTGTACTTTGGCTGGGTCCATCTCTATGCCCTCATTACCTACATGATTTGGTACCAGAAAAGTAAAGGAACCAGTGATTAACTTAAATATACTAGATAGCATTCTAGACATCTTTTTGAGATGGGAACCATGTAAGCTTTTTCTCCTTATACGATTAAACAAAATTAAGAGAATTGACTGTGGTTGAGATCACCCTGGCTGAGGTGGGATGAAATAAAACTTTCTATCCCTATTTCACTCTGATTCTCAAAAATATTTCTCTCTCTTGGAAAGCCTACAAGCCATCTGCAGTGGCCATAACTATAAGTAGGAAGAGGGTAAATAGCTTTCCTCCAGAGTAAAGAAACTAGAATTCCGATAAAACACTGGCAATAACTGGGATAGAAGTTCTTTATATGACTCTTTTTTCAAAAATGCAGCACAAAGAGCCTTTTTCAAACACATTTTCTAGCTACATCCATATGTTTGGATTTATATATTTCGCTGATTGCAGAACTCTTTAATGCGCTACCGAGTATAAGCTTCTAAAAAACTAAAACATTACATATTGACAGTGACAAGTGGCTTGTTGAACTATTTCTTTAAAGCAGCTCAAGCATGTTTCTCCCTTCTCAGATGAGGCATATGGATAGCCTACAGAGTTCCTCCTAGAATAATTCCACTTAGACCCTTGTGTAAATATACCCCTTCTCAGATTCAAGGTTCCCAGATCATAGCCTACAACATCCCATCAGAATGGATCTTAGCCAGAAGGACTTGGTCTGTCTTTGGAAAAAAAAGATCTCCATAGCTATTCAGTCTAAGCCAGCACCAACCCAACTCTTCTGTTTTACATTTCCTGCCCTCCCACAGTTGCAGATTTTCCCTATTTCCTTTAGCCTATTTGAGGTTACACTATCTTTGCTTGCTGGCCACAATATTTCTTTTTGCATGGAGCAGCATCTTAGAGCAAAGAAGAGAACATTAGTTTGGAAACTGAACTATTTGTCTAAGTAGATGCAGATGCAGCTACTTCAGCAATACCTCAGTACAATGTGTGTGTCAACCTTAACATGACTCATAAGGGTAGAAGTGCCAATAACTATTCCTCTGAGAAGCACATGTGAATTTTGCTACTGGCTTCTGTGGGAACAAACCATCAAAAGAGCAACTTCTGTTTTTCAGTATAATGCAAGGTTGTGGTCCCTAGTGGGTGGCTTCTTGGATTTCTTACTGCCACCAACCTTCATATTCCACAATAAGGATAAGCTTCAGAGATTACAAAATTCCCGCATCCACTTCATGCAGCCCTCAAGTGCCCTTTTTGTGGCCATCTGATCATCCTGTTCAAAATGGAATGCCGAGTTTATTTCCATTTTGTGATGCAAAACAGAAAAAAACTAACATACTGTAAATCCTCAACTAAACATACCGCAAAGAAGGAACAATCCAAACAATTCTGCTTAAACAACTCTGCTTATATAAGTTGTGGCTCCACTCCCTTTGTAGCCTTCAGATCCTCAAAAAAAAAAGCCTATGCAGCCTTCAGAACATCCCACCCCCATCCCTAAATTGCACCAAACCAGGTTCACTCAAGGAATGTTCAAATTTATGAGACATAATATTGACATCAAGTGACATGTGTTCCAGTTCATCGAAATTCCTGTTCTCTAATGTCACAGAGCACCAGAGCTCCCTATTCAGCCTTTAAGTCCAATATTGACAAAAGGACTAACATAATAATTATGTCCTCATTTTCAAACTATTACAACTGAGGCTTTACTGCACACTGACAGCTTTCTCTAGTATTCATATTTGAACAAGACACCAACTCTGAAGAATCTCCTCACAAAAGAACAGGTATTTTGCTATTCCAGAAGAGCCACTGAGAACAACAGTGGCAATCCACTGATTATCCTCTTGACTAATCCCAACCTTAGACTAAGAATTATGGGGTTCAGAGCTAGCCTTAAGAGATGGCATCTTGAATAATGAATTTAGGAAATTAAAAAGCACCCCCAATGGTAGAAAGCAAAAAAAAATGTCCATGATAATAGAGACAGCAAGTTCTGCCAACTGATCACTGAATCACTGATTGGGCAGCATAACTGCCCTAGGCATTTGGGAAGAAACAATATTTCAGAAGTTGGCAAGTGAATAACTAAATATACAACATTCCAGTAGTGTTTCTTTATCCTGCAGAAGAGCAACATACAAATTTTCACGGTAGAATTCTAAATTTGCAAATTCCACCTAAACTCTCAGATTGACTCTCAATTGTTCTGACACTTTAGACCCAGACTCAATATTTATAATGATAAATGCAAGTGATGCAGTCCATCTGATCCCTCACTCAGAGTTCAGACAACTTTACAAGCATCAGAAACAGCTGAAGCATTCTTCCCCTTGTTCTCACCCACACTACCTCTCCAGATACCATCGTACTGCTTCCATTCTGGCCCCAAAAAGAAATGCAGCCTTGGAAAAGGACCACTTGTTTTATGATCCTTGTTACAACCCTCTCCAGGGAATGCAGGTCAAGAAAGAAGGCGGGGAGGAAGATAGCACAGCAACTTCATATATAGAAGATCCCAAGTTCAGCAGGTTTGTTATAGATCCGTGTCGGTGAACCTATGCCACGCGTGCCAGAAGTGGCATGCAGAGCCATTTCCCCCGGCACACGAGAGGTTGCCTGGAAGAGCCCCACTGCACACGTGCACGCGTGCCACCGCCCGATAGCTGATTGTTGGGTATCTGCCAGGCATGCGCAGGGGGTGGAGGGGGTGCACAGCAGACACAGGTACATGGGCTGTGCACAAGGATTGTGCGTGCATGCACAGATGTGCGAAACTTGAGGGGAAATCGTGCGTGCATGTGGAAAGATATGTGGCACACAAGGGGATGCGCATGCATGCGCAGATGCACAGTGCACAAGGGGAATCGTGAGCGCATGCACAGGGGGTTGGGGGGCCAGCATGTATTGCCTTCTGGGTGCTGGCACGCAAGCGCATGCAAGCGTGTGTGCATGCAATTATCAGCACGGGAGCCGAAAAAGGTTAGCCACCACTGTTATAGATGATACCAATAAAGGAGAATATGGGTAGTTCAGAGTTGAAATGAGGGGTCCTTGGTGCTCTCTGAGCCTGCAGACATTTCATTACCCAAACTAACAGTGCTAACAAACATCTGCAAGAAAACTTCCAAGCTCAGACAGCACTAAGGATCCCTCACATATAATATCATTTATTGGTAAAAGCAGAGCCATTGGTTTAACTTCTCACAAGTTGTCTTCAGTATTCTCTCAACAGCACACTGCTAACAGGCAACAGCTTTCATGAAGAAGCACCATGTAATTCGGTGATGTTACAAGTGCTAGTAATAATTATTGTTTTAATTATAGCTTAAATAATAAAGGATGAAAGTTTTAAACCTGTAGTTCTCAATGTGAGGTCCACGGACCCTGGGAGGGGCACAATGTCATCACAGGGGGGCCATGAAAGCTTGAAGAAATGTTATGATTTAAAACTTGAGTTAAGCCTTGGAGGTCCGTGGCCACAAAAAGTACTTAAAGGGTTTTTGTGGTGAAGGAAATGTTCAGAACCACAATTGAAAAGCAATGAAAATTCCTCTGCAAATCAAAAAAACAACAATCAAAGCAAGTAAGAAAGTAAAACTGGAAACTGTAGGGAACTGCAGTGAAAGCTGCTCAGCGATTTGTGACAGAAAGCACATCCTGGGGCTAAAGACTTCATTGTGTTGGTGATCCCTGTAAACCTGCTTTTTCCAAGCAAATGCCACTCAGCTGCAAAGCTACAATAACTAGTATGTTCCTGAGATCATGCATAGAGGCCCTATTAAATATGAACTGTCCTTAGGTGGGGCTGCATAAATACAGGCATTGTTCACAGGACCATGTCAGAGAAAACTTTATGAGTGCTTGTTATATCGCCCAACCAGAAAGAAAATTAGCAAAACTCTCACAGAGGATTTTTTTTTCCTCCTCACCCTCTAGTGGTAAAATTTCAGGAAAGACAAATGTAATCTATCTGTATTTACCCACCAGGGCTGACAACTTTTACAAAAATCTAATGTGTAAAGTTTTCTTGTCTGCATGCTGATAAAATAAAGCACACTTGTTGATTTTGATGCATCAAGTTGCTGTCACGGGAATCAAGGCATTAGTATGGCCGGCTGATTTTGCTTTTGGATCAGTTGGCAACCTTATCTGATTTGTATGCTTGCTTGACATGCTTTTTTCTGGGTTGATTATATTGCAGGTATATTACTCGAAAACATCCTTCAAGAAATGTACAGTGCAAATTCTGATATCTCTGAATTGTGTGCAATTCAACACTCCCCCATGCCCATGCAAAAAGCATCCCATACACGCTATTTCAACTCGTAACTTTTGCACTCTTGATTTGGAGCATACTCCACACACGCGCACAATGCTAAAGCCAAAATCTCCTGCCTGCTATTGTTAGGTGTTTTTTCCCCTTATCTCAGTGTTGTTCACTTACCCCCAACCGTGATATAAACATGCACAGGACAAAATGAGTCACAATTTAAAGCAGTTCAAAGGATTTTTTTTTTTAGTAATCCCCACCTCTTTAAAGAATGTGGATCTCAGTCCAAAGATCTCCCTTTGAGATTTAGGGACTTGTAATGAATCTAGCAAGTGCAAAATGAAGTAGCCTGGCTGATCTAACGCTGCTTGTCCGGGCTACTACCTCGTTCCTGCACACACGCGCTGTCCTCCAGATTTAATCAACGCACAACAAAAAGTGAAAGAACCGCGATTAGATCAAAAAGATCCCCACAAGATTATAGAGATAAATTTATAATGGGATTCACCCAAACACACGCGCAGAAACACAGAGTAACGAAAGGCGAAGGCAATTTTGGAACTGGGAAGCAAGTGGAGGATCCAACCCATCGACGGCCTCTGCAGCCTTGCTCAGCCTCAGTTTCCCCATCTGCGAAATGGAATCATCAGCGTCCCTATCGCGGAGGCTTAACCCACGGCAAAAAAAAAAATCAGAAAAGGCTTAATTAAAAGGTACTTGCAAAGGCGTCTCCCTTTTACCTTTATAGGAGAGGCGGAGGCGAGGCACGCGGCCCTTGGCAGCCTCGCAGACGGCGACGAAGTCCCAGCTGAGCCACCACCACATTCCCAGGCCGGCGAAAAGGGCTCCCGCGCGCTGCATAGCCCCACACTTGCCGGGGTGGGCAGCACTAGCGGCCCCGCCAGAAGTTCTTTCAAACTCCGTGGCCTTTCAAACTCCGTGTCCCGAGCCCCGCAGCCTTTCCGAGGCCGCGCGTTCAGCTGCCTAAGGGAGGCTCCAGAAGCCGGCTCGCTCGCCTGTCCTCAAGCGCGTCTTGCTCTTCAGCTGGACGCCGCCGCCGCCGCCGCCGCGCATTTCCCCCGAAATTCTGCACGCGCGGGCTCCACCCAGCTTCCAGCGCCGGAGACTGCCGGAGCCCGAGAGCTGAGAAGGAAAAGGCCGGAGGGAAGCGCGCTCCGTCTCCAAGCCCAAGACTTCCCGGCAGCTGCCCGCCTCTGCGTTGTCCGCGGCGGATGGGCAAGGGGAAGCGGGGCAGGCTAGCTCGGAGCGCAAGTACCACCCTCCGGGCAGCGGCCGTGTCTGGATCTGGAACTCTGCCCACTTTCTCCTCCGCTGGACCCCAAAGTTCAAGGCCTCCCTGCTGGAGGAATTCCACTTACGGCCTCCGGTCTATTTACCAGTTAGGGGGTCTGGGGTTGATCCTTGGGAATTTGGGGTTGTGGGGAGGAGGGTTCAAGGAGAAAAAAGGAAAAAGGGAGACAGTCGCATTTGACTTCCCGGGATTGTTGCTGGCTTTGTCTTCAGCTGGAAGGAAAAAGAGGTGAGGTCGCCAGCAGCCAGGTGAACGGACCCAGCTGCAGTGGCACTCTTGGAGGATGAGAAGGACCAGGTTCGGGATGGATCATCATGGATAAAATCTATGTGGTCCTTAGAGTGGCACAGAAGCAGTCCATTAATACATGTCTGCAATAGTTTTTCTGTCCTAAAGAATGCCCTTTGTTGCCCTTCAAAGACTATTGACTCCAGCCAAAGAAAATATTCTAGGGGAGGCCCAAGTCTTCTGACTTCTAAAGGACTCTTTGGATTGCCCCTTTGGATTCCTTTGCATGAGTACCATGCAAAGGGCTATACTTTAGGGAAAAAAAGGAGGGGTTGCACAGAAATGTGCTGACAAACATTGTTAAGACCAATAGGTATGAACTAGTTATCCCAGCCAAAGAAGAGATCTACCAACAGCTATGGTCCTATAGCTTTGAACAGTGTTGCAAGTTTCACACTTAGTGCTAAACCAATCACTAAGATGTATCATTCCTGCTTGACAGCTTGGGGGAAGTTGGGGGATTTCCAGTAAACCACAATTAAGCAAATCAGGTCCTAGGTTAAGGGATTAATCCGGGCAACATTCCTTATTTCCAAGTAAGCAAAGGCCAACATTGTATGGTGTACTTTGATTTGTAAACTACAATATATAGAGTTGGGAAGTGTTATTGAGACTTTGGAGCCCAACTATTTACAAAGTCTGCATTACTATTACTATTAATCTTCTCATCACTCCTTATCACCCATCCTCTCCCACTTGTGACTGTATGAGTGTAACTTTGTCGCTTGTATCCTTACGATTTATATTGACTGTTTCCTAGTATGATTTGATTGCTTATTGTACCCTATGACTATTATTAAGTGTTGTACCTTATGATTCTTGACTCTTGATGAATGTATTTTTTCTTTTATGTACACCGAGAGCATATGCACCAAGACAAATTCCTTTTGTGTCCAATCACACTTGGCCAATAAAGAATTCTCTTCTCTTCTCTTCTCTTCTCTTCTACATAGTACAAAAATCCAAATCAAAGCATCCCAGGAAGAGGGTTCTCTCGCTTCCTCTTGAGCACATCCAAAGAGTATACCACTTGTCTGGGTGATTGGTTCCCCCTGTCAAACTGCTCTTATCATTAGGACGTTTTTATTTTAATGTTGAAGAGGAATCTACAACCCTATAATTAAAATCTGTTATTTCCTGTTCTGTTCTCTGGCACAAGACAGAACAGGTCCTGACTTCTCTTATGGGGCATCTTTTCAGGTATTTCAAGTGTGCTATTCCCTCTCAGCAATTTTTTTTCTCAAGGCTAACATATCATGTTCACCCAATTTCACTAGGCAGGTTTTAGAATGTATTCTTCTAAGTGTCTTCATTGTCTTTTCTGAACTGGTTCCAATTTCTCAGAATCCTTTTAAAGTGTGATTTCCGCTTTAAGTGCGGACTTAAATTGTGGGGTGACCCAAGCAGAACAAAATGGAATTGTTACTTCCTGTGATTGGATGCCCATTTCATTTGCTTTCTTTTAAACAGCCACATCATATTACTGGCTCATTTACAATTTCTAATCAAGGATTAAGCCAAAGTCTTGTCTTTTTTGCAAGTGTTATTACTGAGCCAGGTGATCCCTGATCTTACTCTTGTACGTCTGATTTTTGTCCCCTAGGTAAAGAATTTTGCACTTGTCTATGTTAAACTTCATTCTTTTCTTTTCAATCCATTTCTCCAGTACATTGTGATCATTTTGAGTCTTTGTATTTTTTTTACTTCTAAAGCATACAATATATCCCAACCCCATTTTTATAATTTGCAAATTTCATAAGCACTCCCTTCACTTCATCATTCAAATCTTTAATGAAAGTAGTGAAGAATAGAAGTCCCTGGATCTTTTTTTTGTTTGTTTGTTTTGAGGACTTCAGTAAACCTGCTGAATTACTATATCAGTTTTTTTAATTTTCTCTACTCACCAAACTTTCATATCTTGAGTATAAGCTAACTAATCCAATTTTGTATCATCTAGAACAGTTGTGGTATTCAGCCGGTTCGCACCTAATCGAGCGAGCCGGTAGTAAGAATTTGGCGTGGGTCGCCAAACCGATAGTAAGTTCTGGCTGGCCACACCCCCGACCTGGTCGCCCTCCTGCCCGATGCTTGCTCACCCTGCCCACCTGACGTTCACCTAAGGTATTTCTTTCTTTTTTTTCTCCTCCCGACAATCAGCTGCACATAGATCAGTTGTGCCAGGATTCCCCTTGCTGAGGCCCAGGAAGGCAAAAAATGGCTCAGCCCCCGCCCCCACTCCATTTTTGAAGCCTTCCTGAGAAGTCTTCCTGAGCTTCAGAGGAGCCTTAAAGGAACAAAAACACCCCCCCCCGAGACTCTTCTGAGGTCAGGAAGCTCCCAAAATGGAGCATGGAGGGGTGCTGCATGCCCCTCCCATGCTCTGTTTTTTTTTTTCTTCCTGAGCTTCAGAGGAACCTTAGGGGAGCCAACACCCCCCCCCAGAGGCTCCTCTGAGGCCCAGAAGGCCCAAAAAACGGGTGGGGGCTGCAAAAAAGCAAAAAATAAAAACCACACCCACCCAGTCACATGGCCATGCCCACCAAGCCACGCCCACAGAACCGGTAGTCAAATTTTTTGAATCCCGCCACTGATCTAGAAGCGTCATAAGCATTCCTTCCCCTCCATCCTGAGCGCCTTTTCTTACGTGCTTCTCTTCCCATGGAATTATCTTTATCAGTTATTGATCTATTAAGATCTGCTTTTCTGAAGACAAAATACAGGTTTTGTCTATATTTAGTTTTCCTTAAAATCAAGAGTGATAATCACTTACCCACAGTGCTCCTGCTGCTTTGACATTCTCAAACTGCATTTAAATGCAGGGAGTGCTCAACTTATGACCACAACTAAGCCCCATGTTTATGTTGGTAAGTGAGAAATTTGTTAAGTGGGCTTTGCCCAGGGGTGAGATTCAAATTTCTTAACAACCGGTTCTGTCGGTATGGACTAATTTGTGGGTGTGGCTTGGTGGGCATGGGTGGGCGTGACTTGCTGACTGGGCATGACTTGGTGGTCGTGTGACTGGGTGGGCGTGGCTTGTGTGTAAATATTATACTTATGTAAATATTGAATTTTTTATAAAAAAAGAGCAACTTTTACCCCAAATCAGGCAAAGCAGGCAAGCAGATTGAGTTGCTCACAGAATCACAGATTCACTTAGAGATCTATGTTTCTGCCATCGGCTACCTGAGTCTGCACTGAAAAATAGAAGCTTCGGTCCTAAGGAAGGTTCAGCTCCACTTTTAGATAAGCTACAAAGCAAGAAATCCAAGGATTCCCTGCTTTCTAGCTAATCTAAATCTCCCGCTAGATTAGAACAACTGATGGTCAGAGGAGAAAAATAGCAACTTACCGAAAATTAGGCAAAGGCACAATGCAGGCAAGTTTGATGGTGCGCATGCCAGGTAAGGAGTGAGTGGGCGGGATGGAGTGAAGCCAGCCAGTGGCACAATTTGCCGGTTCTCCGAACTGCGCAGAATCCTAACAACTGGCTCAATAGAACCAGTCCGAGCAGGTAGAATCCCACCCCTGGCTTTGCCCCATTTTATGACTTTCCTTGCCACCTTTGTTAAGTGAATCACTGCAGTTATTAAATTAGTAACACGGTTCTTAAGTGAACCTGGCTTCCCCATTGACTTTACTTGTAAGATGGTTGCAAAAGGGGATTGCAACCATCATAAATGTGAGTCAGTTGTCAAGTGTCTGGGTGTAAATCACGCAACCATGGGGATACTACAACAGTTGTAAGTGCAAAAATGGTCACAAGTCCTTTTTTTTTCAGTGCCGTTGTAACTTTGAATGGTCACTAAGTGAACTGTTGTAAGTCGAGGACTACCTGTAGACAATTTTTAAAATAGTACAAAAATAAGACAAACAATTATTCTGGCTCATTCAGATTGATATCTGTTATCTTGGCTAAACCAAAATGCCTAATGGTACAGTTGGGAAACAAAAGGCCTAACCAAACAAAATAGTACTCCATCCCATCATATCACTATGTATCTAGAAGCAGACTATGGAAAGTAATAGTACCCATCTTGTGTCCTTTGGATAAGCTGATGTTTCACGGGGATTTTCAAAAGGAGCCCCCAAGGGACAATGGTACCACAGTGTGGATAATGGTATAAAGGTTTTGGTAATCATCTATAAAGCCCTTTATGGCTTAGGTCCAGGGTATTTGCAGGAGCACCTGCTGCCAGCAACGGTTTCCCATCACCCTGTGCGCTCCCACAGACAGGGTCTCCTCAGGGTGCCATCGGCCAGACAATGTCGGCTGGCGACTTCCAGGGGGAGGGCCTTTTCTGTGCGTGCGCCCGCCCTTTGGAACCAACTGCCCGTGGAGCTACGGCTGGCTCCTGACCTTCGTTCCTTCCGTCGTGACCTAAAGACTTGGCTTTTTCGATTGGCCAACCTGGACTGAAGGGGTTTTTAATTGGTTTTTAGATTTGTTGGTGGTTTTAATGTTAATGTAAGTGGGGTTTCTGGTTTAATTGGTTTTTTTTAAATTCATATTTATATGCCGCCCTTCTCCGGAGACTCAGGGTGGCTTACAGTGTTTGGAGCACAACCCAATGTGCTCAGCAATAGCTTTCATTCCATTGTATATGCCTGCTTATTACTAAGCGGCATTTTTACAAAGTCAGCTTTTTAACTTTTGCATTTCTGTTTTTATCTTTGTGAGCCGCCCTGAGTCCTTCGGGAGATAGGGCGGCATAGAAATCCCAAGAAAGAAAAGGAAGGAAGGAAGGAAGGAAGGAAGGAAGGAAGGAAGGAAAGAAGCTATCTGTGGTGTATCAGCTAAGTAATAAAATATGCTCCAAACACCGTCTATGTAATGTGGTATTTGAAAGTATCCCAGACTAAACATCTGATCCTATAGGGATTATGCAATTTTACTCATACCTTATACATCTCTCTCTCTCTCTCTCCCTCTCTCTCTCTCTCTCTCACACACACACACCATATTAAAGACCCTTACTAAATCCAGGCACCAATTTAAAACATCCACGATTTCAAGAGGATTAAGTTTCAATATCATCTGCATAAGGATGATACCATCAGCATTTTAAAATGAGCTCTCTCAGAAGTTCCATGTCGTTGTTGAATAACATATAAAATAAAATTTAGTCACGAGCAATCATATTTCCACTAAAATATCATGGAAGCTCTACTTCTAAAAATAATTTAAGATCTTCATAGTAAATGGCTGAGCCTAAAGGATGGAAAGCTAGAAGCCTCAACTCTTCTCCAAAAAGCCTTCTGGCCGTTTACATCATGGCCCAATCTCCTGTTTTGTGGTAGCAGCTTGTTAATTTCTGCTGCCATCACCTAGTTTCCAGGGAGCAGTTGCTTTGACATCAACACTCTAACGGCACTGTTGAGAGAAATGAGACTTTCATAAACTGTGCTGCCTTTCTGGCAATGAAAACAAAGAGCAAAAATTAAAATAATTTCAGTAGTGACTTTGTGGTATAAAGGCATAGTATCTAGAGGATTTAGCCTTTTTTCCACCTTATGTGATAGTTCAATCTCACAAGAGATATACAAAATTAAAAAGAAAAAGAATAAAAGACAAAAACTTTTTAAAATAATACTAAAAAGGAAATATTCTGTGTTTGAGATAAAAAAAAGAGAACAGCCCAGTTCAAGGGAAAAACAGCTAATAGCAGAAAATTCTAAGAGGCTATACCACTTGGATGGTATTGTTTTACATAAAGAGATAAGATAGAATTCCAAATTCATACTACTGTAGCAATCAAAAGAATATTCCATAGAGGAAAATGTATTTTTTATAGAACTCTGCCTAAAGTATGGGATAAAAGTTGCATGTTCAGTATGAAGTTAAATAAGTTTTACAGAGAAATAAAAGACAGAAGAGCATGAGAAATTATCATTAAACAGCAAACAGAATCAATAAGTTTTTTTTAAATTCATATTTATATGCTGCCCTTCTCCAGAGACTCAGGGCAGCTTACAATTTTTCGGAGCACAGCCCAATGCGCTCAGCAATAGCCTTCATTCCATTGCATATGCCTGCTTATTGCTAACCGGCAATTTTACAGTCAGCTTATTGCCCCCAACAATCTTGGGTCCTCAAGTTCCAGACTATAACTTTAATTTCTCTTTATTTTATTATTAATAGTATTTCTATGTTGCTCTATTATACTATAGAACAGCCTTTTTCTAAAACAAAACTTCTGTGAAATGCTTGGTTCACAGGCTGATACAGATTCAGGAGATGGCTTTGTAAACAGGCATCTGCAAATTTCTCTGTTATCTATGAAAAAAATCACCTCCTTGTCAGTTCCCAAGAAATGTGTTAGAAAGAATCTGAAGGAGTCTCCACCAGAACATATGTTAAGATAAATTGGTACTAAATGGGAAATAATTCAGCTGCTGAAATGCTTGTAATCCTATCTATTTCATCTCAATAAATCCTGTCAATGATAAAGTTGCTTGAAAACATTACTTTCAGTTGAGTCAGCTACCAAATGCCTGATGTTCTGCTTCAGTTACCTAGACTTCACCCAGAATCTAGAACTTGTCAGAACGCCTCTATTTTAATAGATATTTTTCCATAGTAGCATTTTGTCACATGACTATCTTAATACTGCAATGAAAGGAGAAATTAATTATTGAACACACTTAACCTAGTGGCTGAATTAATCCATTATGGATTCATCAGATACATTGAACCATAAGAACCATATTCGAAGGGCCTTGGTGGTGCAGGCTGTTAATAGCCTAACACTTAGCTCCAGCTGCCTGTAATTATTGCAGGCTCGAATGCCATCAGGCTCAAGGTTGACTCAGCCTTCCATCCTCTCGGGGTAGGTAAAGTGAGGACCCAAGATTGTTGGGGGCAATAAGCTGACTTTGTAAAAAATGCCGCTTAGTAATAAGCAGGCATATACAATGGAATGAAGGCTATTGCTGAGCACATTGGGTTGTATCCCAAAAACTGTAAGCCGCCCTGAGTCTCCGGAGAAGGGCGGGATATAAATATGAATTAAAAAAAAAAGTTAACAACACTCACAGCTGAAAAAAGCTAGACCAAAATAACACAAGCCAAGCATTGTATGTTGTATGCATGAGCCTATCAGTTCTTTAAATGACCTGGTTAAGTATGTTGTGCAAACATGGCTATAGTAAATTTGGCAAGCACAGGAAAAAAGCTCTTGTTGGCTTGATTCTGTCATTCCATTTATAAACTGGTCCTGATGCAAGACTAGGTTTACTTGCTTAGAATGAAATTCCTCAGAAGCCTCATTTGTGACACACTGAACCCCAAACCAGTCAACCACATTTTAGACTAGTATATTGTGCAAATATGTGAGGTTAGTTTATGGTGGTAGGTGAACCCAGAAAAATTGGGTTGAGTAAACTATAGTTACAATAACCATGGGTAAGCAGACTAGAATAAATATTTCTTACATCTGAATAAATCCGCAGTCTCATGCCAGCAGCGTAAATGGTTAATTTAATACACTTTACAAAATCCTTTATTACCCTAATGTAGCCTTGGGGGAAATAAAAGGGAAACAATACTTATTGTTTCAAGTTGATAATCATTAGCTATCATGTGCCATTACTGTAGATACACTATTAAATATCCATGTCAAACATTTGCATTAATGGGGGTCCAGATAGAAATGAAATTAAAAAGACAAAGCACATCTTAAGAAATAGATGAGCCAGTTTTAAGTTGTCAAGATAGATTTACTACCCTTTCCTATGGGGCTAGCAGGGGAAGGTGAGCTTTGAAGAAAGTTCTGGAACACATATGAAAACTCCCAAATTATTGACCCTCCCTCTGAGAAATGACAGGCATTTTATTTTGGCAGGATAACAGATAAGTTTTCTCTCTGACCTTCAGTCCAAATTTTGTAAGAATTTGGAAAGCCTGTATGGTAAGCAAGGGAGACAAGTTGGATGTCAGAGACACCAGACCTGCAGCTGTCAAGTTATCTTACACCACTTACAGAGTCTTAGGTTTGCCTGAGTGGCCCAGGGAAACCAAGGTGCCCCACTCAGAATACCTCGCCAAGAGGATAGTATCACGGCATAATTTAATACATTCACAGACTCTGTCCTGATGAATTATGTTAGATTGTTGATTTAGGTAGATTACTGAAAGTATTATTCACAGAAGCAACACATTGCATTCACAGACTATTGTGCTGGCTTACATGCTATCACAGAAATTGGGTACTGGGTTTTATTTCATTTTATATTTTATGTTATTTTATTTTCCCACACTGCCAACACGGTTACACTGTAGGTTTGTTTTTGTTTCATTTTTCCAGTGTTAACGGACATAGGTGCTTGGAAGCTAAATGAAAGGAGCAAGGAAAACATTTTAAACAGATGTTAGGCTACAGAGACGAAGGGCAGGCATAAGGAGTGGGGTCCACCAGTTACAGCATGCCATTGAGGAGGGAGTGCTAATTGAATTCAATTAGTTCAGGGCTTGCCCCCATAATCCCCAAGGAAGCATTTAGGAAGCAGATAAAGGTAAAAGACTTGTATTGTTGGACAGAGGAAGAGCATCTGGGGGAAAAAAGAAACGATTGGACATATAATACAACTTTCAGCATGTGTTAATATCAGCCCTAAAGAAAATTGGGTGTTTTAGAGGGAAAGCAGTCTGATAATTAATATGCTGAGACCTGTCAAATAACTACAATATAGAAACTGGGGGAATGAGTAGAAGAAAGAATTTCTAAATTGCCAGCTCATCTAGTAAATATTTAAGTGTTCACCAGCCTTTTACTCTATATTTCGTAGCTGAGCCCAAAATAGTATAACAATCTGTAGAAAACCCATTGTGGATTTGTTCATATTTAAACAAGCTCTTACCACCCCCACCACCCCAAAGTTCTACCTTTTAAAACGTTCTATCTTATTTACAGCTAGTCCTCAGCTTATGACTGTAATGGACACTGCTCCTTATATTCTTAAGCCATGATGGTCGTAAAGCAGGTTGTCATGTGACTTGTTTAGCAAGTCATGAAGTGAATGCAACAAGTGTAAAACAACTGTCATGGTCGTTAAGTGGACCATTTGTTCCCTGCTAGCCAGTTTTGCTGAAAATCAGAAGTAAATGCCAATTTTCTGTTATAAACAAATCAGCGTAAAATATATCATCCCATGACAGTAGGATGCTGCAAATGGCTGTAAATTAGGGTTGGTTGCCGACTGCCTGAAATGCAATTATTTCTGTGGGTGTGGGGGCATCTGAACAAGGACTGAACTAAGTCCTAAGTGCCCTGGGCAGGTCCATTGTAACCTTGATTGGCTGCTAAGTGACCCAGTCATAAATCAAGGACTACTTTTTGAGAAGAGATTGGATGGCCACTTATCTGAAATACTATAGGTTCTCCTGCTTGACAGGGACTCCAATGTCCTATTCTATTCTAATTCAAGGTGCTGGTAATCACCTATAAAGCCCTATATGGCTTAGGGCCGGGGTATTTGTGGGACCATCTGCCAGCAACAACTTCCCAGCGCCCTGTGCGCTCCCGCAGACAGGGCCTCCTCAGGGTGCCCTTGGCCAGACAGTGTCGGCTGGCGACCCCCAGGGAGAGAGCCTTCTCTGTTGGGGCGCCCAACCTGTGGAATCAACTGCCCTTGGAGTTGTGGATGGCTCCTGACCTTCGATCCTTCCGTCGCGACCTGAAGACATGGCTCTTCCAACACGTCGACCTGGACTGAGGGGCGGGTTTTAATGGTTTTTATTGGTTACTGTCAGTTTTAATTATAATTATTGGGATTCTTGTTTAATATTTTTTAAATTTTAAACTTTTGTATTGTATGTTTTTACTGTTGTGGGCCGCCCTGAGTCCTTTGGGAGATAGGGCGGCATATAAATCCCATTATTAAATTAAATTGAATTAAATTAATTCTGTTTGTATAGGCTGTTTGCTCACCAGATAGTGGTGCTCAAAGTAGCCTAAGCAACTATTTTCTAAATTAACAATCACTATGTTTTACATAACATCCTTAATTAAAAGATCCACCTAATGTTTTTTCTTTGGGCCAGTGAAAGATCATAAAACAATGGGAAGATTCCGGGATCTGCAGAATTCTTCTCCAAGCAGATGCTCAGGACAGCCTTCCCCTCCTACCGCTGATGTAAAAATGACTTGTGTCAGAGGCTTAAGTAATAGCCTAGAAAGAAATTGCAGGCATTCAGACTGGGGATTACTTGCTGTTGTAATGGTTTCAGCAGTCTCTCTAGGTCTGCTGGAATATGAAGGAACAACAATGGGTTGACCCTCCCCACCCCCATCCCCAGTTTTGAAAATATGAAATCCAGCTGTTACCCAGATCTATCTGGATTTTCAGACAATATACCCTGGGCTCCTTAGAAGATGGAAAACAGAAATGTATAGTAATTAGAAAGAGCTTTTCTTTTTAATTAAAAAAAAATCCTGCAGAAGTGGTGCTTACTTCAGATTGCAGAGGTTTTGGGAAAGTACCCTGACCTTTAACTGAAGATTTTCAACCTGTTTTTCATTAGGAATGCAAGCAATCTTTAAAAAAAACAAAACCTTGATACCCATTAAACTGCCAGCATGAACTAACAAGGCAGTCTAAGCAAATGAAAAATAACCAGCTTGTCATTGCAAAGAATCAGGTGCATTTGTTAGGTTGCATCATAAACGATTTCTTGAAGCCTACACAAAAATCTAGTCAATTCATGGTCAACAGTAAATTGGCACTAAATAAGGGACAGCAGAATTTAAGGAGGACTGGACTTGTGTGGCAACCCAAGGACTCTAAATTTTAATGATGATGCATTTTACTTTGTACGCCCCCAGCTCTGCCTCTCTTCTAATTAAGCAAGTTTTGCTTAATTACTTGTTTGTTCTCTGACACAATCTAAGCTGTTCTTGAAGTCAGTATAAAATCAGAAAACTTTGTTATTACCTCACTTACTTGCCAAAGTCAGAAGGGCTTATCTTCTGAAAAACTAACCTTACTAACTGAAAAATATTCCTGCTTATCCCTGTTTTGAAACCTGTATCAAATCAGCCTTTCAGTGATCCCTCTCGATGCAAATTTATATCACCCTCAAGCAAAACTTTTCTCCAGAGAAACAAACTTTTTCAGTCTCTTTCATCTCAGTCGAACTACAGTCATATGACATAAAAATTTGTTCCACTAGTTGTTTGCCTTCTAATATCCTGATGCTTTAAAGGTGCCGGAAACTTCACATTTGGTTATTTCTCTTTTCTATTAAACACAAACTTAATAACTCTGTCGTGTCTCTCATATTCTTGGGTATGTTGTTTGTCTTCTGAGTATGCCTTTCAGGGAAAGTATATTTGGCATCTGAATATGGCCTGTGATGTGTTATTAAGCATTAATGGCACACATCTACACCCAGGCAGTTTCTTCATTTCTCATGTTCTTTTTTTTAGCTTTGAAACTCATTGTCTGTCTTTGACAGTATGGCAACTTAGTGCCATTTGCTATGCATACACCTCTGTTAGTAGTAGGTGCGTCCTTGCCTGTGTGGATAGATCAATAGTGTGCAAAGGTCAACAAAGCTCTCCATCCAGTGGTGGGATTCAAAACCTTTTACTACCGGTTCTGTGGGCGTGGCTTGGTGGGTGTGGCAGGGGAAGGATACTGTAAAATCTCCAGTCAGAGGTGGTATTTGCCGGTTCTCTGGACTACTCAAAATTTCCGCTACTGGTTCTCCAGAACTGGTCAGAACCTGCTGAATACCACCTCTGTCTCCATCCCTCTATATCAATATTCCTTAAACTTCTTTCTCTCAGGATCCCTTCTCGCTTTTAAAAATTATGGAGGATCCCAAAAGAGCTTTTATTTGTATGGGTTATATTTATGATATTTACCATATTAACAATTAAAGGTGATGCATGCATTGCCATTGTGCTTCTCATGATGATTGTTTCATGGGATTTCAGTACTGGTGGTCCTCGACTTATGACCAAAATTGAACCTGGAATTCAGAGGTGGCATTCAGCAGGTTCTGACCAGTTCTGGAGAACCAGTAGCAGAAATTTTGAGTAGTTCGGAGAACCGGTGGTAACCTTCTCCCAGGAATGGGGAGGAAATGGAGATTTTGCAGTATCCTTCCCCTGCCACACCCACAAAGCCACACCCACCAAGCCATGCCTACAGAACCAGTAGTAAAAAATTTTGAATCCCACCACTGCTGGAATTATGGTCATGGCAGTTGTAAATCAAGGTATCACATGACCAGATCCAAGTTTTTAACTTTTTTTGTGGCAGTCGTTAAGCAAACGCCACAGTCAATAAGTGAATCCCTTTTTTCCCAATGGGTACATTTTGCCAGAAACCAAAAATAAATGATGGAAACCAGCGAAAAAGTCATAAATTGCAGCCATATGACCGCATGAGGCTGCAAACCACTGTAAAGCTGAGCCGGTTGCCAAGTGACCAAAAGGGATCATGTGACTGCAGGGTGGCAGCGCCGCCATTGCAACTTCAAAACTGGTCATAGCTGGCTCTGCGGAGATCAGCTTCAAACAGCTGTTAAGCAACCCCAATGGTATGTAAAGGATTATCTGTGTTGTATTATTTTTCAGCATAAACTGGCAAATAATTTTGATTTCACAGACCACTGGGAAGGTTTTCAGGGGGGCCCAGGGGTCCTAGGATCACCCTTTAAGGAAACACTGTTATACATTTTTCACACTGTTCTCAGAACAAGTTTTGATTCTGCACCTCTGGGCTAATACTGGGCTAATATTTTCTAATGTTCACACTGCACTTTAATATAACCTCTGGATTAGGAGGCAACTGAATATATATTTATTTAAAGCAGGAGTAAGCAATCTGGAGCCGTGCAGATATTTTTGTATTACAACTCCCACAGTTCCCTGTTATTGGCCATGCTACTTAGTGCTGATGGGAAAGTACCAAGCTGTCTACCACGGATGTAAATACCTTGCATCCCTGCTCAGCAGAAAATGTCCCTGAAAAAGAGTGAGACTCTGAAATTTAAGTGACATGACAGGAAACAAGAAGCATATGAGGAGAGCGAAGCAAAACAAGGAAACCCTGGCAGTGATGCTTCAGGTTACACTGTAGTTCTGAAAGTAATTAGTCAGGTGAGAAACTTTTCCAGGAGAGAAGCCAGTCGGAATGGGCTTCAGAGAGCAAAGAAATGATTCAACTTCAGTCAGGACTAGGATCAAGGAATACCCATTGAACTGCTTGCACTTACTTGTGACACTGTTTAGCTCTGCACACCACACAATTACTACACTTTGCATTGTACAGCGGATAAATTTCTCTCCCACCCACCCACCCCTCTCTCTTCAATATTACAGATTCCAACAGTTTTGGCTCCAGCATACGGGTGAAACTCGAAAAATTAGAACATCGTGCAAAAGTTCATTTATTTCAGTAATGCAACTTAAAAGGTGGAACTAATATATGAGATAGACTCATTACATGCAAAGCAAGATAGTTCAAGCTGTGATTTGTCATAATTGTGATGATTATGGCTTATAGCTCATGAAAACCCCAAATCCACAATTTCAGAAAATCAGAATATGACATGCAATCAATAAAACAAGGATTGTACATAGAACAATATGGGACCTCTGAAAAGTATAAGCATGCACATGTACTCAGTATTTGGTTTGGGCCCCTTTTGCAGCAGTTACTGCCTCAATGTGGCGTTACTGAAATAAATGAACTTTTGCACGATATTCTAATTTTTTGAGTTTCACCTGTACATGTGGGCTCTGTTAACTTAAGATGCTAGCAAAAGGCTGAAAAGGAAACAGTTCTTTCCAGGTTTAAACAGATAAGGTTGTCAAAAGATATAGTGGTCCTCATAGCTTTCAGAAATGTCATGCATTTTGCCAAATTCTGCTAACTTAGCAAGTATAGGTTTTCCTTGATGCCATCTGCCAAATATAGAGACACATTGCTAAAAGGAAGTGTGCTTCAGCCAATACAGCTGCTCAAATGATGCACGATATCAAATCTGAAAAATGACTCAGAAAATCCTCCAAAGATTTTCAAGTTACTCTTCTTCCTTCTAGCACTGAACAAACTAGCCATCCCCCACACTCCTCAAGACATTTAAACTCCACCAGGGAAATGAGCTTCTGTCCCACATAATTATTTTTTCTTTCACCTTATAACAGAAACTCTATAGGGGAGTTTGCTGCCCTGGGGTAAAATTGCTTGAAATAGTCTAAAAGTGTTGACATGTACAAGAAGCTGCAAATATTGTCAGTCTGTGACAACCAGATGTTCTTCACTTTCATTCTGGGAAGGACTGATTCCATGTATCTGAGCATAATCATTTCATTTCAGTCTCCTGTCCTGAACTCCCATAAACTCAGGGTATATTTTCTTTCTCTATGGCCTGTACACTGCCAGAGCAACTGATCTCGCTGTCTGGAGCCAAGGGTGACATCTGCACAATTATCACCTGTAAAATTCTAGCAACGTCCTTCCCACCAAAGCCAAGCCACAGAGAAATATATTTGAAAACCTATAGAAATATGACACCACTGTATCCCAGCAAATGAGGTTGATTAAGGGTTGCTTATAATATTCTATGCTAGATAAAAATTCATGTTTCTGTTCTGTTTCCATCTTTCTACACAGAAATTATTGTTTCCAGCATAGGATCTTTCTTTCCTTATTTCTCCTTTGCTATTTGCTGTTCCTCTAGACAGGCCATTCTTTTGAAGATCATATTCCTACTTGTGCTGTGCATTTTTCTACCCAGTGACTCACCCTCGTCTTCCATTTCCCTATCCTATACTATCATTCCATTTTTATCGTGCTCATCCACCCTAAAACTCCCTGCCTAGAAAGAAGAAAAGGTTTAATATTGCTCAACTGTATTATGCAAGGGGGGAAGATAAAGTGAGTGTTGGCATGCTCACATTTCTCTGGGTTTCTGCGTGAAATGTCTCTGTCAGCTGCTTAGCTGATTACGTTCTCCTATTTTTGTAAGATGCTCACTGTTATTAAGTATTGGTAGAGTTCTAAAAAGTAACATAAATTGCATTTGCTCATAAATTGCATATCTCCTGGTTCCCTTTCAGGGTAAGTAAAGTAATGCAAGCATAGAAAGAGAGTAAGAAATAGTTTCCCTCAAAAATTAACAGCATGAGATTAGATAGGGAAGGGAAAGCTGACTCTAGTTTATACTAACATCATTCACTAGATCTTTTTTACCTTGCTTGATCACATCCTGCAATTCAATATATGTGGCTAACCCTGAGGGATGAGAGAAAGAGATGCTACCTAGAGAAGGATCAATCAATCCTTTCTAATTGATCAGACTGATAAAAGTGATGAGAAGTTTGTACTTCAGACTTGAAATATTCTGTTAATGTAGACTTACAATAAAATGTTGTTACCCATTTAGCTCATCTAGTCATGTTTCCTATCTGGATTATGCAGGAGAACTTATATATGTATATCTATGTATTGCTTCATACTACTGGTATCAGCAAAGCCAAAATGGTGGTTGCTTCAGTTTTTCATCCCAGATAATTTCATTGTTTTTATGGTTAATTCCATTCATTAGAGTGAAGGCTTCATACTATGTTTTATTTCCCTCAAAACTATCTAATATTTTCTCTGCCTCCCTTAATTTTAACCAATTCTTGTTATTTTTTATTGCATTCATAGAAACCATCTTTTTTCTCCCTATATATCTTGTATGGTATCCTTCTCCCATCCTCTTTGTTTGCAGCATTTTTTTTACCATTCACAGTTCCTTTCGCTTCATCATTTTACTTCCCACTAGTGTGACACCACACACTTCCATACACTCTGTAGCATATTTGTTTTCACTCAGCAGTTTCCACAGCCCATTTTGTTACATCCATATTCTATTCCTTCTGTTGGGAGGCCAATCTGCCTTTTTATACAGGGCTTATACTTTTACTTCCTGCAATTATTCTGTTTTCACTCTCATTTCCTTCATATTTTCTTTTCTTCCATTGTCCATTTTCCCCCAAGATAGATTTTTAGCGGTACTGAAAATGATCTTTCCAACATCCACTATTTTTTATATCATTCAACAAATATCTCAATCCTTCATCAAAAACAATCCTATCAATCATGCTTTTAGATTTCTATTCAAAACATAGAGGTCCCCTGTGCCTTGGCAAGTATACATTTGTTTAATCTTGCCTTTCATCACATTTTTTCAGGTTTTGCTCCCTAAGCTTCTTCTTGATTTGATTATTTTTCATTCTAGTTCATGTGATTATTTTTTTTATCAAGCTCTTACCTTTTTCCCACTAATCATTTTAATAAAGCCAGAACTAATTAGCATTCTAACTAACCCATTCTGAAGTCCTGCCAAGTTGTAAGAAATCTGTAAAATCCTCTGCAGCTTCTACAGCCAAATGACCTCACCCAGGTTGTCTTGTCTATGCAAATTTTGATAGGTTTCACAGTGTTGCTGTGGAGGTTTGTGTTTCTCCAGGAATAGTAAAATGACCTTTTTCCATTCCCACATCATCTCTACTTCAGGGTACATGATGGGCTTCCTTCATCTTTAGCCAGATTTCTGTTGTAAGCAGAACTTCTTTTTATTTAAAGTCTAATTTTCTGGCTAAAAACTTTTATAGGATAGCAGTGATAAGAGTTGTTCAGGCAATCACATCCTTATTAATAAAAACAAGGACAGACTTAAAGAATACCAAGGTACGCAATTTAGGAGATATTTCATGCCAGTCTTGTGCTCGCAATCAGTGTTGGCAGGAGGGCAGAGGTCGGCCCCGCAGCCCCTCGCTTGTGGGGTGCCTCAGGGGTCAGTCCTCTCTCCCCTCCTGTTCAACATTTATATGAAGCCGCTGGGTGAGATCATCCGTGGTTTTGGGGTGAGGTATCATCAGTATGCTGATGATACTCAACTTTACATCTCCACCCCAAACCAACTCAGTGATGCCCTCCCCGTGATGTCCCATTGTCTGGAAGCGGTAGGGATCTGGATGGGGAGGAACAGGCTCCAGCTCAACCCTGCCAAGACCGAGTGGCTGTGCGTACCGGCATATCGGGTGGTCCAGAGTGTTCCATTGTTGGTTTTGGGGGGAGAGGTGTTGCCCCCGTAGACAGGGCTTGCAACTTGGGTGTCCTCCTGGACTCACGGCTCAGTTTGGAGGAGCAGGTGGGAGCCGTGGCCAGGGGGGGCATTCGCCCAGGTCCGCCTGGTGCGCCAGTTGCGTCCCTACCTGGACCAAGATGCGCTACGCATGGTCACTCATGCGTTCGTTACATCCCGGATCAACTACTGCAATGCACTCTACATGGGGCTTCCCTTGAGGACCACGCAGAGGCTTCAGCTGGTGCAGAATGCAGCCGCGTGAGTTGTGATGGGGGTGTCCCGATACTCCCATATTACACCCCTCCTGCACAAGCTGCATTGGTTGCCGGCTGCCCTCCGCATGAGATTCAAGGTGTTGGTGCTTACCTACAAAGCTCTCCATGGCTTAGGGCCGGGATACTTGTGGGAACGTCTCCTGCCAGCATTGAATACCAATCGCCCGGTGCGCGCCCACAGACAGGGCCTCCTTGGGATACCGTCAGCTAGACAATGTCGGCTGGCGGTCCCTAGGGGGAGGGCCTTCTTTGTGGGGGCACTCACTTTGTGGAACCAGCTTCTCCTGGAGCTACGACTGGCCCCCGACCTTCACTCCTTTCATTGCAGCCTAAAAATTTGGTTATTCGAACAGGCCGGCCTGGACTGAGTGGGGGTTGTTTTAATATTTTAAATGTTTGTAAGTGGGTTTTAATGATTATTTGGTCGAATTTGGTTTAATTCCTTTTTAACTTTTGTAATTTGTATGGTTGTTTTTATGTGAGCCGCCCTGAGTCCCTCGGGAGAGAGGGCGGCATATAAGACCAAATAATAAATAATAAATAAATAAAAATTTGAGTGGGAAATCACTCAGTCTGCCACAATGAATGAAAAGAAACTCCAGATTATATTATTAGTTGATCTGGAACATTCACATTGCATTATCTGTTATAACCTTCTAGGCAGTTGATAGGAATATTTAAATAAAAATAAAACAACCCAGCAAACCCAAAGCAGCAGCAGACCAACACAGTGGAAACAATTAAACTATTTAAAATCTTGAATTAAAAATGAAGAAGGGTTATATTTAAAATATCTTCCTCTAAATGAAGATTATCATTAATTTCCAGACATTTGTTAATGAAAAAGGGAGTTTCATAGCATTCTCTCTCTCTCTCTCTCTCTCTCTCTCTCTCTGTTTGTGTGTGTGTATGTGTCTGTGTGTGTGTGATAGAATTCTTTGTCCATTCTCACATCATCTGGGATCAAACATCTATTGTTTCCAATATTTTCTTTAAACTAACTCACACAGGAAAAACAATACAATAAACGTTAATAGTTCCTGAATTCTACTTAAGTCAATGAAGTCATAATATGGGCTGCAAAAATCCAGAAAGTCCCTAGATATGGCAAAGAGATATAGAAACCTCCAACCTTTTGCTGCCATCTGCTGATCTTCTGGAAAGTTGTAGCTGAGATCTGGTAGCCCTATGTTTAATCAATGGAGTCTGAATGGAATTGCCATCTTCTAGACCATATTTAATTTAATATTTAATATTGGGATTTCTATGCCGCCCTATCTCCCGAAGGACTCAGGGCAGCTCACAACAATAAAAAACAGGAATACAAAATTTTAAAAACTATTAAATAAGAGAACCCCAATTACAAACATTAAAACATAAAAACCAACAAACAAATTATAAAAAACAATTTAAAAACCCCTTCATCCAGGTTGGCCGATCGAAAAAGCCATGTCTTCAGGTCACGACAGAAGGATCGAAGGTCAGGAGCCATCCAAAGCTCCACGGGTAGTTGATTCCAAAGGGCGGGTGCACCCACAGAGAAGGCTCTCCCCCTGGGGGTCACCAGCCGACATTGTCTGGCCGACGGCACCCTGAGGAGACTTGTCTGTGGGAGCGCACAGGGCGCTGGGAAGTTTTGCTGGCAGTAGATGGTCCCACAAATACCCCGGCCCTAAGCCATATAGGGCTTTATAGGTGATTACCAGCACCTTGAATTAGAATAGAATAGGACATTGGAGTCCCTGTCAAGCAGGAGAACCTATAGTATTTCAGATAAGTGGCCATCCAATCTCTTCTCAAAAAGTAGTCCTTGATTTATGACCGGGTCACTTAGCAGCCAATCAAGGTTACAATGGACCTGCCCAGGGCACTTAGGACTTGCTTGATTGTGAATGGAACTTCATGTTTCCTGGAGAACAAGACCCTCAATGGATTCAGATGCTTCACTCAAGTATGTTCTCTTCATTGGGAACACAAAAATCATATTCTTTGGAAACTACCCACCCAGAAAGTGTCAAAGGCAAAGATAATGGGGTCTTGGCCTGAGAAATTATTCAGTCAGAGGCTTTTGAAATCAAGATATTAAAGATTTGTGAAGAGAAGTGTATGCTGAACTTGATTAAATAATGAAGCTTTACACCAGAGGTGGTATTCAGCAGGTTCTGACCAGTTCTGGAAAACCGGTAGCAGAAATTTTGAGTAGTTTGGAGAACCAGCAAATACCACCTCTGACTGGCCCCGCCCCCATCTATTCTCTGCCTCCTGAGTCCCAGCTGATTGGCTGGATCTTCTTTTGTTGCCTTGCACAAGAGAACAGAGCTGGAAAGCAGGTTAGTGGGGTGGGGAGGGAATGGGATTTTGCAGTAACCTTCCCTCAGGAGTGGGGTGGGAATTGAGATTTTACAGTATCCTTCCCCTGCCACGCCCACCAAGCCACACCCACAGAACCAGTAATAAAAAATTTTGAATCCCACCACTGCTTTACACCAACCATTTCCTTTCAATACGCAAAAGGGACCCACAGCTTGTTGGAAGCAGGCATAAATTTCCTTTTCCAAAAGAACCTGGCCTTAGAATATTTAATCCAAGAGTTCAGAGAGAATCAGTGATTTCCGAATGCTAAAACCAGAATGTACCATTCTTTAAAATATGTCAACTTTAAAAGTCTCCTTCTTCCAGACTCTCCTTGGCTGTTAAGTAACCACAGTCTAAAGTTCCTTCAGTTTAACATCCTGGTTACTCAGAAAGTATGGCTTCTAGTAAATTTGAGCTATGATGCCTCCTGTTTAATATATTAAATTTGTCAAGATGCCAAGTACTTTACAAATAATTGTAATAATCATAAGAGACTAACCATACAGATATTATAAAATTGTATAGCAATATAGGAAGAAATGAGATCACTTGGACTTCACTAGTGATTATTTTCATAAGTGTATAATGCTGAATTGAAACTGCTCTACTCTTCATACCAAATTGGCCATAACATGGACATTATCCCACCACTGCCGAATAATTGTATTTGCCTGTCTTGAAAAATTCTTCTCTTATTTCTATTCCCATTGTTGAAACCAGATGTTAAATGTAGAGACAGATGTGAAGACAAAGATAAGATTAGTGGAAGACAGAATATGAATAAAGTTAGGGAAATGTATACAGTATACAAGCCAAACCCTGCCTGGAGAAACTTGGGAAGTTGTTTTCCACTTGCTGGTTCGGACATTATGCTAAGACATGGTTTGCTTAACCAAAATTCACTGAATACATCACAGTTAGCATGTTGATGGTAAGTCATAAACCATGGTTCACAGCCATGTTAAGTCAAAACAATGGCTTTGTATGTTGTGTGTGAACCTAGTCACAGAATTAAACCTTTGCTCATTCTAACTTCTCAAGACTTGAGATAGGGGTTTTTGCAGCTCTACCTGGAGATGATATGGATTAAGGATATTTTTGGTACAAAGCAGATGTTCTACCAGATAAGTGGGAACTATTCAGCTGATATGATGTTTGAATTTCAGCTACAACCAGATGATGGTGAAACATGAGAAACAGACCAAGCCCTGTTTTACAAACATTGTATTTTCCATTCATCTTAGGGTCAGGCAGGCCAAAGAAACCGCATGAAGTAGGTTTTCAGGAGTGTCCCTAAGGAATGTCGTAAGGAAAAGCAGAAGTATATACACGACATTTCAAACAGCTGGAAGTAAATTGGCAGTACAAGATCACGAGAGGAAAGCAAACATCTGTGAACCATGGTGGACATGGACAAGTTAGGAGATGATGGGATTAGAAGTGACACTAACTGAAAGCCAGTCCTCCCATAAGACAGGATATTTCTTTTTCTGAACTTTTAGTGAGACGTTTAACCTACCCTTCTTAAAACCACAGCTTTTCCTGAACAAGAAATAGGGAGCCAGCAACTGAAAGCCAGATGGAAGAGAGTCTAGATAAAGAAGCAAATCAGGAAAGCTTGATTGAAACACTGACACAATCATTGGCTGGAAGAGCACAGGAAGCAGACCAGATTGGCATTCACACTTGCAAATATACACATACAATAATTGTCTTACCTCATAATGGCTCAACAAAGACAGGGTTTCAAAACTTCAGTTGCAACAAACCCATTTATTATTTCTACTGATCATTTCAATCATAATGCTCTGTATGGGCTGAATATTCAGTTTCCCTGAGAAACTGACAGCAATTTATGTACAATATTGCTAGGAAAACCAATTTTTAAAACAGTTGGTACTAGACAACCCTCCTCCTGTTTGAAAAGACTATATAGTACAATCATTCACATTTATATCAGGTAATCAATCTAATTTTAAAAAATCTTACAATCCTACACAATTCTTGAGTCTAACAGAAAATAATTTATATTGTCTAAGAATGTATAATGCTAGCATTAGATTATGCTTTAATTTGTTATGTGAGAACTCAACTGTGATGTTCTGAAGATTGGATTTTTTTTTCATTCATAAATAAATCCAGTTCATTAAAAAGAACAAGCCTTGCCTTGGAATAAAGGAAATTGTACAAATTCTCATTTTGTTTGAGTTCTCTTGCGTTCTCTATATTTTTTCAAAAAAGTAATATTTCTCCTGCTTCATAGGAATACAGGATTTCAGTGATTGTGCAAGAAATGATCTAGAAACAAGAAGCCTATATCAACTAGAAAAGAGAACCTGGACAGGAATTCAAATATCCATAAACTGAAGTTTTACATCTGAGTAGAACATATAGACTTTGATCACAAGAGCATAAATTATGTTAAATGGCAGTAATATCCCTTCCATGCAAAATGTTATGTATGTAGGTTTGAATGTTATTGGTTTAGTTTGAATTGTTCTTGTAAAATGTCAAATAGGATTGATTTAAAAAGTGCGGGAAAACCCTGCACTCTGATTGGCTGGCAACTACGGCTGCTGGCTATAAGAAGCAGCCGTAGCCCAGCCAAGTTGGGTCCATTCGAGCTGTAGTCACTTAATAAACTCTTCACTGAAGCTCTTTGCGTCTGACTCTTCATGCAAACTTAACACTGGCGACGAAGGTGGGATTCCCCTGAAGAAGAGACGACGCAGAAGACAAGCAGAAAAGTACATGTGAAGGTATTCATTGAAGGAAGGCCTTGCCAAATGGAAGTGGACTCAGGCTCCTATTTATCTATGGTGTCATGGGACACTATTCACAGGCTACTTCCCAACATTCAGAAGAAACATTTCCAGAAGCAAACACTGACTCTTAAAGACTACCAAGGGAACAAGATTCCAGTAGTTGGAACAAGAGAATTCAACGTGAAGTTTAAAGGCCACACCAAACGTTTGCCCCTGACCATCGTGGACAAGGATCGCCCAAGCTTGCTGGGACTTGAGTGGTTCAAGCCACTAGGCATCGAGGTGACTGGCATCAATCACGTGAGCAACTCTGAATGGGAGGAGGCCTTGAAGTCTGAGTTTCCAGAGGTCTTCAGCGAAGGATTGGGCAAGTATATGGGGACCCCTATCACTTTCAACCTAGATCCCAAGGTGCCCCCAATTCGTTTAAAGCCCAGAAGGGTTCCATTTGCTTTAAAGGAAAAAATTGATGCACAATTAGACAAATTAATAGCTCAAGGGGTTTTAGAGCCCACTGACCACTATGGAGACACCCATAGTCACACCAGTCAAGATTGATGGGTCAGTAAGAATCTGTGGGGACTATAAGGGGACACTGAACCATGCGCTGCAGCAGAGCGCATATCCAGTTCCAGTGGTGCATCATCTGTTACATTCACTTGGCAGGGGTACAGTCTTTGCCAAATTGGATTTGGCCCAGGCATATCAACAACTAACAGTTGATGATGCCACTGCAGAGGCCCAAACCATTGTGACTCATAGAGGTGCTTTCAAATGTAAAAGGTTACAATTTGGAGTAAGCATGGCACCAGGCATCTTTCAAAGCCTTATGGAAAGAATGCTTCAAGGACTGCCAGGGGTAGTACCTTATTTGATGAGGTGTTAATCTCTGCTGAAAATGACACTCAGTTACAAGAAAGACTCAGAGAAGTCCTTACCAGATTCAGGAAAGCGGGGTTAAAAGTCAAGAAAGAAAAATGCACTCTTAAAACTGACAGGGTTGAGTTCCTGGGCTACATGATTGACAAGCATGGCATCCACCCTACAGATGCCAAGGTTAAAGCAATCAAAGAAGCCCCTAGACCTAAATACAAAACAGATTTGCAAGCTTTCCTTGGACTTATTAACTTTTATCACATGTTCCTACCTCAAAAGGCAACCATTGCTGAACCATTGCACAGATTACTTGATAAAAGTCTGTTTGGGTCTGGGGCAGGAAGGAACAATCAGCATTTAACAGTATTAAAAGACTAATCACGTCTGATGCTGTACTGATACAGTTCTCTGAGAATTTGCCTGTTGTACTGACTTGTGATGCATCCCCTTTTGGAGGGGGGTTTGAGCCACAGGCTTCCCAGCAGGAGGGAAGCTCCTATTGCATTTTACTCTCGCACTTTGACCAAAGCAGAGAGGAATTACAGCCAATTGGACAAGGAGGCATTGGCAGTTGTTGCAGCTGTTAAGAAATTTCATGAATATCTGTATTTTTTTTAAATTACATTTATATGCCGCCCTTCTCCGAAGACTCAGGGTGGCTTACAATTTTTGGGATACAACCCAGTATGCTCAACAATGGGAGAACATTTACCATTGTTACAGATCACAAACCTTTGTTAGGCATTGTGGCAGGAGACAAGCCTACACCTATTATCCTGTCACCAAGAATGCTGAGGTGGACTGAATTTCTTGCTGCTTATTCATACAAACTTATCCACAAGCCTGGCAAGGACATTGGACATGCTGATGCACTGAGTCGTTGCCCACTTCCTTACCACAAGGAGGACTTTGAACCTGAAACACACACCTTTTTACTAGAAACTGTTGCCAAGCTTCCAGTTCATGCTGCTGAAATTGCCAGAGAGACTGCCAAAGACACTGTGTTGGCTTCTGTTATAGGCTGGATTAAGAAAGGTTGGCCTCTTCAAGATCTACCTCACCTTGCCCAACCTTTTAAGTCCAGGCAAACTGAATTATCTGTATTAAGAGGATGTATTTTGTGGGGTAACAGGGTGGTTATTCCTGCAAAACTGCAAAGAGAGGTTTTGGAAATGTTACATGAGGGTCATCCTGGTAGTGTAAGGATGAAGGGATTGGCCAGGAGTTATGTATGGTGGCCAGGTATTGACAAAATGGTTGAAAACTGGGTTGCATCTTGTCCCAACTGTCAGGTAGTCAGGCCTGCCCCACCTCTTGCCCCCCCACAGGAATGGGAATGTCCTAGGGGCCCATGGTCCAGGATTCACATTGATTTTGCTGGCCCTACCAGAGGGCACACTTTCCTTATTATAGTAGATGCATATTCCAAATGGCTAGAGGTAATCCCCATGGCATCCACCACAACTGATGCTGTCATCAAGCAGCTCAGAAAACTGTTTGTAACCCACGGGTTACCTGATGTTCTTGTCTCTGACAATGGCCCTCAATTTACATCCAACCTCTTTGAATCCTACTTAGCACAACAGGGTATCAGACATGCCCTTACTGCCCCTGGGCACCCTTCAGCTAACGGCCAGGCTGAACGCATGGTACGTTTTACCAAGGAAAAGCTTCAGCAACTGGGTCCTGGGGACATCACTGAGAAAGTTGAACAACTTCTTAGTGTTCAGCACATCACTCCTAACCCATCTAATAACTTATCCCCAGCAGAGTTGTTGATGGGTAGGAAACTTAGGTCTTCCCTTGACCGCCTTCATCCCACTTACGCACCCAATGCACCACTAGATTCCACTTCCAAAGTTCGCACATTCGGTGTGGGTGATTCTGTTTATGCTAAGAACCTTATGGGTGAACCTTTGTGGATTCCTGCTGAGATAACTCAGATCACAGGCCCTCGTTCTTACAGGGTGCAAATAGAGGATGGACTCCTCTGGAGCAGGCACATTGATCAACTTAGATCCAGGTTCTCTCAGGAACATCGCACTTGTTCCTCTCTAGTTCCCTCACCTGATGTCAATTCTAGGGGAAGGGGAGGAACAGGAGGAAAATCAGCAAGCAAGAATCAACCCCATGTGTAATGAGCCATTACGACAGGAACCATTCCAAAACCTGTCACAATGCCAAAATCCATCCTTAGAAGTGGAAGATTGTACATCACTACCTGACTTGGGTGCTGACATTGGGCTGGAGATGGGTTGGGAGGAGAGACCAGATTCTAACAATCAAACAGGGTCTTCTTTCACAGGAAGTCCTAGTGGGGAAATGTCAGCAGACACATTTCCTCTCTCACTGGGTGAGAATGTTAAAACTTCTGAACCACGAAGGTCTCAACGTACACGCAAGAGGCCCACCTATTTAAAAGAATACATTAGATAGGTTGGGGTTTGGTATGGACTGAACCTAGTGGGGAGGGGAGTTATGTATGTAGGTTTGAATGTTATTCGTTTAGTTTGAATTGTGCTTGTAAAATGTCAAATAGGATTGATTTAAAAAGTGCGGGAAAACCCTGCACTCTGATTGGCTGGCAACTATGGCTGCTGGCTATAAGAAGCAGCCGTAGCCCAGCCAAGTCGGGTCCATTCGAGCTGTAGTCACTTAATAAACTCTTCACTGAAGCTCTTCGCGTCTGACTCTTCATGCAAACATAACCCAAAAGATATAGAAAGCAGATTTAATCAATGAAATAGTTAATCCAAGGAGGTGTGCACATTAATATTTCAGCATATGTTTCTCAATCTTGGATACCTTTAAGATATGTGGACTTCAGCTCCCAGAAATTCACAGCCAATCTTATAGGCAAGCATTTCACAGCTTAGATTCAATATCAAAAGACCCTACTCCTAGTGATAGCCAGTTGTATAGTTTTCCATCTGTGTGGAATATTAAGGGTGGCTAGAATGACTTAAAGTAATCAAAATTTCAATGTATGCATCTTTTTCATCCTGTTCTTCATATTCAGAAAGGGAAAGACATTGTGCATTGCACTGTATCTCAAAGTTAAAAACTGACCCATGATGCTTAAATCAAATAGGACTAAGACCAATTATTTTATTGCAACAATGAAATGATTGTGGTCCCCTTGTAACTCTATCTCATTTGGACTTCATAATGCAGAAAGAATGCACTTGAAAGACAGTACTTTAAGAGGAACTGCATCTGTATTTTTCTTATTAGGATTTTTTTTTGGTCTTGTATTTCCTTGTTACTGATGTAGCAAGAAGAAATTTGGCCAACTTCCAAGAAAACAAGTAATCCATTCACATTGAAAAAGATGGGAAGACACCTTTATCTGATCCTAATGTAAAGCACTGGATTTGCCAGCCTTTGACCTCATGGTCACAATAAGTCAGAGGTCGACTTTATAGTCATATACAGAGCAATAAGGAACCCTGGCTTTATTATGACTGCTCTCCTGATGAGAAGGAATTCCTTCTAATCCCTGATTCTTTGGCATATATCTTCAAAGACAAGCTGTTTTCCTTTCTTTCAAAAGATTGCAACCCTTTAGCATTGCCTGCTGGTCCAAAAATTATTAGGAAAAATATGTAACTGAATATTTCTCAACAAACAATGAGTTGATTCAGCTGTTTGGAGTCCTTGTTTATTTATAGAAATGTACAAGAACTTTATGTTGGAGATCATCTTGTCCAGAGATAGGAAACCTGTGGCTCTCCAGATGCAGATTACAGTTCCTATTATCACTGACTATTGGACTATTGGGAGGCTGCAAGAAGATAAATTCTAACATCTGCCAGTTCAGAGATTTACTATTGTTGACTTAATCTAATTAAACTCAGGGAAGGTAGGCAAGCTGGCTGAGAAAAAATTAGGACCCATTCCACTGAAGACCCAAATCTTGGGTCCTTCACAATGGGGTGGATGGCTAGAATTGAAAGGGCAGATCTTTCCAAGAGCTGCTTGAATGAAATGGCCATTGGACCAAGCCTTAATTTTCACACGATTTCTGAAGAAGTTTTTCAGTAGAATACTGCCACCAGTTCAGCTTCTTTATGGCTAAAAATTCACAGTCACCTCTAATGAAGTAAGCCTCATACATTGACTTTTCAGTTCTGTTATGTGCACTGTAATTTTTTGATTTAGAAATTTGTTTGAAATGTTGATGTCTACCATCGATAGAGCTTCATAATCAACAATTAAAACAAAATTCTGTATGGTGATCTTTCTCTGAATCCTTGAAGACACAAAGACAAACCTGTAGTTTGTGACTAGATCTTCCCTTGCCACACTAGAAAAAGGGATTGTCGTCCCAAAACTCAGATCAAATCAGGGTTATACTTCACTATACTAAACCTGGAAAACCGGATGTATGCTCTTGGTTATTCATAAAGCATAGGTAAAAAAACGCACAGCTTATGAATATATGAAATATCCTTATTATCCTTGGTCCTACAAATCATATAAGGCAAACTATAATTTTAAACAGATTGTCAGAGAGCAAGTTATACTGGATTCAGTATAGACTACAGTATATAGTTGATCATTTTCCCATAAAATACCCCCTAAAGGCCAAGCATGCAGAAAGAAAGTCAGCTTGAAGAAATTAGTGGGAAGGAGGAATGGCAGCAAGAAAATAATGGAGCATAATTGTGTGCACAATCACACACATGTGCACACTTTTTGCATTACCTAGTTTCATTCCCAGAAGAAATGGTTATCTAAATATATTATACATATTTGTATGAAGTGTCTTGCTTTCATCCTGTAAAAATAAAAATAAGAAAATGATGCTTTTATTAGCACAGGTTTGCAGAAATCAAGTTGGCCAAATTTATCACTCAATACCAGTCTAAAGCATAGCTATATATACCTTCTTAAATTGAACTATTTCAAGATATAGTAATTGTCATACATTTATTTTCAATAAACCATTGACATTCTCTTCATTTAGTATTGTTTCATACTTTTTAAAGACATATGATTGATAATTACTTTCCATGGCTTAATCAAGGGATCATCCTCCATGCTATCCTAAATAAAGCTTTTGCCTGTGTTTCTGGACAACACAGTCTCCCCTTTAGGGTTGTACTATGCCTTCTCTATGCTTTTGATAGTTTTTCTTATTGTTAAAATATATTATGGTTGCACACTCAGCCAGATGTTTAGACTGGCTTGCTGTTATTGTTGTCATGGTTCATTGCATGATCATACCCATTGCTCCTCCCTCCTATTTTCCCCACAACAACAACCTGTGAGGTGGGTTGGGCTGAGAGTGAGTAAGTGGCCTGAAGCCACACATCTGGCTTTCATGCCCAAAGTGGGGCTGGAACTCACGGTCTCCTGGTTTCTAGGCCAGCACCCAACATGTATCCATTACAGATGGTGAGATAGCTATATCCACAATATCATCCCCTAATCACTCCCAACCCAACCTGAAGATGATCTCCTCCTGTGTTTTTACTGCTTCAAGAGAATTGCCTGCAGGGCTTACTGGAATACCTTTGATAGCCATAGCCACAGCAGCATTATATAGCTCAAGGTGATGACTGTTTTGAAATGCTGGAAACAACCTTCCTTCCTTCCTTCCTTCTTCCTTCCCTCCCTCCCTCCCTCCCTCACTTCTCTTTGCAGTTCTTACTCATCTGGGCTACCCATATTGTAACACTGAATTCACCTTTAAGCGTTGAATCAGGCAGTCAAGTAAACTGTTCATCGGTGTTCTTACTAATCAGAACTCTTAGAGAGTTGATTTTGAGATTAACGATTTCCAGTCCAAGTTGATACCAAAAAAATTGACAATCACATTTTGCAGTAATTGAATAGGTGGGACAGGGGTGTCGAAACAGAATGGGATGGCTTTGAACAAATTGCCACTACCCTGCTGGAAACCTGAACTGAAGTGCACCTTATCAGCATATTCATTGTAAATCATGTTACTTCATTACCACTCAATTGTCAACAATGAAGCTGCTCCTTGGAAAGCAGTAGATGAACTTCCAAAAGGAAGCTTTCAATGAATAGTCACAAACACCAGCAGCACTTGCAGGGTTAAATTAATCCATATGATGAAAGCAACATTGTTCCATCATGGCACAAGACCTGTCCCTTGTGACGGAGCACACCCATCCAAAAGGGACAGTCAGATAGTTTTGAAGAAATAAGCCGGAACTGCAGACCCCTGTGTTAGAAATCTTCTGTTAACAAAACCTTCTTGTGAATAAACATTAGGGGAAGACCTTGGCCATGAAAACCATTGTTGAATAATAAAGCTCTTAAAGATATTTATTCAAGCATTTCCTCTCTTGATTATACTTAATTGCCTTGGCAGCACTACCAGGCTCTTACAGAAATGATCATTGCTTGAAAAAAAAATTTGCATAAATAATCTGATTTAGTCAGTAGCTTTGAAGCAGAGTTATTGAAACTGATAATTTAGGGCCAAGCTGATTTAAAACTACAGGCAACAAGACTTAAATGCAACTTCCACCTATTACTCAAATTTCATCTGAGTTTAGAAATGGGAAGTATTGGCAGAATCTTAGCAAGAGGGGATGTCAGGTAACATTCCCACTGGGAGAGAATTCCTATGAAAAAGACAGCTCTTTAAAACATATTTTTCTCAGGATATTTTAAGTCTTAGTCCTTTCAGTTGAATGGGAATGGTGATTGGATTTTGGGGGGCTCTGTATTTATTGCAGATGACAAGGGCAAAGTTGATTTCCTGCAACTCCAACTTTATGTTGACAGATTAATTAGCACACACAAAAAATATTCCCTCTTAGTAGGATAGTCAACAGGATCTTCCACAAGAGCCAGAAATGAAAGGAAGAACTCTTGGGGAGGGGGCAATTGTGCTATGTGTACTTTCCAGGCAAATCAGTGCACTGACCCTTGCAATAAAACATCCCACAGGATTACATTTAATATTCCTGGTCCCTTCCACCACATCATCTTACACCATTCATTTTCAAATGGCTGCCTTTCCTTTGCTTAAAAGTGCTGGCTGTGTTGTTTATTTTGGCTCAGACATTTTTAAAGAAGTGCTTTCAAAGTAGAACCTTTCGTATACCAATTTCTACCTGTGATTTTACTTGCCTGTTAATTGTACCTAGTTGCACATTGCACTAAGTCATAGACCACCATTTATAGAATAAGCCATGATGACTGGATTCACACCACACACTGAACCAATGCTAATCAAGCCACATTATCACTTACGGTACAGTGTGAATCAGAATGAAGAAAAGACATCAATTCATAGGCTTCTCTCAATGTTATCAGTCACTTTAATAGACAAAGCTGATTTGGATGAATAAAAAGGCAGCAAATATTGCATTTTCCACTACCAAAAAATAAGGAAAGTTTCCAGCAGAATTTTCTGTCTTTGGTATCAAAGAAATTCTTGTATTTGGGGATATCTAAGGGAAGGGGAAATCTTGAAATCTAGCACTAAAGGAGCTAGACTTCAGGAAGAAAAACAAAAACTAATTAAAAGTACCTGAATTTTTAGAATTACCTATTAAAAAGCAAAGGCTAACTTTCAAAGGAAGTCAGTTTGGCAATTTTGGGGTAATCAGAAGAAAAGGACAAGCACCAAAATTATCAGTATCCAGTGTGCAGGGGATAATTTATAATTAATTTCCCATTCTGGCATGTGGACAGTAAAGAAAATGGGAAAGTTTGAAAAGGAGGCCTATATGGACAAGAATGCAATTCCTGGTTCAAGAGGCAGATTGAGATGTCAAGGGCTCTTTCCTGCTGCTTAGCCTCATGTCCGGTACAAGCTGTCTGTTTAATAGGCGTGCTCCAATGCTCGGATTTGATGTTTTAAGAGGCAGGGCTGACCTGCTGCCACATCATTCCTAAAAAAAAAACCCCTGTGAAACGGCATTGGCTGGAGGGATCAAAAAGACAAAATGGGGCAAGTAGGAACACAATGTAACCTCCTTCCAGAGGTGGTATTCAGCAGGTTCTGACCAGTTCTGGAGAACCGGTAGTAGAAATTTTGAGTAGTTCAGAGAACCAGCAAATACAATCTCTGACTGGCCCCACCCCCATCTATTCTCTGCCTCCTAAGTCCCAGCTGATTGGCTGGGTCTTCTTTTGTTGCTCTGCACAGGAAAGCGGAGCTGGAAAGGAGGTTAGTAGGGTGGGGAGAGAATGGGATTTTGGAGTAACCTTCCCCTGGAGTGGGGAGGGAATGGAGATTTTACAGTATCCTTCCCCTGCCACGCCCACCAAGCCAAGCCACGCCCACCAAGCCATACCCACAGAACCAGTACCCCATCACTGTCCCCTTTCCGTTTGCTGACACATACAAAGAGGTGCCATCTTGCCTTTTTGATACACACGAACCTCCCACCCGCTCTGCAGATGACACTGCTTCTGTGCTACTTTCATTCAAGCAAAGCATCCCTTCCTTTATTTGGCCTCAACATCAGCCATTAGGATCTGAGAGATCACTCTAGAACACCCCTGCTCAGATGATAACAAGAACAGTCCTGGGACAAACTGGCTTTTGCCTGATATTCCGGTCTTTCCTCCTTGGGGAACCCAATGAAGGAAAACAAGGGTCCCTGGAAAACAATGATACTTAATTAAGTCCTAACTTATCATTTCCTCTTGAAGCCTTCCAAATTTTTGTGGTTAGCAGCCAGTACTCTTTGTCTTTGGAAACCTGTCCACAAACACAGGAAAACCAATTGTGCTTCTCGATTTTTGAGCATCCAGACTTAAGCCAGCACAGAATTGTTTTGACTTATGGGAAAATCCTATTTATTATTCTCTCTGCCTTGCGTCATACTCCATTACCAAGGAAAGTTCAGGGGCCTATTTAGTGGAAGCCATAGGCAGATTCAATAAGACGTTTACTTCCTTGGCTGAACTGAAAAGCAATGCAACAGAAGATTGGGTACCAAATAGTGGGAATCAAGTGATGTCACGGATGTTGGCACTTGTATTCCCATTCAGCTGACTCTGGAGCTTAACTTTCTAATATGCTGGATCTTCTGTTCCATGTATGGTTGGAGATAACACAGTGAGTTTTCTGGCAACTAGGCTTATAGGAAGATTGAAATAATTAAAACTCTATATAGCAATATTATGGAACAAAACCAGTTTCTTATCCCCCTTTTCTTTTATTGAAATAGTTGTTTTCTAGAGCAGAACTTGCTAAAACACATTTTAATTCCATAACACGTTGGAAAATTTGCAGTGTGTGATGAGATTATTTCTGGAGTGAGGACCTGTTGGTGTTTCACTTAACACAGTGTCTACATTGTCAGAAAAATATTTCTTTTGTTTACAAAGAAGACATTTTTTCACTGTTGGGGTCTGTACTTTCCAAAGGGTGAATTTTTGGATCCTGACAGCAGTGGCGACCCAATAGAATCAAGCAAGGAAACTCAGATCTTCTCCCAAAATGTATTGTCTGTTTCTTTGTTTATAGAACAAAGGTATTTAAGATTTTTTTATTTTAAGATTGAACACATTAAGTAAAGTCTCCACCTTGTCAAGTTCATCTCCTAGTGACTTTCTGGAAACATCCATGTAGAATAGTAGAAGTTAATTGGAAAAAAATATTTCTGTTTTAATTTCTCCTCCAGTCAGAGGAAGAGGTAGAATTAACTGTGATTCGAAAGCAGCAGAAAGTGTAGTTTCAGAGGGAATTAAAAACTGAATAGAAAAAAAAAAGACTAGGAAGAAGAACTGATAAAGGGAGGTTTCTTACTGAAGCTCTTATAGGGACAGGTTATTGTTTAGATTTATTTTTGTATATGAACCTATTGTGCTAAACTCGTTAACAAAAGGAACATACAAATGCACACATACACCCACTTAATGAAATCTTAATAAATATGTAACTTCAAAACTAATGATTATCAAAAAATTTAAAAAGGAGAGGGGGAGAAGAGACAACATTTTATACTGTGGTACATACAAAATGCTGAAGAAGTAGAAAATAAGAAAAAAATGCATCCTAAATACATAACAATTGATTCAGAAAGAATGTAAATCAAATAATTCTTAGATAGTTTGAAATGTGATTAATGTCACGCCAAGGCATTTTTACTTTTTGGAAAGCTTTTGGACATTGTAAGAAATTAATAAAAGTTGCATTAGGTACTTATAATACCTCTGGAATAATAAATTTGAACGTCACGCCCTAATAGAGGATTATTTTAAGCAATCTGAAATTACTTTCCTATGATCTTATAATGAATTCTACCCAAAGCTGCTTTATATAAGTATATAATGGATAATTCATATCTCAGAGGATTTTTTAAAATAAGGGTTGATCTTAATCACCTTGTTATTAAAATGCAACTCAAGAGTTGGAATACTGACACCTATACTTTGGTCCTGTTTTATTGGTGGCTCCTTTGTGGCTAAACATCTACAGGATTGTGAAGATGACTTTTGATTTAGTTATATATTAAAGCCTTCAAGCTGCCTTCCACAAATGCTCATGCTGAACACTCTGTAAATAACTTTAAATAGTGTAGAGTATCAAGCTTTGTATTATCTTGTAATTTTGTCAAATCTTTGATAAACTCTGCTTAATCATTTAGGAAACACAGCTGGTGCTGCTTGCCTGACAAGGTAGATATCTAATAGAGATTTAGGAGGGGAGCCAGGAAGGTAATTAAAAACTTCCAGCTTGCCAGAGCAAAGGGAAAAATAAAAGTCTTCCCTTTCCCCCAAAACAATAAAGGCTGTTCTCTGACTTTTCATGCTCTCCGGGGACGCTGATCTCATGAAAAGCTCGGTAATACTAGAAGGCCTCCTATCTAGCTCTTAGCCTCAAGCCTTAATTAAAATAAAAGCCAGGAGCACCAGGTTCACATCTGACTAATGTACATTTGGATGAATACTGACTGAGGGAGTGGCAAAGCCCCAAAACAGGGAGTCATCTCTTGTTAAGATTATCCCACCAAGAAGCTGCTTCTCGCTACCCTTCTTTCTCCCTCTTGTACCGCGATCACCTTATTCTCATATTTACTAATAGCGATAGCGATAGCACATAGACTTATATACCGCTTCACAGTGCTTTAGAGCCCTCTCTAAGCGGTTTACAGAGTCAGCCTATTGCCCTCAACAATTTGGATCCTTATTTTACCCACCTCTGAAGGATGGAAGGCTGAGTCAATCTTAAGCCAGTGAGATTCAAACTGCCAAGTTGCAGTCAGCCGGCAGTCAGCAGAAGTAGTCTGCATTCTAACCACTGTGCCACTGTGACTCTTCCTTTTTTTAATGCTTTTGCTTTTTTATTCCATCTGGGCTGCACAACTGGGTGGATGTGTGAAGGTTGAAGGGTGGCTGTTTCAGAGGAGATGTGGTTGGAGTTGGCTGAACGCTTCAGTGCAGAGACAAGGCAAAGGGGCTGCATGGCTGCCTTTGGGTTTAGTTGCTCAAAACCTATGTTGAGCAAAGCCCAGCAGCTTTATCTGGATTACAGAGGAGGTCCATTTTTGGTATTTGTTATTCCATCAGGAAGACAAAAATGCTTAGACCTCTGATTTGACTATCTTCCTCTACTTTTACCTTTATCAAGGTAGCTTTATTTTTTAATTGCTTTCCACATTTTTAATTTGGGAGGTCTAAAATTAAGTACCCCAGGGATTGCCAAAAGTCAGCCTAATGAATTTTTTTTCTCCTCTTATAGTAATTGGTTTTGCTGATAGTAACATTTCCTCACCTTTAAATTACCAAGTGTAATCAAGGAGGGTTCATTTATTATCTAACAGATCAAGAGAAGGTATTATCTTAGAACAGACTATTTAGGCCCACTTTCCTTTGGGCTAATCAATATGATAGATTTAATTCCATTTAAACTTTCTTTACAATGAAAGCCAGGCCCTAAAACAAGTTTTGGACAACTTGCTGATGGCTAAGAGTTCGGATCTTGCCAGTTTTAACATATTTCCCATTTCAAAATAGTAGGAAACTTTTTTAAATTTAATTTAACAATTTATCTTGCTCTGAGGCAATTTTTCAACTATCATAGTCACAGGGAGCTCCAATAATGCAAACATGAGCATTTCCTTCACCTAAATTGCAAATGTGGTATATATCATTATATCAACATTCAACTTTGTCATGAAATTATTTATGGCTTATTTATTCCATCTCTTCGTGATATCAGCTCCTGTTAAGTAGCAATGTTTTCAGGGAAATATCCAAACTATGTTTAACAGAGAAGACTGATAATGTAACAGGTAATCCTAGAGGCACTTTGGTCTTAGTGGTTAAGGCATCAGCCTAAAAACCAGAAAATGATGAGTTCTAGTCCCACTTAAGGCATGAAAAATTGGCTCATGCTGACGAAGGTGCTTTGGGTCAGTCAGTGTCATTTAACCCAACCCATCTCACAAGGTTGCTGTTGTGAGGAAAATAAAGAGGAGTAAGGAGTATTAGATATGTTCACCATATGTATGGTAATAGGTTTGAGTTATTTATAAAAATAATAACGGTGGCATAAAAAGAAAAACATAAAATAAACAGTAATTTCAGCGCTTCACATATACCTTAGACCAGGGGTCCTCAAATTTGTCAGCTGTAAGACTTGTGGACTTTAACTCCCAGAATTCTCCAGCCAGCTCAGTGCAGACTCGGGCAAGCTAGCTGGAGAATTCTTGGAGTTGAAGTCCACAAGTCTTAAAGTTGCCAAGTTCGGAGACCTCTGCCTTAGACAAAGGAAGTCAGAAAGTATGTAAAGACTTCCGAGGACCAGATAAAGTCATTTAGATCAGCGGTCAACAACCAGTAGGCCACGGCCCATTGGTGGGCAGCAAAAAAATGTTGATGGGCCACAGAGAAATGTTACCCCCAGAACACCCCCCAAAGCAATTAATCCAGACTGCACAGGAACACAAGGCTGCGCTGCCCTCATGGCCCGCGGGAACCCTCCCCGCCCACTCACTCCTTACCTGGCAAAATTGCCTGCTAAATTGCTATTTTCCTTTTTTTTTTGACCATCAGCTGTTTTGCTGTGTCAGGAGATTTAGATTAGCTAGGAAGCAGGAAATGGTTGGATTTCTTGCTTTCTAGCTAGTCTTTATATCTTCGGCTCTGCTTTTAAGCACAGCCGAACCTCCCTTGGGACTGAAGGTCAGTGCAGACTTAGGCAAGCAAATTTTATGTGACAGACTGAGCTAGCCGATGGCAGATAGATAGATCACTGAATGATTCTGTGAGCAATTCAAACTGCCTGCCTGCTTTGCCTGATTTTGGGTAAAAGTTGCTCTTTTTTTAATAAAAAATTCAATATTTATATAAATATTTATAATATTTACATACCAGCCATGCCCAGCCAGTCACATGACCACCAAGCCACACCCACAAATTAGGCCACACTCACAGAACCAGTTAGTGGTCCCTGGGGTTTAAAATTATGAGTTTGGTGGTCCCTGAGGTCCAAAAGGTTGGTGACCCCTGATTTAGATAATGTGGTACAAGTTGAGCTGCCCTGGTAATTTTTTACCCTGCAAGTTCTAAATGGATTTGTAAATATGCCTAGCATAAGGTGAGTCACTGCCCAAGGCTTCCTCTCTCTTAAACATATTTCCCCTATCTTAATGCAAAACTTTGAGGAACAACTTCCTGACTTTACAGGCTGTACAGGTAGTCTTCAACTTACAACAGTTCATGCAGTGACCGTTTGGTATTGAAAAAAGTGACTTTTGACTGTTTGCACACTTATGACTATTGCAGCATCCCCATGGTCACATGATCAGAATTCGGACACTTGGCACCTCGCACGTATTTAATGCGGTTGCAGTATCCTGGAATCATCAACGTTTGCAGCCTTCTGACAAGCCTAGTGAATGGGGAAGCCAGATTTAACTGTGTTACTGCAGTGATTCACTTAACAACTGTGGCTTGAAAGGTCATAAAATGGGGCAAAAACTCACTTAACAGCTGTCTTTTTTAATATTTTTTTTAGCAACAGACATTTTGAGCTCAGTTGTGATCATAAGTCAAGGTTACTTAAGTTACTTCTGTTGGGAGGTGTTCTTCAAACCTTCTGAATCCTGGCATAAGGATGGAAGAGGTTTCTTGGTGGTTATCTGCTCCATGGGAATAAATAGTGAAGAAATGAGTCCTTTGATCACAGTCTCCTTTTCTCCTGGCTATCAGTGCAAACATGCATAGAATTCTTCAACTTCCCCACCAAATCATTTAATTCCATCTAGGCATCCAATGGTTCACATAATTTTTCAGTGAGAAGGGTGAAACCTATTCCTAAAACAAAATCATAAATTACAAAGGTATCAGAGGTATCTCTGAGTAATGTGGCATAGGCTGGATATGAATCACATTAAGAAGAAAAGGCCTCCTACACAAACAGTACCAGCCGGGCCTTGAGACAAAATACCTCCCTAGTTTCCCCGCTCTCAAGAAGAGCAAGACATTCTGAACCTTTCATGCCAGCTCTTGACTTTTCTCACGTCATCCAATCTACAATGCTAGGATCAACTTAAACATCTCATAGTATAACAGAGTTGGAAGGGACCTTGGAGGTCATTTAGTCCAACCCCCTGCTCGAGCAGGAGAGTCTATTCCAAATCTTAGTCTCTACCTAAGATTGAATTCACAGCCTCCTGATTCCGTGCGTGTATTAAAAAGTCCCTCCGTGCAGCAACCAATGTGCTGAGAGTCTTTTTCAGGTTCATATAATTGCTAACATATGCATGAGGGCTACAGATCCAGTCAATCCAAACACCAGCTGGGTATGAGTTAATACCATGATTGACTCCTCAAAACATGGCTATTTTTGCAATCTGGCCAGGACTAACAGGGGATCGGGGTTTTAATCTGATTGTTTATTTGGAATAATTTAATATCCTTTTAATTTCTTTTAACTTTTATACTTTCTGTCTTTTATGTACGCCGCCCTGAGTCCTTTGGGAGAGAGGGCGGCTTATAAGTCCAAATAAAACAAAACAAACAAACTTTCCTCAGGGATACTTGTGCTGCTTAACCATGGGATTTTATGGGTAGTTATAAATCTTGCCACCCACCTTTGCTTTTCCTTTGACTTCTTCGGCTACTTTTCTTATCACAAATATCCAATAGATAAACATTCCCACATATAGACAGAATTGTGCTACCTAGTTACATATTGGTCCATGTCTCACTTTCCCCATCTTTAATTACAAACTAGCTTTGTGACTAAATGATTCATAAGGCAGCTTTCCCCAACTTGATGACCCATTGAGATTCCCAGAAATTATTGAGAAAGCACCAAAAAAATTCCATGTTTGGGGATGGATGGATCCCTGATATCAGCTCTTTGAGGTAGGCAAGGGCCTGGAAGGACAGAATAATAGAATCTTGAAATCCTGTCCAAATTTCACTCTGTCCCACCTTATCCAGGAAGTCCTTGACTTATAACAGTTCATTTAGTAACCGTTCAAAGTTACAATACTGTAGAACTGAAAAAAGTGACTTATGATCGTTTTTCACACTTACAATCTTGGTAGCGACCCCATGATCATGTGATCAAAATTCAGATGCTAGACAACTGACCCATACTTATGACCGTTGTTTTGCTTGTCAACCTTCTGACAAGCAAAATGAATGGGGAAGCCAGATTCACTGAACAACTAGATTTAACAACTGTAACTTATCAACTGTAGTGCTTCACTTAACAACCAGAAAGGTTGTAAAATGGGGCAAAACTCACTTAACCACAGAAATTTTGGGCACAGTTGTGGTTGTCAAGCCTTTCTCTGCTACCATTTTCAAAGGCTTGGAAAAACCTCTTGCCAAGGAGTAAAAAAACTTCCAAAACATCCCTCCTAATTAGAGGTGATAAACCGTGTTCTTCTCTGCTTTCAATGATGATAAAAATGAGACCCGGAAAGTAATCTAAAAACATTTTTATTTATAAAAATAAGAAAACCTAATGGAGCTACATGTTTGCAACCTAATCTCCTCCAAGGCATATAGAAAAAAAAAGGAAAAAAGTAACGGAAGTTACAGGAAGTGAAGTATAAACTCTGTACACATGCGCAGTGGATCAAAACATCACAAGACTTTCTTATCTTATTACTATGGAGACAAGATAACACAGTGCTGGCTAGCAGACACCTGCTTGCTAAAATATGTGCTTAGGGGCTTGAACAGACAAACCAAAAAAACGCAGTGACATCCCCTTCTTTTGTCTGTTAAGCGAAAATCAGATAAGGCACATCTTCTCACCCAGATATTTGTGCTGCGCTGCTGGAAGTGGTTTGTTGAGCATGTCAGCAATCTGATGTGTGGACACATACTGTAATTTAACAAAACCTTGTTTAACTAATTGCTTTATGTTCTTATAACGAATGTCAATGTGTCTGGACCTAGAACCTGTGAAACGTGTTTCAGAAATATAAACCACAGATTCGTTGTCTTCCATCACGGTGATTGGCTGGATCGGTGTCCAGATATCTGTGACTAAAGCATCAAACCATGTTAGAGAATTGCAAGCATTTGAAACACAAGCATATTCAGCTTCAGTAGATGAGCAAGAAATGAAATTCTGTTTACACACTTGCCAGTAAACAGGACACCCATTTAAGAACATCATAAAACCTGAAGTACTTTTACATGACTTCTTATCACTCGCCCAATCAGAATCTGCATAACAACATAACGCTGCATAATCAGTATGTGTTGGTTCTAACAACAACTTCATATTTTTAGTGTGCTTTAAATATCTCAATAACTTCTTAATGCATAACCAATGAAACTGTTTTGCCTTACCTACGTGGCGTGACAAAAGATTAACACTAAGTGCAATGTCGGGTCTGGTCCAACTACTAATGTATAACAATGACCCAATGACTGAACGATAAAGTGTTTGATCTTCAAAATCAGGACTTGGTTCATGTGCCAGATTATGAAAATCTGTTTGCATAGGTATGCTAGCCATTTTAGCATCCTTCATATTGCAATGATGCAACAGTTGTTCAATCTTATCTTCTTGTGAAAGACTAAACCCCTTCTGAGTTTTTGTAATCTGAACACCCAAATAAGTGTTAATGTGCCCTAAAGATTTCAATGTAAAATATTTTTGCAAAGCTTTAGCAAAATTCTCACTCATTTGCTTATTTGGACCAATATAAACAATATCATCAACATAAACAAGAATTATCTCATATCCATTCTTAGATCTTTTTGTGAACACGCATTCATCAGTTTTGGACTTAATAAAGCCCATTGAATTTAGCTTGTCAGTAAGACACAAATACCACATTAAACCAGACTGTTTCAGGCCATAAAGACTTTTGTTGAGGATCCAGGTCAGCATTCAGATAAGCTGTTTCCACATCAAACTGGAAAACTTCTAAACCAAGAATAGTTGCAGTGGCTAAAGCAATTTTCACGCTCTCAGTCCGAACTGTTGGTGAGTAAGTATTTGTGTAGTCCTCAGGATAACGTTGAGCAAAATCCTGAGCTACAATTCTGGTCTTGTATAATGACTCACCATTTGGCTTCTTCTTAATTCTGTAGACCCATCTGGTGCCAATAACTTTCTTATTTGCTGGAGAACTTGCAGGCATAAACACCCTGAGTTTCTTTAGACTGTCCATTTCAGCCTGCATTGCCTCATACCATTTCTCTTGCTCTGAATCAGGAAGATCCTTTATTTGTGTGAACTTGTCAGGAGGCAGTGTAACAGCACAAACCAATGGTAAAGGTGCTTTTGTCAATTGCCCTGAATATCGTTTCGGAGGAATCCCCTTCGTGGTCCTCTTGGAACGTCTCGGAACAACTGTCCATTCTTCTTCCATTTCGTCCTCGTCTTCTTCAAAGTCGCTAGCCTCAGCATCGACAGCTTGCGAAGATGGAACATCTGGCTGAGAAGAAGAACTAGTTGATGGAACATCCGCCTGTGAATCTTGATCATCAGGCTGCGTGACATCAATGGCATCATCTCTACGAAAATAAACTCCAGGATCATTGGAGTGAATCCTGGACCACTCAGCATCTTCCTCAAAATTGAAGGACTGAGAAATCACAATTACATGTCTGGAGTCGACGAATTTGCTCCATTTTGAATTGTCATCAATACCCATGAATCTCATTCTTCTTGCTGCTGGACCGCCTTTCTTTCTTTGAGCTAATGGAATGTTCACCATAGCGTACACACCAAAAATATGTACATTTTTAAGATTGGGTTTGTACCCATATAACTTGAAGAAAGGAGTCTGATTTATTACACTACTCCAGATGTGGTTAACAATGTAATTTGCATATTTAATATTTAATAGCTTCGCCCCAGTAAGGGAGACTGAGATTAGCATCTTCTAGGAGACAACGCATCATGGTTTGTAGGACCCCGTTTCGGCGTTCCGCCACTCCATTCTCAGCAGGAACATAAGGGGCTGAGGTCTGGTGCAGAATTCCATTCTTACACATCCAGTCCTGAAAACGCTGAGACATGAATTCAGCTCTGCGATCACTTTGAATTCTAGTGATGCGAACATTGTGTTGGGTATTGACATAAGTTGCAAAGTCTTTAAAGATCTGAAAGGTCTCTGATTTTTCCTTCATAGGAAATACAAATCCATATCTAGAATAATTATCAACAATTGTTAGGAAATATTTTTTGCCACCATAAGAAAACCTAACGGAGCTACATGTTTGCAACCTAATCTCCTCCAAGGCATATAGAAAAAAAAAAGGAAAAAAGTAATGGAAGTTACAGGAAGTGAAGTATAAACTCTGTACACAAGTGCAGTGGATCAAAACATCACAAGACTTTCTTATCTTATTACTATGGAGATAAGATAACACAGTGCTGGCTAGCAGACACCTGCTTGCTAAAATATGTGCTTAGGGGCTTGAACAGACAAACCAAAAAAACCGCAGTGACAGTGGTTCTAAGTCAAAGGACTTACTTGCATATACAAAATCAAGTCAGGGTGTTTTCCTTGTGCTTTTCTCTTTCCCAGGACAGAAGTCCACTCTTAATGGTTTGCACATTCCTTCTCGTTTCTCAGGGTTAGCTCCACTTTTATACCTGACCACTTGCACTTCTGTTCCAGGCACCAAAGCAGAGACTTGTCACCCCAAATATACTTTTTCAAAGGATAACTGGATTTTGCTTTTCCTTGAAGACGTTTCGCTGCTCACCCAATAAGTTTTTAAAGTTCTGAGGCCTTTGGGACAGCCATAACTTGGATGACTGAGAATCTCCATAGACCATCAGACCTGTCATAACTAAAGCATGTTATGACATTTAAGGACATCCATAAACATTTAAAAGACTTTCATGTTTGTGTGATTGCTTAACAATGCAGCCAATTTGAGGACTTTTCTGGCCACCTCATTACAAAATTAAATGTCTTTCAAGGAAGTTCTTTCTTCCACTACTTGCAGAGGAATTTAGATCTGGCCCTGAGAATGCTAAAATAATCATTTGTCTTTTTTTTATGGTAACTTCATTAGCCCCTTGCCCTCTGCAGAATATGAGGAACCGAATGTAACTTCATTTCATATGTTTTTGCTTGGATTTCAGTCTAATCGTAAAAGGAACTATTTGATTTTTTTAATAGTGTTTTGAGGAAAAAATAATATTCATTTGAGCCCTGAAGCAAGTCTTACATATAAAATCTGTTCTGGATAAATAAGGCACCATGACTTAAGTATTTTTTTTTGTAAAAATTTTATTTGGGTTTTCAAAAAAAAACATATTAAAAAATAAAACATCTTTTTTTAGAGAAGAACATGTTTCCAGGTTGTCACATCTCCATACAGATATAATCTTAATTACATACTCATCTTTCTATATTTTATATAATATACTATATTTCTATACTTAATTACATACTCATCTTTGGTCATGGGGGGAGATGTGTTGCCCCCCGTGGACAATCTGGGTGTCCTCCTAGATGCACAGCTCAGTCTGGAGGAGCAGGTGGGAGCTGTGTCCAGGGAGGCATTTGCCCAGGTGCAACTGGTTCGCCAGCTGTGCCCTTACCTGAGCCAAGATGCCCTATGGACAGACACTCATGCACTCGTCACCTCCCGACTCAACTACTGCAACACCCTCTACATGGGATTTCCCTTGCGGACCACCCAGAGGTTGCAGTTGGTGCAGAATGCAGCCGTGTGGGCTGTGATGGGGGTGTCCTGATACTCCCATATTACACCCCTCCTGCGCGACCTGCATTGGTTGCCGGTTGCCTTCCGGGTGAGATTCAAGGTGTTGGTAACAACTTATAAAGTCCTACATGGCTTGAGTCCAGGGTACTTGTGGGAGCATCTCTTGCCGGCATCATGCTCCGATTGCCTGGTACGCTCCCACAGACAGGGCCTCCTTGGGATACCGTCAGCTAGACATTGTCGGTTGGCAGTGCCTTCTCTGTGGGAGCACCCACACTGTGGAACCAACTCCCCTTGAGCCTTCGTTTGGCCCCCGATCTCCGCTCCTTCTGCCATGACCTTAAGACCTGGCTTTTTCAACAGGCCAGTCTGGACTAACCAAGGGGAGGGGTGGGTTTGTTTTAGAGGGTTTTTAAATTTTAATTGAATTTTTAATTCTTAGGCTTGTATTTGGTTTAATTTCTTTTTATTGTAAAATTTGTAATGAGTTTTATATTGTTAGCTGCCCTGAGTCCTTAGGGAGAGAGGGTGGCATACAAGTCTAATAAATTATTATTATTATTATTATATTCAATTTCATATCTTATTACTATTTTATAGATTTCGTTAATTTTTTCTTCATTTACTTTCCTCCGCTTTATTTTACAACTTCTCATTCATTTCTAATTTTATTACATATCATTTTCCAAATTTGCATATCTTCATAGTAATTATACTTTTATCTGTCCTGTTTACCATTTCATTGTATATTTTTTTTTCCATTATCATCTCAAAAAGAGAAAAAATTCCATCCCCTTCCGGGCATTACATAGCAAGGTTTCCCCTACAATTACCCAATAGAGCGTGTCACCTTCATATCTTATAATTATTAGCCTTTCAAATTCCATTAAACATTTGATTTATACAGTATCCCCTTCATCAATTATAACATTCAACTTCTAATAACTATCTTATATCATATATCTCTTTCCAAACAGATTCCTCTTGGTACTTTCCCTTTAAATTCTCCCCAATACATTTTAGATTTCAAAAAGAAGGAAAAAAATACAAACAATAGATAACAGTTAATCTATTCAGATTCCTCCTAGAAACTGATATTGATTTCATTACAGATCTTTCACAATTCATTTCAATTATATTATGTAGATCATTAAACATAATTAATATAATTTTATACAATAATCCTCATAATTTATTTCAATAAAATATCCTTAATTGCTATTTTCCTCTTGTTTTCCCTTCTTTCACTTTTATTCCATTTATCTCTTTATTTAATTTAAATATTACTAGATATTCCATTCCTTAACAATACCAGTTTCATCTTTCACATTGATCACCTATATTTTCTATTTTGTACCTTATTATTATTTCTAATATAACTACACTATCTCTTGTACCCTTGCAGAATCCTCTCTTTAGTTTATTATTAACCATTATCTCTGTGTCTTTTAGATAAACTAATACCTTTTATTCTTGTTCGTTTCCCCTGTTTCTTTATTTCCTGTTTCTGTCTCTTATTTCTTCTTTTCCCATTTATCTTCCCCCTCTTTTTCTCATCACAGTTTTTGTCCCCCTCACTCTCTAATTCTCCCTTCTGCTTCTGCAATCCTCCCTTCTGCTTCTTCCTAGTATCTTGTTTGCTTTTCATACTGTTCTTTTTATTAATTGCCTCCTCTAATCTCAAGTTTTTAATTCCCTTTTCCCCATTTTTCCATTTTTATCCATGTTGCACCATTTGTCATTAAAGATGGCCTCTTCTTTGTCCAGCCCTTCTTCTTCTTCACATGCTTCTTGTTGTTTTTCATAGTGTAAAACCTCCATTTCTAAAAATTGTAACGCAAAGCCAAACAATCCTCCTCTCTCTTGTAACTCTTCTTTCATTTTTAAGTTCCATTTTCAGTTCCAAAAAGAGTTCTGCCATCTTTAAACACTTGCAAATAATATTTAAAAGCAACCACCCAATTAATTAAGTCCAATATTCAGAATTCCAAAAATCACCAAGTAATCCAGAACAGTTTGTTCTTAATTCTTTCTTTGTTCCACACTTTAAAGTTCCACTTTTCCTTTCCTTTCTGGGGGCTCTGTTTTATTGCAGCAAAGTTTTGGTTATAATGTATCCTTTGGGAGTCTTTTAAAATTTCACAGTCAATTTCTTTTGCCCTCAGGTGGCACTCTCTGTTATGTCCAAGTTCCACCCTTTTTTTTTCCTCTCTGATTTCTTCACTTTCAAGGCTTTAATATATTCAGACAGGTCTTTACTTCCCCTTTGACACTTTAATTTCAGCTTAAGTTTTGCCTAGTTAGTGTCAAAGTAAATTCACACAGATTTCTTCTTTAAACTCTTCTTTTTAAGTTCAAAGCCAATTACAGCTGTCAAAAAGTTTTTCCCCCCTTTTCTTCGCCTCTTTAAAAATCTTCTTTAAAAAAGACTCTAATAAATTTAATTCCAGGGTATCTTGCATTTAAATGTTGTTTCTGTTTTTCCTGGTCAATCAAGCCATTCCCTTCATCTCTCCTGCACATTCTTGTCCTGTCGGGTCTTCCTCTTTGGGGTGGCCATTTTGGTCACCACTATGACCGCTTTCAGGAAAGGGAGTATTGCCAAGCCAAGGAGGGGAGATGTGGCTCCCCTTGACTCAGCTGGCAGTCTCCCCCCTCTTCGCCACCTCTATGGGGTGGCTTCAGCCCCAAATCCAAAGGATCGGGGCCCTCCAGCAGGCGAGCACGGATCGAAACTGCGCGCGATCGCGGATTTCGGTCAGTCACCGAGGAAGCCCAAACCGGAAGCCCCACCATGACTTAAGTATTAAAGCAGTATTTGAGAATTAAAAACTGTTTTGGATGGCATCATTCATTTGTGGTCTTGAGCATATCTGGGAAAGAAAGCACTGTTTTAAATCAGAAATTATCCAATTTCTTTCTTTTAAAAAGAAATCCACAGTAAAGCTAGATTAGAGCTAGTTTGGCATAGAGTTTAAGCACCAGGCTAGAACCCAGGAAACCATGAGTGCTAATTGTACCCTATATATTAAGCCAGCTGGATTTCTCTCCCTCTCCTTCCCTCTCCTTTTCTTAAAGTAATGGTAAATGGTAAAGAATTTGCTACTTCTGAAACTCTTTCCAAGAAAACTACAAAGAGTAGTTGAGGCAAACATCAGGATTTATGACTGATTCAAAGGCACAAAAGTAATTTAAAAAGGAAATCTGGATAGAAAAATCCATTTTTTAAAATCTTGACTGAATAGTCAAGACCCTGTTGATGATCCAAACTCCCTCAAGGACCTTCGAATACTCATCTCTAATTATCTAAGTGCTAGAGCCCACTGTAACTACATAGCCAAAAAGGCATTAAGAATTGTTAACCTAATCCTACGTAGCTTTTGCTCTGATAATATCACACTACTAACTAGGGCATACAAAACATTTGCTAGACCAATACTCGAATGCAGCTCATCAGTCTGGAACCCACATCATGTATCTGATATTAACACAGTTGAGAAAGTCCAGAAATATTTCACAAGAAGAGTTCTACACTCCTCTACTCATTGCAGAATACCTTATGCCACCACACTTGAAATTCTAGTCCTAGAAAACCTAGAACTATGCCACCTTTGGTCTGATCTAAGTATAGTATATTAAATCATACATTGCAATGTCCTTCCGGTCAAAGAATACTTCGGCTTCAACCATAACAATACAAGAGCACACAATAGATACAAACTCAAGGTTAACCGCACCAAACTTGATTGCAGGAAATACGACTTCAGCAACAGAGTGGTCAATGTCTGGAATACTCTACCTGACTCTGTGGTTTCCTCTGCAAACCCCTACTATTGACCTCACCCCTTTCCTAAGAGGTCTGTAGGGGGCATGCATAAGTGCACCAATGTGCCTACCATCCCTGTCCTATTGTTTCTTTTATTTTTCTTATATGTATTCATTTCATGTATTCACAACTATGTTTATCCTTATACTTATTATCTTGTAAATGACTGACAAAATAAATAAATAAATTTCATTTATTTTATTCATTGATTATATCTATATATTTACAAAAAAAGCAGTGTCTGTCCTTCAAAGGCCTTAGTGTCACCGTCAGATTCCATATTGTTTCCTGCTTTTTCTTTTTGGTATATTCCCTCCCTCGAAAAAACTAAGACCCATACGATACATCCCCAAGCATGCAACTTGTAGCAGGAAGTTACTGTGTGTAATATTACTCAAGACTCTCTTCTTGATATAAACACCTCTTCCAATTTCTCTGTCCATTTGGAGGCATTTGTGTCTCTTATTGTCTCCAGGGACTCTGCCAAAATTTCAATCATCCAGACTTCTTAAAACTGGGCTCCCTCTGCCTGCTCTGTCCTTGCAGTCAAAATCCCAGGATTTTGTAATGGGAGGAACCATGAAAAATGGCGCTAACCTTGAAAAATTATTGTGGGATGGGGAGGGGGAATCATAACAGTCACAGCCATCTGTACTTAATTTGTCAGGGTTCTTCCTTCCTTAGCATTCTTTAAAATCCAAGAACTGTTTGCTCCCAGGAACACCTGCACCTCTGTCTACATAGACAGAGACTGTGGTATTGAGTAAGGATTATCTTATAGCACCTATGTTGTCTCTTGCTGTGATGACTTTTCCGAATGTAATTGCTGTTCATTTCATCCAGAGTTTAGTAAAACAAAAAACAAAAAAGCCACCACTACGTGAATGAATGGGGTCTACACACTACTTCACACTCAAAATTGGGAACAGATGAGTTAATTACAGCAAATTATATTTTTCCTGACCTAATTTTCTTCTAGAAAAGTTTGGGGTTATAACTGGTCTTTTTTTTTGTCTTTGCCCATCTAGTATCTCAGATATATTGTTTTGCTTTTCATAAGTAGAAGAAATCTAAACGTTAATCTATATATTATACAAGCTTGAAATAAAAAAGGCAAAGTTTAAGACAGCAGTCTGCAGGAATAAGTTCCAACAAATTCAAGTAAGCTTCATTTCTGGGTCGATATGTATAAAACCCAACAACAATAACAACAACAACACACACACATACACCCCTTTCTTTCAACTTCTTCAGCTCAAACAAAGTCCACGAAAATCCAAGATTTTCTTTTCAAAGGAAAACAGTTACACCTAATACAATGAATCACTGAAACTGGTAATAACGCAAAGGCTATAGGGCACAATGACAAATCAGGACTGTTATGAAGAAACTTTTGGAACACGAAGCTAAGCAAGGCCAGTCTTAGTGAATACTTGTTTGAGGAGTCATGAGGAAATCTGAGAGCTGTCACCTGGATTGGAAAGTCCTCCTCCAAATAACAAAATAATAATAAGAATCCTGGAGCCAGGGATGGGGTATCCACAGGGTATGGTGAAAAAAAGTCAGGATAGCAATCTACATTTAAAATGAGTAGAGTTTCATTCCCACTGTCTCTGATTTTTTTTTGGACCACACCCTATCCTGGAAGAAGGCAATGGCAAACAACTTCACAATGGAGAAGTATCATCTAATCACCAGGAAATGAGCACAACTCATGAGAAATTTCAGTTCTATTCTTTTACTGTGTTCGCCTGATTTATGATGGTCTTGCAAAAAAGAATTGCCAATTTTCGCAGGTGAAATAGATGACTGTAATGCTGAAATAACCATCCTTAGATTTGTATTAGGTATAGGGGTTGGAGGAAATAAAGAAAAGGCCCATTGCTTTTAGAAATTCAAAGGCCTTTCTTTATGTTTTCCATTAAGAGAATTACAGGAGAAGGAAGGAAGGAAGGAAGGAAGGAAGGAAGGAAGGAAGGAAGGAAGGAAGGAAGGAAGGAAGGAAGGAAGGAAGGAAGTATAGATCCAACAAGATTTGTAGGTCTTGGTGTATTCGGGTCTTGTCCCGTGTAAGATTATTAATAATCTTACACGGGACAAGACCCGAATACACCAAGACCTACATACCTTTACCTGTGAAAATCTACGAAAACCAACAAGATTTCTTTATAGATTTTTCTTTTAATTCATTAACAGAATAACAGAGTTGGAAGGGACCTTGCAGGTCTTCTAACACCTGCTCAGTCAGGAAACTCTATACCATTTCAGACAAATGGTTGTCCAATCTCTTCTTAAGAACTTCCAGTGTTGGAGCAGTCACAACTTCTGAAGGAAAGTCATTCCTGTTATGTATGTAGGTTTGAAGTCATTGGTTTAGTTTGAACTGTTCTTGTAAAATGTTGTAAATGATTGGTTTAAAAAGTGCAGGAAAACCCTTCACTATGATTGGCTGTCAGCCGAGGCAGCCGGCTATATATAGCTTCCTTGGCTAAGCCAAATTGGGTCCGTTCTGAGCTGTAGTCACTAATAAACTAAGAGCTTGAAGCACTCCGCGTCTGTCTCTTCATGCAAACATAACAATTCCACTGATAAATTGATCTAATTATCAGGAAATTTCTCCTTAGTTCTTCGTTGGTTCTCTCCTTGATTGGTTTCCATTCTCCTTGATTAGTTTCCATTAATTCAGTAATTAATGGAAACCATTAATTAGTTTTCATTCTCCTTGATTAATATTCCATTTATTCAGTAATTTTCAGAATTTAGTTAAATCAGTCAATGTTTAAATTTAGTTAAATCATGATGATACAATTCTTTGAAATGAAGTTTCTGTTAGATTTATATAAACATTCCTGCATTGTCTTTCATAAATTCATTTCTGGTTGATTTCATTAGATGTCTTTTAGCTTTTTATTTAATAAAGACATGTGGCTGTTTTACGTACAACATTCATGAACTTTTCTGTGCATTCCATTATGACCACAGAAGAAGACTAGAATTTTGTATAAAGCAGCTATCTTCAATAGGTAAAATATGCTAATATCCTACTTTCTTCCTACTATCTTATAGCTTCATTAATATACAATATCTGGAGATTAAAGATTTGTCTGTAATAGCTGCCATTACATAGCCATTGTATATGTTTTTTGTGACACAATAAACTTATTTATTTTATTGGACTTATATGCTGCCCCATCTCCGAAGACTCGGGGCGGCTCACAATTAAAACATACAAATACAATAAATAGATTAAAAAAAGAATTAAACCATTGTGAAGTCCAATAAAGCCGAATCAAAGTTAAAACTATCCCATACCCCCCACAAGGTAATCACAGCCTGACTTGGTCAAATAGCCAGGTCTTCAAATCGCGGCGGAAGGTGCGGAGGTCAGGGGCCAGATGGAGGTCCAGAGGCAGTTGGTTCCATAAGTCCGGGGCCGCCACAGAATAGGCTCGCCGCCGGGGGACCGCCAGCCGACATTGACTTGCCGACGGGACCCCGAGGAGCCCCTGCCTGTGTGTCCGTACAGGGCGGTTGGTCCTCGATATCGGCAGGAGGCGCTCCCTTAAATATTGTGGACCCATGTCGTGGAGGACTTTGAATGTTAAAGCCAAAACCTTGAACCTTATAGGAAAATACTAGATGCTTATTATTATTTTGGCTGAACCTCCAGTCAAACTGGATCATCATTTGGCATCATAAATGGAGCAGGATTCTCTTTGAAACAGCCAGAACCAAACCTGGATCTTCTCAAAGATTTGTGACTCCTTTATGTCTAACTTATGCCTGCACTAATTCAGTAGCTTTTTTTTCTACAAAAAGAGACTGTTTTTGATTTGTGATACCTTGAATATGTCAGAGTAGGGAGGGTGAAGAGTTAAATTAACAAACATGTCTTCTAATTATATAGTTTCCCTGAGTTGTCCACTCATAGGGCTTTGAAGGAGAAGTCATAATGGAGTCCTTAAAATGATTATGTAGAATATAGAACTAGTGTGCTTTGCCTATTATCATAAAACTGGAAATATTTCCCTTGGACAAAAAACAAAACAAAACCTTGCACTTATCTGTTTGACATTTGAAATCTGTCCACTATATTTAAAAACAAAGTTTTAAATGATCAGCCATTTGTAATTTTCTAATGACAGTTGATTAGAGGCATGAAATTTCAGGTTTCCAAATGTTGCTTCAAATTGAATAAAGGAGAGAGCTCTGAAATTTAGGAGATTGGTTCAAGTCAAATTTTACTCTTTTGTGAAATTAAATCATAAGAGTGGCATAAACCCTTATAAAATGTGTTATCGAATAAACTAAGAATAAATTTTTTTTGTAGATTGTCTGCTGTGTTGATCATAATCCATTTTGGCTTTTTCTCTCTAGGTACTCAATGACCATGCCAATTACTGACTATAAGATAAAAGTATGAAATATTAAAAATATAAACGTAATTGCCTTCTTTTTATTATTTTTTTATTTTTTGCTTTGTATATTATCTTATGAGAATAGTATTGCTGGAAGACATAGCACTGTTTTCTTAATTATTACTATAGTATTGAAACAATTATAGGTACTCTATAAATGGAGGAGAATATAACAGTTATGTTGAGACAATGAGATTTGCTCTCAAACTAATGCATATAAGATTTAAGTCTAAATATTGTATTATGCTACAGTATACAATTGTATTGTATTATGCTACAGTATACAATTATCCTGATTAAGATACTTGGGAAAGAAAACAAAAAAGATATTATTTACTGTAGAAAAAAACATTTCAGTTTATTAAACAAGGTTAAAAAAATAATGATTTGACAGATTAATGGATCCTAATGCAATTGGTCTTGTTGGTAAACTAAGGGAAAATGCTTCTTGCTTTTTAGGGGAGAGCATGGGGGGAAAGTAGAGAGATTAAGGAGTTTTAGCTGATTTTGTAACTATTACTTGCAAGGCAAGAAAATTCTTTCCTTAATGGGTAGCTCTTAATGAAAGTTCTGCACTGGGTCCATTTTAGTCTGCTATCAAGTATGTACATTTTTCTTCCATATATGGCTGTTTTTGAAAGGCATATGTTAGTAAATGCAGTGCATTATTTGATACATTTATATAGTGATAGAATGGCATATACCACCTCCCACTCTTCTGACTTGTAGGAATAGCAGAATAATAGTAACGTTTGAAAGGTTGTATGCATCCTTACAATGTGGGCCTTAAACTGTCTACTGTGGATCTTACTCCATTCCTAAGAGGTCTATAAGGAAGTGTGCATAAGCGCACCAGCATGCCTACCGTCCCTGTCCTACTATTCCCATTTCTTCATACTCATTTATTATGTATATACTTATACCTATTTATACTTATATGTTTATATGTTATGTTCATACTTATTTGTTTTCTCATACATGCTTGACAAACAAAATAAATAAATGAATAAAAATAAAGAAAGAAAGTCTGAAGAACTGCTTTCAGACTTGCAAGATTCTGTTAATGTAACCTTGCAACAAACTTGTTTTTGTTGAAAATGTTTTTTTCCCTTGTTTGTTGTTAGTGTTAGCTGTTAATCTGTTTTTTCTTTTTTCCCTTTTCTTTGTTTTGTATTTTATCTTTGGTCATAAAAGAATAAACATGTTTTCTTTTTAAAAAAAACTTCCTGTAGAACAGGGGTCTTCAACCTTGGCAACTTTATGACTTGTCGACTTCAACTCCCAGAATTCCTCAGCAAGCAAGTCATCTTGTCTCCCACAGTGGCTGGACAAAGCTACTCATCTGTCTTTCTAGGAATCATCCCCTATTCGTTTTGTCCCTTCCTAAGCCTTATCACCTCCAGATGTAGAGTGAGGATGTCTATATAGCACCCCCTAAATTCCTGACAGAGTTGTAAAAGTGAATATTATCAGCATATTGATGATTCCTCTCCCCAAACCGCTGGATGACCCTTCCTGACAACTGTGCTGCTATTTTATCTCTCTCTCCCTCTCTCTTTAGGGAGATTATCTGGATCTGATTGTCATCCAAAGATAAAGCTGAAGACACTCCTCAGCTGGCATTGAACCAGCCATGTCTACAAGTTACTTTCATATAGGGGAGATTTTTAATTATGTAATCACAATTTATGTGATCACAAATTTATAGTATGTCACGGACAAAATCATCTCCCACTTATAATTTTTCTGTGTTTCCTTAGCAGAAAAATTAAAAAGTGGAGAAATACAGAATAACTGCACAATATGTTGATTATACAAGATTTCCCCTCCTTCTGGAAATACCCATTGTCTCTGCTTGCTTCTAAATCAGCCTTTTGTTGTGCAATTTCACTTCTCTATTCATACAACTATATTGTGTCTTTGATTTGTAACCCCTTACTGCAGAAAATTGATTAAGGTATTTGAGTGGAACAGCTGCACACTCTCTTTTGATTGAATCCATGCATCTGAAAGCAATGAATGGGTTAGGGATAGTTAAAGATATTTCTGTAAAAGACACAAGATATCCTTAGGATTTGTCTACTTATAAACATATATGAAGGGCGGGAAACAAGGACTTTGGAACTACTCTGATAAAAACATCAAAAAAACATTATCTTGACATGAAATTATACATGTTCCCTGATCAGCAAAATGTTGGGAGGCTAAAAGGTATCTTGCAGACTTTTAGCGACTACAATTCCCAGAGGTTTGGAAACAAACTGAAATTTTGGATGGCAACTAGTTCGGAAAAGCTAGACTACAAGTAGACAAATAAAGGGTATAAATCTGGGTAATAAAATACTTACAACCTCAATTGAGCCCAAAATTTCTGTTGTTAAGTGAGATAATTGTTAAGTGAATTTTGCCCCATTTTACAACCTTTCTTGCCATAGTTGCTAAGTGATTCAGTGCATTTGTTAATTTAGTAATATGGTTTTAAGTGAATCTGACTTCCCTATTGATTTTGCTTGTCAGAAGGTCAGGAAAAGTGATCACATGACCTGGGACACTGTCATAAATATGAATCAGTTGCCAAATGCCTGAATTTTGATCACATGACCATGGGGATCAGTGGTGGGCATGGTTTACTACCAGTTCTGTGGCCGTGGCTTGGTGGGCGTGGCAGGGGAAGGATACTGTAAAATCTCCAGTCAGAGGTGGCATTTGCCGGTTCTCCCAACTACTCAAAATTTCCGCTACCAGTTCTCCAGAACTGGTCAAGACCTGCTGAATACCACCTCTGATGGGGATGCTGCAGCAGTCGTAAATATGAAAAATGGACATGTTACTTTTTCAGTGCCATTGTAACTTTAAACAGTCATTAAACAAACTGTTGTAAGTCAAAGACTACCTGTATTGTCGATTTTAAGTCTTTTAAAAGAGCAAAACTGAATAGTTTTTTTGTACCATATTTTGCTCCCTAACAAACACTGAAATTGAAGAGGTTTGTACAAGGTTTCATCCAAACCAAGCCATTTAACCACAGTTCCGTGCTGCTGGCCCTCCTGTCCAATGTTCCTATTCCAGTCAAAGCAATGAAGACAGGGATGATTTGCTTGCTTGAATTTAACCCAAACATGGAAAGAAGTGGCCACTTTCTGGTCCAAAGTTTCATCAGGGGACAAAAGAAAGCTTGTGCTTTTGCACAGCTTCTCACAAAACAGGAAGCAGAATGTTTAAGCAGATTGGGTGCCACCAACCCAACCCCCAATATTTCAGCTATTGTAAACAAATGATTTTAAAAGTATTGTGTGCTTGCCACTGATTGATCTAAAGTGGGAAATTGAGAGACCCTTCCCATGTGATATGTTCCATGTGGCAAGAATCATAGCCACAGGAACTGTGTACATTCACATCCATTAGTGCATACTAGAAATTCTGGAACTCTGATTTTTAGTCAGTTGCAAGTATAGTACAGCACACTGGGTGTTATTTTATTTTATTCAATTGTATTTATTCACAACAAAGTGTAAAGGTTATATTAAAATGAATTATATAATGGAAAACACCAATTTTTATAGCTGATCTGAATCCTCGCCATGTATTCTTTGTTATGAAAAAAAGGCTCCACTCATATAAACATGATCTGTTCTCCTGGACAGGCATTTGATAAATTCATTCAGTTATTTATCAGGATTTAAAAGGAACTCATGTCATATCTTTAGAGAAAGAGAGTAAAGTATAAATGTAATTGTAATTTCTGTTAAGACGATTGGAAGATGCTTCTTTACAACTTTTCTTTCCTTTTTTTCTATTTCTTTCTTTGCACTTACTTATCACTTTCCATTGTTTATCCTTATTTTTCTTTCAAAACCTGCATGGTTTTCATTCTTTTAAACATTTTTTGAATAAAAATTAAAAAAAATATTTCTAAAAAAGATTCAGAAGAAAAATGCACTATGTCAACTTCTAGAAATTGTTGGCTATTGATTCAAACATCTTTGCATGTTAAAGAAACAGTGCGATAATAATATCAATCATTTCCACAGCATTAGTAATAATTGCCAGTTACAGAGACATCTGATTTATTTAAGTCACATTGAGCAAATATTTTTGCCAGAAGGACAACATTCATTCTCAAATAGAGGATAGCAAACACTTGTTAAACATTCACATACATCTGACACAACGCTAAAGTAAAAAAAAACAAAAAACACCAAGATGTATCAGTCTTGCCAAACCATATGTCTCTAAAACATTCTTCACATAGAAAAATACCACAAGTCTCAAACAACTCTTTCTGATTTACAGGCTATAGATGAAGCTTTCAGTGGAGACTAAAGCTTTACAGGGCTTGGTGTCAACCATAATTATAATAAAGAGAGAGACTTTCAAACAGGGAGGTTCTACATTAAGAATTGCCTTTTATAGGTCAATATGTGGACATGAACAACTGGAATTTGGCTTGCTACCAAAAGGCACTCAGTGCAGCTCTTTCAAAATAATGAACATACATTGGGGATGGGGTGCAGTGTTTAGAATGCAGTACTGCAGGCTACTTCTGCTGACTGCCGGCTGTCAGCAGTTCAGCAGTTTAATTCTCACCAGCTCAAGGTTGACTCAGCCTTCTATCCTTCCAAGGCAGTAAAATGAGGACCAGATTGTTAGGGGCAATATGCTGGCTTTGTAAACCGCTTACAGAGGACTGTAAAGCCCTGTGAAGCAGTATATAAGTCTAAGTGCTATTGCTATTGCTAACTTCACCAGCTCAGCAGAGGTAGTGCTATAGCTCCTATGTGAAACTCAAGAACAGGCCCCCAGAAAATCCTTTCTGATCAACTAATCTTGAAGATTATCACTATGTTGATTTATACCCCACATTTTCTTTTGTACAACTCAAGGTGGCATACATCATGCTAGTTCCTTATATTTACTCCACAACAACTTTGTGAGTTGGGCTGGCCCAAAGTCAACAGTTTCCATCCAACAGGATAACTAGAACCCGAAGTCAGACATAACAATGTCTTCAAAAAGCTACAGCACACGATGACACTGTTGAGTTACAGAAACTGCCATGACTAAAATCTATAAGCAGTCTTCCTTTCACCATCATTAATGACTAAAGAAAGAAGACTAAATTTATATCTGAAGTGAGACAAAGAGTAAAACCCGGGCTCTCTTTAGAATAATGAAAACATTAGAGTATTGTTTATCACATTAAAAAAAAATTCTGGGCTTAGTGACAAAATAATTTCATTTTATTGATAATAAGGTACATCAGGTCTAGATTTTCAGAAGATAAATAGATATTTTAGTTGTGTCCAAGATCAGGAATTTTTTTGCTCAGACATAAATCTGAGAAGTTACTCATTACATATGCATTTTAATAGCAGTATCTTTGCAAGAAATAATTTCAGAAGAGAAACAAAAGAATGAATTTTGCAAAGTGAATAGCCTGCAGCCCTATGGAACATGAGAACTGAATTCAATAGCCTCTTAAAGGGATATAGGTCACCAAGTGCTGGGTGTTATCACATTGGCTAATTGTTTGCTGTGGTTAATACTTAAGCATTATAATCTTAATATCTGGATGGGGAAAAACTGAATGGAACACTGAAGTCTATAACTGGAGAAAATCCTAGATCTGCTGAGACTTTGAAGTGGGCTTCTATCAAAGGCTCAAGTTGTTTTTTCATGGGATAGGTCTGCAAATCTTTGAGCTGCCATCACAGGGGCCTATCCGGAGATAAGCAAGCAAAAGGAAAATAGCATTACTGAGTATTCTTGCCTTCGAAGTTATGGTTCTCTTTAGGGTATTTACATAAAGCACGATAAGGCCCTATAAGTAGAGCGAAGGCAAAGCAAATCCTGAAGTGTAAGGTATCTGGATATGACCCCGGCTCAGGCCTTTTGAGTGGCAGATAAGCAAAAGCTCTGTGGTTGAGCCTACACCTGGAGGTGATTCATTGTTTAGGCATGAGATTGGACAACACAATGCATTCTCAATGAACAAGAAGCTGATTGACTCAATTGAGAAAATAATTGCAAAGCTTAAGCTATTTTCTGTTTCCTATAATTAGAAAGAACATAGTGCTATAGCACTTAGACTTATATATTACTCCACAGTGCTTTACAGCACTCTCTGAGTTCTGTAATTACAAATTTCAGCATATTTCCCCCAACAGTCTAGGTTCTCATTTTACCGACTTCAGAAGAATGGAAGGCTGAATCAACTTTGAGCCAGTCAGGATTGAACTCCTGGATGTGGGCAGAGCTATGAAAACCAATGCACCACTGCCCCATCATGATTCCTAAATAAAATTCTTTCCTCTTAGAATCAAGGACGTTGGTCCAGGTGTTCGAAATGTGGAGACTGAGGTCACCTAGCAACTGGACTACATGCTGATTGGACCATGTGACTGATGACTCTGGGGGGAAGGGACAAATTACTTTTAATTGGGTATAAAACTGGCAGGAACTTAGAGCTGGTTTTCCACCAAGAAAATGCCAATTTGATATATCCCAATAAAATGTTCTTTGAGCAATATGCCTGCTTCGGAGTTCTTATTGAATGGGATGTATTACTTGGAACCAGTGGTGGGATTCAAATTTTTTTACTACGGGTTCTGTGGGCATGGCTTGGTGGGTGTGGCAGAGGAAGGATACTGGAAAAAGTCCAGTCAGAGGTAGTATTTGCCGGTTCTCTGAACTACTCAAAATTTCCACTACCGGTTCTCCAGAACTGGTCAGAACCTGTTGAATACCCACCTCTGCTTGGAACCTTGACAGCAGCACTAGTACAGCTGACTATTCTGGCTATGCAATACTGCAGATGTTTCAACAAGTCCTAAGAAATACCTAGCAGATATTTTAATATGCTTTCCAGCAAACCACATAGTGCTGTATTGTACTCCATAGTCTAGTGAAAAGTATTACTGGAGGAAAGGACATATCAATTCAAGATTGAATCGTGATGGCCTGTTTTCTGCTTTTGAGCGTAGATGTTACAAGGTACTAACACTCTGGATCCCCTACTTAGCTTGACTTATATAAACCACAAGTTCTTATTCCAGTTTAGAGCTTCACCTCTCTTGGTTTTTTCAGGCTTAAGACTATAGGCTTCAATTTATGCACAGATCAACAAAGCTTTTCTTAGTATCTCGCTCCCAGTAAAACAGGATAGGTATCACATGTATCCTTTCCCCGCTCACTCTAGGATCTCTGCCAAGAGGTCCTATAAAGTGGTAATGCATGTGGTGGTGGGGATGACTTCATTCAGTCCTCTGGGAATAACTGTAGCCAGTTCATTGAAGACTAATTAAGCACACACTAGTCAGATAAAACTCTGCTGAAGGTTGCAAGGAGCCGCATCAGCTTTATTCTTACTTCCTCAATTAAACAGAGATGCAAATCCAACAGAGCTGTAATTGGAGTCAGATGCGTTCATTCAACAGCGTACATTGGGTCTATTGTCCGATTGTGTATCTCCTCAGCAGGAACAGTTTGGTTCCTACTGTTAGATTTAATGGGATAGTTTCTACAGGGCACAGAGTCAGACAAACAATGGAGACTCCATTTGCTGAACAGAGTGCCAAGAATGTGATCATCCAAGATGAATCTCACCAAGCTAGGAACAATGAAAACGAAAAGGCAACCAACTGAAGCTCAAAAATATGATGCTTGTGAATGGTTGCTTTCACTCCCTAAAGATACTGAATGTCATCTGACTACAGAATGGAAATTTCAAAATAGAGAAAAAATGGATTCTCAAGGATGTCAAAATATTTTTATGATAAAGAATTACTCAAAATCACAGGAACAGATGCTCAACCAGGAGTTCATGAAAAATATCACAGTATCTAACAATATTGTAGAATTAACAAACAATATCACAAGAATTATCATAAATTCTCCCAAAGGTAAATTTCTTTGCAAATAAGGATACAGCTTACACATTCAAAATTGCATTAAAATATATTCAGGCAGACGATAAAGGGTTCAAGAAAATAAATAAGGAAAAACATATTTTTACATTTATTGTTTATCAATTTGAAAATATAAATATATCACAAGCAAGACGCAAGGTGACAGATAAAACCACATTTATTATGATTGCCCAGAGAACTCAATTTGAAATTCCTAGTTGAATGACAATAATTAATATTTATTTATTTATCAAGTAAATAAATATTGCCCATCTCATTCTCAGATATTTATTTATTTATTTATTTATTGGACTTGTATGCCACTCCATCTCCGAAGACTCGGGGTGGCTCACAACTAAAAACAATGACAATAAATAATTAAAAAGAGATTAAACCAATTCACAAGCCCAAAAAGTTCCAAACTAAAATTTACAATAATTAAAATAATTTAAAAACCCATCCCCCCCCAGGGAAGGGTCACAGCCTGGATTGGTCGAACAACCAGGTCTTCAAATCATGGCGGAAGGTGCGGAGGTCAGGGGCCAGGCGGAGCCCCAGGGGGAGTTGGTTCCAGAGGTCAGGGGCCACGACAGAATAGGCTCATCGCCAGGGGACCGCCAGCTGGCATTGGCCTGCCGACGGGAGCCCCAGAGTCCTTGCCTGTGTGCTCGCACAGGGCAGTTGGCACTCGATATCGGCAGGAGTCGCTCCCTTAAATATTGAGGACCCATGTTGTGAAGGACTTTGTATGTTAAAACTAAAGATATGTCCACCACATTAATGTCTATGCAAAAGGACTAGAAATTTTTCAATGTACTACCAGTTTTACAAAAGCAATTCAGATGGTAGGAAGAATCCAGAAAATTATAAAGCAGGTAGCTTGTGAGACTGTCCTGGATAATTATAAGGAAAACTTTGGCTGTTCTTACACTTCTTTATGCTTACTAATATTACTAATATTTTCAAAGAACAATTAACATGGTTTATATAAAGTTAACTCCTGCTTCGTTCATTTTCAGAATTCTTAAAGAATATCAATAAGCATGTGAGTACACTTATCTAGTAAACATGATTTATCTGGATTTTCAAAGGGTTTTGAAAGGGAAATGTTCACCAAAGAATTCTGAGAAAAATTAGTAATATAGAGCTATGTGGAAAAGGAGATTGATTAAACATTTGAGCATAGATAGGGGAAAGTTAAGATTGGTTATATCAAGTCAGCTTTGCTTAGACTTAGAATAACTTTATTGTCACTTTGAATGTATACTAATTGGCATACATTAAAATGGAATTTTGTTGCATACAGCTCTCACATGGTCTCCACCTCTAGTATACGTTACATAAACGTGACTAAATAAATACATACAAAATTATGCATATACTCACATATATTATATGACACGGAGAAAGTTCACCTATGCAATATTAGCTCAGGAAGTTAAGCAAGATTGGACCTTCTTACTTCTTTGATGAGAAACTACAAGGCAATACCAAGGCTGTAAGTTGGAAGTTACCAAGATTGGGAAGTTGGAAAGGGAAATCAAGGAAGAAGGGGAGAAGGATGTGGCAGCAATGTGAAACTATTCCTTGTCCGCCAAACAATTATACAAACATTGAGCTTAATATAAAAGATTTTATATTTTTTCTTTTAAAAATGAATAAATATGAATTCTAAATAAATCTCTCCATACTTTAGGAATAATTAATGGCACATGTACAATGATACATACTGCATCAAATATCCTACTTTCAAAAATATATTGATGATCACTGAATTACTAATAACTGACTGCTGTCAGTTATTGTCAATTGACAACTGACAATTGCTGTAGAAAAGGCAATTCCACACTGGGAACATAAGGAAAAGAATACATAAAACTGCAAACTTTGTAAAACTTTTAATTTATACTAATGTATGAATGTTGAATGCAACATTAATACTTTCACTGTTGTAAGTTGGCACTACAGAGATACTAAAAGCTCTGATATATTCTTTGGCATACAATGTTCCTTCAATGCTGAAACATTGGCATACAATGTTCTTTCATTTACTGGAAAGCTGTGAGAAACGTTGTCTTCCTGTTGATTGCAAAATGAAAGCATGCAGTGAGAGGCAGCAGCACATTATAAGCATGATTGAATTTTTGTTTGCCAAAGGAATCAATGGAAATGCAATGCTTAATGCAGGTTGTTTATGGTGATAACTGTATTGACATGAATAGCATGCACTTCTAGGCTCAACACTGTAAAGATGACTAGTTGGGAAGAGCTAATTTGTGTGATCAAAAACAAAGTGGATCACTTGGGAAAAATTGGTGAGTTTTTGAGAAAGGCAGGTGAACTGATTAAGGATAATCAACAAGCCACGTAAGTAGAAATTGCTATCAAGTTTGACATTTCCTTGAAACATGTAAGTCACTTTAGTGAGATGTTCTTCAACATGGGAAAGTTGGTGCTAAATGGACTTATACAATGACAACAGATGAAAGCCTCAAGAATTGAAATCTGGCAGCAGCCATTGTCATAGAATAGTGAAAAGTTTCTTCACAGCATCATCATAGCCAATAAAAGTGCCAAGAATAACAAAAGCAGTCATAATTTTAAATTCTGCCCAGGATCCAGCTTACTTTTATAATTCCAAAAATTGACCAAATGATAATCTTTATATAAATATTATCTAAGTTTTGTTACAAAATAATTGTTCTAGAAATGATAATATTTGTATATACCTAGCCTATTCCATCATTTGAAGTGCTTCTACTGGATGCTCTATATATATTTAACTGCTGTTAGTTAGAAGTAACTTATATTATAAATGTATAGGATCCAGCACTATTTCTTTTAAAAGAAGGAGAGCAACAGTGGGATTCAGTTGTTTCCTTAACTATTATAGAATAAACAATTTAAGAATATTTCAGAACATAAATTATTATGTACTTGTGATACGACCCAAAGAGTCTTGACTTCTCTAACAGTAAATGGTCAGAGTATGTTTTATGTAACTTATATGGCATCAGATACTTCTTTTTTATGCAGAAAGTAAAATTATTTTCTCTTCATTTTTTTTGTTTCTATCCTGCCTTTATTATTTTTACAAATAACTTAAGATGGTAAACATATCCATAGTTTCCTCCTCCTTATTTTCCCAACAACAACAACAACAACTCCGAGAGGTGAATTGGGTTGAGAGAGCACAGTGATTGGCTCAGGGTGACCCAGCTGTCTTTCATGGTTAAGGTAGGATTGGAACTCACTGTCTTCTTTGTAGCTTGATGGCACAGTAGTTAGAGTGCAGTACTGCAGGCTACTTCTGCTAACTGCCAGCTGCCTGCAGTTTGGCCGTTCAAATCTCTCCAGGCTCAAGGTTGACTCAGCCTTCGATCCTTCCAAGGTGGGTAAAATGAGGACCCAAATTGTTGGGGGCAATATGCTGACTCTGTAAAACTGCTTAGAGAGGGCTGTAAAGCACTATAAAGCGGTATATAAGTCTAAGTGCTTTTGCTATTGCTATTGCAAGGCTTAAAAAAGGGTTTCACTTGATAACTTTGGTCTGGTCCAGGGAAGTACGAATAACCTCCTAAACAAAAGCAAGAGACACCTTCCTCGGTCATTTGCTCCCTGTAGTCCAAAACAGCTGATCTCTTTGCGCATAGCAAAATTGATATTCTTTGCAAATTCAACATCAGATCCAATCAATTGGATCAGGATTTGTCTGTGTTCCCTGGAATCCCAGAGTTCCATGAGAACTTGATGGGGGATCCATGAAAATTCAAGGCAAAAATTCCCTTCACTGAAACACAGCCAATGTCCTGTGGATCACTGGAACGTTGCCTCACGTTTCCAGGTTTGGAGGCTTTTTTAAAACTTTCAGACTCTACATACAGCCTGAAGAATTTTGAAAACCTCTGTGTGAGACAGCTAGCAATAGCAATTGAGACAGTTCCTTAATTGTAAATCTAGAGGTAAAAGCCCATCCAAAGACTGCAGTTTGGCAACGAAGGCCCAGGTAGGTTTATCCACTCTGATCCCTTTAAACTCTGGGTTCTCCTTCAGGAAAGACTGTTGCTTAGCTTAGATTTGACTGTATAACTTAACAGAATAGAACAGTATGGCAAAGCTCTTTAGCTACTACTTTTGCTCCTAAATAATGATGATAAAATCATTATCTCTACGTTAGACTATCATGTTTTGAGAGCAGTGAATGTGATGAGCATGGAATGAATAGTGGCTTATCTCTGTCTGGAGCCAGTTGTGGGTGCTACAATCACATTTAAAACCAGACCGCAGACTCTCAACAGGATGAATTAATATTTATCTTTGTCTACCATTTATCTGTTTTATCTGCCCTCATTGGCACTGGAAACTCATTTTTTAAAAAAATCCAGTTTTGCCCTGCTGCACTTGTTGACAGCCTTAAGGGTGTGATTAGGTGATTGTGATGTAAAGAACTTTATTTGGATCTAGAAGAGAGACATTTACAAGCATTAGACTAAATTGCTGTAGAAAACATGCAGAGAATTTAAGTTTTAATATTCCTTTGTGTTAAAAAGAAACCTCACCGTATATTTTTATGAATCCCTTGAAGATAATTATTTTATTTCAGTCCTTTTCTCTATATTGTATATTTGTAAGAAGATTTTTAGAGTAGCAAGTCACTCAAAAAGAATGATTGATCCCACCTGACAGCTGAAGTTGGATGGACTATGGCATAACTTCATAGAACTGCCTACATAGAGTGAGAATTCTCTTAAATCAAACTATTTTACTCAATCCAGCTCTGGGTGCTTTGGCTCTTCAAATCTCAAAGCTCTCCCAACTCTGCTAAAGATCAATTGGATGTCACAAAAAATGAATAGAAATGTCCTCCTTTAAAAAGCAGAATTAACTACTAAGAATAAGCTGTTAAAACCCTTTTAGAAAGCTGTTTAAAAATACAAGACATTGTTATGGACAATCATTCATCTTCTGTCATATTTTAAGTCCCACCAATCATTCTCTAAAAGAAAGTGGGGTCCATCAAAATAGAAAAAAAAACTTTTCTGAGAAAGACATAAATATATTTTATAGACCTTCTGTTATTCTACTTATAAGTTACTATAACTTGTAAGGTCATTAAATATTTCAGTAACACTGTTGACAATCAGTTTTACTGCATAGCTATAAAACAGATATAATGTAATAACCCAAGAAAATGTGATACTAATTCGGCGTCATTAGTGAAAACCTTGTGGTTGTATTTTACTGAAAGGCACCTCAATTTTAAGACTAGAATTTGAAACATTGACCCAAAAAGCTGCTTTGAATTGAAATTTTGTTTTAGCATTCCTTTCTTTTAGAGTTAAGTTGGGGGGGGTGTGTGTGTGCATGTGTGTATTTTCAAGTGCATTTGCTGTTTTTAACCCACAAAATAACTAATAGTAGATAGTTATTTTAATATTAGAGCACTTGGAAATTTAATATAGCTGCTTCCTCTTACATTGTAAGAAACAACTTTGCTTTTTACCAGGGTGAATGAATGGATCCATCATCTGCTGCTATCGTATTCAAGGATCATCTGCAGCTTTTTAAAAACAAAGCATTTTAAATTATCTTATGTTTAGTCTGATTAGCTGAAATAACCTATGCAATGTAACAGTTGTTCTTCCTATTTCATCTGAAGTATAATTAAATCCACCATATGTATTTGCAAATTTGCAAGGAAGGGGACTTTGCTTTGATGAAGGGATGAATGAGACTTTGAAGGAGGCTGACAAAGTCAAGGGCCAGCTCCCTTCTAGGAGCGAAAAGAAGCAGCCAAGTTCCTTCAGCTTTGCACCAGCTCCTCATCTTCACCACAGCATTTATAGAAGCCAGAAAAAGCTTCTCCAGCTTTTATAAGTGCTGGAACACAAAGTGTAAGTGATCGAGGAAGAGAAAAGGGAAGAAGTAGAAGATAATTCAGCCTGCAAAGGATTTTGGAAAACGCAATATTTTCTGCTAATCAAAGAATACACCAATATGTGTTACTATGTCAGAGATTTTGTGATATATATTTTAGTGGTTATATTGTAGTTAGTGAATCAGTGACTATTGATGTATATGAAATATCAGCTAGATTCCCCCCCCCCATTTTTATGTATATATTAAATTATAATGTAGGTTCCCTACCATTTTTACTCTTTTTCTACTTTTGTTAGTTTTTTTTCCTAAGGTTTTTTTGGGGGGGTTTGGTTTGGTTTGGTTTCCATTTTAAAGATTTAAAATAGAAAAGATTGTTTAAAGATTGTTTTGTTAATTATGTATTTTAAGAATATATTTTTTTAAAAAGGAAAAACCAACTTTTGAGGGAGGCAATGTTTTTTGTTAAGACACCAGGTTACCTCCTTCCCTCTGTGAAAAGGATTATATTGTTTCTGATGTGTGAAGTTTGTCAATGCCCACTTAATTTCCCTCACAACAGCAGCAAAATATGCTGACATAATTTATGGTGTCTGAAGGATTACACTCTGATCTACTTCAGTAGCAATTTGGGCACCCATCTTGTCTTTGAGGCTTTACTGCAGGGTTAAGATCAGGGATGGGATCTGACCGGTATAACTACCGGTTCTGTTGCTTTGTGTTGCATGCGCATGTGCGCGAGTGGCGCAAGTGCAATTTACGAACTGCTGAGCTGCCTGGACAGCTGAGCAGTGCTGTGTGCAAGTGCGCAGCGGTTGGAAAAGCCCTTTTTTCCTGCTTTTTCAACCACAGCTGTGTCGCGCAAAGCAGCTGCGGTTGAAAACTCAGGAAATAAAGGTCAGGTAAGAGCCCGGGCAGGCGGGTGGGCCAAAACAGCAGCAAACATAGAACCGGTTCTATGTATGCTCTCTGTTTGCTGCTCTTCAGAGCAACTGGTTCTACAGAAGTGGACAGAACCGGTAGAATCCCACTCCTTGTTAAGATTGGTTGGTTCCTTTCTTCATCATCTTCAAACAACTGTGAATCTAAAAAGGTCTCAACATTATAGACTTGCTCTTTTGGGGGAATGCAAGTTCATCCAAAACTATTATGGGGAAAAGTCCAATGAGTTTAGGTAAACAGTAACTCCAACTTGTTATTCAGATTCCGTTTGAGCTTTCTTTACTCCACTAACACCCTCACAGCCATCAGACCAGTGGTGGGATTCAAAAATTTTACTACCAGTTCTGTGGGCATGGCTTGGTGGGTGTGGCAGGGGAAGGATGCTGTAAAATATCCAGTCAAAGGTGGTATTTGCCGGTTCTCTGAACTACTCAAAATTTCCGCTACCGGTTCTCCAGAACTGGTCAGAACCTGCTGAATACCACCTCTGCATCAGACCTAGTCAGAACCACAGCAAGGGGTTGGACCAAGGGGCCACACTCCTTACCTTCAGGTGCCAAACTGTAGTTTTGCAACATGTTTGTGATCTGCGGCATAGTCAGTATCAGATTTTATGAAGACTATCTTTCCTATTAGCAGTCTGTTTCCCATAAACTCAGGCCCAGTTTTCCCATTCTTTCAGATGCCAGATTACTTCCAACTTTCCTTTCTCCTATAATTAGTATATCTTTTGTGTGTTTTGTCCATTGTTTTAACAAGGTGCTGTAGGTTCCCATTCAGCATTAACTTACTCTCTGTTATCAGTTAGTGAACCATACACTTAAATCCCCACAAACTGATTGGCTTGCCTTGGATTTGTACTAAGGTTCTTTTATCTTTGAGTGAGGGGTATCTGAGTACTGACTTCATGCTCTTTTCTTAAAAATAATGTCTACTCTAATTTTTTTATGATTTTCTTGTGCTCATTAAAAGATCTGAACTCTTCAGATGTGAAGTCACCCATTTCAGTCCATTTCAATTCATTGATTCCCAGAATATCAGTGTTTAATCTTGATGTTTCTGTTTTGACAACCAGTTTACTTTGGTTCGTGGGTCTCACATTCCACATAGCAATGATAGCCACATCTTTGCAGCACTGATTTTTTTTCCTTTGCCTTCCCTCCCCTCTTAAAGGCTTTCATGTGTTCATGAATGGAATATCCCTGTAAGTTTTGTTTGAAATCTCCAGAAAGTAACATTAAAACTCTCCCAGTTCTTGCCAACTCTTTATTTTAGAGCAAGTAAATATAAAACACAACACTGACCTAGCTTCAATCATAAATTTAAATTTAATTAAAACTAATGCAAGGTTGCTTTGCCAAAAGAAAATATCATTTATCTGTACATTGGATTAATATGATGTAATGAAGGGGTTATCTCTCTTTGTCACAAGAAAATAAATGTTCTCTTTATACTGAAGTATTAAAAACCACAAAGTGTTTACCTTAGTCAAAAGAAAATTATATTTCTTCCCACATAAGAAGAATCTAACACAATGAAGATACTGTTCATCTCAGTCCAAAGAAAATGTTACCCCAGTTCAGCAGCCTACACTGGCAACCATCCAAAGACTCGACACATCAAGGGGTCCTTCCTGGGTGGGTCAAATTTTGGCATGCACAAACAAATGGTCCAGGTGCTACTTCTTTTGAACATGCATTGCATGGAAGTATAGAGAGGCAGGGCTGGGATTGCCCAGTCATGCCCACAATTTTGACATTGTTGATCTCCCTTGAAGATGGCCCTGACCTCACCTCCCTCTAGTTGCTCCCACATCTTGTTTCTCTTCAGTATTCACCTCTTCCTAATTCTTTCCAAAGGAGCAGGGGAAAATACCTCCAATAATTATAGCAGAGGAACCTTATATACCTCCTGCCCACTGGAATGTGTCCATCATGACCAAGAGTTAACCTGTTTTGGTGAATTGAACTGTAGAATTGACTTCTCAACTTTCCTTTCTCCTATCTGCATATTTGGGGAGGTTTATCGATTCTCCCTATCTCATGCACTCATGGCACCGGTAGAGAGACACAGTGCTAGAAAAGAAAAGAGGACAAGAGAGAAAGCATCTTGGCTGAAACATTTTTAAATGTGTGGGAGTGGAGTTGGGGGTGAGTGGGGACTGGAATTAGAATCACAAGAGTCAGAAGAGGCCTTGAAAGCAATCAAACCTCACCAGGTAGTTAGTGAAGAAGCCACTAAATTACCTTTGACATGTGACCATCCAGTCTTTGTTTGGAGACCTCACTGAAGACTTGTAGGGAAAGAGAAGTCACTATTTCATGTGGCAGCCTGTTCCACAGTCTAGCACCTCATGCAGTCAGAAACGTTCTTCTGATATCCAGCCCGAATCTCCTTCCTGTAATTTTAATTCATTGATTTGGTCCTGTCCTTTGGGGCAAAAGAAAATAAATCTACTTTTTTTCTGAGTGAAAATCTTTCAGATATTTGAAGTCTATCACATCTCCTCTCAGTCATCACATCTATAAGCTAAACATAGCCAGATTGTTTCACCATTCCTGGTTAGGGTTGTTTCCAGATTCTTCACAATCTTATAATTTCTTACTATCCTTTTTGAACTTTGGTATCCAAAACTGAATATAGTACTCCAACAGAGGTTCAATCAAGGCAAAGGAGAGTGAAACAATTATTTCCTGTGATTAGAACTTTATGCTCCTGGTAATAATGTCAAGCCAACATTTGCCTTTTTAGAAGCTGCATCACATATCTGATCCCATTTAATTTAGGGTCAAACAAGGACACCCTGTTCCTTTTATATCTACTACCAAACATGCCAAGACATGTTTTCTTACCCTATTCCAGTGATGGCGAACCTTTTAGAGACCGAATTCCCAAACTGCAACCCAAAACCCACTTATATTTATCACAAAGTGCCAACACGGAAATTTAATCTGAATATGGAGGTTTGCTACCTAAAATAATGATAAATAAGGCAGAGTTCAGCTAATTCTTCTAAGAAAAATGTGATAAATGCACTTTTATGCCTTTTCATTTTTTTCTGCTTTTGAATATTACGTTTAGCAACAATAAAAAAGAAAACCTTTTGTAATATCATTTTTCTTTCCCTCCCTCTCTCTCCCCTTTCTCTTTCCCTCCCTCTCTCTTTCCCTCCATCCTGTCTCTCTTCCCCTCTTTCTTTCTCTTTCCCTGCCTCTCTTTCTCTCTCTCTTTCCTTCCCTCTCTGTCTCTCTGCCTCTCTCTGTTTTTCTCTCTCTCCCTTCGTCTCTTCTCTTTCCCTCTCTTTCCCCCTCTTTCTCTCTCCCCCCCAAGGGAAGGAACCCCTGAACTGGTGCTGGGTGGTGGGAATCTGACATCCAGAGGCAGACAAGCCCAGGAGCAGCACACCCACGCTCAGCTGGTCGGTGGAGAGCTGAAGATCATTTGGCTGGCAGGAGGCGGGCAGCACTGGCAGCTCTGCAGGAAAAGCAACTGACATCCGGGAGATGAGATGGCTCTGTATTGTAATGGACTCCAGGAGGAGGGGACCCCGTCTCCCCCATTGTGAAGTGCACTAAATTTCACTGTGCTGCACAAGAGCAGTGGGCAGGCCATGGAGAAAGCAATAGCAAATGTACCATGATGAAGGCTGTTTTACGCATTTTTTTTAGTTCCACAAACTTTTGTTTCTCTGCAAATGGCGGCGAGAAACATGATGAAGAAACTTAATGGAGCCGGACTGGGGTGACAGCATGCGTGCCCACAGAGAGGGTTCTGAGTGCCACCTCTGGCACATGTGCCATAGGTTTGCCAACACTGCCCTATTCTGTATAGTAACTTCAAAACTGCAGGGTCCCAATCATTGCCTGCTAATTGGACCCTTGTGGTTCAATTGTAATTGATAGAAGATAGAACAAAACAGAAATAAAGAAAGAGCAGAAAATAGAGAGGACTTGGCTTTTCAAAGACTAAGATCACTCTCCGACAGCAACCCACTCACAGGTTTTGAGTAAATGTTGATTATTCTTCCTGTGTTATTTCACTTTCTCTGCATCTTTCTTATGCTGGCTATTAGCAGCCTCAGCGTGTAAAACTTATATGACACTTTACCTTTTCTGCAGAGACTGAAAAGCTGGAATCACTCATTGTTAGTTTTAAAAAGAGAGTGAACAACCATTTGTTTGGAATGGTTCGTTTGGAACTGCTTCATTTAAGGACCAAGTTGCCCGTCCCAATTATGGTTGTTAAACAAGGACTGCCTATAGAGATTTTTGGGGCAGCCTTTCCAGCCCTGCCAGTTGTCAAGACAGAAAGGAAACACAGAAGGCTGAGAAAACTGGACAGAAGCCTAGAAGGGCGGAGAGTTTTCCAGGGTCCCTTTTGTTGAAAACAGCTTGTTGCTTTCAAGGATGTGGCAGTCAGCCAGAAATGGAAACCACTGTACTGCTGCCTTGTGTCACAAGGGTAAATCTGCATAAGGCATATGGAACAAGGACTTCCCTCATTGTTGCAAGGATGCGATTTGGAATGCCATGTATTGTTTTCTTCTTCTTCTTGGTTTCCATTTCCATTCTCTAGCATAATAAATGGAAACTTTCAGCTTTTCATTAGGTGTTTGGATTTCCCAGCAAACTATGATGAATTCAGCTTGAGTGGAAATTGCTGTAGGAGAAATTTCTCTAGAGGGAGCTATAGCAATTTGTGAGGCAGTTTGTAACGGTGTTCAAATGTGGACAGTTGCTTGAACCCTATAAAAAGCTGCTCATAATACTTTCGGATAATTTCACTAGGGTCTTGTTTTTAGGTGCTAATTTTAACATAATCAGAGCCCAAAGAAACCTCTTGCCGTTGACACTGAACAAGCCAGTGCAATGTTCTGCAAGGTCCCCAGGTTCCAAGTGCATCTATTTAGGCAAGTCTGATCTACAATTAAAACAGCGGGAAGAACTTAATTAAATTTCACTTATGTTGGATCATAAATATGAAAGGTAGCTTTGTAATATCCTTTTAAATTTTAGTAAATTCTGACTTAGTTTAGGAAATAGCAAAATCCTATTGTGAAAGTCACAGGGTTCCATGGAGCACACAGGATCAAATCTGATCATCAGCACCCAAAACCTGACATGTGAGTTCCGAGTCACTCATCATCAAGGTATTTCTGAGAGGAGCAAACATGTTGCTTGTGGTGTCAACTGAAGCCAGTGATACAGCAGGTGGTGGAATGAGACTTTTAAAACACCGAGGGATCAGTTCTGTGTTCTAGAATATCCTGACAATTCTCCAGTTCCAATATAATCAGGCTATGCTGCATCTGTTGCATACAAATTGAAAACTATTAAGCAACTGATAATAAGGGGATCTTTTAAGCCATCAAGACCACCTTTCCTTTTCAAGGACCTGGGAACAGGGAGCCAGCAGCTGGGGTGAGGCAGGAGTTCCTGCCGATGGACAATCTGCCTGCAAATTCAGCAACATTTCAGCACTGCAAAAAGAAAGATGTGTTTTCCCAGTTTGAGTTACACTGCAATTAAATGAGAAATAAATCAGCTCAGTTACCAAAGAGATGACTGGGGGATAACACTGAGCACTGATTCTGGGAATCATGCAAAAGAAAAAAGAATGTATGAAAAACCTATTAGCCACTGGGTGACACAGATACCATTAAGATATATGCATTTCCAGGAAAAACAATTTCAAATGGCAGATGCTGCAATAGAGGTGGTCCACTTCTTGACTCATACTAGATGGTGTTTTTTTTTTATAAAAAGGGGAGTATCAAAGCAAACACACACTGTCAGAACAGGAGGGCAGACTCTATGGAAGGCAGGCACTCTCTCAAAGAGGCAAGTTGTTAGGATGAATGTCAAAATCCTTTTCTTTTCTCTTTCCCCTGCCCTACCCGTTTTGGCTCTAGAGATTAGTTCAACTAGTTTTAAACCAGGGTTCTTGGTTTCCCTCTTCAGATTGTTACTATTATGTTGTAATAATTTACTAGAATTATGTGCAGATATGCCACTATGTATGTGCAGCTCTCCTGCTTACTCTTTTGTATACACTGGGGAGTATTTGTGATTTTAAAAAAATATATACTCATAATGCTGAGTGTTTGAGGTATCAAGAAATCTTAGGGCTCCAAAGGTAGCTTCTAAGAGCACTTCCAAGCCTCCCTAATATCTTATATAAAAATCAGTTTTACCTCATAAGCAGTGTTTATTTTTGTAAGTTCCATGCTGATATGCAAACACTATTAACCTTAGGTCAAAGTTGGCCTTATTCTGTATGGTTTTTATTGTTCATGATCTATAGGCAAATGTATTAACTTTGGCATTTGTGTGCTCTGGATAATCTAGAGTTTCCAACACTGAATCTAATTACTCACTGCTTTTTTGCTGACTCCAGCTTCCTAACAGATGAATATCCTCCTTACCAAGACCATCAAGAGTCCACTAATTGCAAATTAATTTTGTAAAAACTCTGTACTCCCCCAAAATACAATCCATTTATAAAATTACTAGTAGTGTACTCCCCCTGCACACACAACTGATATACGTTTTCTACATTTGGTGCATTTAAAAAAAGACTTTCAAGAAGCATGTAGGAGGGGGACTGCAGGGGGAACCCTATAAAATAGGTTTAGGAAGCCTTCATTAATGATTGGGCCCTGCATTCCAAGCAACCATGTCAGGTGGCATCTCTGTAATGAGGAGGTGGAGCTTTCTGGCATTTCCCCATTCAGATGCCTTTCCCATGAATATTTTGCTATGCAGGGTAGCTAGTAGTAATAGCAGTGCTGAGGAATGAAGGAAGATCATCTTTCAGTCGAAAGCTTCATAGCAGTTATTATAATGGGTGGAGGTGGCTAGAAGCTTAGGGAGAAAAGATAAAAATCCCCTCCAATGTAAAAACAGATGCAATCTTCCTTTCCATCACTTGCACATTTGCAAATGTAGAGAGAGGCCTTTTCATCTAAAGCAGGTAAGTGCCTATGGCCCCCTTCATGAACAGTAGATTAAATGGATAAATATGATGCATTAGGCTACAGGGAGTCAACTGCTTTTATGTTGTCTGCACTCTCTGCTCTGCTTTCCCTCAGAAACCCAGAAAGTAATTATGGCTGTGAAAAGAAAGATGCAATGGAGTTAACAAGTTCATAAGAGGAAGGCAATAAAGTTGAAGGATAAGTCTTATGGAAAGTAGATGAATTTTGTCAATTTCTGCATTGGTCATGGAGACAAATACTTTTTGGAAAACCAATCTCAGTATACAACTCAAAATAGATTTTTTGAAAAGATTTTATTGACACCATTTTTCAAGGGATGTTTACTTACAGTAGTTGGGGGGAGGGCCAGGGTTAAAATTTCAAGATGATGAGTGAAACCCTGCCCCCTTTTTATGTGCAGTCACCCCTAACAATAAAAAAAATGAGGTTACACTTTTAAATCTGTCATGATATACTGTATGAAGCTATTCATTGCATTTTTTTCAGCATTAGGAACTGAACCACTGACTCAGCTTCACATTAGAATATTATTTATTTTAAAAAAAGAATATTATTTATTCTAAAAAATTAATGTTCAAACTAAAGTTGTCAGTCTGAAACCAGTAACCTGAAACAGCCCAGGTTGTTTTTGCAATACTGAGATGAGACCCTAATCTAAAAATTCCATCTCCCTTTTTTCCCACAGAAAAGTCATCAGTCCTAGGACAAGTAGTGAGGTCCATCTTTTATCTGGGGTTCAGGGCTCAGGAAATTGAACTGTGGGGAACTGTGGAGACCTGCACTGACCCATCTTATCCTCCTTTGGGCTGCCAACACAGCTACTCACTGGCGATCACCGATGAAGGCAGCATCTGGGGGGCCCTAGAGAGAGAGCCTTCCTTGGAGGACATGGATCTCATTTATGAAGAGAGGAAAGTTCAGACCCAAAGCATAATATTTTTGCATCTCATCTGATTTCAATTTCAACAGCTGCTTTAAGCCAGCTTGCTGCTTGCTGTTGTGTTTTGAGTAATGTGGAGACAGCAGGGCGGCAGAGTAAGAGGCCTCGGCAAATGCTGGCATACAACTTCAACAGACTGTGGTGGAAACTGATCAGCTACCCTCCCACTCCCCAAAGAGAAACCATGCTGTTTTGCGTGATGCCCTCTCTTGACTTTACATTGCACCATGTAGATACTTGTACTGGGATATATTGTGTACAAAGATGCTAAAGAGCAGACTTGACAGTCCAAACCTGGCTTGATTTATCAAATGGGAGAAAATAGCCTGTTTTGACACTCAAAATTTGGAGGCTGAGTCAGAGCCAGGTCAAATCCCAGATGCATCTAGGCTGTGTCTAACTCAAGAGGTTTTGATCAGATCTCTGTCAAATATCCAAAGTAGCAAAGTAGTATCCTGATTTACCTCTTTTTCCCTCCTTCCATTCAATCATATCCAATTCTCAGGGATTACTTGGACAAGTCCCTGCAGTTTTCTTGGCAGTTTTTCAGAAATGGTTTGTCACTGCCTCCTTCCTGGAGCTGAGACAATGAGTAGCCTAGTCACTCAACTAATTTCATGCCCAAGGTGGGACTAGAACTCACGGTCTCCAGGTATCTAGCCTGATGCCTTAACCACTACACCAATGTGGCTCTCAAACAAGCAGATTCAAATGCAAGTAGCTTTACTGAATCAAAACAGCAGTCACCTTTCTCCTTTTTCCCCTGGCTGTCAGTAACAGAACACATTGGAGCAAAACAAAATGGCTCTATCCCGTGTGGCTCCGTTCCAGTCAGACTTTTGTGATAGCTACAGCTAGTTAGGGGCATGGCTTCCACAAGCAGACCAGTTATTCCAGGATCTTTTTTCTTCCTCTGAATATTTTTCTTTTTCTTTCTATTTCTTTCTCTCTTTCCTCTCCTTCTCCCCTTCCTCCTTTCTCCCCTCCTCCTTCTTCATAGCATTATTCCTGTGCTATGGCAGGGTCTGCTTGTCAGCAAAGCTGTCTCCATTTGGGTCGATCAAAACCAAACAACACAGCCATTTTTTCTAATGCAACTATTGCTAGATTTCTTGTTGCCGCTGTTACATTCTGATCAAATGTGTATGGTCACTTCCTCTTGTCATTTTGATTTCCACTTTTTCAATATGTGATTATCACTGATCACTGAAGGTCTTTCCAACTTTGCTTTGAAAAGAGCTATGCTGTTTTTTGTGAGTGTATTTTCCCCCAACTTGGTTTTCATATCCTTTTTCAAGTTATTAATAAACTTCCTGCATTGCTAGAGCTGGTCCAATGCATTTTGCTTCCTTAAGTGATTCTTTGCCTCAGAGTTGTATAATATCTAAGGCTGATGATGGTATTTGAGCCTGAGACTAAACATTCACACAACTTCCTACTCTCCTCAGTAAAAAATAACCATAAACAACATTGTATTTTTCTTTGAGGACATTCAAAATAGACAGCTTGAGATTGCTTTCTACTGTAAAATTTACATCTGTTTTTTATAACCAATTCATAAAATTATTTTATGCTACCTGTATGACCACTTCTGCCCAGGTTCAGTCAAAACCAAGAGATTACATCAAGTCCCTGAGTAGAACATTCTCTTGTAAGTTTTGCTGACTCTTGCAGAACTTGTGATGTAAATGTATCAGTGTATTAATATTTATTCTATGAAGTTATTGAGTAATTGCAAAAGAAAATATTATCACTTGTCTGTACTCACTGTCCCTCAGCTAACAAAGTTCACACACTGGGCTCTGTTTGAAATGATCCCCCCTCTATGCCCTCTGATAAAGTTGGCCTATGAACTGAGAATGGAAGACTCATTTTGCTTCAAGGTACATAGGTACAACCCTTAATCTATTATTTATCATGTTGTTCTGTTGTTGCAAAAATAGTTTTTAATATTTTAATGTTCGTGCATCTTCTCCTTTTACCAAGCAATCATTTTAATTATTTCCCTGTGTTATATCCATACATGCACTGTTGCATCCCACTCCCAACAAATATGAGTAATATCAACATTATTATCAATATTTGATAGTTGTTCCATAGGTTGAAATTATTCCATGTTGGAGGATTTTTAGGTGCAGTTCGCCATCTAGTGGAAAATAGTTCCAAGCAATTATTGTTCAGAATAAAAAAGGAAAACTTGAGAGAAGTTGGAATATTGGTATACAGGGACACTTCAGCTTATGACCATTCATTTAACACCTGTTTGAAATTTTAAAAAGGTGCTGAAAAAGTGACTTCAATCAGTCCTCACACTTACGACCATCGCAGCATCCCAGGTTATGTGACTGCCGTTTGTAACCTTCCCAAGGGATGTCTGACAAGCAGTCAATGGAGAAGCCAGGTTCACTTAACAATCACGTGATTCAAGATTCAAGGTACTAGTGATGACATACAAAGTCCTACATGGCTTGGGTCCAGGGTACTTGCAGGAACGTCTTCTGCCGGCATCACACTCCGATCGCCCTGTACGCTCCCACAGGCAGGGCCTCCTTGGGGTGCCATCAGCCAGACATTAACGGCTGGCGGTGCCCAGGGGTAGGGCCTTCTCTGTGGGAGCACCCATCTTGTGGAACTAGCTCCCCTTGGGTCTTCATTTGGCCCCTGATCTCTGCTTCTTCTGCCACGACCTGAAGACCTGGCTGTTTCAGCAGGCCGGCCTGGACTGAAATAAGGGGGGGTGGGCTTTTTAAGAATTTTGACTTAATTTTATTAGTTTTGACTATTAGGCTTGTGCTATTTAATTACTTTTTAATTAACTTATTGTATTGTGCTTTTATACTGTGAGCCGCCCTGAGTCCTCAGGGAGAGAGGGTGGCATACAAGTCTAATAAATTATCATCATTATTATTATTAATTATTCACCTAATCACAGCAAAAAGGTCATAAAATTGGGTCCAATTCACTTAATGAGTGCATTGCTTAGCAACAAACATTCCAGTCCCAATTATGGTCATAAGTTGAGACTACCTGTAGGCCCATTAGTTTTGTAAAAGGTTTGCCACTACCTTTTGGGGCGGGGGGATGGTTTTGAGTTCCCAGACAAGCCTACAGCCCTAGAATTCCTCATTAGTCTCCTATCAAAATGCCACCCAGGCCTGCTTGGTTTCAGAATTCCAATAAGGTCAATCAACTATTACCACCTGTTGAGTTCGCACCTCCCAAGTTAGCACACAAATCTAACTTTAAAATTTGAGTAAGTTTTGATTTATTAATTCTATTTGTTTCTTAAAATCACCTCTATATAAACTGAAAAAAAATATTTCCAAGACTGAATAAATTTCTATCTAGGTTTAGATAGGAAGGACAACAAAGAACATCTGATTTTAAAAGACCAGTTCTTTTTAAACTCTCATGTATGGCCATTCATAGCCTGTTGAGGAAAAAACAGAATGAAATAATAATGCTAGCAGCTCCCATATATCTGACATACAAGTGTTATATAGCTGGTTTTGTCCACATTTATAGAAACTAAAAATAGCTATATTGTGTGCTGCAAGCTACATATCACATGTTGTAGGTTTCTATCTGTGGAAAAACAGTCTTTCTGTGCTGTTGAGGAGACATATGATAGCTAGTTTGTTACAGTGGTTAAGGTGCCAGACTAGGACCAGGAGGCAGGTGGAAGCTCTAGTTATGCCTTAGGCACAAAGCCAGTTGGATGTCCTTGGACAGATCATTCTCCTTCAGCCCTTGAAAGTAGGCAATGGCAAACTACTTTTGAAATCTTGGCAAGAAAATTTTAACATGGGGAATTCTGGGAGTTGAAGTCCACACATCTTAAAGTTGCCAAGTTTGAAAAGCGTTGCTATAATCCATGGTATGAATTGTACCTTTTTGTTCATGTGGGCACAGACAACTTAAATTTATGTGAGACAAGATCCTGCCCAACCCTCTACCTCCCCCAATAGGTTGCATTGGATCAAAGAGCATTGAAAGCCCCTTGGAAGCCCGTAAGCAACTTTCTGTTCATCTTCCTAATATACAATTATTAATCTAATAACCACATATAGTCCTATTATTTCTCTTTTCAGCCAAACTTAACTAAGAGAAGCAGTTCATCCTGGAACATGGCAAACAGAACAAACAAAAAGCAAATCTAGACAAAATTTTGATACTATAGACTTATGTGGAAGTGTCATTTCCCCAAAGAAGATATGTTCATCTAAAAAATCTCAACATCTACATACGCGCAAAAAATCAGTGCATGTTTACCAAAACACAACAGAACTCAATGGGACTTTCTACCAAGTTAAGATTGTACAAAACAATACAGAACTATAAAAATGCATGAGTTAGCCTTTTAAAAGAATCCTGATTTAGCTCTATTTTGACTCCTGAACATTTTGGGACACAAGACTTTACAAAGCATTTATATTTTCACAGTAAATTTCACAGATTATGACTGTATACATAATAAGACAAATCACAGTGTTGTTATCTGTGCTTCAGTTTCATATTAAAAATCAACTGTAGTTAATAGTCTACTAATAAAGGGGGGAAATTTCCATATTCCCTAAGTATGTGTTGCTCTATGACACTAGACAGTATGAGTGAAGTTTCTAACAGATGTTATCCAATATTAAAAAGAGAAAGTGTACCTGACAGTGTAAATACAGTGGGATGATCTTGCGTTACAACAGTGTGTGAAAAATAATCATTCTGGAAGAAATTCAGGTTTTGTTGCCAATGACAAGTTGGATGAAGAGAACCTGAGATAAAGCATGTCAATATGATATCTGGAGAACTCTCACTTTCCAGCCTGAATCAATTATCTTGTATAAAACTGGGAAAAATACCCCTTTCGTGGGATGGTTTACCTTTTGCTAATGCTGTGAGTGGGGGAAACATAGCTAACATAGCCTTGGTGGCTCAGGCTGTTAATTGCCTGCACTTAAGTTCCAGCTGCTTACAACTGCTGTAGGCTCGAATCCCACCAGGCTCAAGGTTGACTCAGCCTTCCATCCTCTCAGGGTAGGTAAATTGAGGACCCGAGATTGTTGGGGGCAATTAGCTGACTTTGTAAAAATGCCGCTTAGTAATAAGCAGGCATATACAATGGAATGAAGGCTATTGCTGAGCACACTGGGTTGTATCCAATTGTAAGCAGCCCTGAGTCTCCGGAGAAGCATATAAATGTAATTAAAAATAAAAAAATAAATAAACATTCAAGAGGCAGGTGTATGTTAACAAATTCTTTGGAGAAAGGCATCTATTCAAGGAAATGTGACTGAATGTTTCTCCTTATCTTAAACCATATACAGTTCCTTTACTGATTCAGTTTACTTCAATATTTCAGCAGAATTCCAGTTAAAGTTTGGAAAAGAATGCCTCAAAGGAAAGGATGCACTATTCTGATATAGTGCCATCCCCAAGGTATTCTTGGGAGATAAGTCATCCAGGCTCACCCTTAGACGTTTGGCATTCAAAGAATCCAAATGACATTCATTTATAATTAGTTGAAATACAGGTTCAGTAGGTAATTAAGGCAGTAAGCCATACTGCTAGTGAGTCTGAGTAAAAATCAAGGAGTAAAAATTCAGGGACATCCCCATCTTCCTGTGGGATAAGATAGTAGAGTATGGAAGAACGTTCCTAAGCAAGTCGTATTAACTCTTAACTCCTCTTTCAAAATCTTGGTCTCTCACTGTAATTAAACTTTATTTAATAAAAAGAGCCATGGTGGCACAGTGGTTAGAATACAGGCTAATTCCACCGACTGTCAGCAGTTCAGTTCACACTGGCTCAGCCTTCCATCCTTCAGAGGTGGGTAAAATGAGGACCCAGATTGTTGGGGGCAATATGCTAACACTGTAAACCGCTTAGAGAGGGCTGAAGAGCACTGTGAAACAATATATAAGTCTAAGTGCTATTGCTAAATTCCCTTTCATTTACTTTCAAAACATTTTTGCCTCTGAAAGAACTCATGAAGCAAAGGTAACTGTCATAATTGATTCTCCTTTACAAATAGGGAAACTAAGAAAAATTGCTCAGTATTACAGCAGAGTTGGGAAACTTTTCTCTGTGGTAAGTGTTGAGGTGGTCTACGTAAGTGCTGAGGTGGTCTTCTAGTAGTATTAGGCATGCTAGACAAAGTAAAAGAAAAAAGAATACGTCCACGTCAACCCCATCAGCCTAAATAGCACTCTCACCTGACCCCAACTTCTCATGATTTCAAGGTCTTCATCTTTATTTTGCCCTAGATTTACCAATGTAAATGATGTTCTTTTTCTTAAAAAAACAACAACAACCACACAGCAAAAGGTATGGTAGTAACAGGAAGACAATTAATATGACAATAACATTTTCCTGTTCAATTGCATTTCAGTAGTGAGAAGCTAATACTTAGAATTTGCTGATTTAGAAGCCATGAAGACTATCCTTTTATCTCCAAATGGAGAAATTATTAGTAGGGGGCAAAAGATGTAGTTTTCCATCTGGAATTGTGAAAAGAAGGGTCTCTGTGTTCATTAGTATGCAGCAGAGAAAAAGTCATTGACATTAACAAGACCCTAATTTACATATGGTTGCATTAACTGATGCTGCCAGTTTGTTTTGTCCCTTGTGTAACATCCAGGGATGCTGGAATTCCACTTCTTCTTGGCAAAACACAGATGATCAGGCACCATAAGCCCTTGGTCACAATATCATAGTGTCCTTTCTTGTATGAGCTGTTCAGAGCATCCAGTAGTGGGAGGTGCTTAGTCTCTTCCTAGACAGGCTGGGCTTAATTGATAGGACACACTTCCTCCTCCTCGAGACTCCACCCTAGCGTCCCCAGTTTCAGCTCAGCCTTCGTAGCAGGCAGTTGGTACTTGGCCGGGACAGGATAGATCCTTAGTATATTTCAGTCAGGTTTGGTGTTTTTCTCCCTTTTTCAGAGTCCTTTTGGGGTAGTATTGGGGGATTAAAGCTCTCGTCAGGGCGAGAGCCAAATGCTCCGAGGCAGCTGCCTCAGAGCCTTATCTTTCCAATCATTATGATCGTGCTGTTTCCACCTGTGGTTTCCCTGGCTGGGGACCTTGTCCGAGGCTTCTAATTCTCCCTATTTCTCTGGAAACGTTCACTCGATCTCCCTAAAGGGAACAGATCTCGATTTTATTTGCTTTTGTGTTTTATTTTCTCTTGGTTTCCCTTCCTGGGGACCATTTCAAGTTGCGCTTTCGGTTTCGCATTCAGCGAAGCCATGGCGCCATTGTAAAGCCACGTGGCAGCCTCCCCCTTGATTTCGGCTGGAATCAATTGCCCCACTGGTTTCCCTTGCTGGGGACTGGGGTGGAAGCCTTTCTCTCTCTCAACCCTTAGGTTTCCCTTTCTGGGGACCGGGATTGGAAGCCTTCCCCCCTAGCTACCCTTAAGTTTCCCTTTCTGGGGACCTGGGTAAGGAACTCCATTGCAAAGTTTTTCCTTTCTCTCTGCTTGAGGCCTGAGGCTTATAGGGCATTTTAAATTAGGGAGATTTTGCAATCACAGGCTTTCTTGTTCTTAAAGGGGCAGAGCCCCAATTGAAATTCTGAGTCTTGATTGTGGTCAAATTGCCTCTCAAATATTACAAGCATGGCTAGTGGACATAGTTCCAGATCTTCCTCTACTAGGACCTGAGATAAATCTACTGATCCCAGCAGGCCATCCAGGGCGGCGAAAAGGATGCCCACAGAAGACACCAGGCCCTAGAAAAACAAATGCAAAACAGGCCAGGGAGGCGGAACAGCCAGTACCTCAACAGAAAGTGGCCCCTGCTAGGTCCCCTAGTCCAGCAGCACCTGCTCTGGATCTATCAATTCAGTCCAGACGCAGCCTTGTCAGTTTATCTCCACAGGATCTTCCATTAGCGGTACCAGCTCCTCGCAGAATTCCAGAGGCTACATTTACATTTAGCTGTGGGACTCGGTGAGGAAGAGGACCTGATGGAAGAAGTTCCAGCAAAAATGAGAGCCTGGATGGAGACGGCAATTTAAAAGGGCATCACTGCGGGTGTACAGCAATCCATGCAAGCCAACCGTCAACTTCCTGCTCCTGACTGCATGTCCATTTCGGAAAGATCTGTGAGTGTAATTGATCAGCAGGTACCTAGGCACGGGGACCTACCCACACCTTATCCTCGACCCCCACTGGAACCTCAGGAATTTGAAACTCAAGGCGATTGGATGGAACAAGAAGGGGGGGTCAATACATAACTTGGATCAGGGCTTCTCAGAGGTGGACCCTTTGGAGAGAGGGATGTCTGACGATGAGGGCATCACTCCCGACCAACCTGTTTTTACGGACCTGTTCCATCCACCGCTGTTCAAATCCCTCTTGTTCAAGGGTAAGAACATAGCTTGCCTTGATAACCCCTCCCCCACAACCCAACCGTTGGGGTCCCAGGACGAACCCGAGGACTTGATATTCTCTCAACCAACCACCGCAGCGGAGGTGGTCCCAGTTCTCCGTATGTTTGAAGACCTGGTTCACAAACAATGGGCCCTGTCAGTGTCCTACCCTGCCCCCACCGGATATGACAAAAGGTTTTATAACCTGGCCCCGAGATTTTCCAATTCTCTGAACACCCCTGAGGTAGATGACCCAGTTGTTGCCTTGGTTTCATCATCTGCCATCCCTGGGGAGGCAGAGGAAGCCCTCAGACCTGAAGAGAAAAGAGCAGAATTAGCTCTGCGCAGGGCGCATGTATCGGATGTGTGGGCCATCAGAGCGACTACAGCCACCTCCTTCTTTACACGTTTCTCTCTCAGATGGCTCTGATACCTCAGGGAGACCATACCCTCTTCTAATATACGAGCTCACCAAGATGTGGCAAAAATCATTGCAGCTGCAGAGTTTTCTGCAGACGCAACCTACAACGCAGTCAAGTTCTCCTCGCGGGCCATTGCCTCTCAGGTCTCAGCCAGGAGACTTCTTTGGCTAAGGCATTGGCAGGCGGACACTAAACACAAATGGAAGCTTGCCTCTGCACCCATCTCTGGAGAAAAATTATTTGGAACAGCTCTGGATCCCCTTGTAATTGAGACAAAGAACAAGAAAAAGATTCTGCCTTTCCTCTTCAGAAATCTCATCTCAACCAGCCCTTTCGTAGAAGCTCCTTTCGCCCCTCCTTTCAGGGGCCATACTCGCCAAGGTATCAGAGGTTTTCCCCCCAGAGCCAGGGGCAGCAATCAGACAGACCCGATTTTACCAACAGGAGCCATAGGGGTGGACAACCCAGAAGGCAGTTCCGGGGAGCGGGCAACAAGGCCTTTCAGCGCCCCAAATAGGGCAGGCGAGGATTTTCCCATTGGAGGCTGGTTAAAAATGTTTGCGGATCAGTGGGCCTCCTCCACCTCTGATGCTTGGGTTAGGGATACAGTCAGATTTGGACTGGCCCTAGAGTTTCACTCCCCTCCCCCCAATTTCTTTAGGTCAAGCCCTCCCTCCCGGGACCCACAGAGGAGAGCCCTCATGCAGAAGGTCATCTCTCATCTCCTAGAAATTAGGGCCATTCAACCAGTCCCCTCAGACCAGCAGGGCTGGGGATTTTACTCCCACCTCTTCGTGGTCCCCAAGAGTTTGGGTGGTTGGAGAGCCATCCTGGATCTCAAACGCCTGAATCAGTCATTAGTATACCGCAAATTCAAGATGACTACTCTGCAGTCAATTCTCCTGGGCATCAGGCAGGGCGACGTACTAACGTCCATCGACCTAACAGAAGCTTATCTACACATTCCAATTCGACCTTCCCACAGCAAATTTCTCCGGTTTTGTTATAATGGTATGCACTACAAGTACGTCACCCTTTTGGCTTAGCATCAGCCCCTAGAACCTTTACCAAGGTATTGGTGGCCCTAGCCACCTCCCTCAGGGCTAAGCCCATCAGATTGCAATGCTACTTGGATGACATCTTAATTTTGTCGTCATCCACTCCTCAGGCAAACGTCGACACAAGGGCTACTATAGATTCCCTTCAACAACATGGGTTCTCAGTAAATTGGGCCAAAAGCCATTTAGTTCCCACCACCAGGCTGGTTCACCTAGGGGCGATCATCGACACTGAACAGGGGAAAGTCTTCCTCTACCCCGATCGACAGGAGAGTATCAGGAAACTAGTCCAGGAGATCAGAACACTGAGAAAGGTACCCTTAGTTTTGTTATCACAATTGTTAGGAAAAATGATCTCCTGCATATCTATTGTTCCTTGGGCTCATTTCTATGCCAGGGCTCTGCAATGGTTCCTGTTGCCTTTTCAACGGACAGGAAGAGATAGTTCCAGACTTCGAGTCACAGTACCGGTCGAGGTCCTAAGATCTTTTCGTTGGTGGTCCTCCCCCTCAATCAACCGAGGTTGCCAATTCAGAGAACCACAAAGGCAGAACATCACTACAGACACCAGTCTGATCTGTTGGGGAGCTCACTATCTCTTCCACTTGATTCAAGGTCGCTGGTCCACCCAGGAACAAACGCACAATATAAATTGGCTGGAATTGAGAGCGGTATCTCTCGCCCTTCACACTTTTCTGTCAAGACTAACTTCCAAACACATACTGATACTCACAGACAACATTACGGTAAAAGCCCACATAAACAAGCAGGGGGCACACATTCCAGACTTCTGATGAAGGAAACAGAAAGACTGTTCCTGTGGGCCGAGAAGCATTTGATCTCCATCAAGGCAGAACACATCTCAGGCACTTCAAATATTCAGGCAGACTGGCTCAGCAGGGCCACCCTTGATCCATCAGAATGGCGCCTGCACCCCTCAATCTTTCAAAAAGTAATACAGAAATTCGGTCTTCCTGTTCTAGATTTATTCGCCACTCCTCTCAATACTCAACTACCACGTTTCTTCTCCAGATACCCTGGAGAATGGGTACGCTGGGAGTGGAGAATGTCAATGCACTCCATTGCCCTTGGCCCCCAGGGCTCCTTTACGCCTTTCCCCCCCTGCCCATGATACCCAAACTAATCCAAAAGATACTGGAGGAAAAGGCAGTGATTTTGGTCGTAGCCCCATTTTGGCCCAAGCAGACATGGTTCACAGATCTGAGGGACCTATCAATCGAGGAACCATGGAGGATTCCACCATCGACAATCATTCTTTCACAGGGGCCAGTGCAACACCCAGAACCCCAATGGCTCAACCTGGCCGTCTGGAAGTTGAGCTGCAGCTCTTGAGAGAGGAGCACATGTCAACCAAGGTCATTGACACCATTCAGGCAGCGAGACGGCCGTCTACCATTAGAATTTACAACGCAACCTGGTCCAGTTTCTGTCGCTGGTGTTCTAAGACACTGTTGGAGTTTCTCCAGGACGGACTCGACAAGGGGCTGCCCCCAAACACACTGCGATGCTAGGTGGCAGCACTAGCATTGGTGATCTTTTGGGCAGAATGCAAATCCATTGCTCAACACCCAAGAAGTTTTCTTAGAGGAGCCACAAACTTGTGGCCTCCAGCAGTACACAGATTCCCTACTTGGGATCTCAACAAGGTATTGAGTGCTCTTACTAAAGAGCCCTTTGAACCCTTGAGGTCTATCAGCCTACAATTGCTGGCATACAATGGGGTCTTCCTGATTGCCATAACATTGGCCAGGAGAATTTCTGAACTAGCAGCCTTGTCTATTTGAAAGGACCTCTGCATATTTCACATGGATAGGGTGGTCCTTCGACCCGATCCGACTTTCCTGCCAAAAGTTAATTCGGCCTTTCACAGGGCCCAGGAATTAGTTCTCCCCAACTTCTGTTCAACTCAGTCTCATCGACTTGAGCTTCAGTGGCACTGCCTCGACATACGACAAGCCTTACGCATTTACTTGAAGTGCACGGCGCCTTTCTGGAAATCAGAGGCTCTCTTCGTTTCGTTTCTCCCCAGGTCTCAAGGTCACAAAGTTTCCTCCACAACAATTGGAAGGTGGTTGCAAGCATCTATCTCCAAAGCATACGAAAGTCAATCTATTCCAGCACCTGAGGGGATCACAGCCCATTCCACAAGAAGTGTGGCAACGTCGGCAGCCTGGGCTACCCAAGCTCTGATCGAGGAAATCTGTCGGGCGGCTACCTGGGCATCACCTTCGCCCTTTACCAGAAACTACAAAATTGATGTTTTTGCCTCTGCTGAGGCTTCATTTGGCAGAAGAGTGTTGCAGCATGTTCATAGGGAGTGAGAGTAGAGACCTGTCAGACAGATTCCCTCCCAACAGGCAGTCCCAGCTTTGGCATGTCCCACTACTGGATGCTCTGAACAGCTCATAGGAGAAAGGGCGTTGGTACTTACCTGAGACGCCCATTCTCTTTGAGCTGTGAAGAGCATCCAGTCCCACCCTGTATCCATCTGCTAGGGTGAGGCAGTGTTCCGGCCGTTTAATTGTGTGAAGTTAGAAGGGTTTCTTACACTTCGTCTTCGCTGAAAACTGGGGACGCTAGGGTGGAGTCTCGAGGAGGAGGAGGAGGTACGTCCTATCAATTAAGCCCAGCCTGTCTAGGAAGAGACTAAGCACCTCCCACTACTGGATGCTCTTCACAGCTCAAAGAGAACGGGCGTCTCAGGTAAGTACCAACGCCCTTTCTCAATTTCTTTGGTTTTTCTCCCCAAGCCCCCACCACCATCACCCCACAGCCCAAATCACTGTCATCTGCTAGGATCTCAGGCTTCTGCTTGCAGAGGAGGGACACTGGCCAGTGCCGGGATGAGGTGAGCATAGATCTCAATCCCATGAAGGAAGACCTGCTCATTCAGGAATTCGTTGTGGTCATGCAGCAGCACAGGCGTGTAGTTCATGGGGGAAAAGCCAATTGCAGGGTGACCTGCCTGAAATATATTGGAAGGAGAAGGAGATGTCAGAAACCAAGACCAGAGCAAGTGTGTAGAAGATAAGCACTTCCGCTGGTCAGGTGCCTATGGGAAAGACATCTATACTCACTGCTCTGATGAAGCGGCTGTCAGTGGCAGCAGGGAAGATCTCACACTTCAGCTTCATATTCCTGAAGAAACAGAGACACAATGGCAGAGAAGCTCCCTGTGTGATGGTTGTTATTGAACTTGGTCGTTTTGCAGCTTCAGAAGTTTCAAGCTATTCCAAAGACAGAATTTATCAACTGAAAAAGAAAATGAAACTGTAGGCTTCTGAGATGATCCACAATTGGAGTAGTTGAGAAGATGGAGTTTCCAGGCTTTTCCCAACTTGCAAACATTCTGTTGGTTTAGCCCTTACAATCTCTGAATATAGACAGGTGGCAGTCAGGGAATAGCTAGTCTATGCTAAAGGGTATTTCAGTATATACTTTTTTTCTTAACAGATAATCAGAGTTGGAAGGGACCTTGTAGGTCATCTAGTCCAACCCACCGCCCAAGCAGGACCCTACACCATTTCTGACAAATGGCAGTCCAATCTCTTCTTGAAAGTCTCAAGTGATGATGCTCCCACAACTTCTGAGGGAAAGCTGTTCCATTGGTGGATTGTTCTCACTGTCAGAAAGTTTCTCCTTATTTCCAGGTTAAACCTCTCCTTGATCAGTTTCCATCCATTGTTCCTTGTCTGGCCTTCAGGTGCTTTGGAAAATAGCTTGACCCCTTCCTCTCTGTGGCAGCCCCTCAAATATTGGAAGACCACTATCATGTCTCCCCTGGTCCTTCTCTTTACTAGACTAGCCAAGCCCAGTTCCTGTAACCTTTCTTCATTTGCCTTAGTCTCCAGTCCCCTAACTATCTTGGTTGCTCTTCTCTGTATTTTTTCTGGAGTCTCAACATCTTTTTTGTAATGTGGTTTTTTTATAATGTGGCATAATGTGGTTCTTAATGCAGTCCATAGCAACTTCTCCACCAAATATAAATATAGTTTCCTCCTATCTAGCAGGTGAAATTGCTCCTATCCCAAAATGGTGAAGGAAAAAGGAAGAAAAATGAGAAAAGGCAAATGTAATAATGTACTCACATGTCTTTGCAGGTGTCACTGAATGCCTTCCACCAGGGATCAGATTCCTCTGTGGAGGTAACTGTCTGATCCATGTATTTCTAGCCCAAGGGAAAAGGTAGAAGGTGAAACTCGTAGGAGGCAACAGATTCTCAAAATCCTGGAATGTCTGGCAAAAGCCTGGCAGAAGCAGCAGTAGGACTAAAAGAGGCTGTGGAGCACAGAGCACCATAAAAAGGCAGCCCTGTTGAGATAAAGGCCCAAGGAGGAAAGGTAGAGAAAGACAGTGGCAGTACTCTAGAAGGCTATAAGCCAAAAGCAGTTTAGAATTTTGCTTCTAGAACTAAAGGAAAAGTAGTTGGAGTGAACCCTCATTTCCCCGTTACCTGCTGGAACTCATATGTAACACCTTCCCCAGCTGCTTTGCACCAAGATTTGAGTTGCTCCTCAAATGCCTGCAAAACAAGAACAAATTTATTTATTTATTTTATTTTATTTATTCGACTTGTATGCCGCCCTATTCCCTAAGGACTCAGGGCGGCGAACATTAAAACAAAGAAAAATTTACAATAAAACAAAATTAAACAGTAAACAAGCCAAATAAAGTTAAGATAGAATAAAAGCCCCCCCCGGGTCATTCAAGGCCGGCCCGCTGGAACAACCAAGTCTTCAGGTCCCGGCGGAAGGAGCGGAGGTCAGGGGCCAAACGGAGATCGACGGGGAGCTGATTCCAAAGGGCAGGTGCTCCCACAGAGAAGGCCCTAGCCCTGGGAACCACCAGCCTACAATATCTGACTGACGGCACCCCAAGGAGGCCCCTCCTATGAGAGCGAACAGGGCGATCGGAGAGTGATGCTGGCAGGAGGCGTTCCATAAGTACCCTGGACCCAAGCCATTAAGGGCTTTGTAAGTTGTAACTAATACCTTGAAGGACAAATCAATATGTGGTATGAGAAAGCACTTTCTTCTGAGCAATTCTTGGCCAGATACCCTACTTTTCATTATCTTATTCTATTCTACAATTCTCTGCACTCCTTCCTTCCTGTTTAAGAATATTTCTTCCCTCACAAGTAAGGAAACATCAAACATGTAGCTTCAAAGCTACATATTGATCAAAGGCCTGTATGATAGATACCTGACATTTCTCTCCAGGGCAGCTTTTGGGGAAAGTGTTGCAAAACACGGTTAATCTTTCATTAAACAGACATAGAGCATGAAAGTCCTGAAGGCTACCAGAATTCGGAGCTCTTGAAAGTAATATACAAGCGAAGGAATTAGGCTCTCCAGTTCTTTCAAACATCAAGAAAAGTTATTAAGGACTTCCATATTAACAGCTACAAATGCTGCAAGATTGTTAAACAAATGAACAATATTTTATAGGACAGTTCAACAAGTTTTGTAAAAAAAAAAACCCAGCCAGGAACAGTTTAAGATTTACAAGATTGCTATCTCAAACAATAGGTGGTGTACAGCATAAAACAACAATAAATCAAAAAAGAAGGAAAAAACAAGAAAACCATATATAACAATAAACAAACTATAAATGTAAAATGGTGACAGGCACACAACAAAATCACCACAGGGGAACTCCCATATAACTAGCCCCATATGCCTGAGGGAAAAGCCAGGTCTTACTGGTTTTCTTAAAGGTGAGAAGGGTTGAGGGCTGTCATATATGGGGGAGGGGAGATACTTCTAGGGCGAAACACAAAAATGGCACCCTTTCTAGGTCCTGAAGATGACAAGATTTAAAAGAAGGAACATGGAGCATGCCCTTCATGTGAGAGAATGTGACACAGGGAGATGTTCTTAGGAGAAGTAATCCAGTCCTATGCCATGTAGGGCTTTAAAGATAAGAACCAGCAGCTTGAATTGCACTCAAAAGCCTATTGGGGACCAGTGTAGTTCATTGAATGGTGGTATTACATGAGCATAACAAGATATGTCCATAACTACTTGCAAATAACTACTGTTCATTCATTTTATATTAAATAATAAATAATGTCTGAAATGGTATAGGGTTTCCTGCCTAAACATGGGGTTGGACTAGAAGACCTCCAAGGTCCCTTCCAACTCATTCCATTCCATTCCTGCTGCTTTTTCTAACGCAGGAGGGAAGAGCTAATACATTCTCTGGCCAATTATGATGAGATATTCAAGGCAAATCTTTACGGAATGAAAACTGGTAACCTTCTCCTTTTCTGTACCTTTAAGTCCTCTGTTGGAGGGAGCCGGATGTCAAAGGCAACAGAGAGTTCAGAGGGGACCACATTGAATGATACGCCTCCATTCAACATGGTCAGGTTCACAGATGTTACATCTCCTAAAGTGAGATGTCCCTCACTTTTCAATCTGTGAGAAAGAAGAGAAAAAAAATTATACAGTTTCTTTGACATTTTAAAATAAATTCACTGGTAAATCGGTGAGAATGAAGAAACTGCATGTGGCAAGGGCATGTGATTGCCTGCCCAAATATTTATAGGAATCACTGCCCAACAAAAACTGCAGAAGATACCTGATTCTGTAATTTACACATTATCTTAAAAACATACATATAAAACATAATTTCTATCTACAGTTATCACTGGCAGAACAGATGCCATCACAGTAAAGCATCCCTGCATTTATCAGAATTGTTACATGCATTAATTTAATCTGATGTGTTGGTCAAAGTTCTCAGATTTTAACCAACTATATACTAGTGTTGTGAGAATGGTTCCTACAAGTGGACCCAGCCATATTTCTGAGGATTGGCTCTTAATACATGACAAATGGTAGACAGTGCAACATCCAACAATATATTAATAAATGTCATTTACACAGACAATTTTCAAAATTAAATGTCCTTTGTGAATATAATGCCATTCTGGATTTACAAAGCACCTCTTTAAAGTGCTTGACTTATCAGAAATTCTTAGGAATTATGCAAAGTGCATCACTGTATACAGTACTACATGAAGGCAAGGATAGGTTTTGTGAAATTATTTTGTGAATTTCATCTCAGTGGAGTTATGGCAGAGCTGGGCTTTGTAATTCATTACTCACCCTTTTCATCATTAAAATGAAAAACTGCCAGATCCATTTTAGAGAATGAAGGATATATGTCACCTATACCTTTCAGTCCAGTTGTAGAAAGAAAAAGCGGAATTGTTTTCCATATCACAGTCGAAGGTTCAAATGGACATTTGTGATCTATTTGTAATAAAAGACTGGGAGAGCAATACTGGATCACTTTGTATATTTCATGTACTATGATGCAGTCTATGAAGCCATGCCACAATCAATTGTTTTTGAGGTGAACAAAACCCTCTTCTTTTATTGTACTTTTATAAAAAAAATACACAGCAATGGGAAAATGCCATTATTCAATCATAAAGGTCAGGCATTGCCTTTCTTTAGCTTGATAGACTTCACCTATTTGTATTTCTTACCTTTGTTTTTCATGTTCCCTGAATTCTAGGAAAGAAGTGATCACTCTGTGCTATGAACAGGAAAATCAAAAGTAAATGCAATGATAAGCATTCTCCCCACTTCTACAGGACTGCCTTTAATGTCAGCTCCTGGGCAAGATGGGATTTTACCTCTTTTAGCAAATTATGATAAAATGGGGAAAAAATATTTGTGAACAAAACATAGGCATCTTTTGTCTCTCTAGAAACTGATGGGCTATAACTTTCATAACATCTGACCATAGAGGTTTCCTGGCTGAATGTTTGATAATCCTACTCTAAACTGCACATTACAGCCAGCAAAACAGACAGTTCATATAAAGTGTCTGCTTTGATTTTCTACTTTCACATGTAGATATAATAAGTAGTTCTATCTCCCACCCTTCCTTGGTCCTGTATATTATAGAGAATGGCCTCTTACCATCTTTTCAGCAGCTGTATTCTCAATGAATCTGGATCCATGTCCCGGATTTCCTTCTACTTTTACTTTAATCCCTAAGGTCATTTAAAAAAAGACCAAAAATGTAAATGTAAACATAAAGTAAAGCAAAACAAGCCAAACAGTTATATTGTTTAACTAGCACAGCAAGTAGAACTGGTGCAGGTTAAAAAATACATCAGTCTCCTAGTAGTTTTGTTTAAGATTGGATATTATTAACAGAAAAAACTTAAATAATTTGCAAACTAACTTTGAGTTAATCAGTTATCCTCAGTATTTTTTTCCTGTTAAATACAAGTGTGAACCAGAATAACTCTGGGTCAGTTATTCTGTGCCTCTGTAATGCTGACAAGCTCAAAAAATTGTGCTAGAATCTTTTATCTACAGTAATTAAGAGGTCAATGTGCATTTATACTGCCTATGGTTCCTAGTGCATTTATACAGTGTACAACTCCCAAGATACAGCAGGTATTTGACCTAATTTCCATTAATGTATATATAAATTTTATATCTATCTATCTATCTATCTATCTATCTATCTATCTAAATTATAATTATAATTTCAAACTATATCCCAAACATTAACACATTTTTAATAAAGGTTATATACATGATGTATCTTTTTAGTGTGCTATGTTCCAAAGAAGTAACAATGCACTGGAGGGCACAACTATAATTAGCAGATAATCTCTTGTTTCAAACAAATCAGCAACTTTAATAAGAGGTTTGCTTCTTTACATTGGAATTGGCAACAAAATGATCCATAAAACTCTACCTCCTAACCATAATGCATGTACCTTTTGAAGAGAAACAAAAATGTTCTTTTTTGTTAATCTTTTTTCTCTGTATACGTTTGAAGATTATCTCGTTAATTATCTATGTTGTTTTTGTTGGTTTTTAAAAATGTATTTACATTTTACATATTTTCTTGTAATTTATAAGTAAAATTTGGAGAAAAGATAATGCATATAACATCTTTTATAATATAATAAACACAATAATAAAAACACACACACACACACACACACAGCTAATAACTAGATTTAGTTGCCAACATTAACTGCAGTAATTCTTGAGTTTTCAGAGAATCAGATTTCAACATTTGAATTAAATTAAATTGCAGGCATATACTATAAAATATTAGAAAGTTTCATAATGCCTTTATTTAGATTCCAAACTATAAAACAACAGGCATCAGGGGAGGTCTAAAATTCTATATCAATCCAGTGCTGTAAGTGTGACTACAGTTCTACAGAGTGAAAACCGATGTAGCAAAGAAACACAACTGCACCTCAGAAAAAAATATACAATGGACATAAAACTGACAAAACTCCAGAAACCGTTCAAAAGAATTTATGCATTATGTGTAGCGGAGATACGGCAGATAATTTTTAGTATAGATCTTAGGATGATGCAGATTAAAATGAAAACAGATGAGAGGAAGTAGAACATTTCAGATCTTACTTACACCATGGGCATTTCTCGCCATAGAATACAGTGAAAGTGTCGGTTGGGTTTGCTAGGCCTAGGAGAAATCAAAACAACAATCGTAAATAACAAATGCCATTCAAATATAGAGGCTTTCTTCAAAGCCTTTTGGCAAGCAACTATAGCATCAACTGGCTTTGTATTCATGTAGGCGAAGACATCATCATCATCATCATCATTATCATTATTATTATTAGAATCTGCACCAAGGCTGCATAGGCCTTGCTTCTGAGACAACAAACCTATACTCATACAGCTTTGAGAAGGAAGCTAAGTAATCACAAAGAATAATTGTACTAAGAAAAAAAGGAAAACGATTTCAGCGACAGCGTATTTTTCAATTGCAAAACTGCTTCCCAAATGCCATACTATGGATTTTCACCTTCATCCAGGGCAAAGCCAACATTAAGTGCTGCAAACTCAGGAGTCTTCACAAACAATTCCATCCCCTTGTGGCCCCCAATCTCTTCATCTGCAGGAAAAAGAAAGCCCAGTTACTTACTTTTGCTCTGATCTCCAAACCAGCATTTCAGAGTGGAAATATTTGAAGAACTAATTACAGTGCAAGGTTCCCACTAGGATCCAAGAGAGCTTTTGTGCTTTGCAATCTAGCACGCAGGGGGCCTCCTCTCTTTGTACTAGCATAGCCCACAAAGAAGAAATAAATGTTTTTTCTCCAAAACCCATTCATCAGCTTTTTTGTGTGTCTGCCCCAAAATTTGTAATGCACTAATTGTTTCCTGCTATTAATCAGGGAAGCAATCACTCTGTTTAACGGGACATTACATTACATTTGAGACCACAAGTGCCGTCTCACTGGGATACAACAAAAGAACAGAGCAGAACTACCTTAGAAGAACTGCAGAAAGATCCCAAATTATTTATTTGCTCAAAAGCTTCTGCGTCATTCTTCAATTAATTCCCCCCCCCAAAGCTGCTGTAAGCCCTGGAGTAGAATATGACACACCCTAGTAGTATGCTGCTTGATCACAGGCGCAGATGGGATGAAGGGAATTAACTGTCAAAGAAACCATGTCAAGGTTTCTCTCTTCTCTCTGTAGTCTCTCTTTCCCTATATTAGGGTCATAATGAAAATTTGGAGGCTCTGTGATTTTTTAAAATTATCATTTAAAATTATCATTTTAAAAAATGGCATCGTGATGGTGCTGTATCTAACTACTTCTGAATTTAATTATCTTCTTCACATGTCATCTAATATAATCCAATGACAGTCTGCAGCAAAAGAAGATGAAAATTCTATCAGTAAATATTTTCTTTCTCTGGTTAAAGAAATCCATCACCATCATCAGAAATTTCTCATTTCACCCAGCTGCTGCTACCGGGTTATCTGTGGAACAAGCAGCACCCAGAGAGGAAATCAAGAGTTATCATTCTTCTATGGCTACAGAGTTGTTGTTGTTGTTGTTATTATTATTATATTATTATTATTATTATTATTATTATTATTATTATTATTATTATTATTATTTATTCCACTTGTATGCCGTCCTTCTCCCTAAGGACTCAATAATGATAGATTTGATAGAAGTATTAAAGGAAACAACTGCTGCAGTTTGTGGGGTTTTTTTGAATTTTAATCGTGAATCTACAAATTAGTAATAAAAACAGCTAATCAACCTTGTGATGAAATTTTGACCAATTGTTTGTCTTTCATTCTTTACCTATTTTTCCATTCCTAAATAGAGGTTTGTCTCATGATATAAAATATGTATGTTTTATAGAGTCCTTGATGCTGAGCTTGCTTGTTTTCTTGCAGATGTTTTGTTATACAATTAAGGAACATCTTCAGTGCTAGAAGCAAGTGGGGTTTGCTCTCTGTATATACATTGTGGCTTGCCCTTTCGCTGTGGGTGGGAGTATTGTTTTCTTCTTGGTAGTTCCTTGATTAGGCTGTTGCTTATCTAAGTTGATAGTTCCTTAATTGGAATATACTGTGATTGTTGATCTAGTATTAATCTTGGTGTTATTCCCTGCTTATCTGAGTGTTGATTGCTGGCAAGGTGGTGTTTTAGACTTTTGGTTTCCTTTTTAGCTTTTTTATTTGAATGACATGTGATGCTATTTTTATCTATATGCTGTTATCTATATGCTGTTAATGGCTGATTTGTTTGAGTTTTAGACTTCCAGGAATTCTCCAGCATATTGGATTTAACTTGGTCTAGGCTACTCACAGTTTATCAGTTGAAACTGTGGTTAGATCTGTCCATGTGTTGTGAAATTAAGGAATTTTCATCATGCCTTCTGACTGCTAGTTATATTCATGGATGCACTCTGCTAGTCTTCTGCCTGGCTGTCCTACTCAGTGGCTAGAGCAGTACTTATACTATAAGTTGTAGATGACTCCTGTTTTTTTTTCTTTTGGAGCTGCTACCATAGGTCTTTTAGTTCGCTTACAATGTTTTAGAATTTAGAGGCTTTAGTTGGTTTGTGGGCTATGGTGATGCCATGTTGTGGTAATAGTTTGTTAGTTGTTTTTGACGTATGGTAGTGTTGTTTTTTTCATAGCTTGCATTGGTTGAATTGTAGCGTGTTAAAAGGTCAGGTATTTTTTTATAAAATTGTGTGGGTATGCATTTTGCTGGAAGATGTACAAGTGATCTGTAGAAGTTCAATCCTGAGCTACAAATATTCTCTTGTATTTATATGTTTCACGTAATCTCCCCATATTGTTTAACCAGCAGCGATAAAGATGTGGTTTTAATATTTTGCTGCAGAAATGAAATCTATGCTTTTCTTCCAAAACAATATAATGAAAATATTTTGTTGCAATTCCATACTGAAAATGTTTGTTTATTGACTTCTGTGGGTTTTACTGGGCGACTTAGCTTGCATCTCATTTGCCTGGGGAAATAACATCACCAACCCTAAGTAAAAACTGTTCCTCACATCCACAATAATGGCTTCTGTCCTCAAGTCAAAAATATGACAGCATAAAAATGTTTCAGAGCTGTGGTTGGAGGAGCACTTCTTCTCCTTTTCCCTTTCAGGAAGAATTATCTATTAGGAAAAATGAACTGCCGATTGCTGTCCTTGTGCCTCTGCTCCAGCTGGCTCTGATGCTTGCTTGGAACAGTTGCTTTGAGTATCTCAAAGCAACTGAAAGCCCTTTTTATTTAACACAGCACTGCATGCTTAGAATTACAAGCTTCAACCCTTTAAAATTATTATCTGGGCTCTGAAAATCATGCAATGGTTTTTAAAATCCTAGACATATATGCATCAATTGCTGGGCATTCTTGTAGACAAATCTTTAAAAAAAAACAGTGTGTGACTCTTGATTTGGAAGAAGAGAAGCTTCTAGGTGAAGGAAAGCCCTGGGCACAAGTGGGCTGCCACCTGCAAAGATTTTAGTTTTGTATCTCAACAGATATACTTGTCTTGTGGAAGATCCAAAGTATGCTCCCATGTTTGAACAATAAGAAAACAGAAAAAGTGTGTCAGTATGGCAACCAGAGCAAGAATGGCAGTGCACATGAAACACCAGCTGGTTGGGACAGGGCAATTCTGAAGCAGGCCAACAGAAGCTAGTAGACGGTTGAACTCTGAAGTTTTCTCCTCCATATATCACAGAATATCCACATAGGAAATTTTCTGCCAGCATACCATTATTTTCATACCAGAACACCTTAGCCTGACTTTGGTCTGCTGCTGAATGGACACACAAGAGATGCTCTGTTGTGAGAATATATCCCCAGCAGACCATTAGCGAGCCCCAGAGGTGGTATTCAACAGGTTCTGACCAGTTCTGGAGAACCAGTAGCAGAAATTTTGACTAGTTCAGAGAACAGGCAAATCCCACCTCTGACTGGAGATTTTACAGTATCCTTCCCCTGCCACACCCACCAAGCCACGCCCACAGAACCAGTAGTAAAAAAATTTGAATCCCACCACTGGCTCAGGCCCTTTTACACATGAAAGCAGAGTGAACCCTATGATGTTGAGTTGCTGTATTTTTTGCTTCCAAGATCTATCACTCTGAGCAAAAATTAGGAGACACATGATTATACTATGTGCTATTGTTTAACTCACCCGGGACAAAGCTCATATGAATGGTTCGTGGAAAATGTCTTCCTTCAGCTTTCAGCCTCCGTATGGCTTCTAGGTATCTGAAAGAAAAATGCCTTATTTAGTGGCTCATTAAAAAGATAACTTAGCCTTTTTAAGGGATAGGAATGTGTATGTGTTGATGATGAATGTTGTATATTGGAAAGCAGCAAACACTTAGCTGGAGTCCAGATCAAAATTCCCTGAATTCTAAAACATGCCTGGTATTCGCATACAAGGCACCCATTAAGAGCCTTGGTGGTGCAGGCTGTTAAATGCCTAGCACTTAATTCCAGCTGCCTGCAATTACTGCAGGCTCGAATCCCACCAAGCTCAAGGTTGACTCAGCCTTCCATCCTCTCGGGGTAGGTAAATTGAGGACCCAAGATTGTTGGGGGCAATAAGCTGACTTTGTAAAAATGCCGCTTAGTAATAAGCAGGCATATACAATGGAATGAAGGCTATTGCTAAGCGCATTGGGTTGTATCCCAAAAATTGTAAGCCACCCTGAGTCTTCAGAGAAGGGCGGCATATAAATGTAATTAATAAAATAATAAAAAATAATTTTCTGCTTGCAAGAACTAACCAGCTACCATTTGGCACCATCTTCTGAATGCAGCAGCAATCTGCCTTTTCCAGCCTGCTGTTTTTTGGCCAATGAGATACAAGTTTTATATTTTTATTTAATTGCATTAATAAACAGAAATGAAGGAAAAAAGATATAACAATAAAAAACAAAAAGAAGAAAATAAGGCTCAAAAACATTACAATGTATACTGTATTTATATAAGGCAGTTCATCTTTAAAATACAGCATTAAACCTGAGAAAATGGGGTAATATTCATCAGCTTTATGTTGATGGGCAGTCAGTTTATAAGTGGAAGGAAAGAGAAGAGGAGAACAATCAATAGCAAGGTGGATGGACTCAGTTACAGAGATTATGAATGACCTGAAGGACTAGGTTAGGGACAGGTTATCATGGAGAAAGTCTATGTCACACCTCCAGGCCACATCCATAATCCTTTGATTATCTGTCAAGCTCATGTCAATCAGAAATTAAACTGTCTTAATGGCCAGAAATACCAAAGGGGGTTTAACTGCTTCAGGGGGTCTGGCAGGCCGGCTCCGCTCATGCTTGGAAGGTGGGTAGACCTCCTCCTCGGGCTGCCAGAGGTCAAGTAGACCGGTCTCGTTTACATCAGGCACACAATACAAGTGCATTGCTTTTATTTTGAAAGCGACTATATTTTTTTTCAATTGACATATGTGCATGCATCCCTGCCTATATATCTTCACAGCCCTTTTGGTTCAGCCCTCCACAACAGTCCAATATGGTCCCTTGGGAAAATTAATTGCCCTGATCTATGTTGTCACTATTAAACAATACAGGATAACAGCACATAATCAAAACAGACAGGACTAACAAATCAAGTTATGCATTGATTTCTATCACTTTCACAGCCATAACTAAAATGCTCTTTGCACAAATTATTCCCTGGTCACATCCCTTCACATCCATCATTTCGCAAGACAAAATGCCAAAGTAGCTTTCCTTATCAAACAAATGTCTTTTGTACTGTCTAGAACATGGACATCAAACTCTGGCATCACGTTGCTGTCACGTGACATTTCACAACGTTTTTCCCATTCACGGAGCTGGGGTGGGCATGGCCTGTGTGTGACGTATCCAGCCCACAGACCGCCAGTTTGACACCCCTGGTCTAGAACATAAATAGAAGGACAAGATGGGTTACACATACTGGATTGATACACATTTCATATCTTGAGCTCCCCGTCCATAGATATTTCCCTCAGAGTCCTTGAAAGCCAAAAAAGGATCATGCTGCCAATATTCCTGCAGGAAAAAAAATGAAACAATCAGAAAAATGTGAATGAATGAGAAATGAGGCTTTGCTCTTAAAGCAGCCTGCTAAGACATTAAAGGAAAAGCCTGACTATTTTCAGTGATACCCTACAGTACTGGGAACAAATCTAAATAAACCTAAACATTTCCTGACTTGAGAAACTAGGAAACCTTTGAAAAACTTGTTTCTGAGTTCAGCAAGAATAACTTTTGGAAAGGTGCTTTTTGGATTCTCTGTTTGTATGAGGAAGTAGTTTTTCTGGAAAATGTCGCAAAGTATGGGAGCTGCAAGGTAACCAGGAGCAAATGGAATGGAATGAAGGCTATTGCTAACCCAAGCGCATTGGGTTGTGTCCCAAAAATTGTAAGCCGCCCTGAGTCTTCGGAGAAGGGCGGCATATAAATGTAATTAAAAAAATAATAATAATCATGAAGGCATCATGTTAATTGCACCTTTTATCATTACCGAAAGTTGGTGAGTCTGTAAATCTTCTATGGTAATTTAATTAAAGCTGGGAGATTCATTTAGAATGCTCTGTTATCCAGTTCCAAATTTTGTTGAAGCTTTCTGGATTTACATCAACATTTCACAGAGCTTCTTCTTTCAGAACCATGTTTTAAAACCAGAGTTTTAAGCTAACAAATGCACTGCCCTGGATGGCAGTTTTTTACTATTTATACCACAATAAAATCTCAGCAGCTATGGAGTAATTGTTTTGTAGCAATTTTCCACTACAATACTACAAGCTTGTAATACAAGCTCAAAAAATTTGTCTGGAACAAATATGCAGTCTTTTATACTGCATATGGACCACAATTTTAGAGTCAGACTTATAGTTGGAAAGAAAGCAATGACATTTTTTTTGAATTATTGGGTTTTTTAATTTATTCCTCCAGTAAATAATGCACCAGCCTAAACTGTTAGGCTTAACTATTTCAGGAGAGTGTGCTAAACGTAAGTTCACACTTAAGTGTTATTTCTTTCTTATCTCATTCCCCCAAGCTTCCTTTCTGCCTTATACTTGTATTTTCCTTTGAGTAGTCAGGATCTAAAGCACAAGCTTTTTATATCCTATGTTTGCACTATATTCCAAACCATGTTTCAGTGAGGACTTCTGGAAACCTTAGAACAGGGCTATCAAACTCCCGGCCCATGAGCTGGATGCATCACGCGCTAGCCACACCCACACCCAGTTTAGCGAAGGGGAAAAAGGTTCTGACACCCCTATTCTAGAATTACTTAATCAGTCATGAGTGCTTTTCTTTTTGCTCAAGTCTTAATCTCCGGAGACTCAGGGCGGCTTACAATTTTTTTGGAGCACAACCCAATGCGCTCAGCAATAGCCTTCATTCCATTGTATATGCCTGTTATTACTAGGGCTTTTTGGCCCCTCCAAGCAGCATTTTTACAAAGTCAGCTTATTGCCCCCAACAATCTTGGGTCCTCAATTTACCTACCCCGGAAGGATGGAAGGCTGAGTCAACCTTAAGCCTGGTGGGATTCGAGCCTGCACTAATTGCAGGCAGCTGGAACTAAGTGCTAGGCGTTTAACAGGCTGCACCACCAAGGCTCTTATTGTTGTAAGCCATCTTGAATGCTTATATAAGTAGTATCAATTTACTGCTCCGGTACTCCTGAGTTTGTCTTCAGGAGGAGAACAGATGCTTCTCTCATCTACTCTGAAATATTCCAAAATATTAAGACTTGACCCGGGAGGGGGTTTTTAGGGGTTACTTTTTAAGGGTTATTTTAATCAGTATTTGACTTGTTATATTTATTTTTATTGTAAATTTGCTCTGTTTTAATGTTCGCCGCCCTGAGTCCTTAGGGAGAAGGGCAGCATACAAGTCGAATAAATTATTATTATTATTACTAAGTAAATAAATAAGCAAGTTGTTTGATTTCTCTTTACTCCATTGTTATTATGAGGAGTTGCCTGCTGGTGCAATATTACAGATAGACATACCAAACAACCATTTTTTTCTTTACAAATATCCACAGTAAAATAAAATTTCTTGATTAAACAACCACTGGTTAATAAGATTCTTATTTTCCCCCACAGTGTTTCTGTTCCTACAAATATAAGAATTGAAAATGTTACAAAGTGCAGATCCAACCTTGACTGAAAAATCATGAGATTCATCCTGTAACTCATCTTTTCATTTCCAGAGAGGAACGGAATTTTCATATACTACTAATGGCCCACATATGAATTTCTATCACATCTTCATAAAAGCAGTGTAACCTGTATTTTGTGTATAGGTTGCAATAGCACTTAAGACTTATATACCACTTCATAAGTGGTTTACAGAGACAGCATATTGTCCCCCACCAATCTGGGTCCTCATTTTACCGACCTTGGAAGGGTGGAAGGCTGAGACAACCTTGAGCCAGTCAGAACTGAATTCCTGGCAATCAGCAGAGTTAGCCTGCAATACTGCACTCTAACCACTGCACCACCAACAGTTGAAGTCCTTGACTTACGACCACACTTGGAACCATACATTCATGGTTAAATAGTGGAGTAGTTAAGTGAGGAATCAAGTGACCATACCCAATTTTATGACCTTTTTTGCCACGGTCATTAAGTGAATCACCCACAGTCACTGAGACATCACATGATTTCAATTTGCGATGTTCCCTGCCAACTTCCCCATTGTGCTTGTTTGTCAGAAGCTGGAAGGAAAGTGGTGGAAGGCAAATGGTGATCGCATGACTCTAGAACATTGCAACTATCATAAATGCAACCAGTTGCAAAAGCACCTGGAGTATGATTACATGATCACAGAGGCATTACGTTGATTTTAAGTGCAAGGACCAGTCATAAGTCACTTTTTTTCAGTGTCACTGTAACTTTAAACGGTTGCTAATCAAATGTTCACAAGTCGAGGAATACCTGTAAACTAAAACAAGGAATAGCAAAGAGGAAGATGAGATCCACCACTTCTCCCCTGGAATAATGTTTCCTGGCTTTTGCAAGTTTTGTTTTGAAGAAGGAGCCCAACCATCCCCCAACTCTCTTTTCCAGCAAGGCTAAAGTTGCTACTGAATCCCCACTGAGATCTCCTAACCTCAAACACGGGGACAACGTCTGTATGAGAATTCAGTAAGATGGAGCGGAGTTGTGGGTTTGTGCCTTTCCAAGTCAGAATGGTGATCACACGGTCAGGGCAGACCTGCAACAGAACATTAGATCAGATGGGATTCTTCTTTGTGTAAGTTTGGAAAATAAAGTGTAGTTTTCAGTTAAGTGCACACTATATACACCCTCCTCTCTTTTCATGGGGAGAAGAAAATTTTATAAAATAAAATTTGAATTTTAAAAGTTGTATTATTTATTCTAGGGAAATGACAAAATACTTTTAGTAAATTTAATAAGAAAAAGCAGGCAGAATGATAGCTAAGAATTTCAAGTTTCATTGCTGAAATCCTTTTGCTAGATAACTTATGTCTAGCCCAGCATTTTGCTCAAGACCCTATCATTATGACTTAGCGTGCTATGTGAATCCAGACACTGAAAACAATAGAAGTATAGACACAGACAGTGGAAGCAATAATCATTTATAATATTTATACATACAAAACTGCTTTTCAGATATAAGCAACTGTAAAGAAAAGTACAAAATGATTTTCAAACAGACATGCCTTCTTTTTCTACTGTCTCTTCAGGCAGCTCCAAAGCACCATATATTCAAGATCCATTTACCACTTCTCAATTTTAATTTTCTGTTTAGAGAAAATCCAGATGTCATTAGAGGGAGTCCACAGCAACTCCAAACGACATGGAAAACTCAAACAGATGGAACTCAATTCAGTTTTATAAAACTGGTTCTGATTACCATAAATATTGAAAGAAAGGCAAGTTCCAGTTCTTGAAATTATTTATTTACATAGGAGCATTTTAACACTTTCAGCTCAATCAACCTGGGAAGAATCAGTTTTAACACAGGAAAGGAAATAAGAGAACAGCCTAGCAAAATGATATTTCTTGCCTTTTCCTAGTAAAAACATTTTCCATAGCATTCATTTGTAACACGTATCAGTCTAAATGCGGCACATAAAGCTGAAAAGCTCAGGCTGGGTTATTGGATACAGAACCTGTAATAAGCAGATTAACTGGATAGCAGGCTCTTCAAAGGATCACAGCTCCAACAGGTTTACTACAAACTATAAACAATCTAAAACATACAGTAGTATGATTCAATCAGAAACTTGATAGTAAGCCTGATAATAAGCTAACACTATAGCTGGTAGATGACACGTTCCAAGTGATTTTGAATAATGATCATTATCTCAATAATATGCTTCTTTGTACAGACACATGGAAATCACTTCCCCCATGCCGTAACCCTAGACAATTATATGTGAATGATGCAACTGTCTGGACTAATTCTAGCAGCATGAATTTATGCTATGTGAACTCATCTACTGCCCGCATGTCTGTATCTTTGCATTTCTATCACACATGCAATTGTAACATGGGTATATGGTTTGCACTGTACAGGAAATAAGACTTTACACAACTCTGGGGAAAAGAAACAGATGAGAACAGCAAAAACATTTGAAGGGGATAAGTTGTGAAAAATAAAATTCCATCAATTATCCACTTCATCCTGTGGATAATTAGTATGTGCTATTAAAGAGTTTAATTTTGATAGATGTTGAGGTCACTATTTTTTAAACATGTTTCTAGGTAGCAAGCCTTTATTTAGCCTATGCTACTGAACTTTGTTAAAATCATTTACAGTTTTTATCCTCCTAATTTGAAATGAATGCCATCTTATTCCTTATTATTAACTCAGATGACAGAGTAAAGCAACATTAGTTAAACAACACATAGAAATATCTCTTTGGAAAATTGCCCGAACAAAAATTGCCCCAATGTACCATTATATCTATTTTAACAATGGAATGAAGTTGAAACCCTCAGCTGTAGCAGTAATATATATTAGAGACAGTATTCCTTTACTTTGACTCAGCAAATAGCAGGGTCTAGCTGACATTTTTATAAACTAAAAAGTAAATTAGATTAGATTTGCATAGTACTTTAATGAGAGACTTCCTGGTAATGTTAGATAGGGAAATCCTTGTAGAAAGCAATAAGAAATCACTTCTATGTTGCTATCAATAACAATATATGCTGGTGAAGTTTTATTTTTTTTAAATCCCTTATCTCAAAGCTTAAGCCTGCATGACTAAGATGAATGATGCTGATTTTCTTCCTAAATTATGAGCACAAAGAGGCCATGCAGCAACAAATCAGAAATTGACAGAATCCGCATAAGTGCAAGGGTTTCTCATTATTTTACCTCAACTTTCAGACACTGTAGATCAAGTTCAGAAGCTATTCTTTCCAGGAATTTTACTGCTGTTTCTGGAAGAAAATATGAAGCCACCATGAAAATTACACATGTCTTTTTATTTCAATCAATATTTAATTTTAAAAAATGACAGTACAAGTTCTATAAAACTTTTCCCCACGTACAATATTTGAATTAAAACTTTGCCCCAAGGATAAAGCAATGGACAAAGTTTGAAATCTTGAGTCTTCTTATCTCTTCAACATGTGCTTAAACTCACTTGTCATCTATTATATGTTTAATTATTCTACTAATTATTTTTAAAGATGACAACTATTATCGTGGAAAGACATACAGCAAATTGCCCAAAGCTGTAAAATTAACAATGAGTCCTAAACAGACAAGTAGCGCTTCCAGCACTCGATCAACTGAGTCATCATTCTTTCTACTTTCCATTTCAAGGTGGTGCATTTCAGTCCTCCCTCATATATGATCCAGTACACAAACAATTAAAATAAAAAACTATTATTTTAGCTTTTCAACTATTACCAGTAGAAGGAGAAATATTGACACAATGAGCATTCTGGAATTAATATGGAGGCTTTCAGATTTCAGAATATTATTCCAGATTTGTTTACAATGAAAGTTCTGCAAATTTATTCAGTAGAAACCTGTGTGCTCCACAATGAAAATGATGAAGATCTAGGTAGAGGTCAGCCTTGCGCTTTACACTGATTTTCTATATGGACACGGGCACTGGGAGAAGAAATTAACTAGACGGACTTGTATTATTTTATTTATTTATATTATATGGACATCCAAACAACATGAACCTTTGGGAAGGTAGCAATCAATAAAATAATCATAATGAAATATGAAAATCAAGTTAAAAGATAATTGGACACAAAATGAAATAAACAAGCAATCGCCATCCTAAGTGGATTCACTCAAAACCCAGACCTGATGCTTTGTTCCTTTTGGGGATTATTTCTAAATATCAACTGATGGATATAAAAAATGTATAGAAATCACTGTGAGAATTAAATAAATATATTCCTCATTCAGATTATAAAAGTTCTTGAGTCTTGTAATTTCCATTAATTCCTTTATTCAATTTTTATACAGTGCAACTCAAAATGGCCTGTTTCTTCCCCAGGTAGTGCAAGATCAACCCTATGCATGGTAGAGACATTCTGTAGAATTATACTGCCTCATTTATCCCGCAGATAAAATCATAAGGATGTTTTCTGCATAAATAGTGTCAGGGAGGCAAATGTGAAACTGCTTTCTTGCCAAGTCTTCTAACTTGCAGAAAAGGTTATATTGACTGTATAGGTTTCTGGCTGTATAAGTTTATATGGCCAGAAAACGAAAGTGCAAGAGGGAAAAAATCTTTAGCTTTTACTCTTAAGAATTTCATTAGCCATGCAAACACACAACTGATATTAGCTTTTGATGGATTCTTCTTCTGGAGGAGCTCCTTCAAACCAAGCCAAAGATAGGTAATAATATTTCTTCCTTCAGTGCTTGCTGGAGTGTATAAGTGTAACTTCCCTTTTTTTGACATAAAGAACAAGCCACATAACACCATTCTGCTTAGATTCTACATCTCAAAAGTATGCCACACTTACTAAAGCAAAAGAAACTTGTTTTACTCTCAACGGATTTGGATCAAATACTCCATCATTACAAATTCAGAGGAGCCACAATATGGTCGTAATCCCCTATTTAAAAGGGCAAAGTTTTCACAGGATACACTCAAACTCTAGTTTTCTACTGTTCCCTTAAGGATGAAGCATGCTTAAGAAGTACATCAATCTTACATAACTAACACTTCTATCTTCTACTGATTATTTAGAAGTAAATCTTACTAGGTTCAGTGAAAATGACTTACAACCAGTTCTGGCACTTATGATGATTGTATCATCCCCACAGTCACATGATCAAAATTTGGTTGCTTGACAACCAAAATGTAGTTACGACAGCTGCAGCATCCTTGGAACATATGATTGTCATTTGTAACCTTCCCAGTCACTTTCCAATAAACACTCAGTGGGGGAAGTTGGACTTCCTTAATGACTGCACAATTCACTTCACAACTGCAGTGATTTGCTTATTTCACAACTATATGAAAAAAGGTCATAAAATTGGTATGAAAAAAATTGCCTCATTTAGCAATAGAAATTCTGATCCTTATTATGGTCATAGATTCAGGACAATATGCATACACACACATATGCATGCATGTGCATGCACACACACACGCACGCACATGTGCACACACACAAAGAAAACCACATATTATTTGGGGCATTTTTAGTAACAAATAAATAAACTATTCTAAATAATAACACTCTGAATACATTTCTTACATAGATAGAATTCTGTTTGAGCATGCCAGGAACAAAATAACATGCAGGTGTATAAATAAATCATAAATCAAACAGATATATTGGTACTGTGTATTTGCTCAGAAAAATCTTCATTTAATACATATATATTGCAAATGTCATTTAATATAGACAACTTGCAAAGATATGGTACACATTGTGCTAGTTATTTGTACAAAAGTACATAGCAAACTATGCATAATGAAAATGCCCCTTTTCTTTATCAAGAATTATAATCTCATAATGTAATATAGTACCGTCTGTTCATAAATTGCTCTTAAAATAAAAAACCCATGATATAAAATGAAAGTTAATTCTTCTGCTCCCCCCCCCCATTTTGTAACAAGTTTCAGGTATTGAATGCTGATTCTCAGTGCAACAAAGTCTGAAAATCAATATGCACAAGATATGTAGTATTGTAGCATTAAATTCATACGTAATAAAAAGGCATGAAGGAGTTTAGGCATATACTATGGTTCACATACATACAATTGAATTGGATGAGCCTTTTCTTTTCACAATAAGACCAACTGTATCCTTATGATTTATATTTACTGTTTCCTAGTATGATTTGATTGCTTATTGTACGCTATGACTATCATTAAGTGTTGCACCTTATGATTCTTGACTCTTGATGAATGTATCTTTTCTTTTATGTATACTGAGAGTATTTGCACCAAGACAAATTCCTTGTGTATCCAATCACACTTGGCCAATAAAGAATTCTATTCTATTCTATTGTCAACTCTGACTGATAAAAGGAACCAGATTTTTGAGGGTGTGCTCCTATCAGATGGTGGACATCTAACGGTTCAGCCAAAAGCTGGCTGCAGATTGGATCTAGTCAAACAGAAAGCCTTATGATTTTGGTTTTCTTTAAGGAAAGAAGAAAAAGTTAATACCATAATCAGGCTGAGGCTGGACTGTCTTGATTCTCAGATATTCCCGGAAGAGAGTGACAGATGGGTCTTCTTTGGGATCCCTCTCCCCAAGCTTTTTAGAGTCTGGTAGCATGTTAGCCTTCTGGACTCCGGAGAGTAGAGTACTATATCAAATACAGGAAGAGACAGAAAGTGAGGGTAAAGAACACAAGAACTGCACTTTTTCAACTGGGACCGGGTGAGAAGAAAGTTATCTCAGAAATAACGAATGAAATTGTGGTAGAGTTATGTTTCCCACTTCAAATTCCTGCACTGTACAGTATAAAGGTACCGTACTGTACCTTCAAGTACTCACTTCAGCCAAAAGCAACCGAGTATTAAAAATACCCGGAAGAGTCCCAGAGGATAGAATGAAACCGCCACTCTCCTCCGATAACAGGATTGTCTGTCTTTAACTGCTGCAGGCAAAGCAGAATTTCCACAGCTACAACCATGCTCTGCAGAGCTGTGAGAGTTACACCCCATTCACGGAGTGTTTATCGGCTGCAGGGGCGAAAGTCCGGCAGACTACAGTTCCAAGCCCGCAAGGCAGCTTGAAACTGCCCGGCTCTGGCCCTTAGCGCCAGCCAAACACCCCCCACCCCACCCCTTTCATTGGATTTTTCTCTCCCGGATACCGCAATCCAGCGCTCGCCTGCCTCCCTTATAAGCTCCTGGCCCAGCAGTAGCCAAGTAAACAAGTTCTTCGGCAGGCACCTTGGAGGCAACGGTGGGCTGGCCTTCCCCCTCGTTCCCGCTGGGAACAGAGCCGACGGTGGGGCGAAGCGACAGGGAAGCTTTTCCCGGGTAGCAAAGGGCCCCACGAAGTGGTACTCTCCCCCTCTCCCTCCTCACCCACCTCTTTGCTCGTTGCGGAAGCCGCCACCGCCTCCCTCAAGCCTTGCTCGCCGCGACTTGACTCCACATCGTCCTCGGGGGCGGCGGCGCGGCTGTAGCAGTAGCGCCGGGGAGGGCTGAGCTCAGATCAGACCAATCTCCAAGGCACGCGCCGGCCCGCCCGCTCACGCCCAATCCGATGCCCGCCCTGCCTTGCAGCCCAGCCTTGCTCCGGCCCAAGCCGAAGGGAACAAACCGGCGCTGCGGGATTTCACTTGAAGCGCCTAGGTTCCGCATGGCGTGCCCGGACGTGGTATTTGTCTTCTGGAAACAGAAAGCTAAGAAAGTAGCTAGGTAGGGCAGGTAGGGACTTCGTGAAGCACTGTCAGGACTTTGGCAGAGGGAATGGATGGCCTGAAATCTACCCAAACAGGTAGTCCTTAACTTATGGATCGCGGTTGAGCCCAAAATTTAGGTCGTTGAGTGACAAATTTGCTGAGTTTTGCCTCATTTACCATTCCTAAGTCAATCTGGTTTCCTCATTGACTTGACTTGGTCGGGTTATCAAAAGGTGATCACGTGACTCTGAGACACTGCAACTGTCATAAATGTGAGTCAGTTGTCAAGCATCCAAATGTAAATCTCATGACCATGGGGATGCTGCCAAGGTTGTAAGTATGAAACATGGGTCATAAGTCACTTTTTTCAATGTTGTAACTTCGAACAGTCACTAAGAGAACTGTTGTAAGACTACCTGTATTTGGGGTTACTCGGGACAATGGGCGATGGCCCTTCAGGAAAAAATATAATTTGGTTGCCCTCCATAGCAGGCCCAGTCTTAAACTACCACTAATCATGAGTCACCAGGATAAAAAAAAAAGTTGAGATTCTAGAGTGCAGAGAAGAGCAACAAAGATGATCTGGGGACTGGAGGCTAAAACATATGAAGAACGGTTGCAGGGGCTGCCACAAAGAAGAGGGGGTCAATCTAGTCTGCAGAGCACCTGAAAGACAAGAAGCAACGGGTGGAAACTAACAAGGAGAGAAGCAACCTAGAACAAAGAAAAAAAATCCCTATAGTTAGAACAATTAATTAGTGGAAGAATTTGCCTCCAGAAGTTGTGAATGCTCCAACACTGGAAGTTTTTAAGAAGAGATTGGATAAGCAATTTTCTGAAATAGTATAGCGTTTCTTGAGAAGGGGGTTGGACTAGAAGACCTCGAAGATCCCTTCCAACTGTTATTTTGTTATTGTGAATTGAGGTCCTCCAGGGTTATAAACATTTCCTCCCCAGCCAGAAACCACTTGTTTTCAATTTCAGCAGCACAAACCAACCAAGTATATTTTAATTTACTGTTTAAAAGCAGAGAAGATGGAGTAAATCCCAGTAAAATCGCCAAAAATGTAGAAGCACAGCCCGTTGGAGTTAACCATTTGTGTTTTGTGGTTGAAATCAACAGTTCAGATTTTAGGCTAGATGTATGTTTAAACACTTAGGTAATTTCTAATGAATTAAAATCAGGTTTTCTATACAGCCTGATGATAAAAGTACTGCATAAATTTAGCATTTAAATTTATATAATTTATATAAATTTATATAGTTTGTGAGCATCATAAAACCTGTAATAGAATCAAGATCTGAGGATGATTAACTTATGGCAGAACATTGGGAATTCATCCATTATACTTCATATTATAATATTCCAGTAAAACTAGGTTACTAAAATTCAGCATGTGGAGAAAGAAATATATTATTTTTCCATCTCTTGCAAAGTTTTAGCAGTCAAGAGACAAGGCCCTATTTCTGAAACAATTCCAAGATTCCAGATCTCCTCTCCTGCTTGGATAATCTATTTTTTATTTTATTTTATTTTTTAAAGAGAGTCATTTTATATTCAATTATTGTGTTGCCGATTTAACAAAGAGAAGAAAGAAAGTACCAAAGTTTCCTCCTTTGAGTGCAAGTCTTGGTAGAACACTTCTAAGATCTACCCCCTCGGTCCAGTACTTCAGTTTGTAACCCAATTCCAAGTAAGCAACTATATCTATTTTTCACGTTTGGGTAGAACTAACAGGTTTCAGAAGAAATGCAGTTATATACAGAAAGCATTCTGACTTTTTAATAATACTGTTCAGTGAGTTTTGAATGCATCTTGCGTAAAAGTTGCATACTTTTCATCTTCCTGTGACATGTAAGTGACATGGCACCAGACTTTTTGCTGGAACATTTGCTGCAACATTTGCTGCCAATGTTCCTTCAGCTTCACATTCAAGACCTTACTGGCCAGTGTCTTCATTCAAAGTTGCAGTTTTGGTTACAGCACAGGGTCTGAATTTTAAGCACCTTTCAGCATTGGCTGGGAGAGCCAACCTGAATAAAGTTCCTAAAACAGCCACATAAAAGTTCCAGATTGAATGGGTCTCTAAGGTTCCAGTTATACAGTAGAAAAGACTAGATCTAAATTTTGATTTACCACTATTCAGTAATGAGTGTTTTCATTACATAGAATAGGGCTTGGCACTTTGAAAATTATTTGATTGAAGTGCTTCTGAACTCATGAGCATGATCTCTCTTGCTAATCATGAATGTAAACATGGTTTATCAGACTTATGCATGAGCTTAAAAAAGATGTTGTATTAAAAACATGCTGCTTTAATTATTTGATTCATTCCAGAACAGCATCTCTTTTTGTTTCTGTTTGTGCAGAATACCAGAGAGTATTCTGTATCAACCCACATGAGGTCTTTTTTGCAAATTGTTTTCAAAATATGAGGACCCTAATATGGAAGACTCCACAATAGGAAAAGCTTTTTGTTATAATTTGAACCTTTCAGATTATAGTTAGTTACTATATATCTTGGGGGGGGCGGGGGTTGTGTGCGTGTGTTCCTTTGAGTTCTGTGGTATTGTATTGAGTTCTGGTGACTTCTGGCGACAACCTGGAGTAGACCCTGCAAGTTCTGTTGGCAAAATTTTGGAAGTGGTTTGCCATTGGCTGCGTCCTACGGCTGAAAGAAAGTGAATGATACAAGGTTACCCAATTGTCTTTGTGCCTAAAGGGAAACTAGTATTCAGGTCTAGCCTGATGCAAGATGAGACTACATTACACCAAACTCATGTTTTTACCAAGAAGTTCTAATTAACTTTTATTCATTATAGGGGGCAACAAATGCAACAAAAACAGTTATCATGAAGAATATACAGAACATACTAGTGATACTTTAGGTATAAATGCACTTGATCATTTTATTAACTTTTATGCTAGTTGAATCATTATGGATCCTCTAAAGTTTCCAGTTACTTTATTACATACATTCTTATAATTACCTGTAGTCATGTTCTGGGATATCGTGAGTGTTTATCAGTACACTGCTTCTACCTCCAGGTTGGTGGGTCATAGTAGACCTTCATACCAGATAGTCTCTGGAGTTGGAGTCAGAGTTAGCACCACAGGCAAAAGTCTTACCCAGCCTTACCTGTTGAACTCCTGGAGGGAGCATTTTGGGGGGGCAAATTCAACAATTTTAATGAATGCAGTTGGAGAAGAGGGGGAAGAATTTAGGTGCCAAGAGAATAAAGAAGAAATAATTGAGCTACATGGATACCTAAGAATGAATGAAAATAGTGACAAGTATCTGCTTAGATAATATACTTTTAAAAAAAAAGTGGTTTAAGCAGAAGTCTCATACCTGGATGTGCCAAAAGAATTAATATAAATCTAAAAAATCACTGATTTATTTAAGATGAAAGACTGAGACAATGAAAGGATGTAAAGGTGACGGGAGATTCTGAATGGAGGAGAGGGCAATTTTTTAGAATCAAAAATGCAGTTTGGCAAGAATGGACACAGGAGAAAAAAAGATTAAGGAAAGTAGAGTGAAAGTAAAGCCACTATAGAAAGAGATTATGTGAATATGAATCTCGGAAGGGAGGGAGGGAGGGAGGGAGGGAGGAAGGAAGGAAGGAAGGAAGGAAGGAAGGAAGGAAGGAAGGAAGGAAGGAAGGAAGGAAACTGCATATGAAAAGATGGTGTGGAACGTGCTTGGCAAAAAATGAAAATGATTATGTTACAAAGTACACATAGAATATTGTACAGAATATACCGTATATAGAGAGGAAAGGATGCCATCAAAAGGAGCAATTAAGCAAAGGAAATGCACAATACTTTTCATGGAAATTAAAATGGTTTAGAAAGTAGATGAAGATGAATTGAATTAAAAATAAAAGTGTTGCAAGTAATTAATGCTTCTCCAAAAAAGGCAAAAATGGCTGTTTATTAAGATATACATTTGCCCACTCTGTTAGAAAGACTGATCGATTCTGAAATTAAGATAGAAACTTTTAATGATTGTAAGCTGTCCAAAGTTACCTTGAGGTAAAATGGGTGGCCTATAAATTTTATAAATAAAATAAATAAATAATAAACTTTAAAATAAGTTGAATAAAACAGGAATGGAGTACTTAAATGTGGTAAAATAAGAGAGATCAAGAATAGATTCAATGGAAGTGAGCAGAACACAAAAGTCAGTTACCAAAATGAAATAATGTTAAGGTAGTTTCATCATACAGAGAGGATCAAATAGAAGACAAATATATAGAGGGAGACTAAATGGGGTGAGAAGAAAAATGATAACTGAGAAAGCCGAAAAAGAAGTTTATGATACACTCAAATAGAAAAAGATGAAATGTGTGAAGATGAAAAGACAATGTATGAAGTGGTAGAAGCAGAAATGGTTTGCAAACAGAATGGTCCAAAGTGGTACAGTAAATGGTTTTGCTGTATAATGATATAACTAGAATTCATTATAACTATTATAACTAGAATTAGTTATATTTCCTGATTTGTAATCACAAACCTTCGGAAAAAATATTTTGACTTAGTATTTATTTCCTTTATGTACTTTTAATCACATTGCTTATCCTGAAAGTGAAAGGAAAGACAGGTATATATGCCACATTCCCAGGGGCTTGCAAAAAAGGAAAGATTAACATAGACATGAAGCTTTTATAGAAATCTAAGAGTTTCATAAAAAGGATGTTTCAAGGTGCTTAGCAATCAGGTTCAAATAAGATAGGTGGGTCTCGCTTATTGTATCACCTGAGAGACTTCTTAGCTATTAGATTTCACGTGAAGAATACAGAGTGATGCTTTCCATCACTCATATCATTATGACAATTAAGCTTCATATTAAATTGGTATTTTGGATCCAATTTATTTTGATTTTGCAACAAATAGTAGTTAATATGCAGCATGCATGCAGGCAACAAGGCCAGCCAGCATTAGCATTCTTATCAGATACCCCACACATTTAGTGGTGTATAACATGGCTTTTGTGGTAGCAAATTAAAGGATTAGTAGATATGCTTTTAATGAGAGAAATAACCAGCCATAGCTTTTGAAGCAAATTATTTGAAATGATTTGCAAATGCTAAGAGAATGTGTATGTGTGTATTCAATAAAATGTTATATCCTAGTATTTCACATACATAAATGCTTACTTGCTTTAGTAATCTAGGCCAAAAGGAAAATTAGTCCAAAAACAACTTCTATTGCATACAAAATGTAAGAGTTGGACTTTGTATGTGCTGCATTGTGCACAGGTAATTATTACCTAACTAGCCTTTCAATAATTATCTTGAGCATCTAACTGTGCAATTTAGTCTCCCTCTGGATTTTGTATTATTGCACTGTAGGTTAGCTTCCCCAACTCAATGCCTTTACAATGGGCTGGATACTGTCATAATATCCAATTAGCTGGAAATCATTTGAGTACCAGGCCAAGGAATGCTGCTTTAAAATGTTAACATGCTTTCCAATATTAATCCGTTATCTATGAAAAAGAAAAGTAAAGCATAAGCCTAGTCTTTTTCCCTCTACCCTATAACTAAGCAGCAGAGTCACCAAATGTGTAACACGGGTCACTATAAGCCAAGGGTGTCAAACTCGATTTCATTGAGGGCTGCATCAGGGTTGTGTTTGACCTCAGGGAGATGGGGAGCGTGGCCAGGGGGCATGGCTAGCTCAATTTCACTCATTGAGGCTCTGTTTTCAGCCACAAAAGCCTCCTAGAGCCCTCTACCAGAAAAAACGGAGCCCAGGGATTGCTGGCAGAGGGCTCCAGGAGACCATCACAAACAAAAACAGAGCCTGGGTAGGCCTCACATGGCCTCCCCGAGCTCAGTTTTCACTGGCAGAGGATTGCAGGAGGCCATCATGTCTGAAAACAGAGCCCGGGGGGGGACCGCCCTCCTGGGTGGGCCCATGAGCCAGATCTAAGCACGTTGAATTTGACACCCCTGCTATAAAGCTAAGGAAAAGTTCACAATCTCCAGAAGAATAGGAGAGATCTGTTGGTGCAAGGTCATATATCCAATTGTCTCAATCTACATTACCTTCTTTTAACTGCACTCTCACTCATATGAGCACTTATAATTCTGACAAATAAAAGATGGGTCTGGATGAAATGAAAGTGAAAGCACATGCCATTAAATGAGAACCTTAAAATATAGGCAGTTAATTTCTACAAAAGCAGTAGAATGTATCAGGTATTTTCACTCTAGCATTTAGTTTCAAAAGGTAGCTAGAAGAAACATACATTTACAAACTTTCTGTTCTTCTCTAAAACTATCACTCATCAAGATAAACTACAAAACCCTCAAACCTCTTAAATAGAAGAAATTAGAAATTTCTGAATACCAGAATTCAGACAAAAGTTTTATCTCTTCTAATAAATTCATAACTGTTTTGAAATCACAAGAAAACAGAAGTTCTTAGCTTTATTTATGATGGAAGAAAATGAATTATCATTTTTTCTTATTCATCTAATGATTGAAAATACCCTAGTAATTCAGTGTGGAACAGAATATATAAAGAAACTCACTTGAACATATTTAGAGGGAATTTAGTAATTGAGTGAAAACTCATAAGTAGGAGTCTGTGCATTAAAGTTGGAAAACTTGTTTGGAAAATACAAAATTAGATTACAGGTAGGTAGGTAATCATGGGCATAGTTCTTACTATAGATTATAAATAAAATACCAAACAGAATCTTATTCCATAAGGCATGGGGGTCAAACTCGATTTTATTGAGGGCTGCATCAGGGTTGTGTTTGATCTTGGGGGGAGCCATGGTGCGTGGGCCAGGGTGGGCGTGGCCAGCTCAATGTCACTTGTGTTGGGGGCACCTGTGGCTTGAGCGCTCTGCCAGCAAAAACGGGCTCCTGAGGTGTTTTTCGCTGCGACGGCCTCCTGCAACCCTCTGCCAGCAAAAACAGTTTTTGTTGGCAGAGGCACCGCAGGCCGGTCCTACACTGTTTCCAGGGCAGCCCCATAGATCAGATCTAAGCACCCCATGGGCCAGATCTGGCCTGAGGGCCTTGAGTTTGACACCCCCTGCCCTAAGGCTTTAACAAGTCAATGTTCTAAGCTATCATCCATGACTTCATAGCTTGATCTCTAGCATAGTCTCTGTCCAGCATTGTATTGTTTGCACATAGACACATACACCAAATACCAGTATAAACAATTTATTAACCCTTAAACAGTTTGCAACACTCAAAAACCTAGATAATGTATCACCTAATGAGTAGGAAAAATATCCCCCTCCTAACATGTGGAATATGCTTCTTTGAAAGGTTGACTCATTCTCCTTATGTCTTCCATATTCTCCTGGTCAGGTGAGTCTGGATGACACATTCTAACTACTTCATTCACAGAGAGTCAACATGTTACAGCTGGGCAACCAATGGATTACAGTGGTCATCAAGGTTAAAGGAAAAATACACTTTAAAATGTGTCATTTTTTTCCCAATGTTTTTCTTCAAATTTCCCAAATGTCTCTTGGGCAATTTCAAATATTACCTGCTCCTAGCAAGGACAAGCACATCAATTCTGCCTCCTTCCACTGCTGTAAAAAACTGAAGCAGACCCTCCAAACCACAACAGTAGAATTAAGATTAAAAACTACAAGAAAGCACCCTCAAAACAGAAGTATGCACACTAAAAGTAGTAGATGGTAGTTAATGAAAAAAAATTATCAATCTTGAGATAATATCTGTGGCCCAGGTTCCTGAAATAAGATATTAGAGTAGATGTTGTACCTTTCTCTGGAGAGATCAGCTCTTAAAAAGAATGAATATTGAATAGTGATGTGCAGATCCAAGTTCTTCAGTCTTTTCACAAGCATGTTGTGAAAATGCTACCTTGCTCTGTATGTCCTTGATCCAATACTTCTGCCAGGTTGTAGGATTCTGGCAATTATACCTTGAGCACTTGTAAAAGAAATAACCCCACAAAAAAGTAGAGATAAATTCTTCTATCAACAGTCAAGCTCTATAGCCCTTAAAGTATAAAGAACCAGATTTATATGCACATCATCCAGGTTATGTAACAGACATCCAGTCTTCACTTTTTCCCTGGGAAAAGGAAAATGAGATTCAGTAGAGCAACTGAGAATGGATACCACAGTCACTTCAATTCACTGAGGAAGCTCAGCAGTGCTTTGTGGAACTCCTGAGGTTTATCAAGATAGCAGGCGTGGCCAGCTCCCAACAACATGACAACTCTGGATTTGGGAATCTGCTGAAGATTTTGCAGAGACTGTACACCCAGGTCATTATCACGCTGTCCATAAATTATCAATGTTGGTATCTAGAAACATTAAAACATACATAAATGAGCAATGGTCCACAAGAATTATGTAAATTAACACTAACATCACTTCCCAGTCACTGCTAAACAATTGCCATTCTTTTCCATGCAACTTGCAAAAAGGCCCTGTGAAATACATCAGCGTAACATATCTGGATGCCCTTTCCAAAAGAAGCACTTGAGACAATGATCGGAATCTGGATACAATGGTCTACTGCAGGGGTCTCCAAACTTGGCAACTTTAAGACTTGTGGACTTCAACTCCCAGAATTCTCTAGCCAGCATACCTGGCTAGAGAATTCTTGGAATTGAAGTCCACAAGTCTTAAAGTTGCCAAATTTGGGGACCCCTGGTCTACTGTATGGGAATGACCTTGGGAGACAGGAGGAAGAACTGCAGACTATCCAACGGTCAGACAAACAGTAGCGGCTAAATCCATGGAAGAAATGAGGGTGTGGCGAACATGTCAGAAGGCACCTTTCCTAGTTTTAGATTGGCAAAGTGAGGTGGGGAGAGATGTACTGTACTTTCAGACTCTCAAGATTCTGTTAATATAACTTTAAAATAAAAGTTAGAGCTAGTACTCTGCAGACTTCTTGCCTGCAGTATTCCCAAGACTGACATTAATACAGCAGATAAAGAGGGCCAATTATTCTATCAATTCTAGAAGGTGGGATTTTCAATTATTATGGGGCCTTCGTCCAGTTGCTCTTGGCTACTCACATCAAGGGACAGAACATAAGGACCTTCCTTGTTATGGAAATGTGTATTTTATTTATGCAATGCATATAGTTCATCTTTTATACTCTAAGCAGTTTAGAATAAAGCAAAAATGAGAAATGAAAACAAAAATAAAAACACATAGCAGTCAGGCACTGTCTATCATCCATACAACCAGGAGATAAACTATAACCAGTGCTTGTGCTTGGGCACAAAGGCAAGTTTTCAAGATCTTACAAAAGGCCAACAGGGACAGGGACAATCTAATCTCAGGAGGCATGATGCTCCAAAGGGCAGCTGCCATGGCAGGAATAAAAATAAATAAATGGTAGGGATTGGTGATGAAATGATATTTGGAGTACTGCAATCCTATGTATACCATTAACACACACTTGTTATATCTGTTGTAAGGAGAATTGTACAAATCCAGCAAGTGTCTAGAGCAGCCTTTCTTAGGTGGGGTTCCAAAAGAGGTCATAAATGAAAAAAAATTTTATTACACACTTTGTGCAGTGCTGGTGCTCACTGAGAAGGAAATTTTACATCCTGCATCTTAGCTGCTGGCCTGCTGCTTTACTGTTGTTGTGAACAGTGTAAAATGAGGATTGTGTGGGGTAGAAGTAAATTGTATTGCGATCTTGGTTGTTTGTTTTTTTTACCATTTTTATGCACAAGTTCCCTGAGGCCTGAAATTACTTCAAGGATTTCTCCGGGCTATAAAGTTTGGGAAAGACTGGTCTATTCCATACTGACACAATGATCATGCTACCTAATATCTGCATAGTAGAACTTCTTTCAGGCATATAAAACTAGAGAGGTTGTCCTTCCAGGCATCACTGTCTACACAACTTTCTCCAAGTTCTGTCTCTCTTTCCTATTTCTGCATTTCAACATACATGAGACATCTATATTATGAGGCCCTATGGGTTTGTATATAAAGCCCTCTATGCCAGACATCAGATTCTACACCCCTATGTGTCCTTGAAAGGTTCCATTCATCCCCCCACTCCACTTCCTTACTAAAATCACAAGGAAAATTTAAAACATCTTTTCTTAATAAACTCTAGACCAGGAACTATACTGTCTGCATTCCCAGGGAGACACATGTTGCTGCAAAACATCTGTAACTCATACAGCCCTGAAAGTTAATATCCAAGAGTGACTATTTCCTTGGGATGTTAGGAAAGAAGGGTTACATATATTGAAAAAAGCCACACTAATTTAATGGAATTAATGGAATTAAAGTTTCTATTAAATCAAATGAATTGTATTTGCTTGAAATGAATACATGTATTTTTTTCTCAAATCATTTGTCTTTAAAATAGAAGATCCTCTTAGATTCACTAAGAGACTTCCCCCCCTGCTTTGGGAAGATAGATGTCTTCTTCCATGCAAATAAATATAATTAGCCTTTCTAGTCCATCAATCTCTTACCTCGACCTGCTGATATTGTTGAGCTGTAAAATCTTTTGTACCCACTGGTGCAATAGACACAAAGCCCTTTAGCTGTTCTCCACTAGAAAAGAGAAATGGAATGGAATATCGGCCACTCATAGATGAGCTGATCAAAATGGGCTTCTGAAGACCCAGGTCCTTGAAGACTTGCTGCAGAAAGGAAATGCGGCCTTTTGTGGTCCCGACGGAGGCTGAACGTGGGGAGCTCCCATAACCTGTTCAGAAACAAACAAAAATTAGAACAACTAAAATAAATAGAATTGGGTAATAATTTTAAGCAAACAATGAGAATCATTAAAACAATTTTAATTAATAGCTTTAGTCATTGATACCAAATCTAGAAATCAAGACATGTATTCTAATTCAGGAGTCTCAAACACGTTTTCATTGAGGGCCACTTCTGTTTGACCTCGGGGGTGCAGGGCCACTTGGCCAGGGTGGGCGTGACCAGCTCATCACTCAACAAGGCTGTTTTCAGCCATGATGGCCTCCTGCCTCCCTCTGCCAGCAAAAACAGAGCCCAGGGAGGGGTGTGTGGCCCACATTGGCTCTGGTTTTGGCCACAACAGTCTCCTGCAGCCCTCTGCTAGGAATAATGGAGCCGGGTGGGCTGCATGCAGCCTCCCCAAGCTGTTTTCGCTGGCAAAGGATTGCAGGAGGCTATCACGGTTGAAAACGGGGTCCAAAAGACCATGCATGACCCACCTGAACTCCGTTTTCGCTGGCAGAGGCACCATGGGCCAGTCCTTTGCAGTTTCCAGGGTGGGCCTGTGGGCCAGATCTAAGCACCTCGCGGGCTGCCTTGAGTTTGACATCCCTGTTTTAATTCATATCGTACTGATCTTTATAGAGGACCTTTTTTTTAACCTCCCTCCAGATATGCTGAAATTACAGCTCCTAGAATTCCTCAGGCCACAGATCTGGAGGGTACCAGGTTCAGGAAGACTGTCATAACCAGCAATGTACCACTGTCCTCCAACTTTCAAGGGAAAATTTGGCTCTTCTTTCTGATCCTCTAGTCAAATACAACTTAAGAGAAGCTGTGACAAATTTATGTCCTTTCAAAGTAGCATTATTTATTTAAAGCACGTTTAAACTCCACTATGCACTCCTGTGAGACTGAAATATGCAATAAAATACAGCACTGAATTTGTGCAGAGGTCAAAGTATTCTCAAAGAGAAAAACTACATGGCTATGCAGTTATCCCAGCAATCTCTATAGCCTAACTATTACTTCTGGCTTTCTTTTGACTAGTTAAGCAATTTCCCTCACCCTATAGCACCAGCCATTAGAAATTCTTCTAAAATATAAATCATTTATAACGCAAGCTAAACTTTTATAAATTAGCCCTCCAAAGTGATAGTTATAACTCTGGTCTTTGGAACATCTTGCCTCCAGGGGTGAGATCCTCCTCCAATCTTCTGGTCTTCTGGAATGGCTTTAAAACCTGGCTCTGCTGGTTGACTTGGGACCCCGATGGGGGTGCACTATACTGGAGGTGGCTGAGTGAGTGAGAGACAAAAGCCTACCCAGTGCTTTTGGTTTTAACCTTCTATTTAATTGCTGTTAATTTTAATTTTAAAGCTATTAATGTTTTCATATTTATGTTTTTCATTAGACTTAAGGCTACCCAACTCCAGAGAGACAATGAGGCTTACATTATTATAAAGAATAAAAAACAAGGACATCATACGTAGCCAGACTCAAATTCCAAGCACTGTACAAAATGTACTCAATAGGGACTCAACAGTCACCTTATTCCCAAAGCCTAGAAGAGCCAGGTATTTAGGGACTTTTCAAAACTATTAGAATGGGGGCTAAAAAGGCTTGAGGTGGGGAGGGGGATGCTAAACAAACACAAACCAAACATTTTCCTCCAGCAAAGACAATAAAATACAATAGTATTTGAAAGGGGAAATAAAACTGGCGAATATATTTGGCAATGAAATCTTCAGTGTGCTGCTGATCACAATCTTTACAGGGCATGCCATTCAAACAAACCTGGCTCACCCTTCTACTTAACAGATTCCAATAACTTTTCCCCCTTATTAAGTAATAAACTACATTCTCCCTGTTATGAAAATAGAGCAGACACATTACAAGAGCCTCTACAACTGCTGGCATTCACTCCAGACTGCCAATGGAACATGCAGGTGGAAACTGTTTACTAAATAATGCTCATCCCTCTACTTTGGTTTGCTGCCCTCATCCAAAGTGTTTTCCAAAGCAAAACCCCCAGAAATGTATATTATTACTGAATATCAGCCCATAAGAGAAAACAAAGCCAAAACTGAAAAGTCAAAATGAGTTTTTTTAAAAATGGTTTCACTGCTTACTCTTACCGGGCAAATCAATAGCTACTGCACGATAGCCATTCTCTGCAAGCAAAGTCAGTGTTCCTAGAGTCTCCCATGTCTTGGATGTGAAGGACTGGCCATGCAAGAAGATCACTGCCAGCCTGTTAAGAAAAAGAACTAGCAGCTAATTTCATTTTTTGTACTATTCTGATATGAGTAATGTATTAAAAATACTTAAGTCCCACAATATTTTTTTACATAGTAAAACAAAATCCCTAAACTAATCTCAAAAAAGGAAAAGAAATAAAATTGATCATTTCAAAACACCATTCAAGTATCTTTCAGGAAAATTAAGAGAATTGGGGGGTTAGCACCAAAGTAACACTTGCCTGAAGTATGGTTGGGAAAAGTTACATGAGATACATGAGCAGTGTAATGAATAAATACAGGTTGGGCAAATAAATGTCTATTTCATTGTTTATGACAATATTGTTTGGTGGATACATTGCAATACATCAGATATGTTGCAATACAATCAGAAGAGATCTGGTAATGATTATTTCAATACATCCAATTCCCATCAAGTTAAAGAAGACTAATCTGAAACAATTTGAAGATTTGAAAAAGAGTTCATAAAACATCATGGTATATTATTAAAGAAAGGAGATATTTGGCAATCTTTGCAATATTTATTTTCCAATCTTTAAAAGGTTATACGCTATAGATACTAGTACAGAAGAAAATAAATACTCAGATTATGTAATAGAAAACATATTCTTAAATAGCTTGAATAATTACCATAATCACTCAATAATAGAAGTGTATGGCAGTCATAGAGTAGACAAACATATGAAGCTCTTAATTACAAATAATTGCTAATTAAGAGAAAGCCATTTTTTATAGATGAAAAATGATGCTTTTACAAACTTAGAAAATGAGATTGCTTTGTGGCAAATGTGATGAGAAAAATGTATTTAGGCCCCCTGCAATATCTGAGTAGTAGTTCTTTCTTTTACTTTATATACCAAAAAAGCAACAGATTAACACAACAAATGCACAGTAGAAAGAAAATTCCAGCATCAGCAAGCATGATTCAGCCATGGATTACCAATGCTGAATTACTCTGCACACTGCAAGAAATAAGCTGTATGGATCCAGGATCTAGTTACAAATAATAATTGGTTTTTTTTAAAGCTGCACTGTCATAGAAATAGGAACAGTTTAAGAATCAAATGAGTAATATGACATCCATCTAGGAAGTGCCAAGGAAAATAGATCAGTAAATATATATTTCATCATCTGTTCACTGAAATACAGTAATACCAAAACAGTAAATTTTACTGGAGCAAAATAAATCAACCATTCAAGAGAACGATTCACTTTAAAAACTAAATCACCCAATACTCGTCATATTACTCGCCAGGCTGTGCTGACCTCTTGGGGGGATGGTTTAAATTTTTAAATTGTATAATGTACATTGGGGTTTTATAGTAATTGGGCTTGTTAGTATTTAATATTTTTAAAGTAATTAATTTATTGTTGGTTTTAGTTGTGAGCCTGAGTCCTTTTGGAGAGGGGCGCATACAAAGAAAGAAAAAAAAAAAAAAAAAAAGAAAGAAAGAAAAAAAAAGAAAGAAAGAAAAAGGAAGGAAGGAAGGAAGGAAGGAAGGAAGGAAGGAAGGAAGGAAGGAAGGAAATAAATAAATAAATAAATAAATAAATAAATAAATAAATAAATAAATAAATAAATACTTTTGGTACTCTTTAAACCAACCAGAATTGCTGCCAGCAGTCCAAACTCAAGGTAATGTTTCTGTGTACTATTAGACTAGATAAAAGATGCTTGAGTGTTATTTGTTATGTGAAGGAGATTTAACTCTTTGAAGTTTCAAAAATCAGGAAGATAACTTACCTTTCACTGGAGGAAGCCACATCTTTTTGTACCAACACAGCTTCTCTGAAGAAAACGGAAGAGTGCAAAATTGTCCCTGTCGCAATGGTAACATTTCCAGCATTCTTCACCTCTTCCTCCATGGCCCGTGGTTTAGGGATGTCTACTGAAGCAGTAAATTTTTCATGCTGGATTGCAGGAAGCAACAGGTAGAGGACAAAAGTGACAAGGATTCCTAGGACCAGCAGCGCCAGCCTGTTGCGGATCAAAGTCATAGTCATCTTTTCTGAAAGGATTTGAAAGAAAAAAAAAAGATCCACTAGGATCAGAGAGCTTGCTATGGTAAGGCAATGAGCTAACAAATACCACACGCCACAAAACTGCAGGATTACTGCTGTAGCTTTGCTGGCCGAGGAATTCTGGGAGTTGAAGTCCACAAGACTTAAAGTTGCCAAGGTTGGAGACCCCTGGACATGTTTACTTTCTTCCTCAACCGTTATGCCTTTTTTGAGGAGGGAGGGAAATAATTATGGCTTTATTTGATACAAGAAATCAAGTTTATGGTTGAGTGATTGGACAATCATATTTCAAGTTCATCTTGCTTATGGTTAGCTGTGTTAAATTGTCCTTGCACCAGGGCTTAAATCTTTCAATCTCTGTTGTAACCACTGAAGTTGGAGATGGTGGGTAGCACTGCACAGTGTGACTCAGGGTTAAGAACTAAAACCATTGGTATGCCTCAATAACAAGTGTCATACTGAATTGCTATTTAAGGTTCAAATTTCTTTTTTAAGCAATACCAATATAACCAGCTTTGGAAAAATATAGGCAATCACCAGGGCTGCTGGGATGTAAAAGTTAAGTATGTTGGAGTATGATTGGAGAAAGCCAGATTAAAATCCACACTCAACCATTAAGATTACTTGGTGATTCTGATCAGCAACCAAGGGCTATTACAAGAATCAAATTGCATGCAGAACTAATTATAGAACTAAGTACATCATTTTAAAGATGGAGAAAGTAGAGGGTATATACAATCTATAAACTAGAACCAGTTTAGTACAGTGTGGATAGGTCATGGCTACAGGAGACTGTGACTTCTAGTCCCATCTTAGACAGGAAAACCAGCTAGATGACTTTGGGCCAGCCACTTTCTCTCAGCCCAACTCACTTCACAGGGTTGCTGTTGTGGGAAAAATAGGCGAAGGAAAGAGTATTGGTAAGTTTTCTGCCTTGAGTTGTATATGAAAAAGGCAGGATAAAAACAATTTTTAAAAGCCCATCTATGTCATTTCATCTATCACACCTGCCTGTTCTTTTTCCTGGTAATCAATGGCAATAGACAAAAGCAGCTGCCAATATTAAACCCCACCTTTCTCCTTAGCAAGTAAGTATAAGCTATAAATCTTTTGGAAGGTGGGATATTTCCACCCGCCTTGCACAAATGATCTCTAAAGCCCAGAATTTGTATTAGTAGGATCGAATTCATAATCAGAAGGTAGTTGTAGAAACTGTCTCATTTCCAATAATGGTTGATGTTTTTATCAGCTGGCTGATTAAAAAAAATGCATTCTACTATTTATTGCCAATACTTACTTTCTGCATATCCATGCCAGTGAAAACAATTTTAGTACAAGAATATGAAATACATCTTAAATATAAAACAGCAACTATTTTCCCTTGTCTCCTTTATAGTTTAAGACCTACTCATACCCACAGGAAGGAAGATTCCCACTTTACTATACTTTCCTTTCTCTAAACTACTTAGGCCTCATTGAAGCTCAAAAGGATCTGTCTTTCCTTTTATTTTGCTACTGAAACAAAATTCTGCTAAGTTTACTCAGTACAGAATTAAAATGGCTATGTCTCCTATATTGGTGCTACACATCAGACCAGGTTTTGCAAAACTTTTGCCCATCCTTTCCTTCTAAACCCTTAGGTTTTGCTGCTCCTCTGAGTTTTTCTTTCAATCTTTGTTAATGATACTTGTTAACGATATGTCCAACATGTCAAATTAGGCCTTTATCCAAACACAAAAGATTAGATTCAATGCACAAATAGGGGAGTCTATGGCCTTTTCCATCAAAAAATATATTAAACTTTTTTACTAACAGAGCAAATGTCACTTTCAAAAGTGATAGGAAAACTGTAGAATATCTCACCCAGATTATAAATATCCATGCAAAAGTGCTTACAAAGGAACAACTATTTCTGTGCTTTTAAGGAAAATAATTCAGTTTCCAATATGTGAGACTGCCTTAGGTAAATATTTAAGTACCACATCTTCTATCTGACCTCACAATATTGGGGTTTTGTATTCAAATAGTTCAGAATTCATCATCTTGATGCACAGCAGTAGATTTAAAATAGTTCTCCCACCCTTTTAGAATCATCCAGGACAGATGTAAATAATAACCAGGCTAATTATTAATATATCCAGTCATCACTACAATTGGGAGATGAATTATTTTCCAGATCTCCTAAACATACTGATCTATATCTACACAAAAGTTGAGTATGCAGCTTTGTGACTTGTTACTTGCCCTAGATGAATTTGCCAAATCCCACAAGTGGGGTTGCCATTATAAAGATGGACACTACTCTGAAAGCAATTCCTGCTGGGCCCTATAATAACAATTAGGTAACTAAATGGTGAAAAATATAGTGCAGAAATGATCATATATCTTTGAAGAGATTATCAGCAGTGAGGAAAATGTATTTTTTAAAATCATAGCAAACTAATTGTTATGCTTATTATGTACACACTTGGTAAGTATTTCATAAAATCAATTTTAGGCAAAGCCCATCTGCAAAGTTGAGTATGTATACAAAGAAGAAACACCAATTATTTTCTAGCACTATAGGCTATAAGAATTCTGTATGCTTGAAAACACAGCAATGCAAACAAATCTCTTGCTAGCAGAATGCCATTTCAAAATCCTTTGTAAATATGATAGAATTCGGGTACACAAAGGAAAAAAACCCTCTTGTAAATGATGCAATTCTCTAGTTGATTACAAGGGTTGGAAACACCTTTTTCACCGCTGTAACAATAGCAGAATCTTGCAAATGAGTATAAAAATACCTCTCAACCTTTTATGCTTACTAGTAAGAGATAAAAAAAATCACTGAGGAAGTAAATTCAAAAGGGATCAAGATACCTCTATTTCATTAAATAGACTCTGTTAAAGACCCTAAGTCATATATTGATATTTGCCTATTCAGGCATATGCAATGTGTGCTGAGGAAGATGAAGGCCTTCCAAGATTACAAGCTTTTCCCAATGTCTCAGGATGTCACTGCCTGAAGTGAAAACTTGGTTTGCATGCCTGCATATTATGGCACACCTAAAGTAGATTTCATTCCACTGAATCTGCTACTATTCATTATCCTTACTTCAAAATAACAGTCAAAGTTTTCAAAAGTAATCCTGTCAATACTATACCCAAAAGGAGCAAAGCTTTCTTCTCAAAGTCTGTACTACTTTTTCTCCATTTACCAACTACCTTTTCGGATTTCATCCAGTAGGTGATCTGCAGACTGAATGTCCTTGAAGATGTACATCTTCCCCTGGTACAGAACCTTTAACTTTGAAGGGTACAATACGTAGGCCTGAACTCCTTCCTTTAGGAACTGTTGCTTGAGAGCCACAAAACGTTTCCGTCGGGCATATGTCAGTGGGCTGAGATCAGGAAAGAAGGATACCTTGTGTCCATGGAAGTTTGTTGTCCAGGATGTCTTCAGTATTTTCTCCCGATGCCGCAAATCAGAAAGAGTGATTAATACAGTACTAGCTTTACCCACCTGGGCATTATTTTCTGGGAGACGGTAAGCACTTTCTATACAGATGGGAACCTGTTTGCCATTTAAATCTAAGGCAGCCGGTAACAGATTTTCTATGAACGGGATAAGGTTCACATTTCCAATGGCTGCTGGGATACCTGTGACCCTCAAGTTTCGAGCTCGCAATTTGTTTTCTAGTGTCTCCAGCTTGTAGTCAGCCACCAACTTTCCTACTGCCAATTCCTTCATTAAAGTAGCATGTTTGACAACACAGCCTTGAGTAGATACCATCTTTGCTTCCAGGGCTTCCACGTGGCAATCTGTATCTTCCAGGCGTTTCTCAAGCTTTGCTAAACCAGCATTGAGAGATGCCAAGGCCTGGTGTAAAGCATCGTGTTCTGATATTATTTGCTCCAGCAGCTCCTGAACGGAATTTGCCACATGAGGAGAGAAGTGCACATCGTGAATTCTTCTAAGATCCATCATAACCTTTCTTCTACTTCTTTTTTGGATTCTTTGGAGCTATTAGTTAATTCCCGCTCAGAACAGACACAATATGTATGCAGAAAATAGCAGAAGCAGCACCATTCCTGCTGAGACAAACTGAAGCTTTCTATTGCCTTTCTTTGGTTTAAGTATAGGACACACCCTTGTTTATCAGGTGATTTTTTTTTACCTCAGACTGCGCACACCTACTCATACAAACCCTGTTTCTATTCAAGCAGTTTCACTGGCATGTAACTGTGAGAGAAAGGCATTGTTTAATGGGGTGGGAAAATATAAATTTTATTGGGCGCTTACAAATTCACCAAGGTCTATGACAGCAAGCAAGAGTTTCACAGTCGACACCATCTTCTCCCTCTCTCTAACTCCCCATAGACTTCTTCCATTGACCCAGCAAGCCTTTCAAAATCCCAACCTCCCGTGTTTCAGGCACTTCCAAGAGCCCTTCGCCCCCAACGCGTCAACCTCTTATTTCTGTCCTCCCGTTTCGAAGGATCTCCTAGGCGAGAGACTGACGCACCTGTCGGGCTCCCTCTCTACTCCCACGCCCGGCACCTCGGCCCATAGGCCATTAATGAAGAAAAAACCGCAAAAAACACCACCTTTTGCATTGGGAACTGGAGAAGGGCAACCCGTTCTGCGTGAGAGGGGAACCAGCCTCGGCTTCAAGGGGAACCGTAAAAAAAATGCCGGCTGTTTTTCCCCTTTGACCGCGCGCTTCCCACAAAATGACCTAACATGCAACACGCGCGCAACCGAGCTTTAATCTCTGCCACGAAAACTTCGGAAGGCCGGGAAGAGATTCCCGCAAATTCTTCCCGACTACCCAGGCGAGGCACGATCCCCCGGCGAATCCCTCCCCAGGAGGGAAGGGCGCGCATAGGCCGACAGCCACCCTCCCCAAGCGTCTTTCCCCGGCCCGCCCAACGCGGGAGGGCCTTTGTCAGCCACCGGACATGGACCCTGCAAGCCAAGCGAGACGCCGCGGGAACAAAACGCTCCTCCCTCCGCGGGGCAGGCCGACCTACCGGCCGACGGTACCTGCGCTTCGCAGCCGCTGCGTCTTCTCTCCCGCTTCTCCTCCCCCACGAGCGGGCGCTGCGCGAGCTGGTGACGCGAACTCCTTTCCTCCGCGACCCGCCAGCCCGGCTCCCCGCCTCCACACGCCGAGCCCCATCTAGCGGCCAAGGGGTGTCCTGCCGCCCGCCCAGGATCAGGAGGCGCGACTGAAGGCAGAGGTTGGGGAGTGGGGTCTGTCCGCGGGAGGGGCTGGTCCTTGTGTCTTCCTCGGACCCTCCGCACCTCCTCCGAAAGGGTCCCCCGACCCCTCGCCTGATTTGGCAGCTGGCGGGATCGGAGCGCTTTCGCGTTTGAGGCGAGGAAAATTCAGGGCATTTTATTTAAACTAGAGGGGCGAGACTCTAAGGCGGAGGTCCCCAACCCCAGTCCCTTGGACTGGCAGCGATCCGAGGCATGCTAGAAACCGGGCCTGCAAACAAGCAGCACGCGAAATCATCTCTCTCCACGGAACTGGTGCCTTGCGCCCAAAAGGTTGGGTGGCCGCTGCTCTAAGATAAGGGGGACCCAAACGGGAAGGAGCAATCTTTTCCCCATACAGGGCTTGTTCTCCATTTCTGCCCCCGCCATAAAATGCCCCTCCATTTTATGAAGGAGCCTGGCCTTTTATGGTGTTTTCCAAGTTTTTGAACTTCAGACACCATTATCCCCAACGACAATCATGCTCGGGGCTATCAGAATAGAAATCCAAACTCACCTGTGGACTGCCAAGCCACTGCCATCTGATTGAAACCTAATCAATAAATTTTGCTAAGCCAATTATGCTAAGCATGGTTTGTTCAAAAAGCATAGTGTAGTATTCACATACACACACACACACACACACACAAAGCAATGACTTAAATCATGGTGGCAGGTTTCATGCAATACACAAAGCCAAAAGCAAATCATATTCAGCATGTTGTATGAACAAACTGTTCACACCAGGAAAAACATTGTTTGGGAGAAATTAATGTGCAGATGGTGAATATTGGCTGATTAGGATGTATTTAGGTTGTATCTCCACTTCCACTCAGTCTTTGTATGGCTGTTTTTTTCACATCAGGCTAAAACCATATGTAATAAGGTTTGTTTACAGCAATCAGATTGCAGCTGCAAGATTAACATGATCACTAGATGCAGAAGATGTCCATAAAACTGGGTACTGTTTAGTACTTGGCTGCATTACAGTGGGTTTATTTGGTTTTGGCTTAATGAAGGTAAAGTAGGGTATGGAAATATAGTGGTAACCAATTGTGATTTATTTAAGATACAATAATGGCTCATTGTGATAAGCAAATTCAGCCTATTTGTAAATAGATATAAGGCCACAAAATACCATTAGTACAGTTTGAACCTTTTCTAAGCCAGCACAAATCCAGGCCAGTTTTGTGCCATTTTTGTTACTGAGAGAAATGGGAAGAGACTATGTTTGTTTCTATTTTGTTCAGATGCTTAGCAGGTGTTGATGTTATTTTCAAATGTTGATGTATAGTAAGGAATAGTATTCCCCAAGGAAAACCTTGAACAATTTTAATGAGATATTGCAATGGAAAAAAGGAGCTGCTCTTAGTATAGCTCTTTTTCCCCCTGGAATTTTCTTAGTCATCAGATCAGAGCCTTGGGCTGAGTTTTGGTACCTAAGAATGCATGGCTTGATTACTGAAAATGTTGCTTCTATGCTTGTTGGTAAAGATAGATTACCAGTAATTTCTGATATTAACCCAATCTATTTTTTTAATGAAACCTGCCCCGAACGCCAGTATATGATTGACTAAAATTTTTATGCAGTACAAATTTCCCAACCAATTGCTTCTTTTTTTCTTCCTTTAAGAAGAAACACAAGATGGTCTTTTTCTCTGTCACTTAAAAAAATCATGTAATTCTTACAAAACCCCAGACATTTGCACTTTTATTTAACTTGTGCTTTGCACCGCACAAGAAGGAAGGACAAGCTGTTCTTCAAACATAGCTGAAAAAACACAGAATGAGCTCAACCTGGCACCAAGTTTGGATATCTGTTTGTAAGTATTTATAAATTAAGCCACAAGAACTGAGTTGGGTCAGATAAAGAGAATATCTGGTGCAGTGTTTGTCAATTTGTCCTTGGTGGCTCAGGCTGTTAAATGCCTGCACTTAAGATCTAGCTGTCTACAATTACTGTAGGCTCGAATCCCACCAGGCTCAAGGTTGACTCAGCCTTCCATCCTCTTGGGGTAGGTAAATTGAGGACCCAAGATTGTTGGGGGCAATAAGCTGACTTTGTAAAAATGCCGCTTAGTAATAAGCAGGCATATACAATGGAATGAAGGCTATTGCTGAGCGCATTGGGTTGTGCTCCAAAATTGTAAGCCACCCTGAGTCTTCGAGAAATATAAATTTTTTTAATCAATTTTGAGACTTTGGACTTTGAGCACAGCATGGACCGACTACCGGAAAGTTCATGCCTCAGTGCCACACACATGGTTCTGTGACTGCTTCACATTATACAAAGTCAACAGGATACTAAGGACCTACTTGCTGGCAGTATGCTGCAGCTGCCAGAAAAGCCAACATAGTCCTAAACTGGATTAACAGAATTAAGATCATATGAAGTGTTAGTACCACTTTATAATGTCTTGATAAGACCACACTTGGAATATTGCATCCAGTTTTGGTCACCATAATATATATATAAAAAAGATGTCGAGACTCCAGAAAGAGTGCAGAGAGAAGCAACAAAGTTGATTAGGGGACTGGAGACTATAACATGTGAGGAACAGTTGCAGGAATTGGTTATGTGTAGTTTAATGAAAAGAAGGACAGGGGGTGACATGATAGCAGTGTTCCAATATCTAAGCACCTGAAGGCAGAACAAGGAGCAATGGGTAGAAACTAATCAGGGAGAGAACACAGCTAGAAATAAGAAGAAATTTCTTGATAGTTAAAACTATCAAAGGAATGGCTTGCCATCTGAAGTTGTGGGTTCCATCACTGGAGGTTTTTAAGAAGAGATTGGATAACCACTTAGCAATAGCAATAGCACTTAGACTTATATACTGCTTCACAGTGCTTTTTACAGCCCTGTCTAAGCAGTCAGCATATTGCCCCCAACAATCTAGGTCCTCATTTTACCGACCTCGGAAGGATGGAAGGCTGAGTCAACCTTGAGCTGGTGAGACCCAAACTGCCAAACTGCTGGCAGCCAGTGATCAGCAGAAGTAGCCTTCAGTACTGTAGGTGTTATACATGCAGGAATGCTTTTATCTCGGATGGCAAACCTCAGATAAGGAGTATTCCTGCGGACACAATGCTGCCAGAAGATGAAGGAGGTTGCTTTAGGAAAACAGGATAACAGCTAAACATACAGAGAAACTGGAACATAGGTTAATCCTTAAATAAAGAATAGATAAAAGCTGTGAAGCAAATAGTAATGAATAACTTGTAATACGGTTACAATTTATCCAGTGATGGCAAAGGTATTGTTTAAGATGTAGATATATAGAAGGAAGGCTGACTGAATAGAGCAAGCAATTCTATTCCAACTTCGACTACGTGTCTTCATTGCTTCAAGTGGCACCCGAGAACAGGGACCCTCTTACTTCGTCCGGCAAGGATTCAGTGCACTCTCAACCTTCTAAAGGTTTCTGTAAGTATGAGGTCTTTGCTTTCTCAGGAACAAAGAAAGCATGTGGATGAATTGGGATACCTTTTGAAACAGAATCATAATGAAGTTTCTCACGCCAGTCTCATTTGGCTGGTCCAGGAGATTGCTTCACAATGTTTGTGGTATCCAGAGAAGGGCTCTTTAAAATTGGCAGATTGGGAAAAAATTGGCAGAACTTTGCATACTGAGCCACGAGCCAGTGTGGAAGTTTTGCATGTATGGCACTTGTGTAAGCATGCGATAGAGAAATTTGACACTGCTGCAATTTCATTACTCATTCCTCTCCCTCCATGCTATACTGCTCCTATAGTCTGTCCTCCTTCTTCTTCTGAATCTATGACTATTACTCCCTCTGCTCCTGTGGATACAGGTCAACATTCTCACGATCCCCCTGTTCAATCTTCCTTCCAAAAAATGGTAGAGACATGTAAAAGGGATGCTTCAGTGACAGGTTCAGAATTAGCAAGAGTTATTATCTGTATGTCCTGTGCAATATCATCAGGGACAGGGACAACAGCTAGGTCAGCAAATAGCTGAATGGGAAGGCTTGCCACATCAAATTTTAAGAGAATTAAAAAAGGCTATTACAGATTATGGCATTAGTAGTAATTTCACTAGGGGGCTGCTTGAAGGTATCAAGAAAGGATATACCATGATTCTGGAGGATTGGAAACAAGTCTTCCTCATGATCTTAACTTCAATGCAATATGTAGTATGGGAAAGTGAGTACCTGAGACATGCTCAGACAGCAGCTTTAGGAGGTGGGGGGGCATATACTGTGGAGCAGTTGTTTGGCTCTGGCCAATTTGCAACTGTTCCAGCTCAGACGGTGCTTCCCCCGGCAACTTTAGCCGTGGTATCAGAATGTGCTTATCAGGCATTTCTCAAGGTTCCTCAACGTCAGTTTTCAGCTGTGAGGGACGGCCCATGGTTGCAAAGGAAGAAAGACAATGTGCAATAACATCCTGAGCTCGCTCATGACAAGCAGTTACCCATAAAAAATGCGAATAAGTATCAATGGAAACATGCAGGTAAGTATATGGTTTAAAGGTTGTAAATTAAGTGACATCCATTTGCCAAATTTGATTGGCTTGAGTCCCACGGGGGTTAACCCCTACAGGAAAAGGAACAGCAATCTGCTGACAAACAGGACACCTACGCACTATATCACGTGCCTGCGTGAGGGGAATCTTAAATTGTTTTACAAGGGATTTTGCAGTTTGATGAAAATAAGAATGACTCAAGACTGGATCAGAAAACAAAGAAGTCACTTCTTTAAGGGATTGGTCTGCTCTATGATTCCCTTCTGTAAGGGCATTATCAAAAGGTGTATGACTTCTGGTATGCTCAATGTATATTGGATGAGATCGCTCTTCCAATCTATTTTTCAAAGACAAAAACAATGCTAACAAATTAACATCCAAATGTAAAGCACAATAGGAGTAGGGAAGTGACTGCATTGCTAAGTACACATATTGAGTGTCCACTATAAGATTAATTGATTGATCAGAGAACAGTTGCAAAGCTCTTTTGCAGTCAACAGGTTCCCCAGGCCCTGCTTATATTAGCAAGGACTGTGCTCTTCTCTGTCAGCAGTGGAATTTAAGTTTCCCCTGGAGATAAAAATTGTACCTTCTCAATACAAGCGTCCTCTGTCTTCAGGTCTTGTGGGTTTGATTTTGCCCAGGTCTTCTGCTCATAAGCAGGGGCGTTTTGTGGTCCCTGGTGTTATAGATTCTGATTATACTGGTACCTTAATGATACAGGTATGGGTTACTTTGCCTCAACTGCTTCCTCAATATTCCTCTATTGCTTAATTACTTCTCATTCCTTATGACATTCCATCGCCAGGTATAGGGAAGCGTGGTAATGCTGGTTTTGGTTCCACTTCCCCTTCTGTCGGGTTGTTAAAACAATTGACCTCGACCCGTCCTTCTTTAACTTCGTATCTTAATAAGCAGCCTTTTCAAGGGTTATTAGACACTGGAGCCGATGTTACTGTCATCTCCTCTTTGCAGTGGCCAGTTCAATGGCCTAAGTAGGCTGTTTCATCCTTGTGGGGTATAGGTGGCTCCACAGCTGCTTGGCAGAGTGTTTTGGATATTGATATATCAACTGCTGCGGATAAGTCTTTCTCTCTAAAACCTTATATTCTGGATATTCATACTAATATTTGGGGTCATGATATTCTCACCCTCTTGAATGCCCATTTGTTTTTAGAAGATGGCTCTCCCAATTAAATGGCTCTGTACCACTCCCTTGTGGGTAGAGCAATGGCCTCTTTCTACTGAAAAATTAGCTGCTCTGCATCAACTTGTACAAGAACAGCTTTCCGCTGGTCATATTGAACCCTCTGCTAGCCCCTGGAATACTCCTGTCTTTGTAATTAAAAAGAAAAGTGGAAAGTAGAGATTCTTACATGATTTGAGGAAAAATCCAAACAAAAACTTGCTTTCTGTAATGTTGTTTACTTGGAACTGTTTAATTGTCTCAGATTCCTTTACAGAACCACCAGTTAATTTACATTTTTGTGCAGAGGCACCACTGGAAAAGCCTTGGGTTAAATACCGTCAAGCTCCAGACCCCGAGTGGAAGGGTCCAGCTCGGTTAATTACTTGGGGTCATGGCTATGCTGCAGTAGAAGCTCCGCATAATTGGCAAGCTATCTGGATACCTGCGTGTTGCATTCGACCTTGTGTGGCACCAGGGTCTGCACAATCCGATCCCCAATTTCAATCTGCACCTGACAACGGAGGTGCGCCTCCCAAAGCCTAAATCTGAACGCCCACCACCCATGACCTGGGGACAAGTTAAAGCTACCACCTATCAAGCACAGCAGCAGCTGAACCAAGCTTCTCTTCCACAGACTCCAGAGAATTTAGTTGCAGCTGTCTTTTCTATCATTACAGCTAACTCTGTTGCTATCTTGTGTTGTATTTTCTTTGTCATGAATGTTGGAGTTATAGGAGCCTCTGATGCCGATCATACGATGCATGTCAGCCCCAATCTGTGGGTTCATCATGCTCAATACATGTTTATGGTTCATGGAACTGATGTGACTCTATATTATTATTTATTATTATTATTTTATTAGACTTGTATGCCGCCCTTCTCCCGAAGGACTCAGGGTGGCAAACATATAAAAAAGAACATATATACAATAAAAAGATATTAAATAAAGACAAGTCTAAATTACAAGAAAGATTAAGAACAATTAAAATTACAATAATGAACAATGCTATTAAAACAACCCGCCCCCATGGTCAATCCAGGCCGGCCTGCTAAAATAGCCAAGTCTTCAGGTCTCGATGAAAGGAGCAGAGATCAGGGGCCAAAAAGATCCGCGGGAGCTGATTCCATAGAGGCGGCACTCCCACAGAAAAGGCCCTAGCCCTGGGAACCGCCAGCCGACAATGCCTGACCGACGGTATTCCCAGGAGGCCCCTCCTGTGGGAGCGCACGGGGCGATCGGAATGTGATCCCCAATGGCTTTGGGGCAGGTGTCTTTTGTGCCCAATCTCCTTGTTTCCACTTCCTTTGTTGCCTCTCAGTTACAAAATATTCAGAAATCGTGGATATTTTCCAAGCCTCCAACTCAGTTAAACAATACCCGCTGGCGCTACCTAAAGATTACTCACTTTACTAAAGGGTTAAGCATACTTGGTTAAATAGCTGGAATGATACCAATAAAGCAAAAAGGATTTTAAACAAGTTAGGGAATTATACTTATTGTTCTAAATATTACTGGTTATGGGGCACTTTTAATTCTTCCTTATATGGGCCAAATTTAGTTCCTGAAATGTATCCCGATGACTTTCCTATTTTTAATATAACTGATCAATCCAATACCGGATCAATATGTGCTGGCTGGCAACTAAGATCCCAATATGTGGTTTTTCTTTGATAAATATGCTACCAATGTACACCCTCAAAATTATCAATGTGACTAATTGGTTAAAACAATTGTTTTTCTATGCAATTATTGTTCTGGTGGGTTTAATTGCCTGTTGCTGTTTTATTCAATGTATTCCTTCTTTAATAACCTTGTTTCGTCCCGTTCCAGTTTCTCTTCATCCTCTCCAATTGCAATATATTCATAAATCTGTCTTCCCTAACAATAATATAAAAAGGGAGGACATGTAGGCATTATACATGCAGGAATGCTTTTATCTCGGATGGCAAACCTCAGATAAGGAGTATTCCTGCAGACACAATGCTGCCAGAAGATGAAGGAGGTTGCTTTAGGAAAACAGGATAACAGCTAAACATACAGAGAAACTGGAACATAGGTTAATCCTTAAATAAAGAATAGATAAAAGCTGTGAAGCAAATAGTAATGAATAACTTGTAATATGGTTACAATTTATCCAGTGATGGCAAAGGTATTGTTTAAGATGTAGATACATAGAAGGAAGGCTGACTGAATAGAGCAAGCAATTCTATTCCAACTTTGACTACGTGTCTTCATTGCTTCACAGTACTGCATTCTAACCACTGCATTACTGCGGCTCTGCAAACCACTTGTCTGGATTCATATAGGTCTCCTGCTTGAGCAGGGGTTTGGACTAGAAGGCTTCCAAGGTCCCTTCTAATTTTGTTATTCTCTTATTTGACCTTCCTCAAGAAAGGGACTGTGGAAGACAACATTGGAAGTCAGTTCAAGGTATCGCCATAAGTGTCCATTAAGTATGGCATATACCAAGGTAATGCACTGTCCCTGCTGCTATTCAATATAGGCTTGAACTCCCTCAGCTAGGTAATTACAAGGATCGGATACAGATACAAGTTCAAGAGTGGAACTACCATCAACCACCTATTCTACATAGATGACATTAAGCTGTATGCAAAGAGTGAAGAAGACATTGACCTGTTGATCCACCTGACAGGAATCTACAGTAAGAGCACCTGGATGTCATTCAGACTGGAAAAAAGTGGCAGGATGGGAGTCAAGAGAGGGAAAGTTGTTAAGACAATAGAGTGAAACTACCAGTGAGCCACATAACATATAGACCAGCTACAAGTACTTTGGTATCCCACAACCACATAGGAACCAGGAATGAGGAAGCAAGGAAGACAACAACTACTACAACCAAAGGATAAGACAAGTCCTGAAGAGGCAGTCAGTGAAGATCCTTGCCATGAACACATATGATCTGCCAGTCATCAGCTATCCTACCAGTATAATGAGCTGGCCAAAGCAGGACATGAAGGCTGCCAATGTGAAGACATGGACATTTCCACTCCCAAATCCAAACACCCAGAATTTAGACTAGGCATACCCAGTTCCTGCAACTGTTCATCATATGTTTTAGCCTCCAGCCCCTATTTCTTATTTCACTCATATGTAAGGATATTAATGATTAAGTTGTTTAACCCAAAGGGAATAGCATGATAGGTATTTGTGTATCTACGAAACATTTATTAGTTCAATAGCAATAATTATTTTGATGAGAATCATTTCTTCATTACAGCAATATATAAGTACAATAAGTATATTTAAATATTTCACTATGCACATAAAATTATACTTATTTGATTTCTATAGCTGCCCATTTCAACTAGTAATTCATGATATAGCTTTAAAGACTTAATATATTATACGTAAGCTAGCAGTGGTAACATAATGGTACATTATGGAATATCCTTTGGTTAAAGTTTACTCTTCCCACTCAAACGAATTAGCGAGTTTTTAAAAGAAATCTGCAGGTGCTTACAGTCACAAACAATAGCAATTTGTATACATATAAAAGGGCATCTTGGGATACATAAAAGTTCTGAAAATGGCATAAAGGTGCATTCAAACTGACAGAGAACTCTGAGATTTCCCCCCTCCTCTTCCTCTATGAATAAGCCAGTATAATGAACTGGCCAAAGCAGGACACAAAGGCTGCCAATGTGCTGCTCTGTCAGCTATCCTTCTGAACCAAATGGATAATTTTATTACTGTATTACTTTTCATTTCTAACCTTAAGCTACAAGTGTTAATACTTATTTACAGTAAAATAAAAAATTCCTATTTTCTAATGTAGACCTAAGTCAAAATATGCAAGCTTTAGCAACACAGATTCATCCTTGCTGCCCGAATGATCAAAAGGTCAGATAAATTCATTTTGTAGTCATTAGCTATAAACTGGAAGCTGGAGTATTCTTCCAAAATAGTTGGTTTCTGGAGCATCCAAAAATATAGATTTGGCTTATTCATCCCATTTAAGGTCACTGTTTAGATCTCAAATAGCAGCTCACTCAACACACCAAAACTAAATACTAATCTGCAAGTAAAAAGTAATTTTACGATCATGCACTGTATTAAGTTTGGTTTGTTTAATTTTCATTGCTTGAATAATTTATGCTAGGTTCACATATCACACTGAGCCAAATGAGCCATAACATCAGTTAATCCAATGTATGAACCTTCCCTACTTATCCATCAAGCCCAAAACTTTATATTTCAATTGTTAGATATCAAGCAAAACACTTTGTATTTATTATAAATTATTGTATAAAATTATTTGAATTACATCTGTTTGGAAACAACTTACTCAGACATTGCTTACAAGATTGTTTGATATGTATAGCAGAGGAACTGGAAGAACAACAGATTTTATTTGCTAAAATAGAGATGGATGATTTGCATGTAGATTAGGAGTTTTAAAATTATTGAATTTAAAGTGATATGGAAAAAAGATGTGGATCTGAAAACAGATTTTAAAGTGCCAGAGTGTGATACAGAAAATAATGCCAAAATGGATTTACAAATGAAATCAATTGATGTCTTAATAATTAAAGAGGACATACAAATAATAAATTGGAAGAGTGGTTTAGAAAGCTTTCTTATTTTGGATTTATAAAAGGAATATGGAAACAAGGAAACTCTCTGAAACGAAAGGCAAAGAAGAGTTGTTCAAGTTCTTGGAAGGAGATGAAGAAAAATGATAATGAATTAATTTGTGAGTTACCACTTAATAGATCTAAAGATTAAGCTTTTTAAAATAACAAGAATATTTATAAAATGAATCTGCTTGATTAGGGTTAAAATATACATGTTATGGTCTCTGGTAGTTGTTAATGGAATTTCTTTTGGACTAAGATTAAATGATAAGGCTTTAACGTTTTATTTATTAAAGTGCTAGGTTTTGATTATAAATTGAATTTTTTTAAGGTTAAATTATATATGTTAATATTCCTGGTCTTAATAGGCAAGATTAAATTATGTGTTTTTGTAATGACTATTGATAAGAGATATGGGATAAAAAGAGTTTTTTTAATTGAAATATTAGAGAAGCTGTTAAATTATCCAACTTGTTTAGCCTTGTCTGAGGGCAGAAATCACTTTTATGTATCTTCTTTTTTCTTTTCTACCTCCTTTCACTTTTCTTTTTATATTTTTAATAGTTTTTATTCATTTTGTATTTGTAAGTATTAATAACATTAATTAAAGTTCACTGCCCTTAATGTTCGCCGCCCTGAGTCCTTAGGGAGAAGGGCGGCAAACAAGTCGAATAAATTATTATTATTATTATAATAAAAATAAGAATGACAGAAAGGGAAGGAGGGAGACAGGAAGAAACCCTGGAAGGAAAGAGATGGGGGGAGGAAAGGGAAAGGGAGAGGAAGAAAGGAAGGATTTCTGATACTCCCCACCAGGCTCAAGGTTGACTCAGCCTTCCATCCTCTCGGGGTAGGTAACTTGAGGACCCAAGATTGTTGGGGGCAATTAGCTGACCTTGTAAAATGCCGCTTAGTAATAAGCAGGCATATACAATGGAATGAAGGCTACTGCTGAGCACATTGGGTTGTCTCCCAAAAATTGTAAGCCGCCCTGAGTCTTCGGAGGGTGGCATATAAATGTAATTAAAAATAAAAAAATAAATTTTTCCACAAGCGATTTGGAAGTCACTCCTGTTCCCATTTCCACCCCCAGCTGCGGTCATTCTTTGTCTCTATTTAGGTAAGGAAATATCTCTGAAATGATGGCATGGGTAGGACTACTTTACAATATTTAAAATTTGTGGTATTTATTTGGATTTGAGCTTTTTAAAAAATGACTTAAGCCTGCCTTAGTAACAAAGCCAGCTGAGTGACTTGAGCCAGTCACACACTCTCAGTCCTAAGAATGAGGCAATAGCAAACTACTTCCCAAAACTCTTGCCAAGAAAACTGCACGGACTTGTCCAAGCACTTGTCAGGGATCAAAAATTAACTTGAAGGGGTGGGGGGGGTGCGCACGCGCACACTCACAACCACATACAAAACCACACACACAAATGTTTCTGTTATGAATAAATATTGGAAGCAGAGGTGATATTCAGCAGGCCAGTTCTGGGGAAATTTTGAGTAGTTTGGAGAACCGGCAAATACCACCTCTGACTGGACATTTTACAGTATCCTTCCCCTGCCACACCCACCAAGCCACGTCCACAGAACCGATAGTAAAAAAATTTGAATCCCACCACTGATTGGAAGACATTGGAAAATAATGCAAATACCATATTTACATAGTAAGTGATAATACTAGAACCACTTACCTGCAAATTTTACTGAATTATTGTGGAAATAAATGTATTCTGTTCATGACCACTAGGTGTCCCTAGTGTTTGTTTGAACTTTTGCTTAGAAAATGTTGCAACTTTCACAGTATTACTACCCTTTCCCCTCTTTCCTCAAACTTCCTCTAATACCTTTGGACCCGGAAGTTCTGGAGAGTGTTAAATCTTTCAGCGATCGGTTTGCATGTCTCTTGCAAGGTAGCCTGTTCTCGAAACTTCACCATTTTGATTAATTAAGGCAATAACTTGGTAAGTTTTACAGAAACCTCATTTGTTTTTTTTCCCCTCAGCTGCTCCAAAACAGCCAGTTCACTCTTGACAATGGATCACCGCATATATTGTGAAGTAGGTTGCATTGAGAAAAAATATCTTCATTTTATTTGTCTAGTTTACTTTATTTTGGATTCCCTATTACACTGCAGTTTACATAAGAAAACCGCAGGAAAGAACCTAGGCATGTATGGCAAATTTAAAGTTACTGGCTGATGAAGAGTGATTTGGTTCTTGAATCTTCCCGTATTACTTTTTAAAAGACATAAAAAAGATCCTAGCCACTTGCAACAAAACCCAAAATGTCTATGGGAATCCTGCCACACTAACTGCAAGTTTCAGGCAAACATCTTTATTTCTAATTATTTATTACTTGTTTAACCCAGTTTTGAGATTGCCTGATTCCTCAATGACTCTGAAGAGCTTACAGATAAGAGGGAAAATACAGATAAGAGGGAAAATACCGTATGTTAAAGGAGAACATTGGTGACCAGAAGAGCTAAAGGAAACTAAACATAAAGGGGATCCCCTGTCCTGAGATTGCTTGTATGAAGGTTTATTTGCCCAGCTGGGAAATGGACATTTCTTGTAGTTCTGTCTCTTTGAGAAGGCTTTAGGGGATTTTAACAGGATTGGAAAAAAATGCAGTTCTTAAATATTTTTATATCTTAATTCCATCCCATCGTTTATAGCATCAGTGTCCATTCAGACCAGTTCAGGCATTTACCTGTAACAAGAATCCTGCAGTTGTTCAGTCTATAGGCAATACACATAACACAACCCACAATCCAGTCATTATCAGTGCATCTAGGAGCCCTATCCTCTACTTATTTTCTCAATCCAGGGTTCTTGTATTCTGCAAACAAAAAAGTATTGGCAAAGCTTTGTCATACGTCTTGCCTATTCTTCACTGACTAGGCAGGCAAAAGTTATTGTGTCTTGGACATTGCAGCCAGATAGTTATAAGGGCATGTTTTATGTCAGTTTTGTGTCAGAGTGCCTTGTTGTTGGCTGCACTGGCATCCATCTTGTTTCATTCTCGGACCAAGTGGCTCAAATCTGAACACTGTTACTCACTTGACTGGATTTTCAGAATTACATAACAGCTCAGCAGGTAAGAACATGCGTGTAACAGATTTGAATTAAATCCTCCTCCTGTATTAAGTAGGTCAGTAGTTCACATGACATGTAATGTATTAATTACCTACAGCAGACCCAGCTCTATTTTTATAGCAATTTTAAAAATAGAATTGCAGATAAAACTATAACAAAACATTTTTTGAAAACCAGAAACATGCTTAGATCTAACAATTAAATTACTGGCTATAATATCAAACAGATAAAATAATTTAAAAAATGTAAATATCAGACCAGCGAAGGGGAAGAGACTCTTAAGAGTGAACATACCAAATCAGTTAAGTATGTCGTGTATACATTTAATAACAAAAATTAATCTATTCTTACAATATATTATAAAAATCAATGCCGGAGGCAATCATTGAATCTTTTTTCTGCTCACTTCATGTCTTCAGGCTTCCCAGGAGATCCCAGAGTGATGGCTGCAATACAGGTGACAGAGGAAACCATCGTAGTGGGTGGGCAGACTCTGTTCTCCCGCCAGGCTAAACCTACACAACAGGCTCCTCGCCTTTCCCTCCTGTTGCTCCACGGCATTCGTTTTTCATCAGAGACATGGCTCAACCTGCAGACTTTGTCTAAGTTGGCAGAAGCTGGATACCATGCTGTAGCTATTGACCTGCCAGGTGAGCTTGACTTTCAGTGGGCAATGGAGATTTGGGCAAAAGAAAGGCAGGTGTATACTATTTGATATTTAAGAAGACTCTCACTTTTGCTTCTGTCTCGCCAGAAGCAAAAATAAGGCAGAATATATAAAATCTGATTCCAACAAATTGTGGTTAAAAATGAGGCTTTGTGTGATACAATACCAAACTAAAAGAATTATTCTTTATCACACTAATTATTATGTTAACATAATAAATTATGTTTTTAGGCTTACTTATTTAATAAATAACTATACACACATACACACACATACATTTTATATACACACACACATATACACACACACACAAACATACCTATATATACACGTGTATACATATACATATACATACACACACACATGGGTGTATGCGTATTACAATTGCCATAAAACATGCACACTAATTCTAAAATATAATTTAGCTCAGTTGCAACATCAAGCCAACAAATGGATTGTTTTAGGCTAACTTGAAAATCTATATCATGCTTGAGCTTCCAGAGATGCAACAGGAAAGTTAAGGTTTAGAGCAGTGGTCGCCAACCGGTGGGTCATGGCCCACTGGTGGGCCATGAGAAAATTTTGGTGGGCTGCAGAGAAATGCCCCCCAAAGCAAACCCTAAAGCCCGCCCACCCTTTGGCCGAGCACAAACCTGCAAAAAGCAGTGCAGTCGTCGCTGGGCAGGACGAGGTAATGGCGCTGTTGCAGTAAGAGGGAGCTGGCAGCACAGGCGGGTTGAAGCAGCAATGGAGATGGCCAGAAGGTGCAGGAGCGCCACTACTTGCATTTGCGCGGCACTCCCGCACCTTCCAATTTGCCTCTCCTGGCCTGGGCTCTTCCTCAATGGCCGCGGGCTGTAGGGATGGCCCAGGGCAAGAAAAGTACTGGCTGGTGGTGGTGGGAGGGGGCGGAGGGGGCAAGTCTGGATTGGGGCAGTGGGGGCGACATCAGTTTCCTTGTCCCTCTTGGCTCTTTGCTTTGCTGCCGCCCCCCCCCCAACGGCCCAAGCCATCGCTGCCCAGGGAAAGCACAGGAAAAGCAAGCAGAAACAGCTCTCACTGGGGCGAAAGAGCTGAGGTCGAGGAAGGCACAGGCAAGAGAAGACGGAAGCTGCCGCCTTTGAAAAGCGCCACTTTCTGTTGCCTGTGCCTTCTGATCTCTGCTGTTTCGCCCCAGCGAGAGCTGTTTCTGCTTGCTTTCTTTTCCTGTGGGGGACAGCAGAGACGTCAGAGGCCCCTCCTTTCCCTTCGCTCTGCCCCACAGTTATGATTAAGCATTTACAATTTTGTTATAATAAGCATTTGTGTGTGTATATATATAATAAAAAAATTAATATTAAATTTATATCTAATATAAAAAATAAATTTTTTATATTAAGTATATTATCTTTTTTTAAAAAGTTGGTATTAGTGGTCCTCGGGATTTAAAATTATGAGTTTGGTGGTCCCCAAGGTCGAAAAGGTTGGCGACCCCTGGCTAAAAAGAGACTTCTGATTTTTTTCTGGTCTCATTGTCATGGTATTCAACTTTGTAAGTTTATTTCCATCTTTATAGTGGTTTTATAAAATGGGCAAACAAAATATAATATGTAAGAAAACATATACAAGCTGTTCCTTATGTGTCAGCCATGTTATATGTTTTTCTGGGTTCAAGGGAAGACATAGATTTCCCTCCCCCCAATGCTTTTTTATATGCAAGGGATATTTGCAATAAAATGCATCTGTTAATAGTTCTTTTGTCCAAAGATACAATTTGCTGGTTGTGTCCAAAGATACAATTTGCTGTGTTGTGTTCTTTATGTTTTTTTTCTTAACATTTTTTAAAATTGTGAAATCAGGGACTACCTTCCTTTTATGCTATGTTGGTTACCTTATAATAAATATTTAAAGAATGTACAAATATGTGGGAATGTAGGTTTATATAATCAGTAATAACAGTTTGCAGTAGTGGTGAATATCTGTAGCTCGGTGTAGGATGAGGGTGATAGTAAAAACAGCAATTGGGACCAGCAACTTGGCTGATGCACAACGTAGCCGCTTAAGCCCAAAATCAAGTGATTGTGATGGGTTTACCACCTTATTTTGCCTTTGTTTTTAAGCAAAGTAATGGAGTCACTAAGCAAAAAATGCCACTTAAGATTTCATTTCTGCATTCGCTATTAATTACTTGTCATAAGCATGAATGGTGATCATGTAACTGTAGGATACTGAGACAATTGTAAGTGTAAGGAATGGTTGCAAGGTTTTTTTTAATGCTGTAATAGCTTCAATTGGTTGATGCATAAAGCAATCAGTAAGCAAGCACCACAAGCAATGACAATTGGTAAAAGTATAATATATGGAAGAACTTAAGTTGTTTTCTCTTCTGCCTTGGAAAATCTAGTGAGTCAATCCACATAAGTAACAAAGCATGGTCCTTGTATCTTCCAGTTGCAGGGACACATACTTTCACAAAGCCAAGACTTGCAATAGGATGGGGTAGTGAAATATAACCAGAGGGTTCTGGAACAAGATTTTGGAGGTGCTTTCCATCTGAGTCTACCTAGCCACAGTTGTCTGTCCCGCTGAAAGGGACAGACAAAAACATTTTACTGAATGGTTTACCTCAATTTTGATGGTATATTATTGGGGGCTTCAAGTGTCACAAAGATGAAACTTGGGGATTTATAATTTAAATGCTTATATATGGCTCAATCCTCAAACAGAATTCCTAGCCAAATAGGGCAGTTGTCTCTCTGAGCTGGGGATGCTAGGAGTTGTAGTGATCACCCAACTGAAGATGCTTGGTTGGAGAGGGCTACACATACAGAGTATGTGTGATGCAGGATGTCTTGTTTCTTGTGATCCAGGATTCGGCCGCTCTAAAGATGCTGTTGCTCCAGCTCCTGTTGGAGAGCCAGCCCCAGGCAGTTTCTTGAAGGATGTCTTGGAGGCCCTGAAAATCGACCAAGCAGTGGTGATCAGTCCATCTCTCAGTGGAATGTATTCACTCCCATTCCTTTTTCAGCACAATCATCTTTTGAAAGCCTACATCCCAGTGGCTCCCATCTGCACAGAGAAGTTCCCTCCCACCCAATATGCTAGTGTCAAGGTATGTTCATCTAAAGAAGAAAGGAATTCTGGAGCAGAAACTTCTTTGGTACAAGACATAATTAGTTATCTCAGTTGCAAATGGCATTTCACAACTAGGTGAGGAAAATGTGGATGGAAGTGGATTTACAGATTTCATTTCTGCATTCGCTATTAAACCTTGCAGGAGTTCATCAGTTGTCCATTAGGGGGCAATGCACACTGCCTTACCCACAAATAGAATACAGGAAAAGCAGACCTATACTCAATCTGGAGAATATTCATCGCTTTCTGAAGATATACCAAGAAAATGGGCAATACCATTCTAAAAGAATACTAGGATGGGTTCAGAAGATTCTCTCTGGGTTCCATTTCATTTTATGCATGTTTTATTACATTAGTTGAATAAGTTCCACATTTGCATCAACAGTAAGAATCTGGTACACTTAAAATGTAGTTTTGAATGTAGAAGAATTACAACAATCACTGCAATAAATTTCTCTGAACATTCTCTGACTTTTATCATGCCTCTTGTGAGCGTCGAGCATTTAATTTAACCCCTATCCAGATAGCTCCCTTTTGGGGATTTTAGTCTTTTCTAATATTAGTCTCTAGCATGTACCTTTGCTCTTGCAAATCTGATCTGCACATTTTTTTTAAGTTAAGAGTGATGGTGGGTTTTTGATAATAATGGGAATTCCCTGTAGTCCTGCTGAAAATATCTGCTGCAGTTACTCTGTTTTGCAAATGTAGAAGAGGTTTGTTTTTGCTGAAGATTTGCATTTCTATCACCACCAGGAAAGGATCATCCTCTTGCTAATACTGATTGGATATATTTATAGCCTGAAAACTGGGCTAAGAGCATGCCATTATAAAACACAGAGAGCAAGTACAAATTAGCTACATGGTTAATGTAGCCACATAAATTGAACAGCAATACGGGAAGTATTTTTTTCCCGGAAGAGAGCACCTCTGTCTCTACTTTTCATCTGAACTAATTTTTCATTATTAGGATCTAAGACAGGCAAGAATGTTCATTCGTTGATTGAACCAGGCTTGATTTTTTTCTCTCTCCTGCATTACAGATGCCAACTCTCATTGTATATGGGGATCAAGATGTCCAACTGGGTGAAGTGAGCCTGAACAACTTGAAGAATTTACCTAATCACAAGATAATGATGATGAAAGGGGCAGGCCATGCCTGTTATCTTGATCAGCCAGATGAGTGGCACCAAAGGCTGCTGGATTTCCTGAAGAACATAGAGTAAACAGCAAATCAGCCAGCACTGGTCTAGTCAACCCATAATCAATGAGAACCTCACCAGTTTTTCTGGCATACACATGTAAGGAGCTGGGATTTCTTCCTGCAGTTCTGTCAGTAACCTGTGGGGGGCCAGGTTGTTTATGGACCATCTAACCATAGTAGACCTAAAACTATCAGAAAGTGTTACATCCAGAATGCATTCACCGATTTATGATTCATTAATTGCATAATTAAAATGACCAGGTATGGTTTTTCTTGCTTGAGTCATGAGATATTTGAAATCAAATTTACATAAAATAATCATTCATAGAAATGTATTAGGATCTGTGCCTGGATATTTTAGGAGTTGGTCCTCAGTATCATGAGCCCTTTTGCCAAGATTTTAATCATGAACAATTTTTTTCTAAAAGCTGATTGAGTGCTGGCTGAGATAGATATAATAAAGGTAAGGCAATGGCTAGGTTGAAGTAACTTATAAACATATGATGATTTAATTGTTTTGACTTAGCACACAGAAGAATCTATCCATTATAACATATCATCATGTATGACATGGGAGTGGTGATTAAAATTAAAATTCTGGTTTGTTAGCAGCAGACAAAGTGGCTATGGCTGATTTACTATATGAAAACCAAAATGTCACAATATATTTTTCTAACCCATAGATTCTTCTATAAAGCTAACTTTCATTGACCGCTATTATGTTCTTGTCCTTGTTATCTTTGTTAGCAGGACACTTTTTGTTTGATGACTGGACATAGCATTCTCCAATTTGATGGATTACATGCATGTTGGGTTTTAATTTCCATAATTCTCAGCAGGCTTGCAAACCATGCATGGGAATTGTGCTAGTCAGAATGTATGTGAGTTGGTGTCCATTACATCTGGACATTGAGTACCAGGTTTGAAGAAAGCTATACTGCAATTTATGCTATTTGAACCACATATTTTGCATCTGAATTTGCTTCTTTAGGATGAAAGAACCACATACAGTATTCTGTTATCAGAATCCATAATGGCATTAGAGACTCTGTGAAGAGCACTTGTATTGGGGAAGAATGTATGTTGGCACCATCCCCTGACTTCAATGAATGTTATATTGGGGGATAAATTCTTACTTTCTCCTGTTTTTCAAAGAAAATTGACAAGGTCTATACATAGGTTACATGACACCTCCACTCTTGGAAGCTTGATTTCTTCAAGTATGTACAAGTATTCATAGTGATAAACTTGTCTTCCACAGTGTGTTCTTGGGCAGATATTTTTAAAAAGTGTTTAAAAAGGTTAGAGGGGCTATTTAATTAGAACTGTGCTTGACCATAGATGTAGAATTAACAGGATTTCTTGAATAGCACCTGTAGTCATTTTAAGGAGAAACTGATCACACTTTTTGAACAAGTGAGTGTGAGTATTCTGTTGCACTTTCAAGCTTGTTCCTTTGCTCTTGAAAAATAAAGAGAATGCGGACTTCTGAGAATAAGATTGCAGCAGGAAAATTAATAACAACAGTTGTACAGGTTCTGCCTAGATTGCAGGTGAACTCCTGCTATACCAATTTTGATTATCAAAATGTATTCATTTGTAATCAAATAAATCTGATTATATGTTTTTATAATGATTCTTTTAAAAAATCTAAATATACCATACTTCTGTAAATTATATTTGAAGTAGATTTACCGCAAAGGTGTCAAAAACTGGTAATAATATTTGGTCTGTGTGGAACTGGTTTTAGTATAACTTGATAGCCATACTATTTTACTTTTTTCAATACTAAATTAAATATAGCCTATAAGAGTATAAATCAGAGTTCTTCAAACTTGGCAACTTTAAGACTTGTGGACTTCAACTCCGAGAATTCTGCATAGCATACCTGGCTGGAGAATTCTGGGAGTTGAAGTTCACAAGTCTTAAAGTTGCCAAGTTTGGGGATCCCTGGTATAAATCAAAGATAGATTCCACATACATTAACAGATATCAACATCATAAACAAAAGTTTAATCCATTATTTGGACAAAACATTCTTTAAAGTATTGCCTTCTTAAAAGATCAGAAAAGTATCAGCAGCCATTCCACTAAATTCAAGACATGATAGTCCATTGTAAGCAAAAGGGCTCTTGGCCTAAGAAGCTGAGCATCTGCCAAATCTTAACTAGATGGTTTTCAAAATTGAAATTAGCCTCAGACAGTATAGATCTAAAAATTATAGATTCTAGAAAGGGACAAAACTTCTTTCTATTGGAGGGGAAATTTGTGGTGTAGCAAGTGAAGATAATTAGAAGACTGTGAGAAGTCCTTGTTGTTTTACTCTATCACAGAGCTTTTATCAATGAAAACTTCAGCAGAAAATGGGAAATCATACTGTAAAAGAGAGAATGAATCCATAGCCCTCTTGATCTGGTTGGTGTATATCTTTCATAGTCCTCAATCACTGGTACAAAGGGCTAATGGGAGCTGAACATTTGGAGTGTCATCGGGAACAGATGGATCTGTCTTATACAATACCAGATTATCTAACCAGGATTGGGATCTTCTCTGTGTAGAACAAAAATATATAACATTTGGGATTAAAAAGCCACAACTGCCTTTTGAGTGTTATGTGGGTACTGCATGCAAAATGTAGATGCTTTTGGGACAAAAGAAAGTTGTATTCCTTTTAAATTTGATTAAAATCAAATCTGTTAGCACAAGTATTCGTTGTGTAACTAACAACATTCACCTTCTGTCATATTCAAATGACAACCTAGGGACAATTTGGGGACAGACTTCAGGAATCACCTGCAAGACTTTCTAAATAAAAACTCACTCTGCATCAGCAAGGTAGGCCATGTGCCCTGCCTAGGTTGAGGCCAACATCCCTCCACTGTCTTTTCCCTCACTGCCTACACAGTCCAGCTTAGTATAATATGAAAGAAAATGCCAGCTCAGCCCTAGTATAAAACCACAAGTAGATTCCTTTAAATTCCTAGGGGATTATTACATTAGCAACCAAGGTGAACAGATGGGAAACAGGTTAAAGATGGCTATTCCAGAGCCACCTGGCCTAGTTCCTTTGTGCTTGTTTTCCCCAGATGGACTGTGGACAGATGGAGCCAGCAGTAAGAAGTAGAGAAGAAGGCTGTAATTGTCACACTGAGCTCTGAGTAGCTGAAGGCCAGCCCGGGATGGCTGTCAAGCATCCAACTTTATCCTGTCAGGCAGAGGATTTGTTGGCAGAGGGTGGGCCAGGCCTGACGGGTCTTTAGTCCACAGCCAGAGACATCCCTTGAAATCTAGGATCTAAAGCCCTGGGATTGACTGCACCTCAAAGTGCACTGGCATTTCTAAGAAGCTGAGACCTTTAATGCTGAAATGTTGTGGTATGAAAACACATCAAAGCTACTGGAATGTGGAGTGGACTCATATGCAGAGGCGTTGGTGTAAAACGAGTAACTGATGGGAAAGGATTCAAGTCCTACAAGGCCAACCACAGCTATATTGGCCAAAAATATAGCATCGCTGTTAATGCATCTTCAAGGCAAAAGATGTTAGGGCTTCTGATTTCTGGCCTCCACATGTTACTACACTATCTTTCCAGCCAGCTGCCATAACTAAACTAAAGTCAGACCAATAGTGAGAGATGCTGATAGATGTAATTCAGCAACATCTAGAGGGCCAATGTCCTTCATTTTATTCAAAGCATTCCATAAGACATAAATCGGACAATTTCAAACCCACTTCTAGGTATCTATTGAAGTTACAGCTTCCAAAATCTCAGCAAGCATCCCTGAGAACTATTTAGAAAATTAGTATGGCTAGAAAATAGCTGTACAAATTACTACTCATCTGTAGCAATGAAATATCTCTGTGACAAGGCAAGCTAGTTTTTACAACTGGAGAAACGTGTTTTATTTCTCTGTACTCCTAGTTCCAGGCCTTTGAACAAGCTCTTTTATGCTTAAACAATATGTGATCATTTTATTTCATGGTAACTCAGTGTAACTTATTGCCTTGCCATCCAGTCTTTGATCTTGCATTTGATTCTAATGTATACAGATATGTCTGTATTTCTTACAGATTAGACATTTCTTATGTATTTCTGTATTGTTATTTTATAACAAAGTATGAGAATATGAACAAAACATTAATTTTTTTCATATTTGCAAGTATGTAAGTGTGAATTTTAGTAGCTGCTAAAAAGTAAGGCTTACTGGCTGAATGAAAATGTGGTTGTTTTTACTTTAGCATTTGAAAGAAGGACCTCGCTATAGAAAATCCAGTTAGGATTTCACTTATTGCCTTTCCTTCCTGCATGTCCTAATGTGGTACTAAGGCTGCCATAAGAAGCACTGGATTATTTCCATATAATTATAACAGAACAAAAACAAATATTTAAAGAATCACTACTTCCATCAGTAATCTTTGCCCCAGTAAAAGCATGTTGCCTGCTGTCCCTTCTTTTTTTCATGGTGGTGGGCCCTTGCCTACTGAAAAGGCTGACATCATCTGAACGACAACTCAGCCAGAGTTGGCTGTCCCCTCTCTGCAAGTTAAGCCTCCAATCTGCTGTTCATGGCCACATGCAGACACACATACACAACATCTCATTTCCAACTTCTAGATAGAACCACTGACTTTCTACCTTTTTTAGCTTAAGAAATATTCTGATTATACTGCTGGTGGTCCACTAAGGAAGTTTACAGAAGAAAAATCTTCTCACTGTGACTCTAAGTAAACATTTTCCCCATTCACTTCTCTTTCAAGAAATCCTCTGCTATCCAGGGTATGGGGTTACTCCTGAATGCTAAAGTCCTACTTATACAAGATTTGGTGCCACAACAGGTGCTTGGCAGTGAACTCTTACTGTATTCATGAGGCAGACTGATAACAATGGCAGTTCCTTCCCCCCTCCACCTTTAGAGCAGTTGTTGTTTAGTGCATACACAATTTCTTATGTACTCAGTTGCATCCAGTTCTTCTGTTTGGATAGTTGGTAGCAGCTCATATTACTGTGTAGCTTTTCTCACATCCCACACGAGCGTCACATATCACTGCCAAGGCTGAGCTGACGACTGCTCACTGGTGTAAGCTGCATTCTTCATTGTGTGCTTCAGATTTCTGTGCAGATTTAATTGTGAGTGAATGGGGTGAACTCTACACAATGTGTTCAGAAAACAAGGATGGTGTCATGGAAGTATAAGCCAAAACAACAGATGGTTTTTTGTTCACTCATTATAGAATCTGGGTTGAGAAGGAATTTTAGTTCAGGAGAGATCAATAATCAGGACTTCTGGACAAGAAATTGTGCAGTGTAGCCGATGGCTTCAGCAAATGAGAGCCAGAATAAAAAGACAACTCTTTTGAATTCCTCTCTAGACAAGGAGAAGATGAAGATCATCCCCATGTGCTCTAGACAGTTGCTCCTTGCAAGGACACCACAAATCAGTCATTTCCAGTGGGTTTAGAAATCTGGGAGATGAGAAAACACCACTGTAGTCCAAACCATAGCTTAGTGCCTTTAAAAAAAATGTGATCCTATACTTCTTTCTTAGTCACCTTTGGAAATTGCTTGTAAATTTCAGATATTAGGAAATTCCATAATGCCATGTTTTTACTATATCAGGTAAGTTTATTCAATCCTTCATTCAAAAGAAGTTTTATGCAAATTTAAGGATTAAAAAAATCTTTTGGTTTAGAATAAATAGCAAATGGATAATTAGAACACTGATTTTTGAAAATTGCAAACTAAGAAAGGATTTTGAATAGATTATGAAACTAATTATAAGAATCATCCCATGGGAAAATGCTGTTGTTCTGAATAGTGTATGATAAGATGGGATTTGGAAGGTTGGACACTGTAGGACACTAGACCGAACTAAAGATGGGGCTTAATGCACTACACCATCACATAGTCAGATGTCTACTGGATTCAAACCCTCTACATGAAATTGAACTCACAGAAATTGAACTTATTTTGTAATTTAGATGACTCTATACTTTAAAACTGACATTGGTGCTGGAGAAGACTTCTGAGAATGGGCAGCTAAGAAAACAAACAAATGAATCATTGAATAAATCAGCTCAGAATTGTTTTAACTTGAGGCACAAATGACTGGGTTTTAGACTCAGTATCAAAGATCTAACTCTGTGCAGAAAGCTATAATGCTGGGAAAGGTGGAAAGAAAGAGAAGAAGATGACAACTAGTGGCAAGGTGAATGGACAATGATGAGTGCACTGTTGGAAGAACTGAAGGACCAATTTAGGGACAGATCATCATGGAGAAAATCTATGTGATCGCTAGGAATTAACAATATTTTGATGGCCCATAATCAATCAATGAAAAGGTCTTGGTCTTCAGCATTTGCAGGAAGGGATATCTAGAAGCATTATCAGAATGGTGCATAGAGTCCATCTTCAGTTACATTCCCAAAGCAAAGAGATACAGATCTTATGTCACAACCCCATTTAAAGGGTTTTACATGACTTCTACCCCCTCCACTTTTACATGGTTTCCAGGGGGGTGGAAGTCATGTAAAACTCCATACTTGGAGGTATATGACATCTGATGATATACAAAAATAAAAGTGGTGTTCACCCAACTTTCTTAATTTGATTATTGAGTGAATCCATTTTGTAAGTTTACACTTTCATTATACATTATACAGTGGGTCACAAAATGTTCTAAGCCAATATACGCTAGCCTGGGTTAGTGGTAATCAATTTTCATTTGCTGTGCTCTATTTTTTTTAACTTATTGGTTAACAATATTATGTAAACCCCAATACATAATACATAACCATTCCTAAAATAATTAAATATATACTGTATATAAAAAGTAGCCCATTTTTTTAAAAAAAGGGTTGAGTCTTACATCTAAAAGTAGGGTTGCATATGTGATTTTACCAAAACATATATGAGTAAGAAATCAATATAACTTACACAGGTTACTCAGATATAGTAATATGGGTACTATAAACTAGAAGGCAACACAGTATACCACTTTCAGAACACCTTAAAGCCCAGCCCCACCTGGAGCAGGATAGAAGCAAACCTAAAGCAACCTCTTTTCTACTGTACTAGAGTGATGGTGTCCCTGACGGCAGAAATGATATGGCTTGTTCTCAGGAGAATTTTAATGATCCTTAATAGAAAAACTGGATCGTATATTTGAATGTAGAAGCTTGCAGTCCTTATAAATAAAGCATAGGATGCTAGAAAATCATCTTCTTGTTTCAAGAACCTGGTCCTGTATACTTGGCATTGTCCATGGTACACAAAAAGAAGAGTAATACTGCCTTTGTAATGCTTTTGATACACAACAGAGACTAATACCCCTGAGCGGGTGATGCTGTCTTTCTACGCTGAGAGTACACTTACATCTATACCATCTGCATTAACTCCTCTTCCCCACATTCCTAGATATAACAATGGATCCAACTCTTCTCAGAGAAACCAGCATATAGCAGTCTCTTACCTCTTGCTATTTCATAGCGTTGAATGTTTTTACCTGATTGTTCCCTCTGCCGCCCCCCCGCTGCAAAAAAAGCATGCCTTTATGACAACAGTGGGCAATTTAAAAGATCTGTTGGCAGTCATCTGCTGGCAGTAACACTGCTGCCAACAAATAATTAACATGCACGTGTGAACTGATTGCTCTACTCGCCTTTCTTTCTGTGATGCCTACTAAAATAGATAGGCGCATTTAAACAGCAATTGCATTATGAGACAATGCTAAGCATCCAAGTTCCCTTCATTACTTCCCTTGCAAATTGTCAGTCCTTTGCTTGCATTTTGCTAGTCTGGTGCAAACAGCTGGCTATGTTACAGGACCTACTGCACTGACTGAACAATTATACATTTAGGAATGCAAAGTCCTCTGTTACTGCAGCAGGTCATCAGAACATATTGTAAGGTAGTAAGGTAACCATTGACATGTTATGAAAGAAATGAAGAAATTGGGAAGTTTCTTAAAATAAGAGCAAGCAATTTGCTTAATTTCACTGCAGCAAAAAAAAAGGGGGGGCGGGAGACTTGGCTTTAATACTTCAGGAAAATAACACATTTATTTTTCTTATGATCAGAGCCATAAAGAGAAACCCTTTCCTCCTGGAGGTGATGGGCTCCCTTTCATTGCATATTTTGAATCAGAAGCTGGGCAAAACTTTGGGAAAGTTTTAATTCTGATTCTTGCCTCGAATGGATGGGGGTCTCCGTTACCCAACTCTGATTCTAGGACTCTTTCTTTCATGACTGCTGTAGTAAACAAGTGACCTAAAGACCATAAAGGACTGCCACTCAGGGCTGTCTTGATGCATGGGCCTGATGGGCACTTGCCCGTGGGCCCCACAAGAATAGGTGCCCCATACTAATCTGTGTATGTTAACCTTTCAATGCACCTTGTATCATATAAATACAGCAGTGTATTTATTACATTTTACTGAATTTTTTAATTAACAGTAACATGCAAATATATGTTTAATTTTATCCACCATTTACATTTTTATTCCTGTGAGTAGTTGTCATGGGGATCCCCAGTACACTGCTTTGCCCGGGGGCCCATAATGCCATTAAGAGGGCCCTGCTGCAGCTCCATGGCAGAGCTCATGTGGTATCAGCGGGGTGCCCTATTCAAAGCCCAATGCCCAGATCAGGTAACAAATGATGGAGGGAGACCCTCGGGAGTTGCCGACAGCTGGAGAAACAGCTTGATCTGCGGCACATACAAGGGGGCAAAGGTGGCATAACCAACAGCTGAATGATAGACAACACATGGGTTTCCTTTTCAGGACCAATCTACTATAGATGTTTTATATATTTCATCAACAATCCACCCTCTTCTTTATATTTCTTTCAGCTGTAAGCAGCTTCTGCTAGATGACAGAATTTATTTTCAGGCAATTTTTTTCCAGCCAAGGGAGGTAAGAAGTGATCATGTGTCAGAATGCTTATATGGCATCTCTAAAGCACTAGGTGGTCTCTGGTGGGTTCTTGCAATGCAACATCTCGCATTTCCATTTAGCGCCACTTTTTCATTTTGTTTTTATTAGATAAAAAGCTTTTCTTTTCAGTCCAGAGCTATTGTTTAATTTAAGGCAGGGAGGTGGGGAAGCAATCCTCAAATAGATAACACAGTGCAAACCTATATTTTAGTTTGCACTTGAGGACTGAGACAGGAATTCAGGGTAGTGAATAAGGGTTGTCATTGAAACAGTCCAGCAACAGTTCAGGGCATGGCTGCTAACTCTGAGTGGGCGATAAAAGCACCCTGCTTTGTCACCCTCGTGGGTTCCTACTGTATTTCCTAGAGCCCCGTTAACCATGAAGGCTCTTTCTCACAGCTCAAGATCAGGGTTTATTCAGTGCATGCTTTTCAAGTGAAGGAGGCTATGCAGTAAGAGAAAGAGCCTATTCAGTGGTGGCCTCCAGCTATAGAACAATCTACTCAGAGAAGCAGATCCATTTTGGTTCATTTTGGCACTAGACAAAAAAAAACTTTTGAAAGCCCTTCTAATCCATGCTAACATCAAAAATACCTCTGCAACTGTTCTAAACATTTCTTGTTTTTATTATTATTGATTATATTAAAAAAACATCCTTCTGTTCAGCCGTCCTATAAATAGCCAGAAGCATGGAAAGGGCACAGAGTTTTTAAAGGCAACCTATAGCTTTCCTCTGGAGTGACAGGAACACAGTGTTCAAAGGACATAATTTGTGCTAATGGTGCTGATACTTTCTCTGATGTAAGACTGCAATGGTTCTGAGGGTGTAAGAACAGTTTTACTATCTTCCTGAATGTATTCTACAAAAATGGAAAGCATATTATAATAAAACGGCTGTAGTCCACGTCTCTCCAAATGTAAAATGAATAGTGTTCTGGCTCCCTGAAAGCTATATAGGACTTAATTCAGCAACCTCTACGCAACTTAATGCCTAACCTACCCATCTACCCACCCTGTTTTGGATTTAATCACAATAATTATCCACAAATATGTCTGGGACTTCATAAATCCAACCATATTGTGGAGGTGGGGTGAGTACTAGTTTAGCAGTGTGGTGGAAATCAGGTCGAACTGGGGACACAACCAAGAGATATATTAGCAGAGAGCGGGTTCTTGATCAGGATGACTGAAAAATGCACTAAATGCTACAGACATTATAATAAATACAAAACTCACACATTTAAAGGATTCATCCTGTCTTGCTTGAGAATAATCTGACTCACTTTTCCTGCTGGTATAATTGCACGGTATGCACAAAATCACCACAAAGACGCGGTAACCGCACAGCGATTCTACCACCAGGGAACTAGCTTCAACTCCTCTCCCGCCAACTCTTTATTGCAGAATTGCACGCGTTCTGTTTTGACAGACAGCAAGCAACCAAACCCATCTGGTTTCGTATAAACAAATCGAGGGGAAAACCAGCGAAAGTGGGAAGATCAAGTATTGCAGGCGCGAGGAGGGCCAGCCTTCCGCGACCTCCAGCTCTCGCTGGCTGCAAAGCAGGCAAGTGATGCCCGCTCGCTCACCAGTTTCCAGGAAAAGAATTCAAACTACAACAGAGGAAGGGCAATCTGCATTGCACGCTGGAGGGGGGGGGAGAGAGAAAGGGGGGTATAATGTCTCTGTCCTTGGCAGATGGTCTTACCCAGTGTGCATTGTTCCTTTAGTGTCTCCTTTATCCACTGTAATTGGATCCTGGAGGGAGCCAGCGAGCAAGGGAGGGACGGAGGGAGGCTGGGCGAGATCGCTGGGGGCGGAGGGGAGGCAAAATAGTCCCGAGGCTTTGGCCTGCGCCTCCCTCGCCTGTCAAGCGCTTGATTTCATTGTTCCAAGCTGATGTCACTCCCAGTTGTTACAGACGCTTCTTCGGGTAACAATGTGGGACTAGGAGGCACAAAGGACCTTTCTGGAGATACCCCAAAGGTAAGAGGGAGAGAGAAGTAACTGCGTCGGAGTTGGGGATGCTAAAGGAGCCGGGCGTCTTGGGGGAGCGAGCCCGGAGCAGCACGCGCAACCCAGGCACCGTCGCCTCCAAAGCAACTTTAAGCAGCTGCAGGAGTCGCTCGCTCCCTGCCGCCGCATGCAAAGCGCGCGGCCCCTGGGAAGGCGCGCGGCTCGGCTCGGCCGGCGGGAATTCTAGGGAAGGAAGGAGGGGGAAAAAAGTTTGGCCTGAGCCCCGTGTTTCCGCGCCAGTTTTGGACCGAAGTTGGAAGCTTTTCTTCAGGGAGCGGTCAGGACGGGGTCCGGTGTTCCGGCACTGGGAGTGTGTGGACTAGTCGGTGCCCGGTTTTCCTCCACGCGCACGCATAGCGCGACGCGCCTTCCCACCCCGGCGCTGTTAACTCTCCGGTCCTTGTGCGGTTCGGATCCACAGCGCGTTTCAAAATCCGATGCCTGGAAGATCGCTCCCCCTCCCCATCCTCGAACTCTTTAATGAGTAAATCCAGCGGCCTAATCTGGCGCGCTGCGTCTTCGCAGAACTTTGGCAGGTGCGACCGGTCGTACGTACTTCTCACGTTCTCAGAGGAGGGAAAACGTGTTGAGTTAATTGAGGCGGTTGGAATCCAAGAAAGGACTATGATCCCTCGCCGAAATTCGACAGTTCAGCCTTGATCTTAATTCCTAGCTCTGGTCTACATGTACCAAATCTCGCTGACGCTCGGGGATCTTTCATCCTTGTGCCACTCTGTTCTCGGCACCTGCTGTTTTCCTCCTGGATGTTCCTCTCAAAGGCAGACTTTTCTGGGTCAGAACCTTCACCACGCCCCCCGGGGCTCTTTTGATTTTATTAGCTTCCTGTCCTGCTTTATCTGCGTGATTCCTCCTTTCTCTCACTGGCCAACTTCTTAAATTGCCTGGTGGCACAGATGAGTTGTTAGCACCTTTCAACTACTTCAGGACTGTGCCTTTTTCCATAGCTTGTGGTTGCTTACACCTTCCTGTGCACCCCCTTCCAATTCTTATATTTGTACCTTGTTCATCTTCCTTCCTGTCCTGAGCTTAGTACTGGCATGGCCTATTTCTGTGCTCAGATTGCTATTGTGGTGAGGCCCTTGGGGACAGCTTGGGTGATGAATCTCTACCCAGCTCATTCCATTTGTCACACAACCTCTGTTTCCAGCACCTGCCCCCACCCCCCTGCACTTTTGGCAGCAGATTGCATTTGTTCTGTACACATCCTTTTGTTCCCCTCCATTACAGAATGCTAGCCCTCTTCCCAATCATTTCTCATCCTCTTTATTAAGAGAACAGGAGGGGGGGCACCAATTATGATAACCAAAAATAAGGATGAAGATGGTGTTGGCCTGGTCAAGGGAGGGGAACTTTGTTTCAGCCAGCTTTGTGTAAAGATGATGCCAAGAAGGGTATATGGTACTTTATTTTTTGGCTATAAACTCTTTTTACTAGCAGGTGACATTCTTTCCACCTGGTGTATTAGGAATGCCACTCCCACAATTCTCAATCATGCTGGTGAGGGCCACCAATGACCTATCACCATACAAAGTAGCTTATTGTGTCACATGACCACTCTAGGGCGTTCTGTGGAGATAGATTTGTCTCCCCAAAGCTGTCTGACAATATTGCGGGGGAGGCTCTGACATGCTTACTTAAAAATAAGTTCCTAATAGTCTTAATTCCAAGCAGATGTTTTTAAAATCAGAGGCATCAATTCTGCCCAAGGTGGTACCTCCCAATTTGTTACAACTACCAACAGCCTGAATGTCTAACCAGAGCAACAGAACTGGAGAACGCCAATTTAAGAATGGCTGGAAAAGCCAATTCGTTAAAGAAATTCAGTTAAAGTGAGCTTTTGTTTACTGAAATGTCATTTTCTCCTAAAAGGTAGAAGCGTGTATGTGTGTGTGTAAGTAATTTTTATATGTTTTCCTTCATGTTGGAAAAATGAAAGTATACAAATGTGATCCTGCGAGCACCAAGAACAAAGGTTGGATTTTATTCCCGTCCAGAATTTTTCTCCCAAGTTAGGGATCTGTAGTTGAAGGGCCACTCCAGGTTTTTATGCAGCATGTCAAGAGCCACACTCCAAAAAAAGCTGGGCCGGAGCCCATTTTGAGTGCAGGATCAGGTGTTTAAACACATGAAATGGATTCCTGGAATATCCATAAGGCTTAAGACATCCCTTAACCCTTGCCCTTGCCCTAAAAAAGGGTCACAGATCGTTGGTTCTACCTGCTCAGCAAAAAAATGGTGGAGGGCTACACACAATTCTGGACTGTACCTTTTATAGAATTTTGCCTAATAAATTTTGTCTTTTAAAAAACAGCCCTCATTAAATAAGTAAATAAGAACCTTGTCTCCTAAGGGTGCCCTCTCCTCCTCCTCCCTCCACTCTTCTGATAATAATGTATTTCATGTGACCAGCTAACTCATCCATAAGGCCTTCTGTTCAGGAATTCTGCAGGGCATCCTCTACAGTAAAAGCCCTGTTCTAGTGGATTTTTCATCCTCTGGTGCTTTTACAGCCTTGATTACATTATCCCAATTTCCCTTTTCTCCTCAAACATTTGCCTCTTTGTCTTGCTAAGATCCACACATCCTCCACCCTTCCCTGTCCATGCAGTTTGGGAACTGCACATCAATATTCAAAGCAGCAATGAGGTCATTTTTCCAAGGGCTTCTCCTCTCCTCCTCTTCACTATTCAGGAAACACACCAGGAATTGTTCTTGAGCTCCAGTAAGAGATCCCTCTCATGTGAAAGCTGGGGTTGAGTGGGGGAAGATTAATGAGAAAGCTGCCCACATAAGCAAGCTTCCATTGGCAGCTTATTAAAACTATGTTATTCTTTGTGCTCTCCAGCTGCATTGGTAGGAAATGGAAAAAGAGTTCTTACTTAGAGTGGCTTTGTAGAAATCAGTGATATGGCCATTTCAGGAAAGTATCAGTGTTTAGCCATTATTAGGAAGGTGAAGTAAAATCACTAAATGATGAGGATTTGTCATTTTAATTGCTTTAGGCTGGGTGTGATTAGAATCAAGTCTGAAGATCCTGTCTCACCACCGCAGCATGTCTCTCTATTGTCATCAGTGATAAAAATAAGTTCTGCTAATACCGATTTCAAACTGGTGAGGTACTACTTTTAAAGTGTTCTCTTCTGAATATTTTCCAGTAGACACATTTCATATTTGATTCTCTCTACCCAGTAGAAAGAATTAAAGGCACTCTTTAAAAAAACCCAGTTGGGAATGATTGGATGTGAGAAATTGTTAGTCGACCTTCATCATAACAAAATCCACATTAACTTTTAGCAAAGTTAATGTTGGTTTTATTATGATGAAGCTAGACTGACTGTTACACCCTGGTTTCATTTCTATATCTTCCAAATAAGGTTCTTACGGTTAGTAAATTAAGGATGCTCTAAAGAAGTAGCAGGATGAGCTAAAGAAGGACAACACTGATGATGTCATGCAACAGGGAGAAATTGAGTTTTCTCAGGGGAACAGAATGAGACAATAAATCAAACTGCAGATAATCAAGGTCAGGAATGAGAAATGATGCAGAGCCCTCTTTACCACAATGCAAAGTGAAACCCATTTCTCAGATATCAGATTGTTAAGGAAGCATCTTTTTCCACCACCTGTTCCCATATATTGGGGAACTCCAAAGACTATAGACCTTGTTTTGATTGATGCTTTTAGCTTTAATAATATCTAAAGCAAACATTCATAATTTGTCAATATGCACTTTCAGAAAATAATAGTTTTATTTGAAAGCTTTTCTTACATGAATGTTTTACAGATAACGTTAGGTTTGCGTACAATATTTCAGACCAGACTGGAATACTGTCCATAGGTGTTACTAGGCCTGGACCCAAGTTTCTTTAGTTCTGAATCTACTTTGTGGAGTTTGAATGTCCACTGGACTAGTACCTGTCTTAAGGTTATAAATTCATTGTTAGTTATTTTTTTCTAAAAAAGGGGGGGGGAATTTCCAAGTGGTACAAGCATGGTAGAACTTTTTCCCACCACCTTCCTTCCTTCCTTCCTTCCTTCCTTCCTTCCTTCCTTCCTTCCTTCCTCTGGAAGAAATGATGCCCCAGGTCTAATTTATTTTTAGAAGAAAAGGTGGCAGATCTATTCACCCTGAAATTCTGTATGTGCAAATTATATACCCAGCACAAAAACTATAACACGAATCTTGTCAGTCTTGCAAAAGGATGGGAATACTGCCAGGAGCCTGCTACTGAATGCTACAAAAGCTTGTATGAAATTAAAAATGGCCTGGGAGTCCTATGGGAATGTTTTTTTTTAATTCATATTTATATCCCGCCCTTCTCCGGAGACTCAGGGTGGCTTACAATTTTTGGGATACAACCCAATGCACTCAGCAATAGCCTTCCTTCCATTGTATATGCCTGCTTATTACTAAGCGGCATTTTTACAAAGTCAGCTTATTGCCCCCAACAATCTTGGGTCCTCAGTTTACCTACCCCGAGAGGATGGAAGGCTGAGTCAACCTTGAGCCTGGTGGGATTTGAGCCTGCAATAATTACAGGCAGCTGGAACTAAGTGCTAGGCTATTAACAGCCTGCACCACCAAGGCCCATTGTAAAGATGATGCCTGGAATGTAAAGATGAAATAATATTTATTGAATGCATATATATTGGGATGTGAATAATATGACATATATAATAATAATAAGATTTGTGTATGACATTTAATGTGTACTGAGTACTTCAAGTATAGTAATGTATCCTGGCAATATTACTATTGCCATATACAATTGCTGCAATGGTCCAATGCACAGGCCTGTTCCCATAGCTCAGATAAAAGTAGATGTGAAAAGCTAATAAGTGAGTCAGGTATGATGATGTATGTTAGAAGGGCTTGATATCAGGCTGTGTGTGATGCCATTCAGTATAGGGTTGTGGATAGAACAGCAAAGTGCCATTCAGCCAAAGGGCCCTCTAATATAGCAGTGTTAGCTTATCCCAAATATAGATAGATAGATAGATAGATAGATAGATAGATAGATAGATAGATGATAGACAGACAGACAGACAATATTATTCAGCTGCTCCATTGTCTCATTGTACATCCTGCATCAGCCTGGATTGGAAAGGATGTTACCAGCCAATTGCTGGAAAATGGGCTAAGCTATTGAGCCTTTTCTTTGTACAGTTGTAAACTAGATAGTTTAACTTAAAACTATGTAGGTGGCAGCTCTATAGCTCAAGGAGAAGGGACTAGTGTAAGATTCATTGAATCTGTGATACTTTTTTAGGGTAACAATTTGACATTGGACTTTCCTATCTGCCAAAGATTGGCTTTTTCTAAGATTAGGCCACAAAAGAGAATACGAGGTGACAGACAGGCTAAGGAAAAACTAAATCTAAAGTTTCCCTGTCACCTCATTCCAAAGACCCCCCCCCATAAAAAGAAGTTTAGTGTTTAACAAAAAGAAAAAACACTCTAATGTGGAGCAGTGAATTCTTACATCCATCCTGTTGATTTTCAGTTGGAATGTCCCAGATATTCTGGTGAGAATTTAAGATTTATTTGCCCACATCTGAAATAATTTCATCAAATAATGTTTTATTATTTAAGAACTACATATAATGAAAAAATGTATATTCACAAATTAGAATGTAGCTAGGGAAATATTGTGATCCTGGCTAATAGAAAAAAAACTTTTGTTTTTTTATAAGAAAGCGAGTTGCAAAACCTGTCCTATTTGTACAATAAATAGATGCAAGAGAATGAAATTAATTAACAACTTTCTAACTTTCATTTTTCCAGGCCTCTTGCATTCATTAATTATCACAAAACTTGGTTTCCGTGATTTTTGTGCATAGGTATGGATTCTAATACCTGGACTAAGGTTACAGTTTCATTCAGGACAAGTACTGTAATAATAAGATATGTAGCTTGGATTATGAGGAGGATAAAATCCCAAATTCCTCTCCCCATAAATTAATTCACCCAAACAATCTAAAGAATCAAATGTCCAAATTAAAAGCAAATATCTTTATCAAGTTATATAACTATTAGATTGTGATTTACTTTTTAGGACTTGAACTCTTGTTTTTATATTTTTCAGTGATCCATATTAATATTGACTAATAATTTAATGAGCCTGTGCTAGTACTGAGTTTTCAGTAAACCTCCACTGTATATCCTGACCATTGGGTAATGTTTGATCTTGGCTTTTCATGTTGGGTTGCTCTTCTTTTTTTTTATTGAGTTGACTTCACGCTACATAATTTCATGTTGCTAATCTCAACAAATATCTAGGATACATTAGAAGAATAGTGATTGAACCCTTGCATTTTTAGAAACCCTAACATAAACATACTAATCTGATGAGACAGGCAAGGCCTATCTCAAAAGATTAATATCACATCTCTAACCTTGTCCAGTGATAAACCCTGGCTAATCTTGTCTGAAAAGCTAGGACAGATTTGGTATGATTAGGACTTGGTGGAGAGGCTGCCAGAGAATTCCAGAGCCCTGGGAAAATTGAAAAATCACCCCGAAAAAAGCAGTGTAGCCAACTACTTCTGGATTATTGTCAAGGAGAACTATGTGGATATGTCCAGTGAAGTCACCAGGAGCTGAATTGAACTTCAAGAAACTTTAAGCTTACCTATTATTAGATGTTTGTTTCTTATGAGTCACCTAGATATTACTGTGTTTTTACATAGGTCACTAGTGTGCTGGTGCCTACCTTGCAAATTAAGAAAATTTACTTGATTAGGCCTCCTAGAGAAAACAAGAAAAGTTAATCTTTTGAGACTTCTGACTCAATAATTAACAGGTTCCATAGTACTTTGACAGCCCACTGCCTGAATGGTTTGTGGCTGCAGCTGGATAAAATTCAGTTTTCTCTTCTGATGGTAATCTGAGGGTTTTGAGAGCTGCGTTGAGACCTGGGAGCCAAAGTGCTGTCAATGGAACAGGCACTAATAAGATGCGAGTGCTGATGAACCCTTCCATTGGCAAATATTGTCATTCTTACCATCTGCTGTCTTTTCAAACTGCTGGTTCCTTATACTGTCTGTGGCATCTTTGTTTTCCCTGTCATCTGTGAAATCAACAATAGCCACAGCAGGAGATTTCCTATCAGGCAGGTTTACTTTGCCTCAGTTTCTAGAGGCAGGGATTGGCATTTCTTCCTATCGCCAAATCCATACAAAGTATGACAATATGAAAATGTGCTTCAAGATCAATCATGTTTGATGCAGTCTAAGCATGTATGCAGTGGTGGGATTCGACCGGTTCGGACTGGTTTGGGCAATGTGCGTGCTCACCGAACTGGTTGTTACACTGGTTGAATCGCACCACTGCATATATGTTCAAAAACAAGTTCCATTGATTTAATGTCAAGTCAGTAAGAAGTATATGTTTCAGACTATAACCTTAAGAATACCGTAGTTCTTTGACAAAGTGATAAGATCATGAGGGAATTCAATTCAACATTTAACATTTCTGATGGCCCTCTGGTTTCAAATTGTTATGTATCCCTTTTTCTTTTTTTTTAAATATCTGCTTGTCATTATCATTCCACATAACTGAGTAGCTCTCTACTTTTTACTTGTCCTTTATTTTTGAAATTTTATTCAGCTGGGAACAGAGCTAAAGCCTCATTTTGTAGTTTTCTACTTTCTGTGAACAAGTCACATATTTGGTGCTCGGAATTTCATTTCTGTAACTTTATGCCAGAAATGTAACAGTGACAGTAAAATGCCTATGTAATCCACTGAGCAGTCTTTGTTTTTTTAATCACAAGATCCATTGTCATGGTAAAAATAACTACTTGGATTGTGCGAACAAACGTCTAGGATCTAAATTGACCCTTATAGCATTGACGTTACCGCTGAAACTTCTGAACTAAGCCAGTCTCCATGGTCACCAAAGAATCAGGATATAAATGAGATTAAATGCTTAATGAGGTTGTGTTTCAATCACATGTATGGAGTTATATTGATTACTTGCTCAGGAAAAGTATTTTGCTATGTTGAACCATGCAAATGGCATGTCATTGTGTGTGATCAGCCAATCTAGATGTAGCACCCCATGGATAAGAAATACCAAGCAGCTTGAAATGTAACATTATACTTTAGTAACAAATGATAGTACATTTATATGTGAAAGTTCAACGTTCTTTAGTCAAAATAAACACTGTTTACAAAGTTAACCCGCCTCTCTTATTTCTACTCTTATTTTCTTGTCAATGTATTTGTTCCCTAATGTATAAATCTCTAGCTGCACATTAATAATAGTAAATGCTTGGTATGGGTCAAGAGCTGAAATCCATCTGCAGAGATAATGTTAAGTATTATCTTGGCAAGAGTTACATTTTTTATTGCATGACTTTGGAAAAATATGTGCCCTCTGCCAATTGGCTTGTGAGTAAATAAAAGTATAGAAACCAAGTCCTTTTACAATGAACATGGACTAGGCACAGAAATATAGAAGAACATCCTTAATGGAAAACGAAATATTATGGCCCATACAGAATAAGGAAAATACTTACATAGATAAGTAACAATGGTGTGATTTTTTTCCACAGATGAATTGACTTGAACAGTATCTTTTTAACTTAGATAATAAATAATATCTTCATCTATATTAAAGTTTAATCCTCAACTTAGGTTCTCATCTAAAGTTTATAATAGCATTTTGGATTGTTCCCAAGGTAAGGGAGTGAATGCATCTCATTTTTAGTTATATGCTTCAATGAAGTTGTCAGTTCCCAGGATTGTTTTGGTCCTATTGAGAATTCACCTAGAATCAGTTCTGGTGTACCTTTGCTATGCAGTAGGCCAAAAAAGGCTGAACACAGTAAATCCCCTTAAAATTACCTTCCAGACATCACCAAACTTTTGGAGTTGGTATATTTGGAATTTTGAGAACACGTTATGGCCACCAGGCAGCTTTCTTACTCACCAAATGGCTGCCACAGACGAATACAATCATTTACGAAGTACTGATTTACAAGAATACTACCTGAAGCTAGTTGTCCCCCCACCACCGCATGATGCTCTCTACCACCCCTGCTTATCTTTGTCCTTTTTTCTAGGCAGCTGTGCACACTTCTAAGCAAAGTACTGTACTTCAGCCACTGATCATGCTTATGGTGAGGCCCAGAAGCATCTTGAAAATAAAGGTGATGTTAGATGTGTGTTGGGGGAGGGGTACTTTGCAGCAAGATGGTGTTCTGTCTCATGTAAAAAACAAAGCGGCTGGGATAGGAAGACTGATGGGTGGAAAGAAAAGTGTCTACTGCCACGTTGGTACTTCTAGATGTGACCCTGGGATCCTCTATTTTGTCCTATGCAGTTTAGAAGCTTTTGTCAAACTTACCACCCTAGAGACACTTGAATTGTATGCCATATTAAAAGTCCACTCTACTTTTTTCCACTCTACTTTTTTTCAAAATTTAGGGTCTGTGGAATTAACATGAATCATTACAAAAAGAACTTTAGGAAATGATGTCCCATAGTTTCCTAATGGGTCTGTCTGTCTGTCTGTCTGTCTCTATCTCTCTCTCTCTCTGTCTCTCTCAGGGGTGTCAAACTGGCAGCCCATGGGCCGGATGCGTCACATGCAGGCCATGCCTACCCCAGCTACTGAATGGAAAAACGGTCATGAAACGTCACGTGACGGCAACATGATGCGGCGAGTTTGACACCCATGATCTACCTATATTAGATTATTGAGATTATGAAGTTAGGGTAGAGCATCTGAATTTAAAATCACAATTCTTAAAATTCTGTTTGTTTTGAACACTCCCAGTTCTGTTGCCTTCTACCTGGTGTTGTATATGGTAAAGATATAGAATGAAAAGCATAATGGAGGTAAGGCATACAAATATAAAATATGTTGGTATTGTATTTATCAGTTAAACCATTTAACTTATATTATTAGAATTTCAAATAGCATTCAGTAGGTAAAATTTGAATTAGTCTTTGGCTATTTACAGTATCATTCTTCTATGACGTTCAGAAATTAATATCTACAATCCCAAAACCATTTTTAAAATTATGTTAAAATATTTGGAACAAGTACAAACAATATTTATCTCCAGGTTTTTCTCTTTTTTCCCCATCCCAAATCATCCTTATTTTCAGCATGAGGATAAATTTGTTCTATTCAAGGAATAGCATAGAAAATTTTATAGAATTAACTATTAAATTATTGATGGAAATTCTGGTAGTGATTAATATATTCTGCAAAAGATTTGTCGCAAGTTCTAGTGAGTCAAGTTCAATCCTTCTCTCATGAATTATTTATGTTTCATCAGCTCAGACTATTATCAGCAGTTGAAGGATGGTATACATCTACTTCATTGAAAAACAAGGGATTTTTTTCCCCATCTTATATTAATCATATCTCTTATATGAATCAGAAGTCTTTAAGAATTTTAGGAAGGCAATCTAGAATCACTACTTGATGAATCTGATTGAAACTTTTGGCAGAGAATGTGATACAAATTATCAAGCACTGAGCATGAAAGTGATATATGGGTGGCATTCCATTCTGTTAAAATTACAATTATGTAAGCTTTTTAATTTTGTTGTACGGTTGCTATCTTTGTGATTAGGGACAATTATGTAGTTGCTTCAAATGAATGTTGCTAATGAACTATTGTTGAAATTAGATGATCATTCAACTGACTTTCACAGTTAATACTGTTGTTGGTTTATTGTACATTTTTTCCTAATAGATAAGAATTCATGCAGCCTAAGGAATTGATTCATTTTCCATTGCTAATACAAGGTTTCTTAGCTGATAACACTAGAAAACTGCAATACATCTGATCAGTAACATTTAAAAGTGTTAGTTAATTGCTCTGGCTGAAAAAATGTAAACACTTCAGTAACCAATTATTAATTATATTGGCAATAATTCTTCCTAGGGAGATGACTAAGAAACTCCAGGGTGATAGGAAACAAAAACAATGAAACATTCTTTGGTATTGCTGCGAAGCGTATGAATGTGTCCATATTATGACTAGGAGATCAGCATCTTTCATCCTTCCAATTGATGGCATAAAGTCATCTTTCAAGGCAAGTTTGGGTCGTGGTGATTTCATAGGCACACCTATGTAGTTTTACTGTATTATAAAGTGGTTTTCTTTCAGCTTCATGGTCTAGACCAGGGGTGTCAATCTCAACTTCATTGAGGGCTGCATCAGGGTTGTGTTTGACCTTGAGGGGGAACATGGCCAGGGTGCACTTGGCCAGCTTGATGTCACTCATGTCGGCGCCTGTGGTGGCCAGAGCACTCTACCAGCAAAAATGGGCTTCTGAGGTCCATATTTGGCCACGACTGCCTTCTGCAACCCTCTGCCAACGCGGCCCTCCCAAGCTCCATTTTTGCTGGCAGAGGCACCACGAACCAGTCCTTCGCTGTTTCCAGCACCGGCCAGATCTAAGCATCCTGCGGGCTGGATCTGGCCCGCAGGCCTTGAGTTTGACACCCCTGGCCTAGTCTGTAGCCCTAGGATTTCTTAGCATCTTTCATCTAAATCTATTGCCTTTGGCCCTGCTTAATTTTTAAATATTAATTGACTAGATATGGCCACTTTGCTGGGCAATAGCATAATCTTCACTGACTGTTTTTGCCATTTTTTTTGCAGAACAAAGGCTTGATTTGGTAAGCAAGCATGCTTCTGCTTGGCCCAGTCCAGGCAATCCCCACATTCAGCAGACTGCCTCACTTGAATCAGTAATTTTTTTAAAATAAAATTGCATAATAGTGGAGTGTAATCAAATTTAATCATGATATATATATATATATCATTACCAACAACGTTAGAAATCCAGATATCTGAAGATCAGAAAGGAAGCATATGTGCAAATTTACATAGTGACATACCGTGTTTCCCCGAAAATAAGACCTACCCCGAAAGTAAGACCTAGCACTATTTTCTAAACCTGCCCTAATATAAGACCTACCCCGAAAATAAGACCTAGTGCAAATCTCCAGTTCCAGGAAGACTTTTCAGGGAGCAACCGTGCACCCAAACACCCCCTACACACTCACACCCACTATTTGGCACCATAAATACATAAGACCTACCCCGAAAATAAGACCTAGTGTGTTTTTGGGAGCCAAAAAAAAATATAAGACAGTGTCTTATTTTCGGGGAAACACGGTAGTAACAACACATGTAAAAATTGCAGAGCATTTTGATTACCATATTTTAAATAATAGTCCAAGGTGGTTTGGTTTGGCTCAAAACATAATCTGAAATAGAGGATTTCTCATTCTGTGTTAAAAAAACCAAAATTAAATGTAATAGGTTTTTCTTTGAAATAAAGTATTAATAAAATCATCATGAAATTTAACAAAGGTTTTATTTCTCCTGGGAAACAGAAACTAGAGAAAGGGTTATTGGTAACAGCCAATTATGTAGAAAAATACCTGGGAAAAAACTTCATAAATTCAGGCTAGTTGTCCGTAATTCCTCTGACTGAGAGCATAACTTTAGCTATATAAAATCTGACATTTAAAGAAAAGAGATTCTATGATTGATCAAAAGGCTTATCAGCAGGAGTGTATCCAACTAACTATTGTCCTCATTTTTTGAAAGTTACTCAAATATTTACTGAGATTATATGTTGCCAAGTAAATTAGAGTTGGTCATAGGCATTTACTACAAACTGCAATGCCAAAACAACATGAAATCTATATTGTGACATCACAGCATAGTTCCCACAATATCACAATCCTGACCTTTCCCACTTGCTTTCCAGGGGTGTTAGCACAAAGCAATCACACCCCTCACCCCCTTTTCCCTACTGAATTTGTGAGAAATTGTAAAGTAATGATTTTTTCTAGTGCATGAGAAATAGTTCGCACTGACTGCTAAAAATACAACCATTTTGTTTTGTAATGTTCCTCTGGAAGAACAACACTGGAGGTTCAAAATATTTTCAAATCCTTTTTGAAGTAGTCAGTTGTCCCATTGGGGATTGTTATTTATAAAATTAAAAGTAAACTTGGCCATTTTAAAAAATGAATACAGAGAAAGCAATGTACAAAAGAAATTTAAAAATTTCATACACCCACTTAATAATCATAATACCAAAGCAAATGAAACAAAAATAATTAACTTGCTGAAATTATATCCACATTTAGTCCAGCCCTTTCCAGTAGTGGGAAAGGGTTAGGTTGAAAGACAGTACTGAAGCACGGATCACACCAGGAAGGAGTGTGAGAAGCTGGAGAAGTACCAGTGCTTGAAGGAAGAACTAGACAAGATGTGGAGCATAAAGGCTGGAGTGGTTCCAGTAGTGGTAGGAGCACTCAGGGCTGTGACTCCTAAGCCTAGAGAGTGGCTCCAACAGATCCCAGGAACAACATCAGAGCTCTCTGTCCAGAAGAGAGCAGTGCTAGGAATAGTAAGATCCTGTGCAGAACCCTCAAACCCTCAGCTCTCTGGTAGGGGATACAAGATTGTGGAAGACAGACACATAGGGGTAAGAAGGGAATGGGTTTGTTTTAATTTAATTTATTTGTATATGTTTGGTGCAGTGGTTAAGGCACTACACTATACAAAATCGGGAGACCGTGAGCTCTGATCCTGCCTTAGGCACAAAACCACCTGGGTGGTGTTGGGTCAGAAAACATAAAGCATACACACTGTATATCAAATTGCCTATTAAAATGTGTTTGTTCTTCTAAAATATGGAATCTATAAACAAAAGGAGGAAAACAAACATCTCGTTTTCTGATTAGTAGGTTACAAATGCGGTCTTTCTCTCTCCATGGGGTCCTTTTGTCTGTGTCTACTGAAGGAGAAGCAAAGTAAGACTTGCGCCTCCGAGACCAAACTTGTGTCTGGAAGCAATGGTACATCTTTCCTTCTCTCCAAGGCTCTGTGCCCCACTCCATGACTTCACTTTTCTAACCCTTTTTCTAAAGTCTTACCACATAGGAGTGGCATGCAGGGCTCCCTTCTTTAGATGGTAGAAGAAGTCTGATGGCTTGACTATAGTTGTCCAGCCTGCCATAACTTGTCCCCCCAAACAAAGCCCCAGGTTTTTCTGACACTCAATCTGCCAGGCAAGAATAAAGGCAGTGGAGTCTAAGTAAGCCCCTTAAAACTCTTTGATAAGACAGTTGCTGCCTGGGACAGCTGAGAGATCAGAAGGGAAGTGGTGACCACCGTTGCATTTACACAGCTGTTGCCTTCTCGCCTCATCCCGGGGTTAACTAGCATTTTCATCCTGCTTTACTTTTGGATTTTCAGGGGGGATTTAATATCATTTATCTTAGGTAATCAAAGAGGAAATCATCATAATCACCAACCCAAAGCTTTTTGGAATCCCTAGTTCCCCAGAAAAATGATATCTATGAAATCAGGTCACGGTGGGAAGTACTGTACATTGTCCAGCACTGATGTGCCGGAGGAAAGAGATAGAGAGTGTGAGGAGTAAGATTAGGATTGAGACAGCATGGCAAAGGTTACATAGAGGGCAGTACTAGATTAAACATGGATTAGCAGGCAGACGTGCATTGAGCATGGACGTTTTGGAATGGGGAAGGTTTTTCCACGAAGAAGATAGAAGGAGGGAGCTGAGATTGAGGAATGGATTCACTTCATGCAAAAACAATAAAAGCAACAACAAAAGACAAAGTAGACACAGGGAAGCCTTATCACGGATTGATTTTGAAGATTATTTGGCATCCATGTGTACTAATTTCTTTAGAGAAAAGGGTAAGCTAAAATTTCACTTGCCAGCTTGTGCAAGCATGTCAACTCCCATCTCTGAAGATACTAGGCAGACCAGCTCTTAGGCACATCCAAGTCCATCCATTGCCAACTTCCACCTGGCAAAGCACCTGTCTTGTCTATTAATGGTAGTGCCAACCTGAAATGGAAAGGAAATAGAGGCATAGAGAAAATGTATGCAGACTAATGGTTGGTGCTCCTAGTATATACTTTGCAAATGGTACATTCACAAACTCAAAAGCAAAGCAATGGCAAACATGGGAAAATATATTTCACAAGTTACAAGCTACTTTATCATAGAATATTTCCAGTGGCAACAGTCACATCCGCAGTCTAAATTATATATTGTATTAATGTTGGCTATAAAAATGGGAGTTGGGCATGTAGTACAAATGAAACCAAATAAAGAAATATTTATTGCATTTCTTAGTTATCTTTCAATGTACTTCTAAAATAATATCTCTTACGCATTTTTGTTTGGGAATGAACTCTATGAAAGTTCCCTCGAGTAGCCTCGTGGCCAGATAGGTGATAAATAAATTTAACAAATAAATAAATAGATAAATAAAGTCAATAAAATGTGTAACATTGTGTTAAACAGTAATGTACATAAACAACATTTTTATACAGTAAAACTTATAGATTGTCTTTCCATAATTTATCTTACCCCTGCTTCCTCCCTGATAGAGTGGCAAAGCTTTTATTTCTGTGCAGAAATTAGCAAAATCATATTTTCAATTAAAAAGAGTAAGAATTACATTAGTGTAATTTTAATATAAATTAAATATAAATATAAATCAAACAAAAGGATGTAATAGGACCATGTGCCTGGTGAGGCTTTGGTTTGCAACTTCTGAAGTCTCTTTTTCTACAAATCATGACTTTTGACACTTGCTTTCTTTCTGTAAAAAATACACGTGACTATAGAACAGCTTAAATGAGACAGATGGGAATCTGATAAATTAGAGGGCACAGTTAGGGTTAGAACCTGCTATAAAGAAACAAATTCAACCTTAACATCACTCATAGTAACCATAAAACCATTTGTTTAGGAAGTAGGGAGTGAACAGCCACAATATTTTCTTACATCCACAAAGCTTATTCCAAACACTTCCATTGGTTTCTTTTCTTCCAGTGATTTCTCTACTGTATTCACTAACTATTGAATAGCTCATCAAGTAATTTCCTATTAGTTATTTTAAATCTTGATCAGGAATTCGGAAATAATGGGGATAATTAGAAGAAGGGGATGGGAAATTCATCACCAGTTGTACATCTGGTCTAGCCATCAGATGACTTTCTACTTTCTTGGCTGAGCAACAATCTAGTTCTTTTGTGGTTTTGTGGAGGATGTGGGGATATTTTTCCTTCTTTCTGGCTCCAACAAGTGAGCAGGGAATTAAGAAAAATATTTGCAACAACAGGATGAAGCACAACTTGGAAAGAGGAATGCTCCTCTGTACAGGGATAGAAAACTTAAACCAACTTCTTGCACGTATTAAACTCAACCTTAATGTTAATATTTATTGTTTTAATTTTTTAATGTTTTATTCTATTGTTTTAAATTGATTGTAAGCCACCTGAAGTTGCTTCCATAATAAATAAATAAATAATGACTATATCCTGAGAAACACACACATTGGCCATCTATTTACCATGGTGACTTTTATGGCTGGCCCTAAGCAGCTTCCAAAGTCAAACAATTGAATGACTTGCAAAATACTAATAAACTTGGCAACAAATCCATTCCACCAAGCACAGCACCACTTCTGACCTAAGACAACATAATGTATTCCGTGTCATCTTCAGTCCCCAAGGCTTTTCAAACTTGCCAGGTCTAAGCAAGTTTCCAAACAATGGAGGTGAAAGGGCCGCTTCACGATCAAGTTGATTCCCAGGAGGGAAGCCCGCAGTAGGGGGTACTTACATCAGACCCCTCCTCCTGCCAGCTTTTTTGATGGATGGGGATTTTCAGAAAGCATTCTCTGCAAAAAAAATAAAATAATGATGAGATGATTGCTTTTGTTTACTGAGGACGTTTTGAAACTACAACACTCAAAAAAAAGAGAAGTAAAGAAAGAAGCAGGTTATATTTATCTGCCTGTTTTGGAGTAGAACTGCATTATTAAGACCATTCCATTTCATTTTTTGACCATCCTTAATATGACACCATTCATACAAATCTACACGGTCTACAATATATAAAACAAAATCTATATAAATAATGCATTGTTTAAAAAAAAATCCTGGCTGTTGGTATGGACAGATTTCCAGACCAAATAGTGTCCAGAAGAAAATTGTTAACTATTTTTCTAAATAATATGAGAGTGGGAGCACACATGATTTCAGGGGGTAAATTGTTCCTGCAGCTAAGAATATCTATGCTTCTCCAGATATCAATCCCTGATTATCTTTGATATGGACACCTGGAGACTTTGATTGCAAACAGTCGAAAACAAATGCAGTAGCTACATTGGGGGGGCAGGATTTCCATGTCATGAGAAGCAAATGTAGTCACCCTTTCCATAATCATAAAAGTCATGATTCTTTCTATTCAAGGCACGCAACCTCCCCCTCCCGAATCTTCACTAGTTAACTTCCTTGTGTAATGGCTATTTGTGAGGCGGTGGTGGTGAGGCTATTTTTTATTTAGTTTTTTAATAATGGAGATATGTTCTGTTCAGTACATTCATTATTAAGTTTGGCATCTCATTCAAAATCTGATCTGAAAAAATCAGGACACCCAGTAGATGGCAGAAAAGAAATGATCATCTCATGGCCATCCAAATTTTTGCAGCTGTCATCTGGTAGTCCACCTGTCATTTTGCCTAAATCAGAGTCTTCACTATGCACACACTTACTGTAAAGTTTGCTTCTTTAATATTTGTTCATTGAAAGCAATAGTCTTAATAAACAGAAGTATGGACAAAAACTGGTGTATGAAAAGAGTCCTTTTGATGTCCCAGGTCTTAATTTGTGTGCTATTCTCTTCTTTCCTGATCAAAGAATTGATCTTTTGCTTACATTGTAAGAATTATGCATCACTACAGATAGTGTGTCTTCTTTAATATAGTTGTATTTTTAACCTCTTTCAACTGGAACTAACTACCTAAGTCGTAATCTAAGAACCTATTTCATTACCCATAATAATGTTCTCCTTTCCTCAAATGCACTCTTCTTCTTGCAAACTGTAAACTGTTATTGTATGCATGCATTTAGAAGTGCAATTAAGCAGTTTCTATGTTTATTAAAGAAAATAATTAAAAACAACGTTCTTTTCTTCCTATGTTCCTGTGGGAGTAAGCATGTGTATCCAGAAAATAAAGATCGGTCTGAAGATATTAGAAACCAGTATGGTTAATAAATAGAGAACCATCTAGATAAAATGAACCTTACTAAACAGGAGACTCAGATGATAATCTGGAACACTTTTTAGCTTCATCTGTTTTGCAGAATTGTTGTGAAGTGGAGGAAGGAAAGAATGCAAAATAAATATAAAGTGACATCCTGTTATCTCGTTACCTAAAAGCCACTTTTAAATTTATGTCTAAAATATAAAATATGAATGTAACTAATAACATATGCTCATTGGAGAGTTAGATTAGTAGTAGAAAACCAAGGTTTGATTGACAAGTGAACTATAATATCAGCAACTTTCATTAATATTGCTCTCTTCACCTGATATTTGTTTATCAGGATTAAAATCCCAAGCTGTTTTTATCTAGCCTGTGCCATGTCCCCAAAGACCTAAACTGGATCCTGTAAATGTTCTCATTTTATTTCCTTATATCAGTATTGTAGAGACCATGTGTATGAAGGTTTTTAATTGTTCCTCCTCAGAATGATTTATTAGGCTTGCAGTAAATTATGATAGTAAATTAATAAAAATAATTCTCAGAATATTCACCAACAAAAGGCAAGTAGCAAAAACCATCTCATTCTGAACTTCTAATTAGACTCATTAGTGTCTTCCTAAAGGTTTGCAGGTGGCTAGCTAAATGGGCAGATAAATGACCCCTTTTTCATTTTCTTCTATAAATATTTGTTACAATTTCTAAAGCACCTGAACAGAATGAAGCTTGTAAGACAAAACATGAAAAAAAGCCAGCTTTACAAGGTCTGCAAAAAACTGATATTATTACACATTTTATAAATGTATCCTTGGATTTACAAAAAGACTAATGGTGTATTACTTTAAACATAGAGATTAACTGTAAAAATACAGAGATATTATGATCTATGCAAAGGCTATAATAGTACCGCAGCATTAATTGTAACCTATTCCCTTTGCAGATAAATACATGTAAAGGGTTTTTCAAGTGCTTTTAAAAAAGATAATGAGACCTTAGTCTTTCTGAGCTTGGCAGGAAGTATTTCTAAGAAAAGGGAGATGTCTTTAAAAATAAAAGCTGTGCTTTAAAACAAGATGACAGCTCAGTACATTTGAATTCAAACAATTAATTTACTTTGCAGTCTGACTCTCTGCATTGTACTCAGAGCAACGGCCTCCTAAGTAATTTCAATGCTTGACTGATTGTAACAACTCACTTTAAGATGATGTTACGCGGTTTTAATTTAAGGAACTTTCACATCATTATGGAGTATTTTCTGTATACTATCTTGTGAGTATAGGAAGACCTATGTTTTTTGAACCCAGAAATAAAAAAATAAGCAGATTTATTCTACTTATTCTAAATCACAGGACAGTTGGAGGTCTCAGCTGCAAAATTAGGAGCAAGCATCAAGATCCATCAGTGGTTTTAGAATAGAGATGATGGGGAGGGGATATGAGAGAGACATATAAAACTCCCTTCAGAAAGTAAATAGAGTTTTTTCCGTTCCTCTCATTGAACTTGATATGGGTCATTCAATTGAGCTGAACAATAGAAAATTCAGAGCAGATGAAAGCAATGCTTCCTTGTGGATTTTGCTATTTCTAGATTAGTGTTTCTTAAGTTTGATCCTAGAATCCCTAGATACTCTCAGGGATCTGTGAAATCAGAATTATTGCCAGCCTATATTGAAAAATACCATCAAACAATGGTGAAAAGTTGCAGGAATGAATATGTCAAATTTAATTTTTTAATACAATACATATCAATAAATATAATCCACACAAACAAAAGCTCTTTGGGGGTCCTCCACAATTTTTAAAAGTGGGAAAGGATTCAGATACAAAGAAATTCAAGAAACCCTCTTCTAAATGTAACATCATCCATCAATCCACTTCTGAAAGGATTAAGAGGCGAATTCATAAAAGTTAAGAACCAACTGTTACCAGCCTTAACAGTTTTACGTGATGGCCCCAGCATAGCAGTTGATACAATAAGAAAAGAGAAGGACATTATGGGACTCAGGTGGTTTCACTTAGCTTCCCAAAGGCATCTCATTATCAGCTCTGCTGGCTTGACCTGAGCCAGCATGGCTGTTTCTTCTAATCCAAGGCCATCTGGAGTTACCTCAGCGCTTACTGTAGTACTTGTTATTTGCCTGAGAGACAGTTCAATAATGTGGCTAAATCTACTAACATTTACTGTTCATTTATCATGACATTCATACTGTATTTCTGGAGATCTGATTCACAGGATCAATCCCAAAAGGATTTATTCTGATGGTCCTGAAACAATTTCTTGGAGAGGGTTTTTGTCTGTATATTGTCATATGGAGAACCCTGTAATGTCAAACCAGATTGCCTCTGAGGCCAGGAGTTTCAAAATAGCCCTTTATCATATACCCAGTCCTATTTTTAAGCCCTTGGTTGCTTTGTTGTTGTTGAGCACACAGACTGAAGAAATGCTAGATCTTTTGTCCTTCTGCAGTTTCTTTCTCTTGTCTCTCTCTTTCTCTCTTTTTCCTCATTCTCTGCCCTGATATTATAGGATGTTTCCAAAAGGGTGGGGAGCGTTTGAACCATACTTTGTACACACTACACACATACATCCCAAATTCAAGATGACTGCCAAAACGTTTGAGTAAATTGCTAATATTTCCCTATTTATATATTGATCATGTGGAAGCAGACAGGCACCCAGACAGACAGACGGCATCAATCTCTGAAGTAGCATCAGTTTTCCTAACAGCAAGCACTACTGGACTGAGCCTCTTAAGGGGCCTTTCTGTAGCAGTTCAGATCTTTCTCCCTCTTGGTAGCCATATTGCAGTTGACAAAAGGTTTTCTCATCTACAGCAGAACATTGGCCGATGCCCCACCCTTGTTGGTAGGCGTGCTTGGCTGGGGCCACTGGAAGAAAAATCACTAAGCATTAGCAAGCAATCAAATATATGAAAGATGACCACTTAGCAGCTCTTCCAATGCCTTCCATTAAGCTGTAAAGAAATAGTGAAGAAGAAAAAAGTACCATTTCTTGATTCCATGCCAAAACCTGCATCAATCTCTGCAAATGTTTTTCTCTCTCTTAACAGCCTCTCCCTAGCATTTACTTGTATTCAGTCTATCCTGTAAATTGAATTCAAGGGAAGTTTTTGATATATATTTTGATATATCTACACAGAGAGCGGGGAGGGAGAGAGAGAAATACACCTATTCTCAAAATGAGACAAAAATATTTGTGGAGGTTCTGCCATCTTAGACAAAGCAAGGTAAGTATTTTGAGAAAAGAATAAATATCCAACATTGCCTTGCATCTAAGAGCTTTTTTGTAATACCATTGTTGTGAGATCCATCTGTAACACAGTGGTAGAATTAGCCATGCTCTATACTTAACTCCAATGGGATACATAAAAGTATTAGGATAAAGATGGACTAAAACAACCACCAGGAATCTTTGCAATATATTAACTCTTTTTTTCAGGCCATTTCTCATAACAATCATTTTTGGCAAAGCTGAAACTGAATGATATAGTTGTTCCTTTCTGTTTGTCTATCATCTATTCATTTATATTAATCTTCCTCCAACCTGGCGCCTCTTATAATTCCCCAGATAGCATAGTCAGCAGAGAGATTATGGAAGTTGAACTGCAATACATCTGGAGGACCTCAGCATAAAGCTGATATATCTATAAACAGGTCACTTGATTTTTGTCATGATAGACATCTTGGGCCAGATGCCATCTTATCTAATAGAGATATGTGTATGTAGGAAGCACTTGCAATCATAAATTGGAAATCTTTTTTTTTACTGGGTGGGGTGGGGGGGTCTCATTGCTAATCAGAACCATCAGTTTCTTCTGCTTTGGTTTTTATACGTGGATGCTAACTGGGAAAAGAAGGATCTCAAGCAAGGAGGAAATGTATCTTTGGATCTATTGTCTACAATTTAACTTCATAATGCTTGCTTTCAGCTATCAAAAATTACCATTCCTTTCTCATCAGGGAAGCATAGATAGATCAATATTATTTCTGGAGCAAGGAGGATAGAAAGAAATAGTTGAGCTGAATGTAAGAACGAGACTGCCCTCATAATCAACCTTCCCTGATCCATCTGCAGATACAAATAATTCAATGGACTGTTCCTCTTCAAGATAATTTGGAGTAAAAACTTGTCCTACTTGTATAAATAGCTATTCTTGACAGAGTTTGTAGAACAAACTGAACTGACCTGGTTCATCCATAATGCCAAGTCATAAAGCATGCTTTACAAATTATATTTGTATTCACGTACCATATTAGGTCAAAATCAAACAACTATATTTGTGACTGCTACCTATATACTTGGTGGGTTGGTAAATATGTGTTGGTGGATGAATACAATTCCATATGTATGTACTTGAATAAATATGGCCTCCCAGGCTGCAGTTGGCTTCACCACTCTGTATTTTTTTTAATGTACACAGATTGTAATATTTCACAGATCAGATATTGGTATGTGTTTCCATTAGTTTCTCCTTTCTAACAGCTAAATAAACTATGTTTGCTTATGTGATGCTTCCTTTCATCACCATTATCATTATTCTCCAGATGCTCTGAGACAGGAGTATCAAGAGATGTTGCATAAAAGCCAACCCCTTCTTACTAACATTTGACTGAACCTTGGTAAGACTGAATGGCTTTGGGTTTGCAAGGATCCAGGACTTTGTCATTTTTTACTCTGGGTGGGGTGGCATTGCCTCAGAAAGACCTAGTCTGCAACTTGGAGGTTCTCCTGGACTCGTGGTTTCCTTTCAAGGAACAGGTGGCAATTGTGGCTAGGAGAGCCTCTGCACAACTTTGTGCTGTTTGCCAGTTGCGGTCTTTCCTGGACCAGGATTCCCTGCGCTCAGTCGTTCAGTCCCTAGTCATCTCACGACTGGACTATTGTAATACATGGAACTCTCCTGAAGAGCATTTGGAAGCTACAGCTAATGCAGAGTGGTAGCACGGGTAGTTTTGGGGCGCCCAAGAATGGCTCCTTTAACAACACTGCTCTGTGAGCTGCACTGGTTACCAATCTGCTTCTGGGTGCAATTCAAGGTATTGGTGATCACCTTAAAGGCCATACTTCATGGCATGGTTACTTGAAAGACCGTCCCATACCACTCATGCCGGTAGAGGAGGCATGTTGCTTGTCCCATCAGCCCAAGTACTCCAGCTGGCAGGGTCAAGGAAGAGGGCCTTCTCTGCTACTGCTCCTGCCCTCTGGAACATCTTGCCCCCCCATATGAGGTTGGCCCCAAACCTCCTATCTTTTTTAAGAGCCTAAAGACATGGCTGTGCCAGTCAGCTTAGGGCCCCAGTAGAGGATCAGAATAATAGAGGTGGTTGATTGAGTAATAAGAGATCCCACCTCCTCTTCCACTCTGCTCCTGCCCTTTGCATGTGTCTTTGATTGTAAGTTATTCTTTAATTAAGATGTAACTGTAAGCTGCCCAGAATTATCTTATGTAAGATGGGCGGCCAGATTTATAAATCAATAAAATACTAACTACCCTTACCCCTCCAACTTAAGGAACTGATTTATAAGCAAGGTACCATATAAGGCTTTCTATTTTTATTTTTCTCTGTGTATCTGTAGATTTGCCGACTTCAACACCTTCTAGGCCCAGGGTGTTGATTTTCCTCAGAAGCAAATCCATGCATTCCTACACCGTGGCATCACCAGATAGGATGAGTGGGTCAGATAACGGATTGGATGAAACAGAACTCAGCATTACTCTCACTCTCCGGATGCTTATGCATGGAAAGGTAAGTACTTTAGGATTGCCATATTAGGCTTTGCTCTTAGTCTCTGCATAGTCAGTAACAAATCTTGCACAGAACAGAATGGCTGCTTATATATATATATATTATATTAATTAAAATTAATATTAAAGTACTACAGTACTGTTCCAAATTTGCATGGGAGTTTGAAATATTCTCTCTAACCTATAGTATGTTTTTCAGTACTCTGCAGAGGGGCTTGAGGTGCACTTGTGAATTAATCAGTTAAAGCAAAATAGTGGCTAAATTGCCAAGGTAACAAGATTAATAGAAATTCAACATTACGTTTATTAGATCTTTATTAAAAGATCTAATAGTGAAGAGAAGAAAAGAATGATCATGAAAGGGAGAATAACCCTTTCATTTAATTTGTCAAATCATGAATGACCTTTACGGGGTTTTGTTTTAGAAGGTGTGTGATTGCTTCCTCGTTTCCAGCCAAAAGTATATGTTCAGGCATTGCATCTTACAGATTTGGAGATCTTTTCTAACTCCATTTCTCTTGTCTCTGCAGGAAGTTGGCAGTATCATAGGCAAGGTAAGATCAATGCAGGTCACTCTTGTGCTTTCAAAATTCCTTTGCTCTACATTCTAAGAGTAATTGCCTTTATTGTTTTTAACAGAAAGGAGAGACTGTGAAGAAGATACGAGAACAGGTAGGTATCATTGGAGAGAGGGGAATAGCCCAAATACAGGTGATCTGCTATTCCAGTGTTTCTCAAATTCAGCAACTTTAAAAAGTATGGACATCAATTCCCAGAATTCCCCAACCAACCAGTCTGGGAGTTGAAGTCCACACATCTTAAAAGTTGCTGAGGATAGGAAACAGCTATCTATTCTATGGTTCTAGCTGGATGAATTCCTAACAAAAGTGAAAATCTGTTGGGAAGAAGGAAGGAGGCAGAATGAGGATCAAGAGGAATGTGCTAGAAAATATGGAGAGACAGAAAACAGGATCAATCTACACAAATATTGTAGTCTCTATTTTTTTGAATGTAATTCATAATTACTGTATTCTAAAGTAGATTCTGAAATAATGAATATACTTCCCTCTAGCCCAGAGATCTCCACAAGTCTTAAAGTTGCCAAGTTTGGGGACCCCTGCCTCATTGTCATTGAATAAGCTTAAACACTTGTAGATAAAATCAGTATTTCTATCCTCAGAGATACTTTAATGCTATATTGCATGAACCAGTGGTGGATTCAAATTTTTTACTACCGGTTCTGTGGGCGTGGCTTGGTGGGCGTGGCAGGGGAAGGGTACTGTAAAATCTCCAGTCAGAGGTGGGATTTGCTGGTTCCCCTGAACTACTCAAAATTTCCACCACCAGTTCTCCAGAACTGGTCAGAACCTGCTGAATACCACCTCTGGCATGAACCTACCCAATGATGGTGCTCTTTCCTTTCAGAATTGCTGTGCCTTTTTTTTTTTGAAGCTTTGCATCATGTCTTTATTGATAGTTAACTGCCCTTGTTGGATTTGCCAGTTTTATTTCAGTATTAATCTAGGTTAAGCTCACAATGCAAAAGATTTCATGAGAACAGGACTGGAAAATAAAAATGAAACAGAATTGATTATCTATTTAGATATATTACTACATTCTATGATGCAATAGCAATAGCACTTAGACTCGGGTGGGCTGCTACTGGATCTCCCCAGTTCAAGCGAACTGGTAGCTAATTTTATCATTTTTAATAACTGTTTCAATGAACCAGCAAATCCCACCCCACCCCTCCCAGGAATCTCCACGAGGCCCATTTTGGATGCCAGGTAAGTGCAGGACCTGCACAGAGGCTCAGGGAGGGTGAAAAATGGGTTTCCGGAAGGCTGGAAGCGGTCCCATTTCTGGCTCTAGAGGGCCTCCGGGGCCCAGGGAGACCATTTTTGCCCTCCCGGAGGCTCAAGAAAGCCTCCTGAGCCCAGGGAAGGTGAAAACACCCTCCTCACCATGGTGCAGGAAGCCGACTAGGCCTTGCCCACCATGGCCACGCCTACCCAGCAACTGGGCAGAGAATCGGTTGCTAAAATTTTTGAAGCCCACCCCTGCTTAGACTTATATACCGCTTCACAGTGCTTTACAGCCCTCTCTAAGTGGTTTACAGAATCAGCCTATTGCCCCCAACAATCTGGGCCCTCATTTTACCCACCTCAGAAGGATGGAAGGTTGAGTCAACTTTGAGCCTGGTGAGACTCAAACTGCCAAATTCAGGCAGCCAGCAGTCAGCAGAAGTAGCCTGAAGTACTGCATTTTAATCACGCCACCACCACGGCTCTAATAGGACACTATAGGTGTGAAGACCATTGACTTTTGAATTTATCCTCTCTTGAAATGAGAGGATTTGATTCTCAAGTAGCAGATTTATTTTTACTCTATTCAGTTGTGTCCAATTTTTAGGGATTTCCTGGACAAGTCCCTGCAGTTTTCTCAGCAAGGATTTTCATAAGCGGTTTGCCCTTGTCTCCTTCTTAGGGCTGAGAGAAAGTGAGTGGCCCAAGGTCACTTTGTGCCCAAGGTGGGGAGAGACTTCACAGTCTCATGGTTTCTAGCCTGATGCCTTTACCACCACACCAAACTGTTCTTTTAGCAGATACCTCGCAGACAAATGCAGGGATGAGAAAAAGAGACATGAGCCATGAAGTCCTTGCTACTAATTTAAATTCAGACCAGACTCCCCAAACAGACAGAGCCTATCTCTTCTGTTTCTCAGCCACATCTGCAGTATGCAGATAGCGTCCATCTACTTGACAGACTATTGGGATGTTTATGAAACATTTTGTACGCTTGGTAGAAGCGTTGTATAAATAATTAGAAAACCTAAAACATATTTTCCATGATTATTCCTGGTTTGCTGTGTCTTTAGAGTACTGCCCGGATTACCATCTCGGAAGGATCTTGCCCCGAGAGGATCACCACCATTACAGGATCCACAGATGCTGTTTTCAGAGCTGTTTCTATGATTGCCTTCAAGCTGGAGGAGGTAAAGTAGCTCCAGTCTCCGTCTGCTGCATGTTGCTCCCAGAGCAGGTCTTACTTGCTCACATTAAGTATAATTGTGGCACTAAAAAATCTATCAGTTTTCCATTAAAGATAGAAGCTTTCCAGTGAAGGCTGGCATTGGCCATATAAACCATGTCTAGTTATTTAACAGTCTACAATGGTTGTTGCATCTACGATCACATGGTGAGATTTCATACCGATCCTGCCAAAAAGAAGGAAAAGAGTTATGCAATTTATTTTTGAGAAAATTGATTTTCTAGTGGTGTTTTGAAACAGGAAAGTTCTTGATAAATTTCTGGCACGTACTATATCTCATTAAAGCAGTAAGGTTAAACAACCATTTGTCGTGATGTATATACACTTCTCTTGGTGTATTTAATTTAAGTATCCCTAGGAATTCAAAATGACTATTAAAGCCAATGGAGGTGATGTCACTGTATTTACATCTCACCAAATTATACCTGTGATTTTTTAAAAAATCAAGACAGAATATTATTAGGATGACATCAGGTACAAAAAAACTGAATATCATCTAATAGTGGATCTTAGAAATTAGGAGAGAAGAACTAGATTCTTAGGATTAATTTTTTTTACCTATAAGGGGGTTCTAACACAAAACGCTGCATACTAATAATAACTAAATGTGACTTTGAAAGGATCCCTTTGCACTTGAATTGAATACAAATTCTTTTATTTCAGGACTTGGGAAATGGAGCAACCAATGGAGGCACCATCTCCAAACCACCCGTAACACTGAGGCTGGTCATCCCAGCTAGCCAGTGCGGCTCACTCATTGGCAAAGCCGGAGCCAAAATAAAGGAAATCCGAGAGGTAGAGCCTTCAATCATTGTATCTTGTTCACTTGAGGATTACTGTTACTTTTTTTAATTATTTTTGTGCCTTAACTTTTTTCCTTTCTAGTTTCATTGCTATTGATCTTATGCTCCCAGTGCGAATGGCTTAAATTTCAGAAGCCAGCTTGCACACTTCTTTCTTGTTAAATAAAAACTGAAACAAAATTTACGATTTTTTTTCATTTGCATTTCTTTGTGAAACTCAAATGAAATATTTTGTTTGTACAAGAAGTCATAGCTATGTCGGGGAAGAGGTATCACAAGAAGCATTTAGATCTCTGAATAAATTAGCTCCTTCAACAATGCCGTAATAATCTTGCGGGATTAGAAAGTGTTCCTGACCCAGCTCCACGTAGGTAGAGGCTGCTGAGAAAAACAGAGTATTTGTTCATTCCAGACAACAGGTGCTCAGGTCCAGGTGGCTGGAGACCTTCTGCCCAATTCCACTGAAAGGGCTGTAACTGTCTCTGGGGTACCAGATGCCATCATCCAGTGCGTGCGACAGATCTGTGCAGTTATACTGGAGGTACAGCTTTTGTTTACTCTCATGTGTTGGGCGAGAATAACACTCTGCTCCTTTGTGGAGAAGGACTTTGAGGCTTTGGGTTCAGAGGCACCCTGGATACTTCAAAACTTGTATCCGCTTGGAGTGCCATTGTGATTTTTTTCCCCATTTGGCCACTGTATGGATACCAAAATAACTCAGCCCCATTGCAGATATAATTTTAAATGAACAGCAGCGACAGCAGTGCATGTGTATTATGAGCTGCCCAGAGTTGATTGTAAGATGAACAGCTACTGTATTTCTCCAAATATAAGACTGGGTCTTATATTAATTTTTGCTCCAAAAGACACACAAGGGCTTATTTTCTAGTTAGGTCTTATTTTCGGGAAAATACACTACTAAAAGTGCCTTGCTGAGTATCTTAACTGGGGCTTATTTTGGGGGTAGGGCTTACATTACGAGCATCCTGAAAAATCATCCTGAAAAATCACGCTAAGGGTTATTTTCAAGTTAGGTCTTATTTTCAGGGAAATACAGTATATAAATGTTGGGTGGGAGGGAGAGAGAGGGAAGGAAGGAGAGCACACCCACTTATGCACATGCACTTCTTTATTTGCAAACATTTTTTACTGTTAATAATCTGCTATCTAGCTGTTTTTCTACTCTAAGGAGAAAAGATGGTCATTCCTGAACCTTTCTTTTCTGTTGGAGTAGCGACTTGATTGGTCAGATGGTCTATGAAGAAAGGTTTAAGTATACCTCTAGCACATTACTGTTAATTCCTATTTGCAGCTGCCAGACCTATTTCTTAGGAAAGCAAGCAAGCAAGCAAAAAAAGGCATTTACATAACTGTTGAATCAGACATTTAAATGAGTTAAGTATCAAGTACCCTCTTCTAGATACTGTGCTTTAGGATTTCAGGCAGGAATCTTTCTCAGCACCTTCTGAACACAATCTGGTGCTTCCTTTCTGAGTTGTTTGCCTAGAAGACTTCACACATTGATTGCACAGAGAAGATGATTTCCATAGCAGAAATCTTGGAATAGTTTCGATTCATCAAAATCTGCAGTTTGCTGGGCAGCCATGTAAAAGATAGATTTCCTTCCCAAAGGATATAGAATAAGTAGCAATGTTTCTGACTCTCTTGTATTCTCTTCCTTTAATTGTCTACTAGGGGCAAGAGACTAAACATGATCAAAGGTGATCATTTACTTTTCATATCCTGCCCATGTTTGAGATTACTCAGCATTACCAAATGGGAGTTAGCTAAAAATATCCCCTCTTGATGTAACGCCAGAATGCCTGTTGTATGACAGCAGGCAGAGCCTGTTGGCATTAGAAAGCAGCTTGGGGTACAGAAATATATAATGGTGCAGTGATACTTCCTTCTGATTTTCTTCAGTCACCCCCAAAAGGTGCCACGATTCCTTACCATCCCAGCTTGTCCTTGGGACCGGTTCTTCTGTCAGCCAATCAGGTAAGAGACCTTTAAATAAACTATCAGTAGATTGTTTTGCCAAGACATAAAGAGGCTTTGGGTTCCTCTGTTATGACAGCATTAATGGGAAGAGGTTTGAAAGATGGGAGTTGGATGGGCCAGCAAAAAGACACTGGGAATGAAAGACGGGATGGTGAGGAAGTACTAAGAAGAAGTTGAGCAGACCAGCAGGAATGTGATGGGAATCTGGGGGTAAATGCTGGAAGGGGGAATGATGTACCCAGACCAGCTTCTGCTTGATGTGGATAATACTCCCAGCATAACTGGGATTTGGATTGCCATTTATTAAGAGCAGTTGTGATACACTATTGGGAGGGGAGCTTGACTGTTTACAATATGTGTGCAGTAGTGGAAGCGGTCAACTATAAAACATTTCCTGGCGGGCAAACTGGCAAGGTTGCTATCTTCTCCTAGGGTTAACTCCCAGAGTGCTCTCTACCACCTTAAATTGTTTGTTTGTTTGCTTGTTTTGCATTGGTGGGAATGCTTCCAAAGAACCACCGGATACATTTTTATCTTCTGGGGCTGAAATATTTTCTTGTAAATGAAGATGTTAGAAACTGGTTTGTCAGGCTTGAAAAACAAGGTTCACATGTGAAGGTTTAGTTAAGCCGATTTATTGCTAAAAGACCTACGTACAGAAATCTCAACTAACGATCAGCACCTGGTTAGAGTTAGATAAGAATCAACGGCACTCAAAGTAATTTGGAAGGAGGTTTGGAACCTCATTTGTGGCTACATCTTCATTTGTGGCTACATAGGGATTCTAGGCTGATCCCTCTTTTAACTCCGTCCCTAAGTTCTGCTGTTCCTTCTCCTACATGGTGCTTTGTTTGCAGCATGCCAACTTCCCATGTATTCCTGCATCATTAGAAGAATCTAATGAAAAAGAGTCCAGAATTGAGTAAAATAACTATGATTTCACTTATGTTCGATGATAGAGGGAAATGGCAGCATATAAATTAAATAAATAACATATTGTTTGCCTGGGAGACCACAAAAGGATTTTCTTTAATTGGAGCATCCTGATAACACTGAAAGGAACCCCAGTGGTCCCCATCAGTCCCTTAAGCAAGAGAGCTGACCATGCACTGAGCAAGCATTTCTTACGTCTTTATAAGTCAAGACAAGCCATTCTTAGGAAGAGATTCTGACTAGAAGAGTGAGGTTTAAAGGGTGGTTTCAGAATTTTCCAGAGAGACTGAAACCTCAGGTTTCAACTGTTCATTTATTTTGCATGGTCACCCATCTCACAAAAAGCCACTTTGGGTGCCATACAGCAATCAAATAAAACAACAAATATGAATGCAACAGATACAAAGATATAACAATCTACATTAAAAGATAAATATTATTTTTTAAATCCAAGTATACAATCTGTAGGCAGAGAAAGGATAAAGATGCGCACCTCAGCAAAGAAGAAGCCATAGAAGCATTCTCTGGTTCCCTGGGAGCCCCAGGATTGATAACTAGATCTTGAGGGAGTTCTGGAACATCATGGATGGAGCTAGCCTAATATTTGGGAGAAAGAATGTTTCATAAGGGCTAGGGTTAGGGTTAGACCATGGCAGGGAAGATAGGTCCCTAACTGATGGTACCCATAGCATGTACCCATTTCTTTCTTATACTAGCATTGAAATCTTAGTACAGTCTAACTGCTAATAGGAGCCAAATAAAAGCAGAATGAGCCATAAAAGAGGAAGAAAAATGTTCTTCACCAAAGCTATGTAAATAACAATTGACAATATAATCCAGCTTCGGAAGTGTCATAATTTCAATTCCTCCCAGACAGGATTGCCATCTGAACCTATAAGTGCTTAGGGAGAAAAAACAGAAATTAATGTATTCTAGTAAATCAATTTATAGGGATTTCAATGAGATTTCACTATAATTTTGAACAAAATCCATCACTGTTTTGTTTTTCTTACATTGTTCTACACTGATGATCATAATGCACACAGTATTAACTTTAATCTCTTTTTATACTACAGTACAACTGAGAAACATTAACTACTGTTTAAAAATCAAAACATATTTACTAGATGGCCAAAGATGTATGAGTTGATGCACAAAAATGCTGAATGACTGAATAAATCAAATTACTACTGCATATAAATGCTCTTAGTAAAATGAATGAGGGTGACTTAGTCTCACCCAGTGACAAAGCATTGATATATATTCAACTTTTTTGGGTAACAATCAGCATTAATTGTAAAGGTGTAATGGTGTGGGTGGCCATTTTAAAATAATATGTAGTAATACTTAACTGTTCTGAATTTTAAACTCAGAGCATCTCATTTACATTTTAACTCAGATAAAGTGGATCATAAGAGGAGAATTTAGTTTTTAGAACAAACTAAAAACTTAACACATTAGATATGGAAATGGCCATTTTTTTGTAAATGAAAAGACTTGTTGCATTGCTCAAGCCATTCAATCAAGCTTGGAAAAGAACATTTGTTTTGGCTACTCTTTACAAAATGTATATTTTTGTACTGGTGTGTTGAATCTTACGTGTTCAAGAGACAAAGCTACACAGTTGTCACTGCATGGTTATAAAACTTGTGGTAGAATTTCTACAGCTCCTTTGTTTTTATAATGTTTTTATAATTGAGTAATCATTGAGCGTATTAGTTTCTAGGGCAAAGGGGTCAAACTCACATCGTCACATTGTTGTCACGTGATGTAATGTGATTTTGTCTCTCTTCGCTAAAATGGGGGTGGGGGTGGCCAGTGCGTGATGCATCCGGGCTGCGGGCCTGAGTTTAACCCCCCCTGATCTAGAGTTATGCAGTGCTTTGGATTCTGTTCCAAAAAGGCACTTCGATGTGCATAATGGTTTAAATGCAGCCCCTGCCGGCAACCATTTAAAGCAACTGAGTCTCTTTCTCTAGCAGAAAGAAAAACTGAGTCTCTACCTAGAGTAGCATCAGAGGGCAGCTCTGCTTTAAAGAATGGCAGGCAGGTTCAATGCTTGCTTGAACACTGAAGTACCTTTTTAAAATCAAATGGGAAATGTTGTCCAGTTCTCTAAATTTCCAGGATATTTACTTTTGTTTTGTTGCTGATGTGGCTTTTTTTTTCCCTGCTGCAAATGCACCTGCCATTCTTCCCCTTCTCCTGTTTTTCTCTGTGATTTTCTTTCTTTCTTTATTCTTAAGCCCTTTCAATAAATGAACTTTTTAAGGAGGCTCTAATATATTTTCTCCTTTTTGTAGGGATTCTCCATGCAAGGACAATACAGTGGAATATCTCAAGCTGAGGTGAGTCCAGCTGGCAATCTATATTTAAACTCCAGGTCTTCCCCTCTGTAGGTCCTCACATCTTGTTTTTGGTCTCTGGACTTGACCCATCCTATGATTTTCTTATTCATTTTTTTTTTTTGAAAAGATTATAGAAGCACCTTTCCAACCAGGTGCTTCAAGTATATTGGCCTCTCCGTAGTGTCTGGAGATCACAGACAGATCTTAGAGGCACTGTATTGAGGTCAGCTATTAAAGGCTGTGGCAGAATTTACAAAAACAGACAAAAGCATTTAGAGTGACTTAGTTTTAAGCAGCCAATGAATCTTGACCTTCAGGAAAACCTGACTTTGTATCCTTAGTGGTAACTGTGTTTAAGTGGACAGAGACAATCCCACAGCTATAGCCGGAACCTCATTTAAAATTAGCATGAACCACAGTGAAAAAGAGCCTCTGCTGTTATGAGATGAATAGCTCACAATTGCTTCTTAAAAGATACCTTCATAAAAGTTTACTACCCTAGACTTATTTGAAACAGTAATACAAACACAGTGGTTGATAGTTTCATGGGTTCCTTTTCACATACAGCTAAAACGAAATACGGTTTTTCCAGCCATGAGAAAACCTTGAGCTTTGAGAGACCTTCCGAGATACTGCCAAGAACCACTTATATAGAATTGACAATTATTTATATTTAAGGGTTATCTGTTTTTTTTTTTTTTTTTTTGCTTCCTGTTGTGCAGGTGACAAAGTTGCAGCAGCTTTCGGGACATCCTGTCTCATTTTCATCCTTGGCACAAACTCCATCTCTAGTTGCAGGTAAGAGAGTTGGTGTAAGAGTTCTGTAAAATGACCAATCCCAGAATCCTCTGCATCACTATCTGCCCTGAGATTAGATAAGGTTATAGAATCTCTGATAATCTCAGATTTTTAATTACAAAGTAAAGATTTTGCAAATATACTTTTTTTTGCTGAGAGAATAGACCGGGGGTATCAAACTGAAGACCTGCGGGCCGGATCTTGGCCTGCGGGGTGCTTAGATCTGGTCGTTGCTGGAAAAAGCGAAGGATCAGCCCGCAGTGCCTCTGCCAACAAAAATGGAGCGCACAGCCCTCCTGAGCTCCATTTTTGCTGCCAGAAGGCTGCAGGAGGCTGTTGAAGCTAAAACGAATTGGCAGGGGGCAAGGCCTCCAGAGCTCCATTTTTGCTGGCAAAGGGCTGGAGCAGGCCATCACAGCCAAAAAAGGAGTTTGTGGGGGCTGCATGTGGCCCTCCTGAGCTCCGTTTTCACTGGCAGAGGGCTGGAGCAGGCCGTCAAGTGATGTGCTGGCCACGCCCACCATGGCCACACTACTCCCAAGGTCAAAAACAGTCCTGATGCGGCCCTCAATGAAATAAAGTTTAACACCTCTGGAGTAGACAGAAACATATTTATAAATAACCCTAATTAGTAGTAATTTTTCACCAAGAAATGTCACTCAGAACAATATAACGTGAATAAATAAAACATTATATTCCAAAGAAAAATATGTAACTTTTATTAAAATGTACCCCGTATTTTTATTAGAGTTACAGATAAACCTATGGAGTCATTCTTTCATGTCATATCTTTGAATCGCATAAAACAAGCATAAAAATGAATCTGCATTAAAATGATTTTTGCAGATCAGGCAGAGGATTGGTAACAGATATGATATTGGTATTGGTAACTGATATGAAATCTAGTGAATTGTTAAGGATTTATTTGGGATATAAGTGCTAAAAGAAGAAACCAAAAGAATTGTGAAGAGCATTTGAGAGCCTCTGTCAAGACACTTAAGTTTCTAGCCTGAAATTTTATAGCAGCCTGTGTCAACCTCCCATCCTCTAAGTGTGAGTATTATCCCATGTTAGCAAAGGCAGACTGGCTGGATGAGTGTTATGGAAGTTGTGGAGGATGCCAGGTGAGTAAGGCTATTTTTTATGGAAAAAGAAAGCAATCTAAGAAATAATAATAAATACTTATTAGGGAAACTTGAGTCAGAAACATAAATAGGAAATGTGTGTATAAAAGTACACAGTTGGTGAGGTAGCTTTATTGGAGTAATGATAATTCTTTAATGTGCACCTCAATTTTTATACATAATCTCCAGGACTTTCACCACTTATTAAGATGCTTACAGAGCCCAACTGTAGATCACTTGGGTCATTCTCAGTCTGCTTGAAAAACTGTAATTGATTGTGCAAAATACAGACATCTGGATGACATCATCTACAGCAGGACAGGAAAGAAATATAGCCACAGAGGGAGGGAGAAAGCTGTTAGTCCAATTTCCAAAGTGGTTCTCATCTTCTAGAACAATCGGTGGCTATTTCCTCAGCACTGACCAGAATCCTAATTCATAATAAGTCATGGTGTGTTGAATAAATTGCAGTACACTGGGTTCATACATAACTGAAGCAGAACCTGTAGCTTACAGAAAACAATTATTGCACTCACCAAAACAGGATAAGCTGAAAGCCACATTACAGCTTAGCATTGTTTAAAACCAGATGTTAAAAATAAGTTATAGAGCACCATCAAGTCAGTCCCCCTGTTAAAGAAGAATATTTTGCAAATTCACCTTAATAGCCAATAGTATTTTTGTTTTTATTAACTCTTTATTTTCAATATATCCATCATTATAGCAATCTTCAGATTAAAATACAGAGGAGAGGAACAAAAGAAATCAGCTCAAGAGGCCAAGTATACACTCTTTCTCAATGTCTCCCATCTTTCTCTAAATACAAACAGAGACAGAGAGGAAGGAATAAGTGATTTTGAATTTCTTGGCCCAGGACTGTTAAACTCCCAGCCCGCGGGCCGGATGTATCATGCGCTGGCCATCCCTGCACCCGATTTAGCAAAGGGAGAAAAAGTACCGATATGTCACGTGATGACGCTGTGATGCCGTGAGTTTGACACCCCTGGCTTAGGGCTTTGTATGTCTTGGGCACCACTTGAAACTTTGCCGGGATACAGATCAGCAACCTGTATAGTTGTTGTAAAGATGAGATCTCTTGCTATCTATAGCAAATCTTCAAAAGCGGCTTTGTGGCAGCACTCAGAACCAGCAGATGATTTTGAGCAGTTTTCAAAGGCAGAGCACATACTGAGCACATTGCAGGAATCCAAGTGAGGCATAACGAAGGCATGTATCATTCTGGCTGGATCTGATATTGCTGAAAATAGTTTTAGCATCTTTGTTCTTATCACAGAAAAGCCATTAAGCAAAGAACAAAGCAACAGCTTACACAATATCCTTTGATTTTGTTCTAATGTAAAACCTATGCCCAGGACAGGAAGCCATCATCCACACAAACATAACAAAATAGATTAGCTCCACATGGCAAAAAAAGTGAGACAAGGCTTTTCTCTTATTTATTTATTTTTAATCTACATCCTGAATATATATTGAGGGAAACCAGATTGGAAAAAGATGAGTGTGGTTTTAGAATTGGAGGAAGAAACATCAATAGCCTTAGCTATGCTGATGACGTGACACTACTCAAATAGCTGAAAATGCAAATGATTTCATTGCACAGTGGTTTTTCCTGTGACACTTTACGGAAATGAAATATTTACAACAACTATACAGGTTGCTGATCTGTATCCAGGCAAAGTTTCAAGTAGTTTGAAGAAGTAGGCGAGAAAGAGTATTGATATTTTAAGTCAGTGATTTTGGATGGCCCAAAAAACCATCATGGATCATAGAACAAACCAAGCTACAGTTCTTATTAAAGAGACAAATGCCCAGGTTCACATAATCATATTTTAGACATATCTGGGGCTCTCTTGAGAAGTCTATAATTTGGAAAAAAGTGAAAAGAAACAGAAGGCAACCAGGTGTAGGAACTCAAGAAGTAGTGGGTGCAAGCACTGTTATAAGAGTTGAAAGTCTAGGCCAGGGAGGGAACATCCTGGAAAAGGTCTATCTGTGTGGTCACTCAGAGTCAACATTGAATTGATGGATTCAGTTATTCCAAGAATAATTAGGAGCTGAACATCTGGATGAAGCTACAAGTCCAAAGTTGAAATCTCTTCTAACGGAAGGAGCTCAGATAAACAATGCACAACAATGAGAAGCCTTCTTTTGGGTTTTGTTTATTCATTCATTGAACTTGGCTTTTCCAAGTAGCCCCTGTAAAAATGCAGCAAATCCATGCAATTGAACCAAAACTCTTAGCATCTGAATAAGGACAAGGATTGTTTCTTATGTTGATAAAAGCGTATCTGTAGCCAATGGGTTCTGCATCAAGCAGGAAGAGGCAGGGATAGGCTGGAATTCCACCGGGACTATCTAAAATTAGTCCTGTGTAATGTGACCTAAGTGAAATGGCATAAAACAAAAGCCTCTTCTTTGAGCTGCTGATTGCTTTGCAAGAGCTGGGAAGCCATCCAATCCTTTTTTTGTGTCCTCCCTGCTCTTTGTAACTATGGTGCCTAGAAAGGATCTTTAAGATGCTTGCGTTTCAGTTCAAGCTTATTCTAGGGAAGGCAGGATTATGAAATACCCATTCAAGGAGAGTAACTAAGGGGGAGTAGGCAAAGGGCCCCAGTAACTCTGTGTCTTCTTTCTCTCTTTCTCTGTAGGCCTGGATGCAAACTCTCAGAATAGCTCTCAGGAGTTTCTAGTTCCCAATGATGTAAGTCAGACTTTGATGTGAGCTGCCTACTCTGCTGGGTTAATGCTGTGGTTGGTTTGGTCTTTTGTCTGCACTGTTGTAATTGTCCCCACTTCCGTTCCTCCCATTTCACATCAGTATAAAAGCTCACTGGGCATAAATCCAGACCCTTTTTCATTCCCTTCCTCTGCTCCTGTTCACCAAGGTCTGTAGAGAGGGACTCCATTCCGATAAAAGCAGAAATCTACTCCCCAGCCAAATCTTTCCCAGTAAAGGGCCAAGTTTTGCCGAGCAACTATGTCAGAATCAAAAATCCAAATTCTTTTATTGTTGCAATTGAGAAAGCTGCCTTACAGCAGATCCAGCTATATTTTTTTTTCAACTGGACTAATATTGTTTACTCGGATGGATAGCAGATCTGCAGAGTCTTGGATAAAGAAAGGGCTTTAATTTCATCTGTTATGCAATTATTTTGAACTGGAGTAGCCAGTTAATGATTTAGGAATTGTCTACTTGGGAACCTTGTGTTCTGCCACAGAAGTATGGTCTTTGGGGAATATCGTTAGGTAGCAAACAGCTTTTAAAAATAGAATTAATATGCCAACATTCCACAACAAGCACAGGCAACTTTTTAAATTTCAGACAATGCAGTTTTTAATTGTAATTATTTTTACCAGTAGCTTTCAGGGCTTGCAAAAAGTGTGACAGGACACAGTAATTTCATTAGACTTCAGAAGACTTGAAAATTCAAGCTCTTTTTTTTTTAATTGGCATTGTGTGGCTTTTTTGTTTTAAGATAAAACGGTTTTCAAGCTCTTAAACATTTAACATACCTATTTTAAGAAATTAGTTTTATCCGGAGTTCTTGAGAGGCAATGCACAGCCTAGATTTCAGGGATAATATGCTCTCAACATAAAATACTTATTGGCAAATAGACTACAGCAGTGATTCTCAGACTGTGGTCCGTGTTGTCATAGGCGGCCCGCAAAGGCTTAAAGAAATAATATGGTTTAAATCTTGAGTTAAGTCTTGATTGCCCATGCCATGGTCCATGGTTACAAAAGGTATTTGAAGGAGGTCCATGGTGAAGAAAAGGTTGAGAACCACTGGACTACAGTACTGCATTTTTTCCCCAGGGCCAGCTTCTGGGTGGTAAGGAAGGTAAATTCAAGGACAAACTCATGTAGGGTGCATAACAGGTATCTTGATGAGCAGTGTCAACAGTATTAGTTTCTTGTGGCAAAATCCTGTTTCAGACAGAGTTACAAATAGCACGTCCATCAAAAAATCCCCCAGTTACAGCCTCAGCCAGCTCACCCACTATGTGAGGAGAATCCTGAAGGATCTCAGATTGTAGCCCCACTCATTCAGGAGTAATATTTCCTGTCAAAGAGAAAACACAGATAGTCTGATGCACAATCAGCTCTGTCTTGCTTGGGTTCAGGTCTAGCCTACTCTATCCCATCCAGACTCGGTCAGTCCTCAGATATGAGGACAAAACATCTGTAGCATAGCCCAGAGTAGTAATACAAAGAAGGCGTTCATGTAGATATCCAAAGGGAGGTAGGGGAGGGGGAAGGGAAGGAAAACAAGCTCTATGGCATGCCACAGGAGAGTAGCCACTGGGTTAACTCTTCACTATATCTGCCAAATGGAACCACTGTGAAATGGTGCTCCCAACCCTTAACCCTCACAAACAGTCTGGAAGGACACCTTGAACTCAAAGGCCTCGAGGAGGAGGAGGAGGAGGAGGAGGAGGAGGAGGAGGAGGAGGAGGCGGCTAAAAGTAGGGCATTCCACCATCTGGAATCTGACAAAGATAATTAACTTGAGTGACCTGTGCTACCTCTACCTCAGGTCTAAGCACAAAGAATACAGTGTTATTTATAACTCCGCTAAGACAAAGAAGCAGGTGGAAAGCCAATTCCTAAGCTTAGTTAATGCTTAAAAGTCCAAGCTTCATCACCTTACCTAAGACAAATGTTTTAAAGAATAATGCAGTCTATACCGAGGTGGTCATCCCAGGGAGGAAGATTCGAAACCACAATTTGAGTTTTAATGCTAATTGTGCTGCCGCGTCTTTCATGGCAGCCTGACATGGCAACGTGTAACTTAATAGTTGCACCATGAAGGGATTATCTGGAAATAATTGAATCGTCAGACATTAAAGGGAATAAAGGCTGTTTTGCATCAACAGTTACTTGAGTTTGGATCAGCATTTGGCTTTTTTTCCTGTCACAAGGTTTAGTTGTCATTGCAGTTGTAAAGGAATGTAGAGATGACTTTGGAAGGGAGTAACTGCTAAGGGAAATGAAACAACTCAGTCCTGAGAAAGAATCTTAAAATAGTCCTGTCTTGATTCTGTTTCATGTAAGAGGGGAAAGAGATAAAGTCTTGTAGGCTTTCATGATTCTGTTATTATACCTTACTACAGTAACAAGTACTCCAAGAATCCTTGTGGGGTCCGTTTCCTGTCCTGGCCTACCTCACAGGACTAGCAGTAGTGGACAAAGCACAGTAATCACACAGAAAAGTCCTAAGAGAGAGGGGTGGAAAAGATGTATTTTAAACCCACTTTCCCATAACTTCAGAAGCCTCACACTCACTCCTCCCTGGGAGCAAAAGCCAGAATATCAAGCTAAAAGGAGAATGTGCCAGTTGCTCACCCACACAGCCAACCCAGCTGCAAGCCTGCTCTGCAGATACCAGCAGAATACTGTTGGGGAAACTGAAGACTTTATTCAGTCATTTTTGAAGGCAGGAAGCATGTGGGTAGTCAGCAACATTGACCTTTACATAGCGCCCCAATTTTACATGCACAAGAAAAAGAATGATGGAATATTTTGCTCAAAGAAAAAGGTCTTACAAAACAAGCTGCACTGCTTTGTTATTGTAGGTCAGTTCCTGCCACAGTCTGGTAGAAACCTGAACTACATGACTTAATTATTTTTTCCTTTCCCATTTGGTCTCTCGCTTGTCTAATAGAAGGTGGTTCAGTCCAACAAATCTTTGTATCTGAATAGCTTAAACAGCACAATCCTGGGGACCCACTGAGCTACAAACAGGATTGATGCTGTCCTTTAATAATATTTGAGTTTGAATCCGTGGCTTCTAGAAAAGGACAGTGACCTCTGGGCTGATGAACCTGGCCACTTCTACATTAGATCCATGTGCCTCCTGGCTGGTGATGGTGTGCCATTGGTCAGTGTGGTGTGTTTCTTTGAGGGAATGGTGGCACTTCCTGCCTTGAACATAGTGTCCTCTCTTCAAAAAGCCTTCACTGGACCCAACTGTCCTAGGCAATTTTCATTCAGGTTCCAACCTTCCCTGGAATGTTGTTGAATGTCTCTAGGTTACAGCTTCAGTGGCCCCTGAAAGATTCAGATTATCTGGACTTATTTCAGTCTGGTTTCAAACCAGAGTATAATATCAAGATGGTATTAGAATTTGTTGATAACTTTGATGGAGTCAGAACAAAAGGAGCTGTAATCATTCTGGTTCTACTTAATCTCTTGGCAGGTTTTAATACCATAAATCATGGTATCTTTTTGGATTGCCTGAAGGGAATAGGAGGTGGAAAGAAAGTGTTCCTGTGGTGGTTTTCCCTTCTCTGTGGTTGGGGTCAGTCACTATTGACAAAGAGGGATAAATTGAGCCAGAATCCCCTCTTACATGGGATTCTTAAGGTTTGGTGCTCCCATTTTTCCTGGTTAGCATCTGCATGAGGCCACTTAGTGAGGTGATCTGTCAATTTGGTGTCAAATTATCTTGGCTTAGGGGGTAGTCAAATGATATTGTCAATGTCTAATTCCAGTATGTGGAGGTTGTATGACCCTGGCTTGGAAAGGATGCGCTTAGGGTCATCTCTGACAAGACTGAGTAGCTGTGAATATTTGCACCTCCTGAGTCTACAGTGGTTTCATCGTTAATCCCAAATAGGATTGGACTCCCCTCTCAAGGACTGGTACTAAAATTAGGGTCTTCTTGGACTCATAACTTTTGTAACAGTTGGAAGCTGTAGCTAGAAAACTTCGGCATAATTTATCTGGTGTTCCACTTGTGGCCATACTTAGATTGGGAGCCTGCTAAGACATTCACTCATGTTTTGATCACCTTGTAGACTCCAGTAATTCATTGTACATGAAGCTGCTCTTGAGGCTGTAGCTTGTCCAGAATGCAACAGTGTGAGCAGTTTGGGGTGCCATGGTATGCCCCTATAATAACCTTCCTACAAGCTACAGTGATAGTTCCACATGCAGTTTGGGTGCTGGTTAACATGTATGCTTCACGGCCTATGACCTGGTTATTTGAGGGATCATCTATCTCCAGTAGTCTGCCATATTCTGGATCCCTGTAGATAATTGATAAATACTTGATTAAATAATCATCCAGTTAGACCCAGAAGCAAGCCTCTGTCATGCAACTGCCCTCTGGAACACAATTTCCTTCCAGATTTATAGAGCTCCACCCTGGCCTTATTTAAACAAGCCCATAAAATCTGACTCTATCCTCAGGCCTCAGGCTAGATTGGATGATAGGCTTCTTCTGTTCTATTTATTCTGTTTTGATCAGTGGAACATCTGTTTCTGAATGTTACTTTTCGTTTTGGCAAGGTATTTCTTTGATTATGGTGCTGTAGCCAGTTGTGACAGATTGGAACGGCTTATCGAATCCATAACTGAAATAAGGCATTACGGCATTTATTTGTATCTTGGGAGTTTCTCATCTAAAAAGTAAATATTACTGTAAGTAAGGCACCAACAGCCCCCTGTTTCTCACTGCAAGAAATCGATCACTTAATGATTCAGTATTCTCCATGCAACTTAGTTCAGCTGTTTTCTTGGGGGATGAAATTCCTCGCACCCTTCCCTGCTGTAGATGATTCCTCTGCTTTGTTCTCCTTAGCTCATTGGCTGCATCATTGGCCGGCAGGGGAGCAAGATCAGTGAGATTCGGCAAATGTCCGGAGCACACATCAAGATCGGGAACCAGACGGAGGGTTCTTCCGAACGTCATGTGACCATCACAGGCACACCAGTCAGCATCACTTTGGCTCAGTACCTCATCACAGCCTGGTAAGAGCCAATGCAGCCTCTGGGGGAGATGAGGCAGGGAGGAAACCTCATTTGTCACAGATATATGCAGGTATTGCTGTGGCTTCCTCCTCATGTGTCTTAAGCCCTGGGACTTTTAGATGGATAGCTTTGTAGGAACTGAAAGGCAACTCTTTGCTGTGGTGGCTGAGTTGTTAGTTTTTGCAACCATTCTGCCTTTTATTTAATAAACAGGAATGTTAAAAGGTAACATCCTGCTGCACTCCCACGAGTGTCAATAGTTTTGCACACTGTCTCTCCAGCCTAGATGACAGCCTCCAATCTTTGAATTTCTCATGAGCCAGCCTAAGACTATTATCATTAACTACAGTATTTTGGGCAGCTGCCTCTGCTTTCCCCTCAAATTCCCCTTGCAGCTGCAAGTACCGATGCAGCCTTCAGTTCTGCTCAGAAAGGACTCTTGTTTTCAGTGTGGAATAACTGCCTTTTATCCACAAAATAACAACACTTGAATGGAATACATGAAAGGATATTTGCCATGGTGTATCACAATCTGGCACTTGAGATGCTTTAAGATTTGGAGCAGGAAAAGTAACTGTTGCTCTCTTTTTGTGCATTATGGCCACTAGGGTACAGGCTGGTAGGACATGGCCTGCTTCTTGAAGGATGCGCTTTCCTGTTTATACAGTCAGTTTTCTTCTGGGACTCATTCTGGCACTTATTTTATATATTAATGTATTTACATATTCAAAACCAAAGTAAGCTAAATTTTATCACCGCTGCCGCTCACCGCCTTCAGCTTGGACAGGTAAATTGGTTTCAGGGTGTGAAATTCAGATATTGATTCAAGCGATTGGTCATGGATCCAAGACACATAAGTGCCTGAAATACCTTGGAATGCTTTGATTATATGAACAGGAGCTGCTAAAAGGTGTAAGATAACTTCCCTCCACATAACCAGCTCTGAACACTGATTGAGGAAATAAGCTCCTATCATCATAGTAAAAATTCCTTACTGTAAATGTATGATCATAGTCCTAGGGGGATTCTGGAGAAAAAGATCTTATCCAGATGCTGAAATGCTTCAGAGCACCTTGTTCACTATTTCCAGTCTCTGTGTGTACCTATTCTGTTGCACATGTCATTATGCATGCCAGTAAAAACACGTCTTTCTGTGAATGCATATCCATATCCATAACCATACTGTTATATATGTATTAAGCAAACTATACATATTAACCCATACCTATGCATATTATGCTGTGTGCAAGCTTGTTCCAGCACACATTGGTACATATACTTCCAAGTATATGTCCACAGATGTCTGCATTTTTATATGTAAATGGGCATGCATGCACAGGTCTCATTCTTTCTCCCTTCTTGTTCTTCAGTTTAGAGACGGCCAAATCTACCTCCCAGACGCCCCCCGTTGACCTCGGCATGACTTTCTCCCAGCCCCTCACCCCTTCGCCAGCCCCAGCGCTGACAGCAGTGGCCGCACCTCCCCCAGCCTTGCTTGGTCCCCCCTATGCCATCTCCCTCTCCAACTTCATCGGCTTGAAACCCATTCCCTTCTTGACACTGCCCCCTTCCTCAGCCACGGGGCACAATGGCAACCTTGCCACCTACACGACCAAGATCTCCACAGCCAATGCAAGCAAGAAGGGTGAGAGACAGAAGTTCTCCCCATACTGAAGCAGGAAGGTGGGGCTGTGGGGCAGGGAGGGGAAAATTGGGGGGGCCTCCCATGCTTCACGAGATGGCACCTACATCAGGCCACTCCAAAATGAGGTCACATGGGGGAAGACTAAATATGATGTGAGAGGCAAATCAATTGTATTGGAAAGTAAGGAGATGAGAGAGAACATAACCTCGGCAGCTGTTGAGAGCAGTGCTGACTAAGAGTCAAGAGAGAGAACTGGTTCTTCTCCATAGTTCCTATTTGATCCTAGCTGAGAAGTCTGTAGTGATTAAGACCATCTAAACTTAAACTTTCTCCTCCGTTGGACAATTACAGCTCCACACGCCAAGTGTTATGATTTTTTCACCTTCCATAAATATATCTGATCTCCTTCAGGAAACGGCTTCTCTCACCATCTGATTTCCTGTTGTGTTGTTAGGAAATCTACCAGTTTACTTAGAGAAAAATTGAATCACACACAAATTCTCTGTTTCAAATTGAAGGCACTGGAGGTCTTGGGAAAGTTCTTAACCCAATTGTGGGAGTAGATGAAGCTTATTTGACCAATGGTAATGATAGAGTATATGCTGTGCCACTGCTATATCTCATGGATGGTTGTTTTCAGGGGGGGAAATGGAAAAAAAAATCTGACTGATAAAGAAGAAAAAGGCATATAGGATTTATATATGACGGAACATACCAAGAAGCAAACTTTTTGGTTCTCTGTTCTAAGTATTTCTCTCTTGATATGAAGCTGCTTATGTATCTCATTCTAACTATATAAGAATCTCAAAAAATTTTAAAAAAATCATGGCTGTTTCTGACAAACACACAGGGTTCTGAATTTTTGCTTCCCCCTAAAAGCTGGCTAGAATAAAAAGAGACTGAAAGGAGTAACTTTTACCAGAGGCCCTCTCTTGTTGACAGGGAGTTGCATAGCAACCATTGGCATATATTTGGCTTCCATGCTAAAAACCTGGGCAAAGGCTAATCAGATAGTGTAGTGTATTACTAAATTTGAATCTCCAGCACTGGCTGCCAATTCTGTTTAGTCTCAGTGGAAGACACCTACTCCATGGTCTTTTTTTATGGCAGATACCTCAGGAAATCTCTTCTTAGCAGGTCATAGAATAGCTATTATGCCACTGAACGCATCTTTGAATTTATCTTATCCTCATGGGAAGTTGTCTCCAATGAGTACTTACTAATACTGTTCAGTTCCTTATAGTTCAGCTCTACTCAGCTCTATTTAGTAATGAAAAAAAAACCCTCTTTACTCTTAAGCAGAGGAAACTGCCATTTAATAACAAGTCCAACTACCAGCCATCTCTGGTTCTGTGTTGTCTCCTGTGCTAGCTGATAGTGGTTCTCCAAGGTATCTGACAGAGAGTTCCCCAGCTTTACCTGGAGATGACAAGGATTACATCTGGGACCTTTTCAATGCAGCCTTAAGGAATGAGTACATGCTCCAAAAAGAGTCCCCACTATCCCCATTCCCTCTTATCTATTGTTATTGGGAGGGCACTTGTCAGCGCAGATAGATTCATGTGAGTGAAGAGACAGGAATTATAATTTATCCTGACCCTTCTCTCTAAGATAAAGTGTCATACCAGAGATACCCAACCACATAGCTACATTTGGTAATTATCTCAATAAACTGAGGTCCTGTCTAGCAGGAATTCAGCGTAGCTTGCTCCTGAGTAAATAGTTAACAGGTTTGCAATGTATAGAAAATACACTGCCAAGCCAAGGATTTTACAACCAAGTTCCTAATGGGTTATAAACAGTATAGCTTCTCCAAAGTGGCTCAGATTGCTGACTCAAGTTGGCCTGTTGTATTTCTTTATTCAAACGCTACAAGGTGAATAGCAAACGGTTATCTTTATAAGGCATTGGATGGAATGTGCTTGTTCAGTGAATCAGGCTAGAAAAAGAAACTGAACTTGCCTTTTGCTCTGCCTCTCCTGTGGAACCAACTGACTCATTAGCAAAGCCCAGGGCTGTGTGTAGTGTCTGCATTCAAGTAAAACAAAACAAAAAAAATATTTAAAATTCTGCATGCACGCAACCACATCCTGTGCCATAAAAAGTTCGTTATCTGACCTGTATAGAATATGCAACTACGCATACATATCTCCTTTGTGCATGGTAATTTTGGGAGAGGAATGTTTGTTTGTTTGCATTGTACCCAGATTTACAATTCATGGGAGAAGCAAGAAAATCAACCTGCCCCTTTCTAAATAAATGCTAGTTCCCAAGCAGCACATCCTGTGGGTTTTTTTTTTGGCTGGATTCCTCCAGGAATCACAGGTTTCACACAGCCCTGATTATGTTGAGCTCACGCAATTGGGTATGATGCCAAAGGTGTCTGGGGGGGAAATATTAACCAGGCTGACTCAAAAAAAATTCAGGATAATTGGGTTTAAGGATATCTGCAGATGCGGAGCATTGAAAGGCAGTGGCATCTGTTTGCTGACGAGATTATTTCATACCCCCAGCATTGCAAATATACATTTTGGATGGTATAGAAAGGCCACCATGCGTGTGTAGTCATTGGCTGTATGGTGGTTAAAGGATTGCCATCAAGGAAGAAATGCTGTAGGTTTACAGATATAAAATTCTCAGATGGTGTAGATCAATATGAATTCCAATATTTTGATTTCACAAGAAAGGGAAGGTTTGGAGCAAAAAGCAAAGGGGGAGGGGGCTATTCTTATAAATCAATACCGTTGTCCATTTGGCATTATACCCTGGCTGGTACAGATCTCTTTAATTTCCCTCTATCACTTCCCGGCAAAAAGCTCTCATCTTTTCTTGCGGCTCTGAGGAATTTCCCTCCTACCCCATAATCCTCTTTGGCTTATCTTTGGAAATGCTGTACATATAATTCTATATTTTTCCTCCTTTGTAACTTATCATTGATTTAATAAAAATATAAACTTTGTCAACTGAGAATTAATTGTTGTACATTTGAGTCAGGCAAAACCCAGAAAGTATTAGCTGGCCACTGGAATGATTAATAAAAGTGGGGGGAAAGAGGAGATTTTGTAATGTTTTATCTAAGAACACAGTGAAGGCTAGCATTGTTCGTTTTTTCTTTTCCCTGGCAGCTGGACTCCTGCCTTTTGACAGCCAGGAAATCAGCAGGTGAAACTTTTCTTGTTGTCTTGAATGCTGGAGGAAATATTGTTGATTAAATTTCCACTTGACACCGATACTATGTTCACAGAAGACCTGCAAAGGGGCAAAGATACATCTCTAGAACATGTCATTAATTCAGAATAACCAGCACATCTTAGTTATGTTTTGATTCGTGGCAAAATAAATCAGCGACTCAAGTTCATCAATCATAGAAACTATAAGAACAAGTATTGCTAGATAAGCTTTAAAGACCCCTGTTGCATAACAGGGGTTTCCACAAATCTGGACCCTACGGTTTTGTGCCCATAGTATGCTACACCATGATTATGATTTGATAAATAAAGAATTATTGCTGGCGCACACTAAGCCATATACTGTAACTTGCAACTACAATGAATGGCTCTGTCTTATGATCATGGATCTTGATCCATGACATTGTGATTTTTTTAATTTATTTTTTCAGCAATGCAGTGGAGAGATCTATGGGTTTTTTGTCTGTTTAGCAATGGTAATAAGACTTATATACTACTTCACAGTGATTTATAGCCCTCCCTAAGTGGTTTACAGAGTCTGCATATTGCCCGGAACAATCTGGGTCCTCATTTTACCGACCTCAGAAGGACGGAAGGCTGAGTCGACCTTGAGCCGGTGAGAATTGAACTGCTAGCAGTCAACAGAAGTATCCCACAGTATTGCATTCTAACCACCAGGGCTCTTAGTACCAAGATGGGCAACTTTTAAGCAAAATGTTTTCCACAAAATGTGATATAAGCTTAAAATATTCAGCAAAAATCCAGATGGCCATTAGATGGTATTGGAAGGATATTGGACATTCTAATTCTTCACTGTTATCCTGGTGATCGTTCAAATATTTGCAGCCCAGATATACTGACCCTAATAGTTACCCACTTCAGAGCAGACACAGATGTGCTTTCAGTCCACGCAAAGTGCCAAAACACATAAGCCGAGAGTGTACAACTGGTTGCAGATCCAAGCCTTGTATTAGACAAATTGTCCTGGTATTGTCAAAACATGTATCTGCGTTGAAAAAGAATAGAATGGATACTCTACAGCCCTTGGTATTCACCTGCACAGATTGCCATTGGTCCCATGCTAGCTTCCCCTTTAGCTCCAGCAAAAGAATTCATTATGGCAGCATTCCCACTCTCAGTAGTAGCAAGAACCCAGCAGTAGTGACTCCTTTAGTGAATGGAAAAGGGGACATTATGTAGACATACGTATCCAATGTTCTAGTCCCTTTCAGAGCTAGCCACTTAATGTGGTATGCAAAAAAAAAGGTTTAAGGAAACAACCGCTTCATGCATTGCATTTTGTTCTTTAAACTTCTCATCTCTCTCTTTTTCAGGAACTCTACAATTCTATATAACCACAAATTTTTCCATCTTCCTTTTCTCTTAACCGAGCCATTTTTCCTTTGTGTATTTATTTTAATGATAATAAAGTATTAAACTTGGATGCCGCCCATCTATCAATGACTCCGGGCAGCTCACAAGAAGGAAACAAGAAAAATATCAAATCAGTAGAACATGAAAGATATAGAAGATGGCAAATGTAATGAAGCAAGGGTCTCATTTTCCCTTGCCAAAGGCCTGGGTGAAGAGATAGGTCTTCATGGCTCTTCTAAGCAACAGTGGACTGGAGTCTGTCAGACCTCAAGGGGAAACTTTCCAGAGGGCAGGCATTGCTACGGAGAAAGCCCACTTCCAGGATCCTGATAAATGACATTGTTCAATCAAAGGAACCTGGAGGGCACCAGCCCTGTAGGGTAGAATCAGCCAGGCAGATGTCTTGGGAGGCAGGCAATCTCTTAAGTGTTTGTCTAATTTGTGGGCAGGGTACAACAAAATTAAAACAACAAGTATCTAAAATCATCATTCACAAATGTAAAGCATTAGCAAACTATAAAGGCAGCTAAAACAAGATTAATAGATGAAGCGATGTTAATAGTAAAGGTTTCATCTCATTCATTTACCTGTCCCTTGATATCTCCAGGCCTGCCCGCATAACCAAGTCTTATGGACCTCCAGAAGCCTAGAAGTGATGAGGTTTTCCTCACTTTAGGGAGTGGTGTAAAATTCCACATGTGGGAACCACAGCAAAAAAAAAAGGCCTGTGGCCTAGGACCCACCAAATGTAGCTGCCCTTTCCGTTAGATCTGGTGGTATGGCTGGATGAAAATTGGGGTGAGGCAGTCGCTCAAACAAGGTGGCCCTGTGCCATGCATGCTTTAAAGGTCAATACCAGCATCTTGAATTGGACTCAGAAGCAAACTAAGAACCAGTATAGCTCTTGCTGTGGAGGTATAATGTGTGCTATACATTATATAACTGCTCACACTGCTGCATTTTGCAACAGCTGAACTTTCAAATACTTTTCAAGGACAGCCCGATGTAAAGTGAATCGCAAGAGTCCAACCAGGCAATCACCAAGGCGAAAATGACTGAGTGGGGTCCCTTGAACCAGGACTGGTACAACTGGTGCACAATATGAAGCCGTTCAAAAGCTCGCCTAGCCATTACTGCCACTTGCTCCTTGAGCAGAGTCATAAGTCTAAAAAGGCCCCCAAGTTGCACACACCAATCGGTTGGGGGAAAGGCAACCTCATCCGGTACCAAAGCAATAACAATAGCACTTAGACTCACTTATCTACTGCTCCACAGTGCTTTATATCACTATCTGAGAGGTTTATAATGTCAGCATATTGCCCCAACAATCTGGGTCCTCATCTTACTGACCGCAGAAGGGTGGAAGGCTGAGTTAACCTTAAGCCAGTCAGGATTGAATTCCTCGCTGTGGGCAGAGTCAGCCTGCATTACTGCATTCTAACCACTGCACCATCACAGCTCCTGGTGATATAGAACCCAAATTCACTCAGTCTTGCCAGGGTTCATTTGATGTATGTTGTTTCCCATCCAGACCTTCACAGCCCCAGACACCAGGATAGGATGTATCGTATAATTCACCAGGGACCAAGTATCACTTAATTCACCAGGGACCAAGATGTACAACTGATTATCATCAGCATACTGACAATACTTCATTCTATGTCAACAGATATGTTCACTTAGTGGGCTCATGTAGATGTGGAATAGGGGTGGGGAAAGTAACCCCTGTGACGCATCACAAAACAGGCCAAGGGTGGGAATGTCTCCTCCCCAATCACCACTAACTGGAACTGACCCCATAGAAAAGAAGTGAACCCGCACAACTATGTACTTCCAACTCATATTCCTCTAAAGTGCTCCAGGAGGATACCATGATCAAAAGGATACCAGTATCAAAAGCTGCTGAGAAGTCAAGTAAGGCAAGGATAGACACCCTACCACTGTCTTGTCGTTGCCAGAGATCATCCAAAAGTGCAACCAATGCTGATTTTGTTCCATACCCAGTCTGGAATCTGAAGGAAAGGATCCAGATAATCTGATGCATCTAGGATTTGCTGAAGGGATTACACAACCACCTTCTCAATCACCTTGCCCCAAGGGAAAGTTGATTACTGGGCAAAAGTCCTGTATTGTGTGATCCAGTAATTGCTTCTTGAGGAGTGGGCACATGAAGCTGCCTTAAAAGGTAAAGGAACAATCCCCTTAGTCAAAAATTAATCACTAGCTAGGACCCATTCACACAACACCCTCTATCTACTTTCATGAGCTAGGAAGGGCATAGATCTAAAGAGCAAGTGACTGAGCCCACCATTCTATGATCCTGTTCACTTCCTCAGATCCAACAAATTCAAAACTTTCCCAGATAACCAGGCAAGACTACCGTAGGCATCTCCTGAAGACCAGCATCCAACTGTGAGCATATCTGAGCAATTTTGTCCAACAGATGCTGATTCCACCAGTCCCTACAAAAGGTTTCCTTGCTCCATTTTACTCAAGAGGGCTGATATCACCCAAAACAGGTCTGTGGGATAACAATCTGAAGGCACAACATGGGCAGAATAGCATTGCCACTTCACTGTCTTTGCTGCTAAAAGTCAGGCCTCTTGCCATTGTAACTGATGTTCTAAATCAAGTTTGTCCTTAGTTGAACACCAGTACTGCTCTAGACATTTCCCATTTCATCTCCCTCAACTCATCCATAAATCATGAGGAATGACAACATTTGCGAAAGGGGAGATGTCACATAGACATGATCCAATCCAACATCCCAATCAACCCTGTATTCCAAACAGCAATAAGTTTCAGAAGGACCATCTAGCAATGCAACAGAAACAATCCCCAGCTACCCTCTGAAATCTCTCTGGGTCCATCAGTTGCAAGGGGTTTACCAATCTAATGGATCCAGCCTCCCTGTAGTGGATTGCAGCTTCAGAGAATCCCATACCGTGTTTCCCCGAAAATAAGACCTACCCCGAAAGTAAGACCTAGCACTATTTTCTAAACCTGCCCTAATATAAGACCTACCCCAAAAATAAGACCTAGTGTAAATCTCCAGTTCCAGGAAGACTTTTCAGGGAGCAACCGTGCACCCGCGAAACACCCTCCCCTACACACTCACACCCACTATTTGGCATCGTAAATATATAAGACCTACCCCGAAAATAAGACCTAGTGTGTTTTTGGGAGCCAAAAAAAAATAAGACAGTGTCTTATTTTCGGGGAAACACGGTAGTAATCAAGACATGATCTGACTATGACAAAGGGGACACTAATAGCTCCACCAGCAAAAGATCACATAGCCTCTGCTCTGACAGGAACACCAGATCTGGTGTATGACCACTGTCCCACGATGCCCATTGCCATAATGGTAGCCATGAACTTGTGAGCTACCTCAGATTCCACTCCCAGGTAAGGCAAATTGAAGTCCCTCAAGACCATTAGTCCAGAGAACACCAACAACAACCAGGAGGTGGACTCAAGGAGCTCAGGCAGTCAGTAGCAAGCTGGAAGCCAGGGCTACTGAAAGTCTGGTATCCAGGTATCAAGGAGCTGGAATGCAAAACTGATATAAAACACTGGTCAAGTATTCACTGGGAGTGGCCCATTCCTCATGTCCTGCCATGTCCTATACCCATAACCTGTACCAGGTTACATGCCATGTAGGGCTTTATAGGTAACAACCAACATCTCGAATCACACTCTGAAACAAACCAGCAACAGTACAGTTTGTGAAGCAGAGATGTTACATGGACATATTGAGACATGCCAATTACTGCTGACACTGCTACATTTTGGACCTAGGGCATTCATGAGGAGTGACCCATCTATGAAAGAATGCAGCTGGTGTACCAGGTGGAGTTGTGCAAAGATCTTCCTGGCTATAGCGAACACCAACTGCAGATCCAAGGAGATCCCCAGATTGTGTACCAACCTTGAACAGCGAATTGTTACCTCCTCAAGTAAGCAAGGTCTAAGATGGAATATCCTCAGATCTGGGTGAACCAAACACCCACAGCCATTCTGCCTTGATAGGATTGGGGAGATATATTTCTCCCCATCCAAACTCATATGGCCTCCATAGCTGGGGTTTTAACAGCCATTGTCTGGCCCAGAGTCAGAAGATATAACTGGGTATCATCATATGTCAATTCAGCCATTCTGGCTTATTAAGCAAATTATGGCTAAAGCTAATTACAGCTCAGCATGAGGAATGAACCTTTTCTCTTTTTTTAGTTTTTATTAGATAAATACACAAACACAAACAAACAAACATTACACATTGAACATGGTACAGTTATCCTCGCTTCCCTCATTGTCCTTCAATCGCTAAGTCCGATACTAAGATTATGTGCTTTTCCTCTATATACTCATATGTTTATTTTAATCATTCAAAATATTGCTGGATCTTCTTCTTCTCTAACTAACCGTAGAATTTGTCCCATATTTTATAATAGTCTGTGTCTTCCTTATTTTTCAGTTCTTTTGTTAATTTAGCCATTTCTGCACATAGTGTGATTTTTCTCAATATTTCGGCTTCGCTTGGAGTGTCTTTGTTTTTCCATTTCTGTGTGTATGCCATCCTCACTGCAGTGATTATATGGATCATCAAATACATATTTTCTTTAACATATGTCCTAGAGTTGATTCCTTACAGGAAGAATTCAGGTTTGAAATATATTTCAACTTCACATATTTCTTCCATCCATTTACATACTTTTTGCCAGTATTTTTGGGCCTCTTTGCAACTCCACCATAGATGATAATAGGTTCCTCTCTCTTTATTACACCCGCACTTATTGCGACAGGGAAAAATCATTACGTATGAGGAGTTGTTGAATGACAAGGGGGAATTACAAACTAGACAAGAATTGAAAGACCAGGGAATTGAGGTGGAATGGTGGGCCTATTTGCAACTCCAATCCAAATACTTAAAAGACAAGAAAGAATGGGGTATCAGCAGAAATAGAATAGAATTGGACAAAATTTTATTAGGACCAGACGAGAAGATGATAAAAAAAATATATCAAGTTTTATTAGAATATAAATTGGAAGAAGAAAAAGTAAAAGAAACGATTGTGGTATGGATGAAAAATTTTGGTTATAACATAAATTTAGATGATTGGCAAAAAATTTGGACTAGAAACAAAAAAATGACCTTAGCGATACGCTTTAAAGGAAACTTATACAAATTATTTTATAGATGGCATATACCTCCATCAAGATTGACAAAAATAAATTCTAAACTTTCCCCCATCTGCTGGAAAGGAATGAACCTTTTCAAGCTGGAGGAGTGGAGATAGAACCCTCTATATGTGTGTTTCTATTACAAAAATATGTATTTCATAAGGATTTGCTTTAAATACAATAATATGGGATTAAGTCCTGAGGAAGCACTATAGAGAAACCTTTGTGGGTACAGTTTGCTTCCATGCATTTTTCCCACATGAAAAGACAGGAGAACTCTGCAGTGCGATTTGGGTAGCATAGAAATCCTGTAAAATAGACACATATATTATTAACTTGGGAATTTTCAGTAATGTTAGTCTTGGGGAACATTCCCCAGACTTCCTTTGATTTGATATCTTTGCTTTTCTGCTTAAATAAACTAATGCAGAAACCCAGGCATTCCTTTCACAAAACCACTTTTGCTGGTCAAAACTAAATGTTTGAATCAATATAAACCAGGGGGGTGGGGGGATACAGCCTATGCAGCTCCCAGAAACAGCAGAAGCAGGAAGAGCCTTTCTCCCCAGATGCCTCCAAATCATAATTCTAAAGAAAAGTTAGAAAGGGTAAGAGTTCTGAACTACATCATGAATAATCTTATTTACTAAGGTTTAATATGGAAAATAAATGTCAAAATACGTAAATGCTTGACACAGCACTGTTAAAAATGTAAATGGATATGCACTTTGAAAATAAATAAAATTTTAAAAAAGAATAATCTTATTTACTATGTGTTAATTCATGTTAATTACACGTGATTCATTTAATCACATTTACTCTTCATTTTAACTCCAGCTGACTGGGTTTGGAAAGTAGGTGGCTTGGCAAGCCACTTAACACTTTTCCTGAAGTTGTGCTCTCCTGTTACAAAGTGAACTCCAAGTGAAATGCCCAAGATGCCACACACAAGTACAAGTGTGATAACAGAAGATAAACCATTTCTTTCTTACACAGGGTAGCAAGCTAGGGCTACAATTGCAGCCATGAAAGTTACTGATGCCACTGTGAACGGCATGATGCCAGTCTAATAGAAAATATTTGTAGCTCAGAGTTGAACTGTGGGGTCCTTGATGCTCTGTGAGCTTGGTTGCTGTTTTTTGCAAACGTTTCATTATCCAACTAAGTAACACCATCAGTGCTGAATAGATAATGAAACGTCTGCAGGAAAACAACTAAGCCCAGAGAGAACGAAGGGCCCCAACAATGATGGCGGCCATTTGCAATTCAAATGGCACATTCATACTGTGAGAGCCAATTCCTGATTAAAACATGATAAATGAGGAAAATACTATTAAAACATAGATACCATGCAATAAACAGCATTGGCACAATGCCTGTTACTCTGAAAAAAGATTATCTGGATCCGTATCAATCGGGTTTCAGGCCCGGGTACAGCATAGAGACGGCATTGGTCGCACTGGTGGATGATCTCTGGCGGGCTCGGAATAGTGGTTATTCCTCTATCCTGGTCCTATTAGACCTCTCAGCAGCTTTTGATACCATCAGCCATGGTATCTTACTGCGACGCCTCGAGGGGTTGGGAGTGGGAGGCACTGTTTTGCAGTGGTTCTCCTCCTACCTCTCGGGTCGTTCGCAGTCGGTGTTGGCAGGGGGACTGAGGTCAACCCCGAGGACCCTCACTTGTGGGGTGCCCCAGGGGTTGGTCCTCTCCCCCTCCTGTTCAACATCTATATGAAGCCGCTGGATTGCCCAGGATGTTCCATCTTTGGTTATGGGGGGAGAGGTGTTATCCCCCGTAGAAAGGGCGCACAACTTAGGCGTCCTCCTGGATGCACGGCTCAGTTTGGAAGATCATGTAGGAGCTGTGGACGGGGGCATTTGCTCAGGTTCACCTTGTGCGCCAGTTGCGCCCCTATCTGGACCGAGATGCCTTGCATACCCATGCGCTTGCTTACCCATGCGCTCGGTTACCTCCCGTATAGACTACTGCAATGCTGTCTACATGGGGCTGCCCTTGAGGACCACTCGGAGGCTTCAGCTGGTACAAAATGCAGCCGCGCGGGTTGTGATGGGAGTATCCCGATACTCCCATATTACACCCCTCCTGCGTGAGCTGCATTGGTTGCCGGTTGCCCTCCGAGTGAGATTCAAGGTGCTGGTAATCACCTATAAAGCCCTTCATGGCTTAGGTCCGGGGTATTTGCGGGAGCACCTACTGCCAGCAATGACTTCCCATTGCCCTGTGTGCTCCCACAGGCAGGGCCTCCTCAGGGTACCGTCGGCCAGACAGTGTCAACTGACGGCCCCCAGAGGGAGAGCCTTCTCTGTGGGTGCACCCCGCCCTTTGGAATCAGTTGCCCTTGGAGCTTCGGATGGCTCCTGACCTTCGATCCTTCCATCACGACCTGAAAACATGGCTTTTTCAACTGGCCGACCTGGACTGATGGGTTTTTTTATTAATTTGTTTGTTGGTTTTAATTCTGTAATTGGGATTTATTTATTTAATAGTTTTTTAAATTTTATATTCTTTGTTTTTATTGTTGTGAGCCCTGAATCCCGGAGATAGGCTGCATAAAATCAAAGAAAGAAAGAAAGAAAGAAAGAAAGAAAGAAAGAAAGAAGGAAGGAAGGAAGGAAGGAAGGAAGGAAGGAAGGAAGGAAGGAAGGAAGGAAGGAAGAAATAGTGCTAAGACTGCAAAAACAATCAAGGAATCCTGGGATCAAGGAATTCTGGGAGTTGCAGTTCCAACAGATAGAGAACATCATGCTGCAGGTGGCTGCCTTACTTTCCCTTCGTTGGAGATTCTGACTGCACATATGAGAACTTGCATGCTCCAATATTGTGACTCCTGTGGGGTCCTTGGTGCACTCCAGCTTGGTTGTTTTCTTGCAGACGTTTCATTACCCAACTAGTTAACATCATCAGTGCTAGCTAATATCAGGTGATGTTTCCTAGTTGGATAATGAAATGTCTGCAAGAAAAGCACCAAGCTCAGAGAGTATCACGAACCCCTTATGACAACTCTGAGCTACAAATATTTTTTCTTTATTGGTACAAATATTTTCTTCTATTGGTTGTGACTCAGGCAGTTCATCTTTTGTTATCAGTAATTGACTCATTCGTGTCCCTGGATGTGCCTCAATAAAAGAGGATTCTCAATAAAAGAGCTTTAAAGAAAGAACGCCTCTCTTTTAAAAGTACCTGTTGGTTGTTTTTATTATCACCTAGCCTTTTTTCCTTTAGTTTCTTCTTTCAGCTACCCAAATCTGACATCTTCATCAGGAATTGAGAGAGAAAGTATACTGTTCTTAGCTCATTAGCAAAGGTAGCTACAAAGTTCTCACAATTTGCCAACACTTCTTTATGCCACAGAAAAGAGAAACTAGTGAGAAATAATAAATTGAAACAACATTTTGAAACAGCTTTATTTGTTTTAAAATACCTGGGAGAAAGAGAGAATGTGTATTTCCAATAAATATACTTTCTATTACCATTCCACTCTGCCTTTCTCAAGGCTTGAATTAGAGCAGGGAAGAAAAAGGACATTTGTCACATTGCATTGTAAATGAGGCTTAAGGGAGAGAAAGAGGAAATGAGGTTTGTGGCTGTCATCAAGGGACCGGCTACCCCGTCGCTGTAAATCCAAGGTGCTATTTCCATACTGTACAGGGAATACCATTCCAGGTAATTAAACATTAAAGGGAAGAATGGCCCGCATGCTTTGGGAGGTACCCTTCAAAGGGCATATAAAGGATTTTCTCACTGAACATGCTACTGTGGTAGCTGGATCAAACTAAGACAAGAAGATAACAAATCTTGCAAGATTAAAAAAAATGCCCCGAGCATCCCAATTCCATATCTTTTGTAAGTTTTTTGCGAGAGACCCCCTTCCCCAAACAATTCTGTTTTGAACTGAGATAAAACAGAAGCAGCCTCTCCATTTCCAGTCCACTCTTGAACGACTTTGGAGAAGGAAGAAACAACTTTACTTCCTGTGCTTTCCAATACTAAAAGGCCATAAGAGAGGATCTTTCACCACTCATACAGCTGCTGTTTGCAACAATTTTGTTATTTAGATGGAGGCTGCCAAAGCTCCTTTTTCAGAAGTCCTTGGACTTCCCCAACTACAATACTTTTGCAGCCACCACTTGTTGTGGTTCGCCGGCAGCAGGTGCAGGTGGCTGAGGCCTCAGAGAGTGAGGCGTTGGATGAGGGGCCTCGTGTGATGCAGGGATGGGGCCAGGACCATCAGGGAGTGGAATGCTGCCTTCGGAGATTGTGGAGTCTGGCAGCAGTGATGAAGAGGAGCCTGTGCCCAGTGCGTGTGTGTGCAGGGCTGCTCAAAGGAAAGAACAGCTGCAGCAGCACGGGCGACTCAGGAATAAGGCTGCAAGGTAGTGGCCCCTCCCTTAACAGATAAAAGCCAGCCTGAGAGACCAGGATTCTTTGCAGGAAGCAAAGAAGTTCTTGCTCTTCAAGCCTTGTGGACACTCAGACTATCCTGGTTTGTGTTTGGAGACTTTTTGTTTTAAATATTTCTTGGCAACTTAATCTAGTGTTCTTGACAGCCTTGCACAACCTTGGCAAGGCTCGTTCTTATCAGAGACAATTAGTTTTCATTGCCTTTTAACTGTGAATGAACGGAATTTGCAAAGAAGCATTAAAAGGTTTTGCTTTTACCTCTGTTTGGTGTTTGTTTCCTTGGAACAAGGTTTGGGTCAGAACACCACTGCAATCATAGTGGTATTAAATAAGAGACAGAACTCTACTGGTCCTGACAGAGCCACCTACTGTGTATGAAGGCAGTCTGGGTTTATTCCCTGCCCTCTTCAGATTAAAAGAATCTGCTCTCTTAGACAAGCAGATGCCAGTAGAGTTGCCAATGGAAACTCTAAGAAAGGGAGAGAGTCTGACCTTATAGACAGAATCCTAATTCTAGAACTGAGCCTATTTGATGTGGCTGGAGGTTCCCATTAGAGTCACAATTCTGCATTCACATCAATTTGATACTCAGAAGTCTGCTTTTGCACAGCTCACTCTTCTAATACAAAGCTCCTTCAGAGACAGAAAAATCAAACAGAACTGCTCAAAAATCTCTCCAAGTTTTGCTTGTACTGTAGTAACAAAGAATTGTTAAGATACACATAACACATTCTAGATCTTGGATCCTCAGTAAGAGAGGATCAAAAGAGAGCGAAGTGGCTCTAATTTGGAATTTCTGTCAGTGCATCTGGAAAAATAGAGTTAAAATAGACACAAAGTTGGGAGTGAGCTCATAAGAGTAGGTTAAAATGGTGCACTCCCTTTGTGCCAAAAGGCATTCCAAGTGAGTTGGCGTCAATCTGAAAAGAAAGCACCAGAGCTAGCTTTAAGATAAGAGTGCCTCCTTCCCATTCATTTTAAAAATGCAAATATTTGCATCAATAGGAATGGAGCCATCACTCAATGTGACTTAGGGTCATCACAAACCCTTGAACTGGCACTGGAAAATACACCCTTGATTGGTTTGATGTGACATATAAGTGGTGAGATCAAGATGGAGAATTGTTCAATCAGGGCACTATTTGGTTCCTGCTTATATATACTGAGTTTCACTTTTTCAAGGGCATTTGCCTAGAAGTCTGCATAAGATATAGATGTAGGCTGACTACTGTGGTTAAAAAGTTAAGAAGTTTACCTAAAGTAAAAACTTGCACAGAATATAATACTTTTAAAAAGGCTTGTAATCATTAACAGTTCCTCTCTGCCTTCCCAAGACCTTGGAAAGTGGCTGCTACCACCTGTCACCCATACAAATCTAAGAATACTAATAGCTGCTTATTTGAAACAACCAACACAATAGTCGAAGGGATCCAATCTTCCTTTGCAGTCTGATGATTTCTGCCTCTCGCCTTCATTCATAGACCGTCTAGATTAACCTGCAATTTGGAGAGGAAGTGGAAAACTTAGGATATAGGATGGTAGTTTGGATTTATGAAACGGTTTCTCAAAAGAAATGGAATTAATTCTCAAGAGATCTTTTTTCAGAGTTGTCTTATTTTACTTTTCTTCAGGGTTAGTTCTGAATGGGGGAAAAATAGAATTGACACAGAAGTTTTCTGCAGTTTAAAAAGTTCAGGAACCACCACAAGTGTAAAGGTTTCTGCTTTTTATTATAAACCTCTGTATTAGAACTTTTTCCAAGTTACTATTGCACAAGAAACAGACAATAGTTCTAATATGCTGAATGTGATTCAGAGAACATTATCTTATTCTTCTTCTGAATTCTTCCCCAAATCCAAATGTCCTCTCTACAGCACCAAAGTATGGAAAATTACAACTTTATACCTTCTTCAACTGTGGGAGCAAGAATAGCTGTTTTATCGGTGACATTGACCATAATCATATCCACAAGTCTGTCTTCTCCCCTTCGTCATACTAAAGAAGTCAAAGCAGTCTATCGCTGGCCTGTATTTTTGGAGACTGGACAATTCTGTTCCACAGCATTGGGGCACATATTATTTTCTCAAGGACAAAGCGACTTTGCCTTAAGTATACAAACCAAGCAAGCTCTGCATTATAAAACTAAATCTGCCCATTACAGTACATGAATAGGAAGAAAGACCACCCTTGGTGCTGACTTGGGATTAATTGTATTTTAGGAAAGCACTTTGGAGGGTTTTCTGACACCCTCCTCCCCCGCACATATAATATTTTCTCTAGAGTCTCTGCAAGTATTGTTAAGGTGTCAGGTCTCTGCACACAGCTATCATAGTGAGTTCAGTACAATTGCTTATTAGTACGACTGATACTTCTGAGTCATCACTTAACACTCTTGCTAGCCACTGGAAAGAGAGAGGATGCTGACAACTCATTTAATACATTTCCATTTATACTTAAGAGAAAGCCATTGCTCATCTGACAATCCTTCTCATAAGGAAAGCTTGTTCAGTATTTTCAGTGCAGGAGAAGATAAATGCCAAGCCAGAAAGAAAGAAATAGGGAAATGACAAAAGACACAATACAGCATTCTCTCTTCAGTTGGTTTCTTCTGGGATTTGTCCTGGGATTCTGAATCCCAAAGTAGTTTGGTCCAAAGTGTTCCTGGGACTGGAATTAGCATAGCTGGAATGGTTCTCAAATGTGCAACTCGTCCTCTGAAGGAACTGGAGGAAGTTCTCATGAGTAGAGCCTTCTGGGCTGGAAATACAAAAGTCCTGGTTCAGAGGCTTGCTGAGGCAGTGTCGTCCCATCTTGGCCAGCTCCTCCCTGATTTGACGGTTTAGCAATCCATAGAAGAAAGGGTTGATCGCAAAGGAAGAATAGGCGAGCCAGGTCACAACTATTTCAATGGAATCCGGAACCAAAGGGGAAGAATGGAAGGAGCAGTGGAGGTGGAAGGAGAAAAAAGGAAGCCAGCAGCAGAGAAACTGGCCTACGATCAGCACCAAAGTCAGGGCTGCTTTATTCCCACCAAAAAAGCGTTCAGGGGACACCCTTGGAGGCACATTCCTGGTTGTGATGATGGTGACTTGACTATGGATGGACTCTGACCTTTGTCTGGGTGCAGCTGTCCAGGATGGGACAGGAATGTGCTGCAAGGATGCAATGCGGGCCACTTTGTAGATGCTACCATACACGGCAAAGATAATTAAACTGGGCAATATGAAGCAGAGAAGGCTGAAGATTATCACAAAAATCTTCTTGTGGGCTCCAGGGCTCCAGTTAACAGTACATTTACTGGCACTGCTTGCACCATTGTCTTGGGGCCAGCCTACTAATGCCAGGGCAGCAACCAGCATAGACTTAATCCAAATGAACACCACCACGGTAATGGCCAGCCCAGTGGTCATTTTGACTTCATATCTCATGGGGTGGACAATGTAGTAGTATCGTTCAATGCTGATAACAGAGATGGTGAGGATGGAAGCGCTGATGAAGCAAACATTCAAGAAGATCAGTGTTTGGCACTCAGCGATGCTGTACAAAATTCTGTTGAAGCACGTGGAACTGGAGATGATCCCCAGGGGCATGATGAAAATTGCTGACAACAGATCTACCAGGCAGAGATGGCAGACAAAGATGAATTTCCTCAGGAGAGGTGTTTTGAGAATAACAACCATAACTGCTGTGTTGGCAACCAAAGCAATGACACTCAGCATAACCATGAAGAAAACACCAACAGCCTCCTGGAACTGAGATACTCCAAAAGCATCAAGTCCATGAGTAGAGTTAATCCTAGTTCTGTTTACCATCATTCTGAGGAAGTCTATTTCTAGGCAGCCTGGTTAACAAGAAATGCTGGGGGGATGCCTAGCTTGCATGTCAATATGGCTGGGTCTTATTCTAGTATCTTTCAATTCCTGTAGAAGAAATTTAAAAAAAGCATTAACCAAATAATGAGTGGGATAGGATAAAATGAAATTTCATTGCCTTCAGTGAGATATCTTGATTGCGTCACATAAAGGTTCTAATAAGCTAGAGATTGGGATACAGCAAAAAATCTTTGAAGAAGGTGATGGAAATCACTGTATAGGTACACAGATATGGTCTTCAAAGAGGAATTCAACAATCCTTATCTAAGCATCACTTTAACTCAGATTAACAGGAAGAGGTGAGGAAAAACTTCAAGGTTGCCCTACCTTGATTCCTTTTAGTATAATAGAGGAGGGTGAAAATCTTTGTCTGGCTTTCAAGATTCTCTTATTATATTCTACTGGTATAATAACCAAATTCTAGTATTTCATGCATAGTCTGTTTTTTAACCTAGTTAATTTGAAAGACTGAACTACTTCTATAGTCTTGCTAAGAAAATCACAACTATCCATATGATACAAAGGCTAATTTTATACTACATATTAGGCTGCAGGGTGTATACTTTGTCATTTAGTCTGTTGCGAGAAACCAGTTCTTTGTGAGTAACTTATGTGACTTAACCATATTAAGTATGATTTATTTAGATTTTGCATTATAGCAATTTGGGTTGGATGACCTCAGACATAGTAAGCTCATGCTTACATAAACTGTTCTCCTTTAGGAAGTTGGCTAATGCAGGCAGTTAGAAAATATGGGTTATAGATTTCTGTTGAAGTCCAACAATTTCCCTCTATTATTGAAGCACTAGACTATTTGTTATTTTAATTAATACACCAGCTGTGACTTTCTCCTTTCAGCTCAATGATAATTGAGGCAATTAAAATGGATCCTTTCAGATAGTTACTATGTAATAAGACTCATGACTACTGAGATGTTCTACTCACTGTGTTCAATAGTTTATTCTCAGTTTACTGTTCACTCAGTCTTCAGCTAGTTGTCATAGCTTGATATTCTGAAATAGTATGGAGAACTATACAGCAAATATAACTGCACATTTTCATCTATAAGCTGTGCAACCATTTATTTGATTTTAAAAACAAGATTCTAGCCTACATGACTAATTAAGAAACTAGCCTATAGAAAATATCTAATGAATTTCAAAATCCATCTGTAATTATTTTTCAGGAATTCAAAGTTGAATTTCAACTCTCTGTCCCTTCTCATAAAAGCGCAACATAAAACACTATTAATGAAGTCATGGGTGGCCCACAAACCTAATTTTTATAACAGTTCTGTTGTAATTATAAGAAAAATTCCAACTGATATCCTACACTAACAACCGTAGGCACTTTATTTGTGTGTAACACCAGTAAGTGTGACATAGCTGCACTGAATAAGAAAGTTCATTTCAACCAGATTTCTGAAGCTGCTACAATTCTTCAGTTAGCTCCATTGTAGTACTAACTTTTACATTGATCTTTTAACTAGTGCTAAAAAAACTGTTCACATGTGTGAAATGAACTGTCCTAGCATAAAATACTATGTGATAACTTTAAAAGTGATGGGGAAAAGCACTTGGAACCGTCAATAGCAGCAATCAGAAATGGTTTCTAAGATTAAAAAACCTTTTCTTTTGAAATGTGACCTCCATAGTGACTCTGTGATGACCTCTGAGAGACGTACCACACCATCTATTGCTCCCCACATCCAAATCTTTCCTTTTATAAAACCAGAAATGCTATTCCATTTCAGGCAGAGTCATTGCTCATTTGGGGCATGGGGAGGAGAAGGAAACCCAGATTTTGCTGGGCGATATTTGGTAGACGTGTGGTAAAAAGGAAGGAATGGTTCATTAAGGCATGTCTGGAAATACAAACTTCAGGTATGTTTAAAAGAGTACAACTCTCCTTGTGTCTGAATAGCATGGCCCTAGAACAGGGGTGTCAAACACAAGGTCCACAGGCCACATCCAGCCCCAATGTGGTCAGATCCGGCCCGCAGGGCCATCCTGGTAAATGTAAGGGGCCAGCCCGTGTTGTTTCAGCCCGTCTACCCAATGTGAAGAGGAAACATCAGGCCAGCATGGCTTTGGCCCAGTCTACCCAGTATGAAGAGGAAACATGCCAGCAGTTTGGGGAGTGGTGTCCACCCAGTTGGCCACACCCACACAGTCAACCATACCCAGTGAGTGGCGTCAACCTGGCCATGCTCACCCAGTCAACCATGCTCAGCTGGCCCGCCGAGGTCAACCACAGCTGAGATCAACCACAAGCCCTCAGTGAAATTGAGTTTGATACCCCTTCCCTAGAAGATAACACCCTGTGACAGACAAGGAGAGCTGATGTGGCTGCACCAGTCTCAAATGGTTAGACTGGGCTGGCCTCACTCCCAGGGGTCAACAGTCTTGGTAAAATTGCCATATGCTGTTGGTTACTTCAGGAGTTACATCATAACTGGAATAGTTAAAAAAGGCTCGGAGGTGTCTCTGGTATGGGTGGGGTGAAGATTAATGTGGCATCATGAGGACATGGCAGAAAGACACCATTACCTAGGCAAGTCCAAGTTATAAATTGAATAAATAAGTGGTAAGCACAAAAAGGGAAAGTCCCATTGTCTATGAAAGTTCATGCTTTATGCTAATACTTTGATCTGAATTAATTCAGTGCTTGTAATGTCAAAAAGAGATTCCATCCTAATTTTTACAAGTTTCCTCCTGAAAGAGTCTGCATTATGAAGTCATTGCTTGCACAGGGATAGATGTGCCAAGAATACTGCTTGCAGTTATTCACTGCTGCTTTCATTTCCGTTAAGAGATCAGGAGGGAATTTCCTGATAAACTTTATCAAGTTTATCGGCAAGAAACAGGCCACAATGATTATTTCCAGCACTGCTATCTCCTGGAAATACATTGCTAATTAGTTGTTATGAGTTTTATCTCCTGGACTGAATATTTACTTATTCTGCTTCTTTTCCCAGCGTCCAAGTAAGTGTTCATAGCAAGTTCTCTAATTTTTCATACAACAATCAGCCTATTAGATAAAAGATATTGACTGGTCCCAAATCACTTAATGAGCTTAATGAGGAAAGGATTAACTTACACCTGTCTTCCCAGTTCCCAAATAATCTTCATTTGTTTTCCTTCTAGCAACTGTTCTCCTTTTGCTGTCATTTTGTTCACTGTTTTCTTTTTTCTAATTCTATTTTTCCAAAGTTCTACATTTGACACTACCAAAAATTCTATGGCCCATATTCAGACCCTCTCATCATCCTTAATAGCTTTCAGTAACGCTCCCAGTCTTTCATCCTAGTACAGATCATGTTTTTAGATTTACCTTCATTATTTTATCATTTGCACGGATGAATAGGCTTAAACTTTGGCACAGCCACGGGAATGTCTATTTTTTCTTTCTTTCATTTTACCTGTTAATTCGTGCTCTTTACCCTTACTCCTCTTCTGTCCCAAGGCCAATCTCCCATGCACCATGTCAGATCGTAGACATCTAGTACTTCTTCTGCCTTTCATCAGTCAAGGCTTCTCCCTAACACTTTTTATTATGATAGGGAAGGTATTTATTGTGACAGGGAAACTACAAGACAGAGTTATATCCATTTCTCTTCTAATGGTAAGGAGTGCCAGTATCCATTTTGGTGCATTTAAGTTAGGGCCTTGGTGGCTCAGGCTGTTAAATGCCTGCACTTAAGATCCAGCTGCCTACAATTACTGTAGACTTGAATCCCACCAGGCTCAAGGTTGACTCAGCCTTCCATCCTTTCAGGGTAGGTAAATTGAGGACCCAAGATTGTTGGGGGCAATAAGCTGACTTTGTAAAAATGTCACTTAGTAATAAGCAGGCATATACAATGGAATGAAGGCTATTGCTGAGCACACTGGGTTGTATCCCAAAATTGTAAGCCACCCTGAATCTTCGGAGAAGGGCGGCATATAAATGTAATTAAAAAATAATAATAATACAAGTGCAAAAAAGCCAGCTTTATCCCAATATCCCATATTATTCTAGGCAAGTTAATAGCAGTTCCCTTGCAAGACTCAACAGCAGTTTGGGCATGTAAAATTGACTGTTCTTTCAGCACCACCCCTTTCTGTTCATCTTCTTGGTCCTTGGTCATACAGTCTCAGGCTAGGTTAACAAGTGGGGGAAAAGCAGAAATCATTTTATTTTATTTGTGTGTGTGTGTGTGGTGAGGACAAAGGTACATGAAAAATGAATAGAAATGCAAAGAATAGCACTGGAAGCTTAAAATAAGGAGCAAATCACAAATATCCTTGGAAAAGGCAGGAACAGACCATTTCCGTATGGCTGCCAAAATCCCTTCATTGTGGCATCCATCAAGTCAAGGACTCTATTCAATATTTGATTGACTTACGCCCCTGGCATTCTGACAGGCATTAACACACTGACACAACATGGGATTATTCCAGGCACTTGATTCCTACCACCAGGGTGCTCATGACCCTTGACCCTTAAACCATATGTTAAACCATTACTACCATACACACCTGACTCTTCCCTCTTTTGGGTGTTTGCTTTTTGACAATAGATGGAGTTGGATATTAAAGACAGAATGGCTGAGTCCTCATTAGAACTTCTATTCCAGAGCACATCACTTCAAAATATTATTAATCCTGATTTTTGTACTCTATTATACCCAGTATTCTCCTGGTAATGAATTTCTTGAGAGCCTGATTGTTGCCTTGCAATAACACTCTTGGAAGTTTTCAATTGTGACTCATTCTGGCATGGTAACAGCCTGTATAAGCGGGATGCAAAGGAGTATTGAAATGACTCTATTAAGAAGAAAATGCTGAAGATATAGAGGCTGGGGCTTGGGGAGGAGACATATTCATCATATTCTGAAGAGGCAATCCAGGTTAAGTTTTTCATTTTAAAACTTAAATAAAAAAGCAACTTTCCTTCCTAGTGGCACATGAACTGTACTGGAAACTTTCTTCAATTATAATTCACATTTCTTCTGAATATCTTCCTGCTCTGCCTGACCCTATCTACTTATCTACTTTCTTTCCTTTTCTTTGCAGATAAACAGCCATGGAAGAGAGTTATGACATCTTAGAGTGAGTTCAGAAACTCTGTACCTCTATCTATGGCAGCTATAAGACAAAGGTTCCCCACAAGTCCAGAGATCCACAATAGCATTAATTTTAAAACCCACCAAGAAGAAGAAAAAAACTGTAGGTCTGAAACGAAGAATTATTTATTTTAGTTTTTGTAAAAAAAAATAGACTATAATTTCAATTCCTGTTGTTGTGAAAGTAGAATCACAGGCCTATAAGGGACTGTAGAGATCATCTAGTTCAACCTCCTACCCAAGGCAGGAGACCTTATATGATCCCAGACTATTTTTGGTTGTCCAGACTATTTTTGAAAATCTCCAGTGATAGAGTACCCACTACCCAAGGAGGCAAGTTATTCCATTGATTCCTCACTATTAGAAAATTTCTTCTTATTTATAGGTTGGATCCTCTTTCGCCCATCCTGCCCTCTGGTGCTTTGGAGAATAAGTCAATCCCCTCTTCTCTGAGACAGCCCCTTAAGTACCGGAAGACAGTTATATGTCCCCCCTCCCCAACCCTTCTCTTCAATAGGCTAGACCAGGGGTGGGCAAACTTTTTGACTCGAGGGCCACAATGGGTTCTTAAACTGGACCGGAGGGCCGGAACAAAAGCATGGATGGAGTGCTTGTGTGAACTAATATAAATTCAAAGTTAGATTACTTCACGTAGCCTTCTGGGAGAGCAAGAGAACCCTCCGCTCTTTCGGCTCCGCAGGCCGGATAGAACAGCCGAACGGGCCGGATCCAGCCCCCGGGCCATAGTTTGCCCACGGCTGGGCTAGACATACCCAGCTCCCTCAACCATTCATCATATGATTTAGCCTCCAGACCTTTTAGCATCTTTATTGTTCTTCTCTGCACACTTTCGAGGGTCTCAGCATCCTTTTTTTGTATCATGGTTACCAGAACCAGATGCAATAGTCCAAGTGGGGCCTCACCAGTGCAGTATAAAGCAGTATTATTACATCTCGTGAACTTGATGCTATCTCTCTGTTGAGGCAGCCCAGGACTGAATTGGCTTTTTTTTTTGGCAGCTGCAGCACATTGCTGGCTGGTACTCAAGTGGTGACACTTAGATGTGTCTCACAGTTATTACTGTTGAGCCAGGTACATTGCCTATTCTGTACCCATGCAGTTGGTTTTTCTGTAATATAGATCCTTTTCATACAATTGTTCACTACAGCTGCTTAGAGTATGATTTGCCTTAAAACCTTCTTTTTAGAATGCTTTTGAGCAGTACATAGACAATAGATCTGATATGTAAACTTATAAGAATTATCTGCCCCTTACTTTGTTAACCCTAACTTTGTTTTTGTTTTTTTACTGGACTAACCAAACGCAAGCAATTTTTCAAGTCTCTCCTAAGATGAGATGAATGCTTTGCCACCACCTTCATTTTCATAGTTCTTGACACTTGTTTCAGTTGAAACTCTTCCTTCTTTAACAGAGTTGAGTTTTCTAATAAAGACTCACTTGGGCCTTATACAAAACCACATTCATAAATACATTTCTCTTTTCTGGAAGTCAATAACCTAAAACATACTACAATTAAAATAGGAAAATGTGAAAGAGATCCTTTTTTGTTAAAGGCCCAAAGACCCATTTGAAATAAAAATGGAATTTTCTTTTCATTAAAAAAAAAAAACTTCTGATGATCCCCATTACTTCCAACTCAAGGTGCTTCCAAACTGACAGCTTCATATCCGTCCAAGAGGAATTTGCAACAATTTTCTTTCTTTGCATATTATTTGGAAGAGTGGGGGGGGGGAAGCAGCTAAGAAAATAGATCACAGTTATCCTGGAAAACATTGTGATCTAAGTACATTCACAGTTCTGTGAATAAGATCGAGACCCTTCATCATAAAAGTCTAATCTGGAAAACCCAGCCATTTTCAACCTTCCCAGAACATCCCATGAAGAAGTGGCTTACCAAACTCCAGTCCACCATCAGATACTTTTGTGGCCAGCAGGAATGCCAGATTTGGTTTCCTCCTGATCAGTGAGCTCTTCATAGCTGTCTGACATGGTCTAGAACCACTGAGTGGTATTCAAAATTGATGTCTCAAATATTCATCTTCCATGGGCAGCACGCTTGTGTTGTAACCAACACCTTTAAGGGAACAAGGACTGCTGTCCCACGGCTTGCAATAACCAGCTTTGTTTGTGGAATCAAGGTTCTTTCCTGCTGTAGGAGAAGCGGTTACACCTTGAAGACAGGTTGGTGAAGATGCACACCTTTGGGAAGGTGTTCCATATTCCCAATGTTGTTAGATTCACTGCAACTGGAACAGGGCTGGGTAGAGTGGTTGCTGCTATAACTCCTGCAGTAGCATTTGCTGGTTGTTTCTTCACTGTAGATGGCACAGGCTGTCACATCTGAGCTCTGCGTGGCCTTTTAAAGCACTGTCTATCATTCACAGAGAGAAGTCTACTGGGTCCTAAGTACCTCCTACAGTGAAACAAAAGTGCAGGTTGCTTGATCCTGATTTTATCAGAAGAGATGGAGTGTAAAGGCACAATTCTCAACTCAGCAGGCAAGATAAATTGGGTATGGATGTTCCATTTAGTCAGAAATGAATGGGGGAAAAAGTAAATTATTGTTCTCATAGGGTGCTGGTGGTAGAAAAAGTAAATCAATGGCATTCTTTCTCAGTTTCCTAGGATCTTCACAATGTTACCAAATATTCTAAAAAAACAACAACACTGTTTTGTATTGACAATTATGAATGTGTTTTTTAATCTTATTTATTATTTATTTATTAATGGGACTTATATGCTGCCCCATCTCCGAAGACTCGGGGTGGCTTACAATAAAACGAGCACAATAAATACTTAAAAAAGAATTAAACTAATGGTCCCAATTAAATACAAAACTAAAATCCATCAAAATCTAAAACCACCCCACCCATGGGTCACAGCCCGGATTGGTCAAATAACCAGGTCTTCAGGTCATGGCGGAAGGTGCGGAGGTCGGGGGCCAGGCGGAGCCCCAAGGGAAGTTGATTCCAGAGTTCGGGGACCGCGACAGAGTAGGCACATCAGGGGACCGCCAGCCGGCATTGCCCGGCTAATGGGACCCCAAGGAATCCCTGTCTATGACTTCGTACAGGGCGGTTAGTATTCGATGTCGGCAGCAGTCGCTCCCTTAAGTAATAAGGACCCATGTCATGTAGGACTTTGTATGTTAAAGTTAAAACCTTGAATCTTGCTCTGGCTTGGATGGGAGACTTGACATATATAGCCATGTCCCACAATTTATTTATTTTTCACATTTTTGAACCACCCATCTCCCTCAGACGCATACATTAAGTAACTGATAGCTTTTTTTTCATTTATTATTCTGCATGACTTAAGAGTAGGACCAGAGAGTCTGTCCTTCTAGAGATTTTGCTACTCAACTCACATTGACCCCAATTAGCATGGCTAATGACAATGAAAATTGTAATGTTAGCTATCTGGAGGTCCCCAATTTGCTTACAGTAATGCTGTCTGACAGGAGAAAAATCACTCTCAATCATGATAGCCATAGAGGTCTTTATCCTTTATCCATGGATCATGAACCTATCAATAACTGCTATAATGCTTGACATGTGATGTAAACCTGTCACTCCCAGACCCAGATATATGGTACCGGTACTAGTTGAATAAACCATTTCCTGGCTTCCTTCCCTACCTGTATTTTGCAGTTTTTAAAATTACTTTGTGAGTAAGAAAGAGAGAAAGAGAATTGAGAAGCAGGCAAACTACAAAGTAAAGTTCTTGTCTCCAGGAATACTTCTAAGTTCAAACTGGGCCTCAAGCTATTCCAGTAAATCAAAAGAAAAGGCAGCTGCATCTCAATGTTTTTTTCTGAAACTGTCCAAAAAAGACAAAGACAACTTTAAATGGGTGTTAGTGGGGGCTCATCAGCTCAAGAAGATTCCCTAGGCTTATAGTTCTGGGGGACTTTAACCTGCCGTCGCTGGGGGGGGCGTTGGGTTTAGCTCAGGAGTTCATGGCATCCATGGCAGCCATGAACCTGACCCAGGTGATCCATGGACCCACCCACGAGGGGGGGAACACACTTGACCTGGTTTTTATCTCGGGGGCAGTGGTGTAGTGATCTGGGGGACGGTTCTCCATCCACCCTCCCTTTATTGTGGACAGATCACTATCTCCTGCGGCTGGTCTTTCAATTGGCTGTCCCTCACTGCTGGGATGAGGAGCCTATACGATGGTTCTGCCCCAGACGCCTAATGGACCCGGAAAGGTTTCAGATGGCGCTGGGGTTCTTGCCCGCCTCCCTCGACCACAGCTCGGCCGAGACGCTGACGGCTGCCTGGCAATGGGCAGCGTTGGAGGCTCTCGACCGGGTTGTCCCCTTGCGGCCTCTTCCCCGCCAGACCTCGATGGGCCCCTGGTTCTCTGAGGAGCTCCGGGGATGAAACAGCGGAGAAGATGCCTGGAGAGCAGATGGAGGGCCAGCCACTCCATTCGACCGTGTCCAGTTGTGAGCCTATATCAGGACCTATCTGGAAGCGATCAGGGCGGCAAGGCGTGCTTACTTCTCCGCTCTGATTGCATCTGCCGATGATCACCCTGCTGCCCTGTTTCGGTGACCCTCCCTCCTTCAATTGAGGGGGATGACCGTTGCAGGGCAGAGCAGAGGAATTTAGCTTACATCTGGTGGATAAGGTCGCCAATTCGTGCTGGCTTGGACTCTGATTGGCAGTGGTCTGATGATGGGGTGGCGATGAGTCTGGTGGAACCTATCTGGGTTGAGTTTGACCTGGTCTCCCTCGATGAGGTGGACAGGATCATGCGGAGCCTGTCTTCCACCACGTGTTTATTGGACCCGTGTCCTTCCTGGTTGGTGTATGCCTCCAGGGAGGTTACGTGCGGCTGGCTCCAGGCAGTTGTTAACGCTTCCTTGAGTGAGGGAGTCTTTCCTGCCGCCTTGAAAGAGGCGGTGGTGAGGCCCCTCCTCAAGAAGCCTGCCTTGGACCCAGCCGTTTTGAACAACTATCGTCCTGTCTCCAACCTTCGCTTTTTAGCGAAGGTTGTTGAGAGCGTGGTGGTTCAGCAGCTTCCCTTGTTCCTGGAGGAACTGAGTATTTAGATCCGTATCAGTCGGGCTTCAGGGCGGACACAGCACGGAGACAGCATTGGTCGCACTGATGGATGATCTCTGGAGGGCTCAGGACAGGGGTTTTTCCTCTGTCCTAGTCCTTAGATCTCTCAGCGGCTTTCGATACCATCGACCATGGTATCCTTCTGCAGCGCTTAGAGGATTGGGGTGGGGGCACCGTTTTGCTGGTTCTCCTCCTTCCTCTCGGGCCGCCGCAGTCGGTGTTGGCAGGGGGCAGAGGTCGGCCCCGAGGCCCCTCACTTGTGGGGTGCCTCAGGGTCTGTCCTCTCACCTCTCCTGTTTAATATCTACATGAAACCGCTGGGTGAGATCATCCGAGGTTTTAGGTGAGGTATCATCAGTATGCTGATGATACCCAGCTTTACATCTCCACCCCAGACCAGATCAGTGATGCTCTCTCCGTGATGTCCCGGTGCCTGGCGGTACGGGTCTGGATGGGTAGTAACAGGCTCCAGCTCAACCCCACCAAGACGGAGTGGCTGTTCTTACCGGCATCTCGGTCTTTATTGGATGTACCATCTTTGGTCATGGGGAGAGGTGTTGCCCCGTGGATAGGGCGAGAAACCTGGGTGTCCTCCTGGACTCACAGCTCGGTTTGGAGGAGCATGTGGGAGCTGTGGCCAGGGGGCTTTTGCCCAGGTTCGGCTGGTTCGCCAGCTTCACCCTTATTTGGACCGAGATGCCCTTGAACGGTTACTCATGCTCATCACCTCTAGAATCGACTACTGCAATGCTCTCTACATGGGGCTTCCCTTGCGGACGGTCCGGAGGCTTCAGCTGGTGCAGAATGCAGCGCGGGCTGTGATGGGGTATCCCGATACTCCCATGTTACACCCTCCTGCGCGGCTTGCATTGGTTGCCGGTTGCCTCCCGGTCGCCTTCAAGGTATTAGTTACAACTTATAAAGCCCTTAATGGCTTGGGTCCAGGGTACTTGCGGGAACGCCTCCTGCCAGCATCACTTTCCGATCGCCCTGTTCGCTCTCATAGGAGGGGCCTCCTTGGGGTGCCATCAGTCAGACATTGTGGCTGGCGGTCCCCAGGCTAGGCCTTCTCTGTGGGAGCACCTGCCCTTTGGAATCAGCTCCCCGTGGATCTCCGTTTGGCCCCTGACCTCCCTCCTTCCGCCGGGACCTGAAGACTTGGTTGTTTCAACGGGCCGGCCTGGAATGACCCGGGGGGGGGTGGTTGGGTTTTATTTTAACTCCATTAGGCTTGTTTAGTTGTTTAATTCTGTTTTATTGTAAATTTTTCTCTGTTTTATGTTCACGCCCTGAGTCCTTAGGGAGTAGGGCGGCATACAAGTCGAATAAATAAATAAATAAATAAATAAATAAATAAATAAATAAATAAATAAATAAATAAATAAATAAGATTGGCTTAAATAGTATTTCTGGATTTCTATGGTCAACAGAAAATTAACCAATGACGTTATAAGTTAAGAATCATACAATTAGTCATGAACGAAGAACATAGGGCTTGTGTTCCTCTAACCAGAAAAGATAAAATCAAAACATTTTGGGATCTCAGGCGGTGATTTCCTATATTGCATTGCCTGAGGCAATCTGTTTGGAAACCTGTTGGATCAAATGATGGGACCGGATAAATTAATATTACTGTCCCAGAATAGACAACCAGATGTGTTAAATATGCATGACGCTACATTTACATAGACCACGTCATATGCAAAGTGGATTCTGATGTCAGACTCCACTTATTGGTTTCAGCTACTGGCGGGAATATTGGAGATCCGTCAGTGGCTGAAGTATTGGACAGGACCGGCTATAAAAAGCGGGTGCTGGCTGCGTTTGTTGCTTTTTGAATCCGCTTGGAAATAAAGAGTTCTCTACAATATGGGTCCACTCCTTCCTCATCTGTGCCCATTTAGCAAGATGCTTTAAGAAAGTTAAATAACCTGGGCATAAAAGCTACAATTATCTCCTGCTGTGGCTTCCAGACATTGGTGTTCAGTTGCCTTCAGCCTCCAAATCGAGAGCTCTAGAAAGCTGGGATTACTAGTGCCGCTGGGGTGGCATATGGAAGCCAAGGCACACAGAAACCAAGGTGAAACAGCAAATTCTGGAGCTCACCTCCTCCTGAGCACGGAATCTGCTAGCTGTTGAAGGCATTTTGTCTTCCAGTGCCTTGCTTTGAAAAGCAGTTTCACCATTTTGATGCAGGTATCTTTCTTAGCATCTCTGCCCCCAAATCCAGAGAGCTCTTGGAGCACTGCCACTATTTTGCTGCAGTGGCAAAAAAAAAGAATGCTGCCTGAAGTTTAACAGCTTAGTCAATAAAGCAGATATGTGTTTCCTCTGAGGCAATGGTTACTACAAGTCCCAGGAACATCCAGGTCCTTTTCTTTCTTAGATGAGACAGTCCTCCACCTAGTCCTTGTTCATCCCCCTGAGAAAAAAGGTCACTCCATCCTCGTGACAGGACCAGGCTTAAATACCTCCTCATATATTTCTGTAATTCCCAGTTGAAAACATGTCTTGATTGTGCATCAAAGAGGGCTGTGTGGAGAGAGTTTCCTCCTTTAAATTCCTGGGAGTCTACCTCAACGAAGATCTTACCTGGAAAATCAACACAACTCAGGTGGCCAGAAAGGCCCAACAGAGATTCCATTTCCTTAGCTTAGGGTCTTGTGAAAGAATAAAGTGGAACAATGACTGATGACCTCCTTTTACTGGTCCACAATAGAAAATGTCCTCTCATATTGCATTACGGCATGGTATGCTAGCTTGACAGCCATGGATAGAAAGACATTACAGAGGATGGTGAGCACAGCACAAACATCGTGGGCTGTTCCCTGATACCACTAGATGACATCGCTAGGGCTCGCTGCCTTAGAAGAATGAGGAAAATTCTCAGGGATGACTCACACCCCGGTCAGCACTTCTTCACTCTCCTACCATCAGGTATGAGATATAGAAGCATAGCCAGCCACACCAACAGGCTGGAGAACAGTTGCTACTCGTGGGCTGTCAGACTTCTGAATGGAAAATAACTTCATGTCAACATAGTACGATAGACTTGCGGGGCTGGCGCATTGTGCAATAAGGTCACATAGTGTAATGAGATTGGGACTGGGTTAGGGACTTCTGTCCTCACTGTGAGTTGAGTTGGGGCTGCAAGAAGGGAGGCTCAGCCAATCTCATTGTACACATGTTGTACTCTGACAATAAAAGTAATAATAAAAATAATGTCATTTATACAACTTGTGGCAGAAAAATTGAGCCCTAATTTAGAGGCTCCTGTATCCATGGTCCAATGTAATGAACAACACCGGAAGAATACAAATGGCACTTATTCTTCATTAATCATGTGTACAATTCAGAGGAGAGTTATAACTCTCTCTGTATGATCCACAAATGGATCAGCTAGGATGACGCAGGACACAGACTGTGTACACATTGCTTTACCAAACACAATGCCTTTGGCAGTTTAAATGCTACTTCCTTGACTATTTTGCCATTGATGATTTAGAATGAGTGAAACCTGGAAAACACTTTCATTTATCTAAAGAAGAGATAATAAAAAATGGAACCAGAATACCAAATATCGTAGACAAACAAGCTCTCTTTGGTTGCTGTAAGCACAGGTGATCTGCTGTTGTTGGTAACAAAACAGTTTTAGCTAGGAGCATTGAATGGGATTTATAGTGCTAGTTTTAATAAAGACCAAGTTCTCATATTGCAGTAAACCAAACTGTGGTTTTACTTTACTTTGATTTATTATATGAGACCAGCTACTTGTGCTTTATAGTTTAGTGTGTGACTTAGTTTTAAAGATTTATTTAGGACTGGATCAGGGCCTTATCTATGCGAACACAACTATCATTACCAAGCTTTGGCTAATGGCAATAGTATACAACTTTTTATTCTTATATTGATCTTAGTAGAAAATCCTCACCAGGACTAGTAGCAAATTGATAATTCTTAATGAGTTTGTCTAAATTCTGTTTAAAGCTGTCTAGGTTGATAATAATTGTCAGCACATCAGTAGTATATTCCTTAGCTTACTTAGACAAGTTGATACGTTTCACCACATATTCTTCCCCTTAGCCTTCTGCTAAAGTGAAAAAAATGAATATATTTTGCAAATTTGCTGCAGTCTCCTATCAAGGAAAAAAATGCGGCTAAAAGTTTTTTCTACAATGGGCTAGTTTTCTCTTGGGGGGGCGGGGTTTGAAGGTTTTCTGCTTTGGCTGGAATTTAGTTTTATACAAAAATAGAATTTAAAGCTTTAAGTAAGTCCATTCCTGAAGTTTAAAGTGATATAGCCCAAACATGAGCTGAATCGCTACAATAATTGAAATACCCCCCCTTTTTTTAAAAAAAGAGAGATATGATACTCTTATATATAATGAATGAGGTATATGGTACTAATTTTTCTATGGGTGTTTGTATATAATTTGCTACATGGTACCAACATTGAAAATATGCAAATCTAGGACACTGTGTCATAATGAAACATCGTTAGATTGTTTTTCAATGAAGTGGAATAGTGGCAGTTTTCATTGGAATCCAAAAGGAAAGGACCTATCCTGAAACACTAATTCTAGGGGTGGGCTGCTGTGGGTTCATAGGGGTTCGGGAGATCCTCTAGCTAAGATTCTACACAGTTCAGAGAACCCCTAAATCCCACTCCTGGCTGGCCTGCCCACTCTGTCCCACCCCTCCCAGGAGTCCCCATGTTGCCCGTTTTGGATGCAGGTAAATGCAGGGTGCATGTGGAAGCTCAGGGGGCAAAAACAGGTCTCCTGGAAGTTTGGGAAGGCTGAAAATGGGCCCCCTACCACCATGATGCAGGAGGCCAACTAGGCCATGCCCACTCAACCCACCCAGCAAAACATTTTTGAAGCCCACCCCTGACTAATTCCAATGATCATAAACACATCTAGACAGGGGTGGGATTTGAATTTTTAACAACTGGTCCTGTGGGCGTGGCTTAGGTGGTGGGCATGGCTTGGTGGTCAAGTGACTGGGTGGACATGGCTTGGTGGTCATGTTATTGGCTGGGTGTGGCCAACTCAATGTCACTCACATCTAGGCACGCATCTCCTCGCCTGGCCTCTCATGACTGTGGGGATGCTGCAACAATTGTAAGTGTGAAAAATGGTCATAAGTCACTTTTTTCAGTGCCATTATAACTTTAAATGATCACTCCACACAAGCAAAGTACCAGCAAAGGAGGGAAAAATAACTCCAGAGAAGTTCCTGAGACAGGAAGTCTAGCCCTGCCAAGAATGTAATAAGGGTTAATGGAGAGGCAGTTTCTGTAAGCAACACCAGAATGTTTCCTTCCTGCCTTCCTTACAGGATTAGGCCAGTAATTTCTTCTAACAACCGGTTCTCCGAACTGCTTAGAATGTTAACAACCAGTTCTAGTGAATAGGTACGAACTGGTAGAATCCCATCCCTGCATCTAGACAGATAGCAGCATAAAATCATAGGGAGAGATTTGAATCCAAATACTTCTCCTTTCAAAAATTTAGGAGCTGATCACAGTTTATTTAGGAGCTGTAATTTTGAAAGAGATGGTCTAATTCTGGCTTTCAGCTTAATCACATCTCCTTGGGGTTGGGTTAGGGTTTTATTTTTGGTCAACTACAATTAAAACTGTTATGCATGTAGGTTTGAATGTCATTCGTTTAGTTTGAACTGTTCTTGTAAAATGTTAGAAATGATTGGTTTAAAAAATGTGGGAAAACCCTGCACTCTGATTGGCTGGCAACTGCGGCTGCTGGCTATAAGTAGCAGCCGCAGCCCAGCCAAAACGGGTCTGTTCTGAGCTGTAGTCACTAATAAACTCTTAAGCTGAAGCACTCCGCGTCTGACTCTTCATGCAAACATAATAAAAACCATTGTTTTACCTTCTATCAGGTGGAATGTGATCCTGCGCAAGCAAGTCCCAGAGTGTTTCCATGCACACGTATAGGTATAGGAAAAGGCATCGGTATATTCAGTGCATGCATGATCAGGGCCAGGATAAAATATAAAGGTGATTGAATCAAAATGTACATAAGCTTGAATCAGCACAATTGATGTGATTACTCCCTGTGTTTTTAAGAATTTCCCTTTCTGTCAAATAAAAAAATCACAATTGATTGACAACTTTGGGGAGAGACTTTTTTTTTTTTAAGAGCTGGGTTCATGCCTTGGCTGTGCACCTCTGAGGTGGATCTAATCTTGGTTTTGTCTCTATCTGTTTTAATCCATTCTAGCTTTTAATGGCCCATCAACAAAAAATACAAAATTAAATAATCTAGGGCAGCTATTTGCAGCACCCCAAATATTGATTCCGCCCTGGCTATTTCTAAAGCTTTCAATTTCCTTGTAACACGACGTAGTGATAAGCGTGGTTCTCCGATGGTTTGTCTTCGATGGGTCTGCCTTACCTCTCTTTTCTCTTATCACTTATTTGCATGTAAGAAGGCGGGTTCCTAGACTTTCATGTTTGCTTAATTAATTAAATGTTTGCACAGCACTTGGTGAAAAAGTGGTTCAAAGAAAACAGATGGCATTTGCTGCCTTGTTTCTTTCTGGCAGCACTTGATTTAGTCGAACCCTGGGGTTCAGACTGAAAGGCTCCTCTTAATAGGCAGTACCCAGCTACCAGCTCACTGGACTATTTAGCAATTAGATTTAACAGTTTATTTTAGTACTTTTAAAATATATTTTACGTTGACTGAACATCCATTGCTCTCACTGAACACAGCACATCAAATATGCATGATGTTAACAGAGGATAAAACCTTCAGCTGGCCACACTACTGTCTAAGTAGTTTCCATCCAAGTCATGGTACTTTCTTTGGGTTGTCTTTAGAGGCTATATCCCAATGAAAATGAAGAGTAATTATTTAGCGGATAGAAGATATATGAGGATGAGACAACTAAGTCCAAGGAATATCTGTAGTTGCTTGATGGTGCCAGAATTGAACCACTGGAGAGATAAGTCATCATTTATTTGTAGATATAATGTGCTCTAAGGGAAATTGGAAATAATGGTGAAGTTAGGAAAACTGTGGCCAAAGGTTCACTTCTTCCTCCATGCACATCTCATTCAGGTCTTCGAAAGAAGAAGTATCACTGCAACTTCCTCCTTGAAGTTATTTGCCAGGGATTTTTGACTTCTGCAATTGCACATATCCAGAATTTGCTATTTGGCCATTTTCAAGGTACCAGGAATGCATCTGAAAAATTTGGGGGCACTATAAGCAATACCCTGTATTAATGCTGAGCCTGACAACGAAGAGCTTTACCGCCTTTCCTTAAGCATGGGTCAGCCACGCCTCAAAAATTTCTTGTTTTCTACCTTGTTTGTATACTATTGCCTTCATCTTGTCTTTATTTTATTTTTATTTATTTTATTGGACTTGTATGCCACCCCCTCTCCGCGAGGACTCGGGGCGGCTCACAATAAAAACACCACAACAATAAATATATAACTGATAATAAATATATTAATAATAAATAAATACATAACTGACTGATATCTGAAACAACTTTAAATTGTCCACTGCTCTACTGTTATTGAAGCAGTATTTTCACCTTAAGAAGCCAACAACCTGCTTCAGTTCAATCATGAGTACACCCTGGGGTACTTCCCTGACCATTTTAGATGTGGTACCATCAAGTCATGTATAGGATCAGCTCACCAAACACTGGCTGCTTTAAGCAGGGGTAGACATATTCCCTACCCAACAGTTCTTGGGCAATGTTATTCCTGCAAGACTATTCTGGTTTGATCTGGAGAAGACTCCAGCCCTTGGTTCTCACCTCTTTGTCAGATCTCAGAGCCACGTCTTGATTCAGGCTTAGTTTTTATTCGGAGATCAACCTAGAGAGCAATTAATTGGGCATGGGAGCAGGGCTGCTCAGCCAATCAGGAGGCCTGGCCCTCAATCAATTTTCCTACACTCTCTCCATAGTTTTAGCAGTTTGAAGTGGCTCTTACTGACAGAAATAGGTATCTCTGTGTTTAAGGGATTGTGTAGGGCTGCTGTAGGGAGAACCAGCTCTGATTCCTGCTTCACTGGACAACTGCCCCCTTCTCTTAGTGCTAATTAGCTGTTTGTTGGGCTCCCTTTGAACTTTAGTACAGCAGTAAAACTTCATGTTCCACAGTAACCCAACTAAAAGCTCACCAATAGAGGAGCTGGGAGCTGCATAACACTCTCTCTTGTGGCACCATACATCCCATCATAAACCAACAATTAGTGAGGCTATATATGTTTTATTGATTTATTGATAACAGTGTTTAAGATGTTTTATTGTTCTTTTTTATTGTGTACTGCCCAGAGACATTTTTGTCAGATGGACGGCTACGTAAATCTGATAGAGAGATAACTAAATAAATAAAGTTAGGAGTGCATTTTGACAGATGGCTAAATAAGCCCTTCTAACAAAACTCCCCTGCTCTCTTCTCCAATCCCCCCCAGAAAGGACCGTGGTTAGTGAATACTCTCCCACTGTCTAGAAACAGTTTGTGAGAAGGAAAGGCAAAAACACCAAGACAAGCCACTGGTTCCCTTCCTTTACTTGCTAAAGACAACACCATTTGCATGATAAACCAGAACAGACAGGACAAGGATGGTGGCAGTAAGAACAGCAAGTTTATGCTAATAGTTTTCTTCCAGCTAAGCAGGACTAGTGGATAGTAGTAGTTTAAATTTAAAATGAGGACAGGAACTTGTCCTCTAATCCCTTTTATTTTATTGTTTTGTCAGAGTTGGCCCCTCCATTACCGAACCATGAAGCCAAGACAGGCAAACTAATCTACTACCATCCCTTCCATCTTTTGTTTGTTTAGGAAAAGACAACATACGCCACTGATAAATCAAAGATAGGCATTATTAAATTAGAGCTCTGGGTTCAAAATCATAGGCCTAAAAAACTAAAAATGATTGTTTAATGCTAAAGGAAACAAACATCAAGTTTGTGGGATCCATTTGATTTATTATATCTCTGAGATCCAGCAATCAGAGATGGAAAGCCAGTCAACGTGGAAAAAGGGCAGCTCGGGAAATGGAAACATATATAAAATGAAGAAACTGGGTTTGTGGTCATAAATCTTTCAAACCATAATCCAATAGTCAAAACAAGCCTCCTATTCCATTTCCTACAACTCATAGATCAATTTTTAAATTGGCAGTAGAAAAAAAATTCACATGGCAATTTATATGCATGTGAACAGCACATGCTATGAATGACATATGCAATTAAACAGCTGGATTTTCCTAAAGCAAACAAAGTAATGTAGTCTAAAAAAGAATAGGACTTTTACCTCATTGTTCATTGCATGGAAACCTTGGCATTTAACATATGGTATAATGACATTCAGAACTGATATTTCCACTCATTTTGCTATTAAAATGTAGGTTATTTTTTTAACCAAAAGTCAAAAATTGTAATCTAATATTAATTGGCTTTATATATCTCACCAGTCCATGGCTTATTTTAATTGAGTTTTGCTGTTTAACCTAGTGTGGCTGGATTCACACTTTGCATTTTCATAAATTACAGTTTGCAAGCCATTGGCAGTTTGGGCTGGTTTCATATCTGTAACAATGCTAAGCCATATAAATCACATTTTCACTTTGCATGAATCCAGCCATTTTATACCAAAATGTATTGGTAGAAGGAGAATGAGACTTGATACTCTTAGATTTGATATCATATTTATTTTAGTGCTCTTTGGAGACAATATTTTTCTTGCATTCCTATTAACTTTGCTTCTTCTAATTGTAGCAGTACTATTCTGTCTTTTGTGGTGCATTGCACACACTGGCTAAAAGGGCAATAATAGCAGTAAGACCACAGAAAGTCAATAAATGCCTCAACACATGAAGGTTTAATACCAGCCACATGCGTTGTAAATATTTTATGCATTCAAGTCATGTCAGACTCTTGGCACTTCTATGGGCCAGGTCTCTCCACATTTTCCAATCTTGTTACTATTTTGAACTATTACTTTTCTATGCTGTGGCTGGTGTCAGCTTTGATGATGTCCAGTCACTGTATTCTTTGATGGCTTGGTTTCTTTTAACGTTAATTCTTCCAAACATAATTGCTTTCTCCAATGAATTCCCTTTCATGACATGGCCAAAGTAAGAGACGCAGTTTCATGATTTTGCCTTCCAGTGACATGTCTGGTGTTATGCATTCCGATATTTGCTTGTTAGTCACCTTTGCTCTCCAGGGAATATTGTGGTGCAGGACCTTCTCCAATGCCATAGCTCTTTACACATTTTTTTTAAAGTATTCAAATCAGAAACACAGTCTTTACATTAGGTGGATAGAGTACATTGCCATTGAGTTACTCAGTATACTGCAATGCTCTCTATCTAGGACTGCCCTTGCATACCATCCGGAGATTGCAGCTGGTGCAAAATGCGGCGGCGCGGGCGGTGATGGGAGTTTCGCGGTACTCCCATGTTAGCCCCCTCCTGCGCTGCCTGCATTGGTTGCCGGTTGCTCTCCGGGTGAGATTCAAGGTCTTAACTTTAACATACAAAGTCCTACATGACATGGGTCCTTATTACTTAAGGGAGCGACTGCTGCCGACATCGAATACTAACCGCCCTGTACGAAGTCATAGACAGGGACTCCTTGGGGTCCCATCAGCCGGGCAATGCCGGCTGGCGGTCCCCCGACGTGCCTACTCTGTCGCGGTCCCCGAACTCTGGAATCAACTTCCCTTGGGGCTCCGCCTGGCCCCCGACCTCCGCACCTTCCGCCATGACCTGAAGACCTGGTTATTTGACCAATCCGGGCTGTGACCCTTGGGAGGGGTGGTTTTAGATTTTGACTGATTTTAAGTTTTGTACTTGGTAATTGCAATTGGGACTGTTAGTTTAATTCTTTTTTAAGTATTTATTGTTGCAGTTTTATTGTAAGCCGCCCCAAGTCTTCGGAGATGGGGCGGCATATAAGTCCCATTAATAAATAAATAAATAAATAAATAAATAAATAAATATTTTTCAATACAGAATTTGTATCCCTCTTCTGCCATTTTGACACACAAACAAGACCCCAAACATATTTGTCACAAACTCTTATTTGCAACTATAGCTGTGGATTAAAAGGGAGTGGGTTTAAGTATCCAGGAGTGGAACTTTATGAGGTTTATTGGCTAGTAGACGGCAAATGGCAATCTCAGATTGTGATGAACATTTCCAGATACCAATTTTTTCCTTATTTCTTGAGATGCATAAACTTCTTCTGCCATAAAATATTCAGAAGCAAACGATGTTGCATGTATTTCCAAGATACTTGATTCCTTGCAACCTTCAGGAAACATCTTTACGTTTTCTTTACCTTGCTTCCAAAAAGAAAAGAAAAGAAAAGAAACTCCTGTTTCCAATTCATCCCGTTTTTCTAGGTCTGTTTGTTCTTCCATTAGAGGAGCTGCTTTTTATTTTTCACTCCTCACTAGCATTTCATTCTATCTAACCTAAGCAGACCTCAAATGCAATTTTGCTGGCATGCTATTTCTAGATTTGCTCTGCTGTATTGATCTGGCACAATGGCAGAGGGTTTTTTTTAGATTGCTCAGAATACTTTTAAAATAATTTTAAGAGTCAATCTTCCTCTGCTTTACCTCTACCAGGAGGGATATTTTGCAAACCATTGGACATGTGTATACAAATACATGTGGGAAAATATATGGACTATGTATATCTATGTATGCAAATGCTAAAATGTTCTTTGTATCTTTGTAATGGGAAAAAGGCTGATTGATAACTCACAGAACATTTGAAATTGTGGGGACAGTGACTCAGGGACTAACTAATTGTAAATAAACAGGTAAACAAATAAACAGTAAATAAATAGAGAACACTGGCTGGAATTCTCCATGCTCAGCTATTGGTTAGCATAGATTTGCAAGGTGTATCAAAAGACATTTTTTGCAAAACTTCAGATTCATAAAGATCATAAACAAAAGATGGATATGTTTGAGATCTGTAGATGATGAAGATGATATGGAGAAATTACATGTTGATTTTAAAATAGAAATTATTATCTAACCAAAAGGCTACGGGAGGGCAGTACTCTCCATCGTGCTGGTTTGTTTTGGTTTAGTAGCACGCAGGTTTCATTGAGGGAACAATGGATGACAAGAGACCACTTGTTGTCAGATACAACTTGTTGCAAAAGAACAAAGAGCAGTATTCTTCTTTGGCATGGTACCGATGAGGGCAGCTTGTGAGATGCTGTGCTAATTTTAGCTCTGACTTCTGTCACATCAGTGCTTGAATTGATAATAGTGCCACTAATGGATGAAACGTGAACCTCTCATGCAATTTAGTTTCTCTCCTTTGCAACTGCTAGAATGGGGCCATATAAAGATGATTAATGCTAATCCTTTTTGATGGGTGTGATGTGTATTTCTGCCTGTTGAGTAGATAGACACAGCAAAGCTTTCCGGTGATGCTGCAGAACGAAAGTGTATTATTAAAACAATTGCTTAAAGCAATATAAATTTCCATTTTTAAACTTCAGTATTGCTGATTTAAATACAACTTCTGGATGAGAGCTAGGTGAGCGACTGTCTATTAAACTAGGCCAGTATTTCTCAACCTTGGTAACTTTAGATGTGTAGATTTCAACTCCCAGAATTCCCCAGCTATGGCTGGTTGGAGAATTCTGGAAGTTGAAGTCCACATATCTTAAACTTGCTGAGGTTGAAAAACATTGGACATTAGGCAATACTATACTGAGCTCCATGGACCAATACTTAGCTCTTGCAACAGAGTATCTACAAACTGCTGCTTCTATCAGCCTCATTAAACAACATCTCCCTCAGAGGTTATTTCACTCAGCAGTTCTTATCACCATTAATCACATGCATAAAACGGCCTTCTAAAAATTTTTTCCTTCTAGATAAAAATTTTTTTTCCTTCTAGATAAGGAGAATAGAAGGGTTAAATATCGTCTTTCTTTCAACATACACATTTTTGTTGTTATTCAGTCGCTAAGTCGCTAAGGATGTGTTGAGCCCACATCTTCCACTGTTTCCTGTGGTGAGATTCAAATAATTTAACAACCGGTTCACCCAGAGTCAGGTTGGCTGTCATGGGAGGTGTGGCCCATCCCCATCCCCCAGCCCTGCTGCACATGCGGGACAAGCCTCCTGTGATGGCCAACCTGACCCTGGGCAGACTAGTTGTTAAATTACTTACTCCCTGCTATCAAAGTGGATCCTGGGCGCTGTGCTGCAGTGGAGAAACAGGCAATGGAGCAGTCGGCATGAGGGAAGGAGGAGGAGCAGGGAGAAGAAAGTGGGAAAGTGGCCTTCTCCTTCCTTTGTGCCGGCTGCTCTGTTGCCCGTTTCTCCATTGCAGCGTAGTGCAGCGCCCAGGATCCACTTTTGATAGTGGGGAGGGTGGGCAATGCAAACCCGCTGAATCCCACCACTGACTGTCTCCCTCAATGCCTACTGCATCAGTGAGGGGATTCAATTTTTTTTACTACCGGTTCTGTGGGCGTGGCAGGGGAAGGATACTGTAAAATCTCCAGTCAGAGGGGGTATTTGCCGGTTCTCCAAACTACTCAAAATTTCTGCTACCGGTTCTCAAGAACTGGTCAGAACCTGCTGAATACCACCTCTGTACTGCATTGATAATACTATCTAGCCGTCTCATCCTCTGCTGTCTTCTTTTCCTCTTGCCTTCAGTCTTGCCCAACATCAGGGTCTTTTCCAATGAGTTCTCTCTTCTCATTTGGTGGCCAAAGTATTTGAGTTTCAGCTTCGGTATCTATCCTTCCAAAGGACAATCATAGTTGGTTTCCTTTAGTATTGAAATATTACACATACCTTGAACCTATAACTGTTGCTTCTCCTTGTAGATACGTGAAAGTTATAGTATGGAGATGGGCACTATAAACATATAGATACAAGAAATGTGATGAAACTGTGATAGAAATGAAACTTATTCATCATAGATTTAAAGAAAAGCTCTAATGGCCATGCTACCTTATTCAAGTTAAGAGTGTGCCATACTAATTTTTCTCCTACTATCCTCTTGTATTTCCTGTTAGCAGAACTAAAGGAAGAGTCAAACTTTGGAAAACAAAAGATAGCTTTTCCAAGCTGACACTTTCAACTCTCAAACTATGCAATCAATATAATTGTGGCCATGATGTCTGGGAATTCTGGGAGTGGCAATCCCAATATATCAGCTGGAGAAAACATTGCAAAAGGCTGACTGACCACAAGTAGGATCAGGCATCTATCATTGTCCTCACACATCCCTCTAGTGCCCATTTCTCTCAAATTCCTGCACCACAAGTAAAGATTTCCTGAGGAAGATTGTGTAACAAACCTAAAGAGGATTTTGCAAGGAAAAAAAGGAAAAAGAATACCATCACAAATGCATAATTAAAATAAAAATCAAACTCCATGTGATTTCTCCAAACAGAAATAGTCAAGATAATCCTCCTCCATTCCATTCACATATTGGTAAGAACAGTGATGGCTTTATTCAGGGATTGCAGAGAATACAACATGCAGGAGGGTGCCAAAGCTTGCCCCTTTTCTGCTTACTTTTAATTTCAGTGGGTCCTTTTTTTCCCCCTCCCTTCTTGACTGCTCTAGCAAAAATTCTCATGTCTGCTGTTAAGTATATGCAGCGGAAGTTCTTAACTTATATAGCAATAGCAATAGCACTTAGACTTATATACCGCTTCACAGTGGTTTACAGACCTCTCTAAGAGGTTTACAGAGTCAGCCTATTGCCCCCAACAATCTGGGTCCTCATTTTACCCACCTTGGAAGGATGGAAGGCTGAGTCAGCCTTGAGCCTGGTGAGATTTGAACTGCCAAATTGCAGGCAGCAGAGGCAGCAGAGGTAGCCTGCAGTACTGCACTCTAACCACTGCGCCACCGTGACTGATATATGAAGGGAAGATAGTGAATGAAACTTTTAATAATGTGTGAAGCCATTTTTCTCAAGAGCATCTATATTGTAGGCTAAATATCATCAAGCTAAATCTGTTGGACTATCTAAGACAAAAAAAGGAAAAATGGTTCAGAAGAATGCATATGCCTAGTAGCATAATGTTGGAGAGGAGGAGATTAAGCCCAACGTTGTTCTTCACAAACAGTTTGCTTCATCATCCTGGCTTAATTTCTACCAGATCATATTAACAAATGAAATTCAGCAAGAGTATTTAAATGTGACCGTATAGAAGAAAATACAGAAGGATGACACCAAGTCAATTTAATAGTTTCTTTTATTTTCAGACTATTCAGATCCAAGAGATTTTCAAAAGTCATTAGCCCTTGTCATGATACCTTTTATAGCAACAGTCTGGCAATGATTTCATCTTTGTTTTGCTGGACATCAACGACGTCCTAATCTGCCGTATGGAAGCCATCATACTATTCAAAACAAGATAATCACATCACACTCTTCTCTGCAGAACTAGAAGCCATGATTACTGAATGAACTCTAGATGGAGAACTGGGGAATATAACTGATCAGCTCAAGGTAGATTCTTAAGACAGCCACTCAGCACTGGAAAGACGAGAGCCAGGAAATGGGTGGAGTCCAGCAGAAAAAGCAGCCCATGAAAAGCCTCAAAAATGAAGCTGGATCAGGTAGCGGATGCGACATTGATTCTCCTTGTAGATCAAGTACTCACTCTGGCTGAAGTGGCTGTTTTGGTACTTAGTCATAACAATGGGCTTTCCTTGTGGTATCAGCACTTTTTTCCCATCCAGGATAAGCTCTTTATCGCATGCAGGGTCTGAGGACATGAAAGCAAATGCAAATGAAGAAACTGAGAGGATTAGCAAGAGCTACAAGTTATTAAACTGCAAGTCTTTAAACTTACCAGGTTCGGTACGGCCACAAGCCTGGACACTATCGTAACCCACTGGGGGCTGGCACAATGAACAGTCATCTTGAGTGATGTAATGTACCTTGCCCAGGGCCACTTCGTTCAGGAACATGATTCCCTCCCGGCTGGAGGTAGTGCCCACTGCAAAGAGAGAAAGGAAGACACTTGTTCATCTGATTAGATATGGAAAGGTGAGATATCACCAGGGTTTGAGTCTCATACACTACTGAAATTCAGGTTTCCATTTCATTTTGGGATCCACGACCAGATTTTCCTGCAGCCAAAGACCCTCCAAATACAGTGCATTCATTCATGTTAGATAAATGTTTAAGGTTTTTACTTGGGTATTCTACTTCTTTGCTCTAAATGGAGATATTTCACATATAGCCCTTGACCTCTCCAAGTGCATATTTACTGCCTCCTAAGGAGGACATCTTATCCAGCTTGACCTTTTCCCACTTGAGAAAGAGTGGAGTGAATGTAGCGTAGATAGTAAGAGGTTGAAATGCTGATTCTTGGACAGCTGGCTTGCATGCCCTGAATGCTTCCTGTTTATTACAAGCTGCAACTTTCCCAAGTAGTAGTAGTAGTAGTAGTAGTAGTAGTAGTAGTAGTAATAATAATAATAATAATAATAATAATAATATAATTTATTAGACTTGTATGCCACCCTTCTCCCTAAGGACTCAGGGCGGCGAACATTTAAAAAACCGTACAAATTACAATAAAAATACATTAAACAACTACAAGTCTAGAAATCAATTAAAATTAAATTAAAACAACTAAAATAACCCACCCCCAGGTCAATCCAGACCGGCCTGCTGAAACAACCAGGTCTTCAGGTCTCGGGGAAAGGAGTGGAGATCAGGGGCCAAACGAAGATCCACGGGGAGCTGATTCCATAGGAGCTCCCACAGAAAAGGCCCTAGCCCTGGGGACCGCCAGCCGACAATGTCTAACCGACGGTATCCCAAGGAGGCCCCTCCTGTGGGAGCGCACGGGGCGATCGGAGTGTGATGCTGGCAGGAGGCGTTCCCGCAAGTACCCTGGACCCAAGCCATTTAGGGCTTTATAAGTTGTTACTAGCCCCTTGAAGGCAACCCGGAAGGCAACCGGCAACCAGTGCAAGTCGCGCAGGAGGGGTGTAACATGGGAGTATCGGGACACCCCCATCACAGCCAGCGCAGCCGCATTCTGTACCAGCTGCAACCTCCAGGTGGTCCGCAAGGGCAGCCCCGTGTAGAGAGCGTTGCAGTAGTCGATTCTGGAAGTGACGAGCGCATGAGTGACTGTTCGAAGGGCATCTCGGCTCAGATAAGGGCAAAGCTGGCGAACCAGCCGAACCTGGACAAAAGCCCCCCCCTGGCCACAGCTCCCACTTGCTCCTCCAAACTGAGCTGTGAATCCAGGAGGACGCCCAGATTCCTCGCCCTATCCACGGGGGGCAACACCTCTCCCCCCATGACCAAAGATGGCACCTCCACTGAAGACTGAGATGCCAGTAAGAACAGCCACTCAGTCTTGGCCGGATTGAGCCGGAGCCTGTTACTCCCCATCCAGACCTGCACCACCTCCAGGCACCGGGACATCACGGAGAGAGCATCACTGATTTGGTTTAAGTAGCACATAAAGATGGCTGTAGAAGGATATACTTTCAAAAGCTGGTTCCTTAGAAGCCAGCTTTACCTGCTTTGGGAAAATGCCATTTTGAGGTTCTCAGTTGTTGGCCCATGAGATGGAGACAAGATTTATTAAGTTATATTAACTTCATGGTCAGAATTAGGTAATCCATGGCCTGGCCTGACCATAATCTACCCTGGTGCCATCAAAACCTAACAACAAAACAGCCTGTTGACTGTGGAGATTTTCTTTTTTTTTTAATAAACTTTATTAGATTTTATTACATAAAAAAAGAAAAACTTAACACATAAAGACAGAAAAACGTAACAAACAGAAAAACATAAGATAAAAACATTGAAAAACCATTAAAAGTATATCACTCAATGACAACTACTTGTGGTGATAATTATATAGCAATCTTATGTGCAATAATAACAGATATTAGCTTGTGCATAAATATATTTTTATTCTATCTATATTCTATATTTAATAATTACCTATTTTTACCCTGTCTCCGATCTATCCAACTGTACCATTGTTCCCATACTTTGTAAAATATCGAGTCTTCTTTGTCTTTTAAACTCAATGATAGTTTGTCCATTTCGGCACAGCTCATAATTTTTTGTATGACCATTTCGTCTACAGGTATGTGTGGCTGTTTCCAGCATTGGGCAAAAGCAATCCTAGCAGCAGTCAATATATGTATTAGTAAATATTTTGTGCTTTTTACATTTTTTTTTAAGAATTCCTAATAGGAAGAGTTCTGGTTCTAGGTCTAATTGTTCATTAGTAATTTCCTGAAGCCAATTGTGGATTTTCAGCCAATATTTTCAAGCTTCTGGGCAAGATCACCACATATGATAATATGTTCCCTCTTTTTTTTTTTGCACTTCCAACACATGGGACTTATTTTAGAATACATTTTTGCTAATCTCGAAGGGGGTAAGTGCCACCTGTAAAACATTTTATATGCATTTTCTTTGTATGTTACTGATTTTGTTAGTTTGTGATTTCTATTCCAAATAGTCTCCCAATCAGCTAGGTTTATGCTATGCCCAATATTTTGGCCCCATGCAATCATACAACCTTTCACTACCTCCATAAAAACCTGACAACAAAACAGCCTGTTGACTGTGGAGATTTTCAGTCACCCAGATCATGGTTGTCCCAGAGGTACTTTTTTGTTCAAAAGGCAACTGGATTGGTTTTTTTCTTGAGGACGAAGAAGAAAATGTTTCACTTCTTATTCAAGAAGCTTCATCAATTCTGATGGCAGGGGATGGAAGGATAGGTACTGACAGTTGAGATTGAATAGTGGGCCGATGGAAGGATAGGTTCTGATAGGAAAGTGGGGAGGGGATGGAAGGATTGTATTTCTTTGCAGTCATCTGGTCATTAGCACTCTCTGAGAGTTGTTGAGACCACAGATGATTGCAAAGAAATATAATCCTTCCATTCCCTCTGCCCTCATCCTATCAGAACCCATCCTTCCATTCCCCCCTCCATCAGAACTGATGAAGCTTCTTAGATGAGAAGTGAAACATTTACTTCTTCTTCCTCAAGAGAAAAACAGTCTAGTTGCCTTTGGAAGAAAGAAAGCAGCTTTGACAAAAGATCTAGATGTTTTTTTATAACAATATTTTTTATTATTTTGACAAGAATACAAACACAGTATACAGTGTGCCGGTAGATTGTGTCTCATCTTCTCCAATATCATTGAATACAAAATATTCCGTATTTGTAAATTGATTTTCCTTACTACATTTCGCTTTATCATATCACAACCATTCCCGGCCCCTGGATATACAGTATAAGCAAACCACTATTACATTATTACAAACAAACAAAAACATAAAAATTCTTTTTTTGAGAACAGTGTGTGTCCAAACCTTCCCTTTTCCATACAAATATAATTTCAATTTTTTACACACTTCATGTGTTCTATCCCAATTATCATAACAATTTATACTATTTTCCTTTATTCTCCTGCAATATTTTCCATTCAGTTTTTAATACACTTTTATCTATAATGTTTACAAACTTATATTTCTTATAAGACATATTTTACCCTGTAATTATTACTTCCGAGGATAATACCCCATCTTTTTTTTTACCCATCATTGTTTAACATTTATATTTCTCCTTTAGCATTATTGTTTCTATTACACCTCAATTTTAATAAAATCTCTATTACTGATCCATTTCTGCTTGGTACATTCATTTTTATTTATTACGCTTTTTAACAGTATAAAGTAAAGATATTATAAATGTATATAACCATTGTAAATAAGCTAATTATTCCCATTCCAATTCAATTCAAGCGTTAATTACCATATCTATCTTATTTATTCATTCCCATAAAATATTTTCATCATAATGGCCTTAAAAAAGGAAAGGAAATACACATCATATTAATCCTCTAAAACTTCTAGCTTCTATCTATTTCTAATATAACCCTACATCTTATGTACCCTTGCAGATTTCTTTAATTAAGTTGATTTATTTAACCATTATCTCGGTGTCCAAGAAAATGAATAAGTTCTCTAAACCTGGTATACTTCTTGTTTCTGTATATCTTGTTTCCATTTACAGCTTCCCCCTTTTTTTTCCTGCCCCCCCTTTTCCTCCCTTACCTCGCTATTCACTTTTCTAATTAATTCTCCCTTCTGGAATCCTGTCTCTTGGTTTTCCTTGTAGCATTGTAATTATACTTTTTTTTAATTGTTGCTTCAAATCTTAAAATCTTAACTCTCTTCCCTCTTTTCCCTTTTTTCCCCTTTCACTTTTTAACAATTGTTTGATTCTTTAAAATGGCTTCCTCTTCTTTGTTCTGCCCTTCTTGTTCCACCGATATTTCCTGTTGTTGCATATATTTCAAAACCTCCATTTTGTAGCTCTTCTTTAAGTTGTTTAAATAACATTCTTGATTCTTCCATGGGTATTAACATTTTAAAAGGGGTTTCCCCCCCCTTTTTTCTTCAAAACAGTTCCCAGTTAGCTAGTATCCTCTGTCCATAAAAACAAAAGTCCTCCAAGTATCCAAAGTTGTTTCTTATTTCTTTAAAACACTTTCCCTTTTCAGGGGCTTAAGCTTGCAACAAAGTTCCAAGTAGAATGTATTTTAAAGTATATCTTTCCCTGTTTCCAATCCACTCTCAGTTCTTTTAAGTCTGGGTAGTATCCTCAGTCTCCAGACACACCCTCCTTTCACTTTTTCCTCTCTTCCTCTATTGCTTCCTTTCTCTTCTTTTATAGAAAAAAAAATATTAGAGTCTCTCAAAGGGTCTTTAACACTTGGCAGATTATTTTCAGCTATATAAAAAAGCCTATTAATGTGCAAGTGTATTTATATCCATCCAAGCTGTCTCAATATTCTTTGTCATTCAGAACTATTAACATCAAAGAAGAAGAGAAGAGAAAAGCGACAAACTGGCTTTTCACTTTCACCCGCCGCTTTCCTTCTTTTTTAAAAAAAATTGTTACTGTTTCCCACTGTTCAAAACCAGGTACCTTAGTAGATGTTTCAATGTCAGCCTGGATCACCACACTTTCTCTTAATCACTTCCTCCTGCACAAACTTGTCCGTTTGAGGTCTTCTTTGAGGTGGCCATTTCTGACCACCGCTGCGCTGCCTTCGGGAAAGGGAAAGATCGGCTGGGGAGGAGAGATGCGGCTCTCCTCAATCCTGCCGTCAGCTCCCCCGTCTTCACCACCTCTATGGGGTGGTTTTAACCGCTGAGCCAAACGGCCCGGGGTCTCCAGCAACGAGCACGGACTGAAACCATGCACGATCGCGGATTTCACGTCCGTCGCCGAAGAGGCTCAAACCGGATGTTCAAAAGATCTAGATGTTCAGCAGAATGATTCCCCCTCTTCCCAAGTAGGCCAAGAATGATAACCAGAGGTCTACTTTTCCTTTCTTAAAACTTATACATTCCCTTAAACCAAGTGAAACCACAACAATGAAATTGAGTCATTTTGCCCCTGAATTTTGGCCTGCATGATTAAAGCAGCAGTCCAAAAACTGGGAGATCATAACTTCTAATCCCACCCCAGACATGAACCCAGTTGGGATTTCTGGGGAAGAAATGGCAAACTGAAGACAGATCTGCTAAAAACAGAGCTGACAACTGCTGCAGACAACAGCCAGTGAGTAGACCAACACTTTGTGATTCCTCTCCAGACAAGGAAAGGACCTGAAATCACCCTCAAATGCTCCAGACAGTTGCTCTTCACAGAAACAGTGGTCTCCAGTGGGCTTAGAGCTCTGGGAGATGAGGGAATAGCCATCTTGCTCAAATCACAGTTGGGCTTGTGAAAGGACACTGGGTTCACGTACTTCCTTTTCTAATGCCTTTTGGTTGCTAACTAATTGGTTCAGCTGCTGGGAACTTTTGGATTGATATGTTTTATAGCACTGGTTTCCTTCAATGCTTAGTGAAAGAAAATTTAAATACAAGTTTAAGAACAAAAAAAATATTTTTATTGAAATAAAACAACAAAAAGGTGATTAGAATTTTGATTTTGGAAATAGATTTGAAATAAGATTTTGGAATTATAAGAGTCCTTTCCATGGGAGAATGCTTTTGTTTTGAATTCTTTCTTTCAAAAAATATAGGATGGGACTTTGAAGTTTGGATACCAGAGGAACTTGAAGGAGCTAAAGATTATAATTAAAGAACACTTAAATTTCACATATTAATACAGAAGTGAGCTAAATATTTTAACATTCTACATATTGAGGGACATTTTTTTAACACTGACCTCAGAAGTTTATTTTAAGACTGTCTGCCTCTATAGATAGACTTGTGTTTAAAAGATGTTATGGAAGAAGAATAAGTTTTACTAGAGAAGCCTGAGGCTGACCAGAAAGTGGATTTAAAAATGACAGGCTACAAGGATGATATGGAAAAACATGCTAAACTGGACATACAAAATAAATTGACTTATGTATTAATAATTAAAAGGGATATACAAATTAGAAACCAAGAGAGTGACCTGGATAATCTACAAAAGAAGCTTGTTAAAGCTTTGAAGAATTTGTGAGAAGAGACAAAGAAAAAATGAAAATGAATCAAGTTCTAGGACATTATTTGAAGGAATTAAAGAGCAAGATTGTAAAAATAAAAGGAAGGAATATAAAGTTAGTTTATTTGATCAAGATTAAAATAAATATGTTTCTATCTCTGGTAACCCTTAATGGACTTTTGCTGACTGGAACTAAAATGATGAACTAACTTTCTTTCTTTCTTTCTTTCTTTCTTTCTTTCTTTCTTTCTTTCTTTCTTTCTTTCATTTATATCCCGACTCACTTCCCCCATCGGGGAACTCGAGGCGGCGTACAACAAGATAAAAACATTTTCCTATACAATATAAAATCCAAAAACTCATTCATACCATTCAGACATACACGAGGGAAGAAGAGAGTCTCAGTTCCATGCCTTCCGACAAAGCCAGGTCTTAACGGCTTTACGGAAGGCAAGTAGATTGGGGATGGTTTTAATCTCCACAGGGAGCATATTCCAAAGGGACGGTGCCGCTACAGAGAAGGCCCTAGCCCGCGGACCCGCCAGCTGACATTGCCTGGCCGACGGTATCCAGAGCAAGCCTTCCCTGTGAGATCTAACCGGCGCTGGGAGGCATAATGTAGCAGTAGGCGGTCTTGAAGGTATCTCGCTCCTAAGCCATGAAGGGCTTTAAAAGTTGTCACTAGCACCTTGAATTGCACCTGGAAGACCACCGGTAACCAATGCAGCTCGCGGAGGATAGACGTTATATGGGCACGCCTAGGTGCACCCATAATCACTTGCGCGGCCGCATTTTGCCCCAGCTGAAGTCTCCGAGTGTTCTTCGAGGGCAGCCCCATGTAGAGCGCATTGCAGTAATCCAATCGGGAGGTGATAAGGGCATAAGCAACCATGTGCAGAGCCCCTCGGTCCAGGAAGGGTTGCAACTGGCGCAACAGGCGAACCTGTGCAAAGGCCCCTCTTGTCACAGCCATAAGATGGTGGTCAAATTGTAGCTGTGGATCCAGAAGGACCCCCCAAGTTGCGAACTTGTTCTGAGGGGAGGAATTTCTCTCCCCCCAGTACCAAAGTTGGAAAATCAACTGAAACCCGAGGGGGCAAGATCCATAGCCACTCGGGCTTGTCAGGGTTGAGTCTGAGCCGATTAGTCCCCATCCAGACCCTCACATCTTCCAGGCACCGGGACATCACCTCCACAGCCTCACTAGTTTGACCGGGGACAGAGATGTACAATTGGGTATCATCAGCATACTGATGATACCCGACCCTGTGTCGACGGATGATCTCACCCAGCGGTTTCATGTAGATATTAAACAGGAGGAGGGAGAGGATAGAATCCTGAGGGACCCCACATGGCAGGGCCCTAGGGCTCGATCTCTGCCCCCCCCACCAACACTGACTAAGTCCGGTCAGACAGATAGGATAACCACCGTAAAACAGTGCCTCCTACTCCCAACCCCCTGAGCCAACTCAGAAGGATACCATGATCGATGGTATCGAAAGCCACTGAGAGGTCAAGAAGCACCAGAATGGAGGGAGACCCCCCATCCCGGGCCCGCCAGAGATCATCCACTAGTGCGATCAAAGCCGTCTCAGTGCTATATCCGGGCCTGAAACCAGACTGCAAGGAATCCAGATAATCAGTTTCATTCAAGGTCTGAAGGAGCTGGAGCACCACCACCTTCTCAACAATCTTCCCCAAAAAGGGAAGGTTGGAGAGAGGACGAAAGTTTTTTAACACAGCCGGGTCCAGGGAAGGCTTCTTGAGGAGGGGCCTAACCACAGCCTCCTTCAAGGCCTGCGGAACACACCCCTCACCCAAAGAAGCGTTTATAATCTCCTGGAGCCAGCCGCATGTCGTCTCCCGACCTGCCGAGACAAGCCAGGAGGGACATGGGTCCAGTAAACAGGTGGTGGCATTCACTGCTCCCAGGGCCTTGTCCACATCATCAGGGCCAACAGGAACAAACTCATCCCAGATAACCGGACTAAGACCTGCCTTTACCACCTCAGTGGATTCTGCCCAGCCAGAGTCCAAGTTCGACCGGATCTGAGCGACTTTATCTGCCAGAAACTGAACAAATTCCTCGGCCCTTCCCTGCAGGGGTTCCTCCGCCTCCTCAGATCTTAAGAGGGAATGTGTCACCCCAAACAGGGCGGCCAGGTGACAGTCTGCAGACGCGATAAGACTGGCCCAATATGATCGTTGTGCCACTCTTATCACCACTAGATAGTCAATGTGACTTTCTAACAGTGTCCGGTCAGATTCAGCCCGACTTTTCTTCCAGCGCTGTTCTAGGCATCTCTTCCGCCGTTTCATCCCCCGGAGTTCCTTGGTAAACCAAGGAGATCTCCGAGGTCCACGGGAGGTGAGAGTCTGCAATGGCGCAACCCGATCTATGGCCCTGGTGGCTGCACTATTCCAGGCTTCCACCAGGGCCTCAGTCGAGCTGTGGGCGAGGGAAGCCGGAAACTCCCCAAGCTCCCTCTGAAACCCAATTGGGTCCATTAGGTGCCTGGGGCGGAACCACCTAGTCAGTCCCGCCTCCCCGCGGTGTGGAGTGGTCATCAGGAAGTCCAATCTTACAAGGGAATGATCTGACCATGACAAGGGCTGGATAACCATTTCCCACAGTTTTAGATCATGGCGCCATTGTTCAGAGATAAAAACCAGATCAAGCATGTGCCCCCCCCAATGAGTTGGACCCTGAACTACTTGAGTCAGGTCCATGGTTGCCATGGAGGCCATGAACTCCTGGGCTGCACCCAAGGATTCGCCAAGGGATGGCAGATTGAAGTCCCCAAGCACCATCAGCCTGGGGAACTCAACCGCCAACCCGGCTACTCCCTCAAGCAGCCCAGGCAGGGCCGTTGCCATGCAGCTGGGAGGCAGGTATGTTAATAACAGGCCCACCTGAACCCCTAGGTTCAACTTCAGAAGGAGGGACTCACACCTGTCTATCTCCAGAACAGGGCCTTCCCGTGGACATAATTCCCGACGAGCAATTACTGCCACTCCACCACCCCTGCCCTGGGGTCTCGGCTGGTGCACCACTTGAAACCCAGAGGGGCACATCTCAACGAGGGGAACCCTCCCCTCCGGCTCCAACCAGGTCTCAGTGATACATGCCAGATCGGCCCTCTCCTCCAGGATTAAATCCTGGATTAAAGGAGCTCTCCTTACCACCGACCTGGCATTTAAAAGCAACAGCCGGAGCCCAGAGCCTGGTCTTCCCTGGCCAGTGGGTCCCCGAGAAGAGCTCAAGGGGTCGGAACGCAGTACAGCCACCAATTGGCGAGTACGCGTTCCCCGATGATGGCTAACCCCATGGGTCCCGCCATATCTGCCTCTCCCAGTCACCACTGAAATCGGCCGTCCCTTAAGCTCCTCTGCGGTCGCGGTCCACCCCACACTACCGTCAACCACCGTCTCCAGCCAGTGGGAGTCTTAACCCTCAAACCCTCCCTCACTCGGTACACTCACTCACAACACTCACCCAATTTATCTAAAAATATAATTAAAACAATTTAAAAACACGTAAAATTACACAAAAATACAGAAGGGGGGGATTTTAAGGATTTGTTTATAGATAAAAGATGGGATATGGGAAGAAAAGTTCATTTGTTGTATTTTAAAACAATGTGTTAATTTACTAAAATTGTTTATATTTGTGATGAAGTCATTTCTTTTAAAATTTTAGTTTTTTCTTTATTATAGTCTTATTTTTCTTTACTATTTTTTTCTTTACTGCACTTTCTATTTTTTCATTTTATTATTTCATTTTCTAATTTGTATTATAGTTTTTGTCATTCATAATAAAATTATTATTAAATTAAAAACAAAATTAAGCATGAACCCAGTTGGATGACTTTGGGTCAGTCACTCTCTCAGCTCTAACAAGGAGATAATGGCAAATCATTTCTGAAATCTTGTCAGGAAAACTGCAGGTATTTGTCCAGTCAGTTGCTCAGAGTCAACACTGACTCAAAGGTACAAAAATGATAAAACAAGTATTATACTTGGGCATAGATAGGGCATTTTAACACAGAAGTGATACTGGGAGATAAATTATTATTCCACATGAAAGAAAGTGACTAGCCCAAGCACACTCTGTTGGTTTGTGTATAAGGTGAGACTAGAACTAATGATCCCCTGGTTTCTAGCATGATGCCCTAACCACTACATCAGACTGGCTCTCATATATAGTCCCAGTGTATGCATGTTTGTGTGTGTGTGTGTGTGTGTGTGTGTGTATGTATGTATATATGTATGTATATATATGTGTATGTGTGTGTATCCATACGTACATATGTGTACACACACACACAGTATAAGAGAGAGAGGGAGGGAGGGAGGAGAGAGAGAGAGAGAGAGAGAGAGAGAGAGAGAGTTGTGTATGTGTGTGTGGTTTAGCCACTATATCAAATTGACTCTCTTGTTTCTCCTTCCCTTGTGTTACTCTCAGGAAGCAGTAGTGAGGAGAGTTTGCTAACAATGGTAGAGCAGCAAATGGTAGAATAATAATGAATGTGGCCTCACCATAGCCTGCTGATTTACTGTTCTCAGAAGCAAAGTAAATTCCCTTGCCAACACGACCACCGGAATGGGGCATGATGCGCAAGCCACTCTTCAGGATGGCAGCAACGACAGCTATGTTGGTCCCATGCCAGAGTAGACGCCGATTTCCCAAGTGGTCATGAGTCTTAAAACGATGGCTCTGTTTAGGAAATGAAACAAGAGAACCGAGCATGTAACATCTTTGCTCCTATTCAAGTCATATTTGAATAAAGGAAAGGTAGAAAGCAAAACATGGCTTTCCCATGTCAGTCTGCTGTTGAACTGCAGACTCATCTGCACACTTGATGGTCATCCCCAATGTATATATAGAGTTTTGCTACTGCATAAAAGAACAAGACTCCTAATTAGTAAATGGCCTTGTTTTTATTCTGCCAATGGATACATATAGTTCTTTAAAGTCTTGATGTCTCACAATCAAAAGTGGTCTTATCATCTACCTGACAACCCCCATCCCCCCCCCCCCAAAATGTCTTAGGGGCTAGATCTGGTGAGATGGACTGCAGGGCTTTTGATCTCAATCATTCTTTTGGTATCTCAAAAACATTTGTGCCTCAATTGGCACATGCGCCAAGAATCAGCGTTACCAGGACTAAAGAAATATGGCCTTAATTTTTTTGTATCAGTTCTGATTATATATTCCTATGGGCAATCTTCCCCAACCTGGCACCCTTTAGATGGGCTGGAATAACTCTGATTCCTTCAGCCAACATGACCTTAAGGTAGAAAGAAACAAATCTCAGCCCTAGAAGAGACCAGGGAAGGAGATATTCCTCTTTGACCATACCTCACCCTCTCTGTTCACCTTCCAAATATTCATGATACGAAGCTTTTGGTAAGTGGAACCTGTCTTCTTCACATAGGTTTCAATCAGCTAGTAGGGTAGAGAGGAAGAGAAGTAAAAAAAGAAAGTGAACATCAAAGAACTGAGATAAATAGGAGAGTTATTGCTAGCTGTAGAAGAGGCTATTCCACATGTTGTCCTTTATCCTTTATTCATGTGTTCCTGTATTGTCCAGTCTCAGCTGTTTGAGTATTTAAAGCAAATAAGAAGCAACTTGTAGGGCCATCTTACCTTATAGTCCTCAGATGATGAATCCACTAAGGTGAGCTCACATTTCAAAAGCCCATAGTCCTTGTCCAGTGGGTGCAGAACTTCTTTCACCATTTCCTTCTCTTCCTCTTCCTCTTCTTCTTTCTTTTGGGCTTGTAAACTCTGGGCCACTTCAATATCTGCTAGGACCTACCAATAAAGTAAACCAGTCATCACCAACACTGGGGTGAAGTTGAGATGCAGATGGAAGCAGTAATCTCACATTTGGGTTGTTATCCTGCATCCATTTCCAGAACAGCCAATCCCACTGAAACTAAGCGGGCAATTGTTTGGAATAAACACATGCTACTAGCAGTGAATTGAATTAGTTGAATGCATGCATTTGCTGGCTTGAAAAGAATAACAACGAACTTCTTTTTTAATTCAAAATTATGTTTTAGTTATTAGATTTATATCCCATGTTTCCTCAAGTATACAGCACTCCTTCCTCCAAATTTTCTTCAGCACAACCTGTCAGGTAAGTAGGGCTAAGAGCTAGTGAGGTTTTATGCCTGAGAGTGGACTTCAACTTGGATTTCTTAGTACTAGTCCAATTTCTTAACCATCTATTATCTTGATTTTATACTGTAGAGGTATAGATATATAATCTACAGCTCCATGGCAAAACGTTTCATTAATTAAGCATCTAGCTGAAGAGTCTTATCATTTGAGAAATGCAAGGCCAAAAAGTTGGCTTTTTTTGTTCAGGCTGTTTTGTCTTTATGTGTCTACAAACTTCAAGTGGTACAGTAGCTTTCTCTTCCATTATAAAGCACGTCAGGCTATGTTATTACCACTGACCTAGATGTCCAAGGACAATTATTAGAAAGTGCTCATCTTATTCAACTTATTTCTCTTTTTTAATTTAGGGCTAATATGAACACAAACAGGCTATGATACATGAGATAGAAGGGTTGAAATATAGAGCTGTATTTCACAGGATTATTACATTCTTATCCTTTAAAGAAAAAATTGTTCTGTGGTTAAGGAGCCAACTTTTGAAAAATATGATTTTTGTTTCACAATCAAGAACTACAGAAGCATGGTGGTGATGAGATGTTGCCCTCGGAGAAGACAGGGCCAGAATTATCATCTTTTTTTTCAATTTGGGAGTGCTTTAGTTGGTATTAGGTGTCTAGGGTGTTATTTATGCTTTAGTTATAGTAATATATAATAAAATACAGGTAGATACAGATAATCAGAGTTGGAAGGGACTTTGTAGACCATCTAGTCCAACCCCGCCCAAGCGGGAGACCTTACACCATTTCTGACAAATGGCAGTCCAATCTCTTCTTGAAAGTCTCAAGTGATGGCACTCCCACAACTTCTGAGGGAAAGCTGTTCCATTGGTTGATTGTTCTCACTGTCAGAAAGTTTCTCCTTATTTCCAGGTTAAATCTTTCCTTGTTCAGTTTCCATCCATTATTCCTTGTCTGGCCTTCAGGAACTTTAGAAAATAGCTTGATCCCTTCCTCTCTGTGGCAGCCCCTCTGTGGTAATCCTTGACTTATGATAACAGTTGAGCCCAACATTTATGTTGTTAAATGAAACATTTGTTAAGTGAGTTTTGTTCCATTTTACAACTTTTCTTGCCACAGTTGCTAAGTGAATCAGTGCAGTTGTTAAACTAGTAACATGGTTGTTAAGTGAATCTACTCTTCCCCATAGACTTTGCTTGCCAGAAGGACACAAAAGATGGTCACATGACCCCAGAACACTGCAACCATCATAAAAAGAAACCCGATGTTAAGCATCCGAATGTAAATCATGTGACAATGGGGATGTTGCAATGGTTGTAAGTGGGGAAAATGGTCAGAAGTCACTTTTTCAGTGCCACTGTAACTTCCAATGGTCACTGTTGTAAGTTGAGGACTACCTGTAGTATACTTTTTAAAAATTAGCAGAAATTGGCAGAAAAAGCATACTATCCTTATTATGTTGAATTTCAGCTGTGTGATTTTAGAGGAACTTGAGGGCAATCACAAAGGAGTTAAAAGGCTGAACAAAGGATTGCCCATCTCTTTTTAAAAGCATAATATAATGTTCACAGCCACAAAGAAGCCCATTTGAAACTCATTTCAGTTCTCTGGTTTTGTCAGCTAGCTTGGGCATCCCAAGCCAACCAATGGGCTGCCAGGAGAGGTTAATAAAGATAATGCAAAACTGAAGGCATGTCATCAATGTATTTAGTATCACAGCTTAGCCGCGTACAATTTGGATAGAAATCTTCCTGACTGACAAATCAAAACATGATTAAAAACTGAAGGTTGGTCCCTTTCTGAGAGCTCCTTACCAGAAGCATATCCTTCTTAGCTTGGACAACTTCTTGTGTGTTGATAGATGGAGGCCGATTACGACCAAAGTTGTGGGGAATAATGGTATAAAAGTGAGATGAAAGTTCCTCCAGTTGCTTCTGGGAAGGTGGTTGCTTCTTTAGAGCTTCTTCAAGAGTTTCCAAAGCTTCAAAGCCTTTGGCAATCTGTTGTTTGCTCAGCTTTCCCAGTGGCATCTTCTTTACATCTGCCAGGGAAACAGACACAAGAAATTGCCATACTGATAAATCTAACACTTCCAGGATATTTACAAGTCAGTGGCTAAAGCCACCAGGATTAGAATTGCAGATTACAGAATTGCAGATTACTATCTGCAATTGAAATCTGTGCCCTTTATAGCACACTGAGCATTAACAGTGATTTCCAAGTTGGACATCATTTGTGAAGAAAGCCAAGAGAAGAATCTGCACCACAGTGGTGCAGTGGTTAGAGTGCAGTACTGCAGGCTACTTCTGCTAACTGCCGGCTGCCTGCAATTCGTTAGTTCAAATCTCACCAGGCTCAAGGATGACTCAGACTTCTATCCTTCCAAGGTGGGTAAAATGAGGACCCAAATTGTTGGGGGCAATAGGCTGACTTTGTAAACCAGTTAGAGAGAGCTGTAAAGCACTGTATAGTGGTATATAAGTCTTAAGTGCTAATGCTAGCGCTAAACAATTTAATTGCCAGGTTACTAACTTTAATTGACTTGACTTGATACTAGACCAAGCAAAGATAAAACCATTCTGAAAAAAAATCTCTATTAATTGCACAATTGGATTATAAATGACACCTAGAGGAAGATAAAAGAAAGGGATGGTTTTCTTTCATGGGGCAGAGAAGTGGTCCTTCCACCATTTACCTATATTCATGGTCTGCATGGCTTCTTTAAACATGTCATTGCTGAATATGAGTGTCATAAGATTCTGGGTGTGCTTATCCAAAGTGCAAGGTAGTATCTTTTGTTTAAATGACTTCATTCCATCCACATCGTCCACCTTGAAGACAAGAAGAATAGTCTGGGTCTGAATTCACACAATTCAGTTCCTCTAATGGAGCAGCATTAATTGCTCTCTTGATCTAAGTTTGAATTACCCTTGATGATTTTCTAACAGTTTCCACTATGTCAATCATTTGCCTTTGTCTGCTGTTGTTCTTTTATAATATGTTTCTGGAGTTGATATCTATAAAGGTGCTTTTGGGTTTATCTACTCCATACTCTCAATATGGCAAATTCAATGAAACTGTTTTTGATATCCACATTAATTTCAATTTTATCATACCATATAATAGCAATGCACTCCAAACCATAGGTTGTGATCTTCTAGCTCTAAATTTTCTAGGTACTAGATTTCCTAGTTTGTAACTCTAAAAGTCTCTTGCTTTTCAGAAACATCCATTCTTTCATTCTTTCAAATAATAAGCAGTGAAATGCAATTTTAAAATCTACCGGTAGTAAACCTAATCCTCCTCTACACTTTGCATATTGTAACACTTTATATTTAATTTTATATTTTAATTTTAACTGATATACAAAAGTGACTCCTTTTTTCCTATCCTGCTGAAATAAATTATTCTCTCAAATTTTGCAACTCAAATATTTGATATCTTTCTCCTAATATCATAAAAAGGTTTCTGCAGAGAGTTTAGTCTGAATCTCCTGTTTAAAAGTAGATCTCATCTCTTCCGACTTATCCTATCTCAAAGGAATTTTCTTCTGTTTAGGTTTGTCAGAAAAAAAATACTCTTTTCTCTTTTGTACTCAAAGAAATTCCAACTAAATACTACAACTATATCTGTACTATCAATCCTCAATCTAGTATTACTGACAAAGTGGAAGTTTGGGAAAGTAAGAGAAAGTATTAATAGAGAAATGGAGAGAGATGGATAACTTCACATTACTGGAACTGAGAGCAAAAGATTTTTTTCAGATTTACAGCAATTCTAGAACAACAGAGAGAAGATATTAGATAAAAAGAGAGTTATGTTTCCATTTAATTTTTTTGAACTGGGAGCTAACACTGAGCAGAGATTGATCAAGTTTATCAGATTAATACACATTTTGCAAAATTAAGAAATGTTCCAAGGGATGTCCTTGTGCACTTTGTTAGGAAAAAGACAAGGTATCATTTTACAATAGCACTTACATGTTTTTTTAGAAACCTGCACTTGTCCTGAGAAAATATTGCTGAACTGATTATTCTTTCCATCATTAAGCAAAGGTTCTAATCTCAATTCATTTTTATAGAAAATCATCCAGAAATCTATCCATACTTCCAGATCCACTTACTTCCCAATGTATACTACTTAAAGTATACTCTTTGAACACTCACCTTTACTGTTACCTCTTGTTCCTCTTTATCTTCATGTTGTACCTCAATGAGGGTATACTTGCCATCATGAGCAATAAAATTCTCTCGGTTAGCCCATTTATTCTTTGTCTTCTCTTGAAATTTCTTCTCAAAAGCATTTATGGCAGCTTGCAAGGTTGGACAACTGCTGAGTTTACATTGCCCTATTTCCCCCTGGAAAGTCACAGAACATTTGTTAGCTTTAAATTATCAGGAAAGTATTTCCAATATTTGCTGTTTTTTTTAAAATAAGCTATGATTGCATCATCTGCCAGGTCTTACATTATTTTCCAGTTTTGAATATACCTGAACTTTAACCACAATTAGAATTGTACAGAATGAAACCAGGCCTACTTGATAATATGGTTTTTCTAGCCTTAACATTTGAAGGCTTACCTTCATTTCATATTCATCCACTCTTTCCATCTTAGTATTGACTTTTTCACGATCCCCTGTTCCTCTTCACTGACTATCAAAATAAATAAATGTACTGAGGCCTATAACAAGCCTTTTTCTTTTCAAATTCATACACACCACATGAAAAGGAAAGACATATTATGATCAATGCTGATAGAAACCAACTCTTTTCAAGCAGAGATTTTCTGCCAAGGTGTTCTGGAAAATTAAATCCTAATATAAAATGAACTTTGGAGGAAAAGAAGGCAACTGTCCCAGTCACTAGCTGCAAACTCAGACTGAGCTAAAAAACCCCAGGATCTTGGATCAGTAGGCCTAGATGATGAGTATAATCTGACCTCCTCCAAGAGATGGCTTTCAGAGATGAGGTCAAACAGTAGCAATCTGAATACAAGATCCTCCTGTGAATTAAAATATAAAGGGCTTTCAACTCAGTAGATAAGCAGTTGAGAGCCTGTCTAATGGTTAAAGCACCAGGCTTGAAACCAGGAGACTGTGAGTTTTAGCCCTGCCTTAGGTTCAAAGCTATCTGGGTGACCTTGGGCCAAACAATTTCAATCAGCCCTAGGAAGGAGGCAATGGCAAACCATAAGAGCCTTGGTGGTGCAGGCTGTTAAATGCCCAGCATTTAGTTCCAGCTGCCTGCAATTAGTGCAGGCTCGCATCCCACCAGGCTCAAGGTTGACTCAGCCTTCAATCCTCTCGGGGTAGGTAAATTGAGGACCCAAGATTGTTGGGGACAATAAGCTGACTTTGTAAAAATGACGCTTGGGGGGGGCCAAAAAGAACACTGCAGGGACTTGTCCAGGCAATTGCCAGGAGTCAAATTGTATGTATTGATGCCATACGTACAATAGAGCAGCAGTCAATGCAGGGACATAAACCAATTTTTCCTGCCTTCATTGCCAAAATAAAAACACAAATAACCAAACCATGGGACTTACCAAGAACTTAGGTGGGGAAATTCTGGCAAGGCACTAGAATCAGGCAAAAGCCAAATTTAGCAGTTGGGAATGAGGCATGATTCAAAACCCTTTTTATGGGCTGGGTTCAAGGATCTGGTCTGTGGTATCCTTCTTTTTTTGGGTTTCTCAGTTGACTAATCAATTCCCAAGCTTTCTGCTTCTTGCCCTCTCATTTCATAGTACTTTTTATATCAGGACTCTGCAGCTGCCTTTGGTTAGAGTTCTGTTTTCCCTTCCACCAATTGGAAGACTCTAAGGGTTTATCCTCATATCCCATTAACTGAGGCACAAAGACGCCTGGCTAACTGTTTTCGGAGGAGATATTTCATGGCATCGCCTCTGTTTCATCTCCACTTTGTCGCAAGGACAGTCAACATTCCTTTTTAGCTATTCTACTTGTACAATAGTGTTTTCCCTGCTTTTCCAACAGAAGCTCATATGAATGACCTGTGAGGCCTCACTGACAATGTTGGTGATGGCATGGTCAGAACTGCCACCTGCTATGGGCCATGTTAGGCTGCAGCAAGCACATCCCTTGCCATCTGTTGGGTGCTTATTTTGGCATGGGTTATCACAGTGGTCAGACACGTGGCTTCCACAGATGCATCTGCCTGGATAATACTTTAAAATTTTACACAAGCTTTTCATACATTCAAAATTTTAAAACATACTTTTTAAACACATGGCTAGGGGTCTTTCGAAAGAGCACTAGATAATCAGCAAAAAGACGAGGGCGAAATCATTTAAATTGGAAAATAAAAACAGATTTTACAGCTGCATGTTGCTGTCAGGTTTTCCACGGCTTCTTCTGAAAAGAATTCTCATATACTGTAGCTGCATTTTCATCTGCCTAAGCTATTTCCATAGCAACCCATTGCCAATCTCTTAAGATCATGGATCTGGGATGTATAGTAGGTGAAATTGATAAAGAGTTCTGTATGTTTCTTTTAGTGACAGGCCACAGGTTCAGTGGAGGGGTGCAGGGTGAAGTGGAAGATAGCCCATTGCTCCTCACAACCCCTTTAATCCACAAGTGACCTGTCACTCCATCTTTTTTTGGACGTTATGTCTAGCAATCTGCTGAAAAATAACTAAACCTGAATTAAAAATGTGACAGGTTGGTAGAACATAGCAGAACACATCGTTAGAACATAGTAGAACATAATATTTTCAACTCACCTAACACTCTTCGCTTACCTGATTGACCTTTTCATTTGGGCTACTTATGAACATGGGCTTAATGTTTTTCCACAAGAACGCTAGACCCATATTCAGAAATAGCCTGAGTGACAGGGCATCGCACAGATAACTTCCAAGGCCTGTCACTCAGTCAATTTGAAGGGTGGCTAAAACCTTCTGTCAGCCTTCAAGATTTTCTTCCTTTGCTTTGCATCTTTCAGCTATCATAAGTAACAGGGGGGGGGGACATGGTTATGGGAAGTGAGCTGGAGGTTTTACAAAACAGAATTGTATAAGTTGTGGGGGGAAGTTTCTTGCTTAGGTTTCTATCCTATGCTATGTGCAGCTGCAGCTCTTTATCAAAATATGTCAAAGTCAATGGACAGAGGCCTCATCACCACCTGGAGATGCCCACATGATGCCCACAACTTTTTATTGGGTGGACAAATTGAACTATTGTGGGTGGGAACGTTGCCATCACTTTGTATATGTGATTTGCGCACTCATTTTCTCAGATTCAGAATTCTTTTGTTGCTACCACTTGACTTCCAGTAAAAGATACCTTTTCTCTAATTAATGGAGTCTAAGCATTTCTTTCTTGGATTTTGAATGAAGCACCATCTGACACCTTCACTCCTAGGCACCTGACCATAGTTACCCAAAGCTATCCCATCATATATTAAGAACAGCAGTTGCTGGCTGTTTCTCACCCTGGCAGGTCAGGGGATACGGTGGGTACCCAGGAGGGGAAATCTACTAACCACTGACTTAACTTGTCCTGCATTAAAACATGGTATTAACCCAAAGTCTTGTCACTAAAGCAGAACAGAGCTCAATCACTGGGGCAGCACAACTTACTCCTGCATATTTTTCTTCAGACCCAAGGATATGAAGTCTGTATATTAAGGGGAAGAGGTCTGGGAATAGCCCCGGATTATCTTCTTGTGTTTGCTTCCTTGTATTTTGTCTTTTTAGACTTGGAAGAACCTATCTCTATGATATACCTGGTGGACTTAATTCTACTCACACATCTAATTATGGATCCTCCTAATGAATGAATGGCAGGATCCCAACTGGGGATTCTCAAGTAAAGAGATGCTCTTTCAGAAAACAGATTAGAGATTTTGTAGTTCAATTTGAACTGGATCTAGAAATTCACTGCTAACCAGCATGGTTGACAAAGGACTGCTATAGATTGTGTTGGCCAAGCCCATCAAGGTGCCCTGTTTTGAATAAACTGAAACATCTCATGCATTTTCAAATAGTGATACCAGTAAAATAATCTAAAGAGGAACTCACCAAATAGTCAATAACAACTGCAGGCCTGCTATTTCTGCCCATGAATAGCATATATTTGAGCCACTGTGAGAATGATCAGTTCCAGAGAATCCCCACGCTACATTTCTGATCCTGGTGAGAATGGATCTCCTTGAAGAACATTGTTGAACCCTTCTTATTTATTAAAAGCAATGAACCACTCACAAACAGCAGCATGGCTCCACATCAAACTAAGCCACAAATGTGAGCATGCACGAAGGAGTTATAAACTAGCTTGGCACTATGCATGAACTGGGCCACTACGATTTATGTAATAAAAAGCTGAAAGAAACCATAGCTTAACACAACATATTATGTTATCTCCATCTTATCAAGATTGAATTTTAGCTTATTGGCTCTCATCCAGCTCATTCTTTACTGTTTTTTTTATCTGTTATAATAAACATTGCTTTAGGTTAGACCAATAATTTGTGAAACAAGGATGACTTACAATTTCCAGGATAATTATTGCATATCTAGGAAATGATTGCTTGAGAAGCGGAACATTTTTTACATATACATAAATATTTTATGTTTAATTTGGTCTCATGGGAAACGTCCTTCTTAAGTTTTGAACTATGGTTTAACTGTAAAAAAGATGCAATCAACACATATACATGTGCTGCCATAAAGCATACACTATTGGAAGCATTAGCTCATTATTATTTTCTTGGCTCTGACTTTTTTGCTGCAGGCTCATAACCACTGCTCTGATTGTCAACTAACTGGTTTGATTTTGTATTTTCACAGGAAAACTGCACAAAGAGCAAATACTTATTTGATTTTTCTTCTCTAAAATGAAAGCTTATGAATAATAACCATGGTTATGCATACTGCTTGAAATGTCTGACCATAAGGCTTCCAGATGAAGCTTTTATTGTTCAGCAGATTTTGCTTTCCACAACATCAATCTTCCACTTGTGATCCTGCCATGTTTTCTTGCCATTTCTTTTTCTGTTTGCTTGGTAACAGAAAACCCATTAAGGAAGGGAAGATGGGATTGTTATGTAATGACTTTTGACTTATAATGCTAAGAGCTGTCCATTTGGAGACCAAGATTGCATGTCTCCTCCTGTGAAGGTACTGCGTGTTACAAGGAAATGCCTTTCTTTCTTGATATTCATAAAGCAGCAATCACTACATTCAGCAAAGCAAATTATCATTTTGGAAACACAGTTGTTCAACTAAGGTATATTTTATGAGATTTCAGTAATTGCATGCCTTGTTCTGCGGTTAGGAATCACTGGGCATAATGAGGCCAATAATGCAAAAGCCATCTTAGGACGAAGCTGCCTACCATGTCCCCCACTAGACCCCTGAACTGTTGAGAAACAAGGTATCAATCCTTCTGTTTACACAGACAAATTGTGATCAAGAGACTTACTACACGGCCCCAGCGGTTCCAGCAACTGTAGTTCCCATTTTGCTCTATCAGCTGGATGATGTAGAACTTGTTGTTGTTGTGGCCAATGTTAGTTTGGTTCAGCATACAGTCATAGTCTTGGTAAATCTAATGTGATAAAAGAGGAAGCAGGGAATATAAATATGCTGCTTTCAAAACACCCATAAACCTCTGCACTTCTGCCGAATTGTAGTTTTGAGCTTTGATTTTCGCCCTTTACCTACTGTATTTGACTCAGGGCCATCCTTATATTTCAACCTATACCTGCATTGAAATAATGGGAAGGGAAAGGGCATTGGTTCTTACCTATTCTCCGGGAGCTGTGAAGAGCATCCAGGGCAGGGAAGTGCTTCCGTCTGCTGTTCGATAGACTGAGCAAAGATCTGAGGACACTCCTCCCTGCTGCTGTCCCAGCGTCCCCAGTTTTGGCAAAGTCGAAGTGATAGGTTCATCATTGTCCTTCCTTCACCGTTGCTCTTTGGTCTTGGCCAGGATAGGACCCAGAACCAGACAGACTCTGGGTGAGGCTGGATGCTCTTCACAGCTCCTGGAGAATGGGTGTATCAGGTAAGAACCAACCCCCTTTCTCCAGTGAGCTGTTCCGAGCATCCAGGTCAGGGATATACCCAAGCTGGCATGTCCTACGGGAAGGTTTCTGTCTGGTTTGGTGTTTCCCTTCCCGTGTTAATTCTCTGTAAGACACATCTGCTGAAAGCAAAACATCCAGTCTATAATGCCTTATGAAAGGTGACGGTGTCGACCATGTCGCCGCCCTGCAGATTCCCTCGATCAGTGCTTGAGTTGCCCAGGCTGCTGCTGTTTCCGCACTCATGATGGAGTGCACCGTGATCCCTCCGGGCACAGGTAAGGTCTGTTGTTCATACGACTTTGCGATTGTGGCTCGCAGCCATCTGCCCACTGTCGAGGCTGTGACTTTCCTGCCCAGAGTTGAGGGCTGGAATGAGACGAAGGGCTTCCGTCTTCCTGTGTGACACCGTCCTGTTTATACAAATGCAGAGAGCCCTTTGCACATCTAATGAATGCCATTGTCTCTCTAAGGCATGGGCCAGCTTTGGGCAGAAGTTGGGGAGGATCAACTCCTGCGCTCAATGGAAGGCTGAATTGACTTTCGGTACAAAGGCCCGGTCTAGGCGAAGAACGACCCTATCAGAGTAGAATATACAAAGGTCCTCTCTCACTGACAGGGCAGCCAGCTCAGATATTCTTCTTGCAGAGGCTATAGATACAAGGACCACCATCTTATAGGTAAGAAGGTGGAGGCCAGTAGTTCTCAAGAGTTCAAATGGTGGTTTGGTGAGCGCTGTGAGAACCTTTTTCAGATCCCAGGTGGGCTATCTATGGACCACCAGAGATCTTAAATTTGTGGCCCCACGGAGGAAACTAGGTACCGTAGATCCCACAGGAGGTAACTGAAGCTAGAGCCACCACCTGTCTACGTAATGTATTTTGGGAAAGCCCCTTGTCCAGACCCTCCTGGAAAGTCCAGTATGTTTGCCACCGATGGTGAGGTGGGGTCTATCTTCGTCTTGTCGCACCATCTGCAATAATTTCTCCAAGTGGCATTATAAATATGGTTAGTGGATGGACGTCTCGCCGCCTGGATTGTCTCGATGACCCTGTTGGAGTTTTCTCACCTTTCAGAAGTCTCTGCTCAAGTGCCATATGGCCAGGTGGAGCCATTGTGGATGTATGGGATCCTGAGAGAGGGAGACTCTGTCCGGTGGGATTCTCCAGGGGTCAGTGATCGATAGGTCCCTGAGATCTGTGAACCACAGATGTCTCGGCCAATATGATGCCAGTAGTAGAAGTTCTGCTCATTCCTCCAGGAGTTTCCTGATCACCTTGGGTATCAGTGGGAAGGGAGCGAAGGCATACAGAAGACCCCGAGGCCAGGGGCAGTGTAGGGCATTGACTCCCTCCGCTCCCTGGATTGGGAATCTCAAGAAAAATCTCGGTAGCTGGACATTGAGTGACGAGGCAAAGAGGTCCAGGATCAGCTGGCTGAATCTGTCCAACATCTCTTGGAATAATCTCGGATGCAGGCATCACTCAGTCTACCTGAGTGTTGGCCTGACCCAAGATGTGGTCTGCTCTGATGGATTGTAGGTGCCTCTCTGCCCAGCAGCAGTCTCTCTGCCTCCCTAATGAGGGACTTTGAGTGCCCCCATCGATTTATGTGGGCTTTTGTGGCCACATTGTCTGTCAAAATGAGGACATGCTGCCCCTGGATCTCCTGTGGGAATTTGCGGAAGGCCAGATGAGCTGCCCTCAGTTCCAATCAATTGATGCTGCAGGCTTGCTCTGTCGGAGATTAGCGACCCTGAGCTACGAAGGACTGGCTATGAGCCCCCCAGCCGAATAGGCTCGTGTCTGTTGTGATTGTCTTTCTGCGGTTCTTTGAAGAGGCAGCCTCTGGAGATGTTTCTGGTAGTCCACCAATGGAGTGATAAAAGAACCCTTGGTGGGCCGAGGACCTTGAATTGCTCCTTCCTGATCTTTGGTATGGGAGCAGAAACCATTGCAAGGTTCTGGCATGGAGGTGGGCCCAGGGAACTATTGCAATGCAGGAAATCATCTTTCCCAGCAGTTGGGATAACTGGACCAGGGATACTTGCTTGAGGGTCTGAATGCGTTTGGACAACTCCCTGATGCTGACCTGTCTGTCTGGGGAAAGGGAAACCTTTCTTGTCACTGTGTCTATAATGGCGCCCAGGTACAAAAGATGAGTGGTAGGTGTCAGGTGACTTGGCCAGATTGATTGTGAGTCTATCTCTGCTTGCTGGTGAGATGACAACAGTATTAAAATGTCATCTAGATAACATTGTAGGCGGACTGGCATGCTCCTGAGGTGCGCCACTAATGCTGCCAGAACCTTGTAAAGGTTCGAGGGGCCGAGGCCAGACTGAACGGCATAACCCTATATTCGTAATGATGGTCGCCGTAACAAAACCACAGGAATCTTCTGTGTGTAGGCCTTATTGGAATGTGTAGGTACATTTCGGGCAGGTCTATTAAGGTCAAGACATCTCCCTGCCTGATGCTCAGGAGGATGGATTGTAGGGCAGCGGTCACCAACCGGTGGTCCACAGACCACTGGTGGTCCACAAGAAAATTTTGGTGGTCCACAGAGATTCTTTTTGTCTGTGAAAGAAGTGGCCCGGGGATCAGGCGAGGCATGTGGGGAAAAAAATAGGACACCCCTTGAAAAGATGGCCTGGCTGTTTTTTCGGGGGGGTCAAAAGAAAATAAGGTCCTGCCTTATTTTCTAAGAAACATGGCAAAAGACCAATGGCGGGAGAGGGAAATCCACCCTGGGGTGGCTTGATGATGTTGGTGGGAAAGTTGGTCCCATATTCCAGAGTTGCAGTAGTCACAGGACTGGCCCTTTGGTCATCCCAGAGCAGCTCCAGGATGACCAAAGGGCCAGTCTTGTGACTACTGCAGTTCTGGAATACAGGACCAACTTTCCCACCAATGTCAGCAAGCCACTGTCAGTCAAAATTCATATTAGTGGTCCATGGGATTTAAAATTATGAATTTGGTGGTCCCTGAGGTCCAAAAGGTTGGTGACTCCTGTTGTAGGGAACTCATCTTGAACCTTTTGTACACAAGAAAAGTTCAGATATTTCAAGTCTAAAATTGCTGTCCAGCCCCAAACTCTTTGGGACTACAAAAAGGTGGGAATAGAATCCCTGCCCATGCTGATCCACTGCGATGGGATGAATGGCATGGATCTCCAGCAAATGCTGGATTGTAGTTTCCATAAGGGCCTTCTTTGTAGAGTCCCTTGAGACAGGGCATTGTATAAAAAAGTTTGGGGGTATGGAGAGAAACTCCAGAGACAGATCTGATCTTATGGTCTCTCTTACCCAAGCATCTGAGATGGTCCTTTCCCATTGGTTGGCAAAAAGGGCCAACTGACCTCCAATGGGAGGGTCAAGTTGAAGTTCATTTTGAGCGCCAAAATGATTTACCCCCTGCACCACGCAAGGGTCTCTTAGCTTGGGCTCCCCGTCTGCTTCTGTCTCTGAAACCCATCCTTTCTGATTGTTGTCCCTGACGAAAATCAAAGGGCCTCTGAGACCTTTGAAAATAGTTTCCTTGGTAGGAGGTTCGAAAGGGGGTCTTCCGAAAGGACTGGGATGGGCGAATGTCAGACCTCTGAAAAAGGGAAGGTAATATTTTCCTCCCGTCCTGTGTTTCTACCAGGAACGGATCCAGGGCAGATCCGAACAATTTGTTTCCATCAAATGGAGCTGAAGCCAGCTTACATTTATGTTTGGTGTCTGCTTGCCAATGGCGGAGCCATAGCAGACGACGGGCTGTTATCTGTGAAGCTATGGCTCTAGATGAGAACTTAACTGCATTCAGTGTTGTGTCAGCAGAAAATTCAGTGGCCGCCACTATTTTTGCTATGTCCTGGTGTACTCTGGTGTTGGTGGCTGGAATAGATTCTTGTAAGTGGCGAAGCCACCTCAGGGAGGTTCGTGTGAAAAAGGATGCAGCTGTGGCTGCCTTAATAGCCCAGGCATCTGCCTGGTGTGCCCTACAGAGTTCACGTTCTGCCCTCTTCTCTTCCGGTTTCAAAGCATCCTCTGCTTTGCTTGGTATGACAGAGGAAGCTGCTAGGGCCACCACTGGGTCATCTACCAAGGGAGTCTGGAGCAACCCTGCTAGATCTGGGGCTAAGTTATAGAACTTTCTATCATAGCTCGTGGGGCTGGGATAGGTGCCTGTGGAGGTCCACTGCCGTTGGACCATATCTACAAACATTTTGGGAACTGGGATGACCTCTGCCTCAGTAACAAGTTGTGAAAAAATTAAGTCATCGTACTCCCTCGAGGCCAATGGCAGCTCAGAGTAGTCGTCAGGTTGTCAAGGCGTGCAGTGGCTTTGGCCTTGAATAACAAGGATTTAAAGAGATGTGGACGGAATAGCCCTGTGAATGTCGGCTGGTCTGGGGTTATCCCTTCATCTTCTGACATATCCTTATCTAGCTGATCCTCTGTATCTGAGGGAGATGAATCAGTGTCCTGGGATGACACTAAAGAGTAAGGATCCTGTTCCTCTTTGGGGTGTCCCCTGAGTTGTATGGGTTGAGGGGGCAGCTGAAGGTCTGGGATATTTACCTCTGGTGTGGTACCTGGAAATTAGGGAAATCTAACCTGTGTTGCATGGGTTGAGGGTGTCCCTGGTACTGGGGAGGGACTGTCAGTTTATATCTCGCCTGGCAGGCCTGTTGTACTCCCGCCGCGATGCCTTGTTTGATTGCCTTTGATACCCAAAACTTCATTTGTGGGTAATGTCCTGAGGTAGGACTTCCTCTGTGCGGAGCCCTGCTGCAGTTGGGGTGAACGTAGCCTCTGCTAATCTGGGTCTCTTGTTTTGTTGAGTCACCTGCACTGATGGTGGCATAGGTTGAGCCGTGTTGCTGATTACAATCTCCGGGGCCTGAAGGTCAAGGGCCTCAGGCACTCCCATTGGAGCCCCAGCTTGAGCTCTCAGGTAGGCACTGCCTCTGGAGGACACCGACAGATCAAGAGGAGAGTCTGGAAGAGGACAGGGAGAAAGTACCGTAACAATTGGAGAAGCTGGTTGTCTGTTTCTCTCAGCTTCTCGGAGACACTTTTCCAGTTGTTTCTCCAGTGCCTTTTGTCGCCTTTTCGCATCCTTCTCTGCAGCCTTGGAGGACTTTTTGGAACACTGGGCCTTAGTCTGGTTCCTTGTCATCGCTCTTCTGGCTGCCGCTCTGGGACCTGGTGTACTGGAATCAACTGAGCTTTCTCCTTCCATTGCACACCTGGAAACAGGTGCGTTTGAAAGAAATGACGCCTTAAAAAAAGGAAATAACAAATAAAGCGGTTGACATGTCTGGAGAGTCTGCACCCGAGTGCGGACAGTGATTCCCGAACTTATTATTTGGCACATTGGAAATAGTGAGCTGTGCTTTAAAAAAGGGGAAAAAAGGGAGGGAAATTTTAAAAATCCTGAAGGTAAAAGAAGATTGGTATTGACCTGACCAGGCTAAGGGATTAGGGTTTTTTTTAAATTTAAATCCTGATTTCCCATAAATGGGTTGGAAACAGTTTTGAATGTGCAGGCGGTCAAGGGCCTAGGCGCTAACTGTTATTGTGCTCTTAAGACACCAGTTGTTCAGGGGCTGGTCACGACTGCCAACTCTCCTGCAGCTTTCGCACTCTTGGATAACGTAGATAGCCTCAAACACACACAGTTAGGCTGTCAAGGACGAGGCTGCAGTGGGAAGTCCCGAAATCAAGCTTTCAGCCTCTGGGTGAAGCACCTGCTGTTTTTTGTACAAAATTTGAAAATTGCAAAAATAAAATGGCGCCGGCTGTTACTTTGGTTTTGGCATGAAACAACCCATGGCATTGGCAGTTAATAAGACTTGGCAGGAGTTATTGAAACAAGGGAGCTCCTAGAAACGAACAGGGCCGAGTAGAGGGAATGAGCTGCCGATCAGCTTTAAAAAAAAGGTATAATAAAAAAAATAGAAAAAACAGGGGAAGTCTCTGCTTTTAGCAGCTTCTGCGGCGAGATCGAGATGCTGCTCATCGCACCGCTATGGCCTTTTGTTAAGGACCTGCTGAAATCGACAGCCAGTGGTTAGAAACAGTGTCAGAGTCAGCTTTTAAGGAAAAAAGATCCCTTTTGTGCTGGAAAGGAATTGCAGGCAGCCAGGGGCTGCATTCCCATTGTGGATGATCACTCCAGTGAAAATATAGTTCCGAAGATCCTAGTCAAGGAAAACACAACTAGCTCGAATGACAGGCTGAGCTAAAACAGGAGACGCTGGGACAGCAGCAGGGAGGAGTGTCCTCAAATCTTTGCTCAGCCTATCGAACAGCAGGCGGAAGCACTTCCCTGACCTGGATGCTCGGAACAGCTCACTGGAAAATAATGACATAGCATCAGAAGCACTATAAAAACAAGGCAAAGTTCATAATGTATTATTGGGACCTGAGACAGGTAGTATTGTATCCTGCATTTTATTTGTTCAGCAATAATGGAGTCCAGGACCTATGACAGACATGCATTCAGGTTGGAATTTGACCGACATCCCACCCATTACTCCCAGGGAGGCAGCTTCAGCTAACAAGATTTCTGTTTGGCTTGGTCTAGCAGAGAACATTCTGAAAAATGAAATACAATGCAGTATGATGGTCTTAGACCAGATTTGATTAGATTTAAATATGATGCATCCCTCTGCCAAGAAAAAACTATTAGCTAATTAGACTTTATTATGGGAAAAAAGAGATTTCTGGCCAAGTAATTTTCTTCTCCTCCCAGACTGACTCTATGTGTTTTGAATAGACATGCAAAGAAAAAACAAAACTCTACTTATGTAGAGAAACCTGAAGAAGCAGAGTACATACAGATTCTTATTTTTCCTCTACTAGTGGCCTCCAAATGTATTGGGGCTTCATCTCCTAACATTCCCAACCAATTTAGCCCACTTACAGGCACTATCATCCAAAACGTCTAGAAGGGAATACCCGTATTGTAAGGAAAGCCAGACACGGGTGATCATTTGGCCTAAACTCTTCGCTCTCACCTGGGCACCATTGTCATGACTCAGCTGACAGGCAGTATCAATTTTGGCCTTGGACTTCTCCTTGGGAGCTGCTTTCAGTGCTGCCATGGTGGACAAGAAATTGTCTTCCTCTGGTTCAGGTTTCAGCTCTGGTTCCTTTTTAACCTTCTTGCCCTTGACGGCAGGCCGAGTTTGGGCAGCTGCTTTACGCTTTGGAGGCATGGTTCCTGTCCAATCTTAATTGTTATCTGAAAAAAAAAAACTGATATTCAGATTTACTTTCTCAGGGTACTGTGGACATTGCCCCAATAAACAAATCAATTCCTGGCATCACCCTTATTATTATCAGTTCATATTAATTACTGCAGAATTAAGGCCTCTTCATTGAAGATTGTGCACCATGATCTACTATTCTGCTCCAACTAGGCTGGTCCAGTGTAAGCAGTGGTGGGATTCAATTGTTTTTACTGCCGGTTCTGTGGGCGTGGCTTGGTGGGCGTGGCAGGGGAAGGATACTGTAAAATCTCCAGTCCGAGGTGGTATTTGCTGGTTCTCTGAACTACTCAAAATTTCTGCTACCGGTTCTCCAGAACTGGTCAGAACCTGCTGAATACCACCTCTGGGTGTAAGCCAGTTGATATTTAATTAATTAATTAATTAATTAATTAATTGGATTTCTAAGCCGCCCCATCTCCCTAAGGACTCGGGTGGTGTACAATAAAACAAGACAAATATACAATTAAAAAGAGATTAAATCCAATAAGAAACCCAATTATAGTTTAAAACATTAAAAAACAGTCATTAAAACTCCCACATACAACCATGTTTTTAGGCCCCGACGGAAAGAGCAGAGGTCAGGGTCCACCCGAAGCTCCAGGGGCAGCTGGTTCCATAGGGTGGGTGCTCCCACAGAGAAGGCCCTACCCCTAGGGGTCGCCAGCCAACATTGTCTGGCTGACGGAACCCCGAGGAGGCCCTGTCTGTGAGAGCGCACAGGACGATGGGAAACAGTCACTGGCAGCAGGGTCTCCTGTAGATATCCCGGTCCTAAGCCATGAAGGGCTTTATAGGTCAAAACCAGCACCTTGAATCTCACCCGGAGGGCAACCGGTAACCAGTGCAGCGCACGCAGGATAGTTTTAGCCCCACTCCTAGTCCAGCATTTTAACCACCACTTCACACTCATTTCAGTTCTATGTAACTAAAGACATAAATTGAACAAAGACAGGGACTTAATTGTTTAATTAAATGGGAAAGGAAAACTCTGCCAGCTAAAATCTTATGTTAGTAGCAAAATAAATGCAAAATTCCAGGACAAAGACAGATCTGGAAAAAAAAAGAAAAGTGATCATTCTGCTGGTTGGTTAATAGATTAAAAAATACTGGAAATGATGCAGAGCCCTTTGGCAACAACTTTGGCAAAATCTCAATAAAATTTGGAAGAATCACTGATGTTTCAGGCCCACTGTTTTAACAGCTCAGGTTACTTTGGAGATTAGTGCTAAGCAATATCCAGCAGTCTGTAGAAGCCACTGCCATGGCAGTGAGCTTCTATATGCTTTCTGTCTTGGCTTGCACATCATTCTGATTCAAATTTCATTTTTCCTTGTACATATTTGTAAATCTTAGTGAGAAACAGGAGACTATCAGAAGAGCCTCAGTGGCACAGTGGTTAGAGTGCTGTACTGGAGGCCACTTCTGCTGACTATCGGCTGCCTGCAATTTGGCAGTTCAAATCCCACCAGGTTCAAGGATGACTCAGCCTTCCATCCTTCCGAGGTGGGTAAAATGAGGGCCCAGATTGTTGCGGGCAATATGTTGATTCTGTAAAACCACTTAGAGAGGGCTGTGAAGCACTATAAAGTAGTACATAAGTCTGCTATTGCCATCAAAGCATAAGCTAAAAGTGTAAATATGATGTGCTGAAAAACCAACTAAGTCCTGTGAACAGCAGCACACACAGTGACTCTAAGAAAAAATATTTCTTTGTAGGTTGTGTTTTTCCAGTAATTTCTACTAAATTACTAGATAATAATTAAAAGGGAAGTTGGAGAAAGGTTCTGCCTTTGAAATCATATTTGAAAGTTACAATTCTAATCTTCCCCCCTCCAATTCTAATTGTTTTGTTTGTTTCATTTCAGTCAACCTGACTGAACATGTAGTTTGACAGATTCCCCAAAGGAGCTAGTTTTTATTTAAAATTGCAGCCTAAGTGTGACTGAAGCCACAAAAATTACACCACAGGCAAACAAGAAGAGATAATTCATAAAGAGTTACTAAACTTATTCACAATTTTGTCCTCAGATTATGTATAATTGTAAATTCCCCCCTCCCCCCCAACTAGCCTTTTTACAATTGTATTCCTTGGACAGATCTTCCTATCTTTCTATTATAGGTATTTGGAATTCAGTTTTCTAATTAAGCAGATATTCATGGGAATGCCATAAATAGAACCATAACTTTTTTCTCATTGCTTCCCAATGTTAATAAGCATAGTTCTGAAGTACTCTCATTTTCAATGAAACATTTAAGACTACTCAATTAAATGGCCATCATAATACCACTAGGATTGCCTTGCTCATTCTTAGGAATTGGAAGGAGAAAGCTAATTAAAAAGCATATCCAAACTAGTAGGCAAAATATGAAAGATATAGTCCTGTGTTACAAATTTAACTTATATGCAAGTCTTCAGTGCAATTTCTTAACAGTGCACAAACATACACGTCAATTTTAGTCAACAAAAGGGGTGGTTTTTTTGTAGCCATACAACACAAATTTAAATGCATATGCAATATAGGAATGTGTTGGAGATAAATTTAGGGAAAGAAAAATTTTATTTCACTTGATCCAGAAACTATCCTAGAAGTTCTGTATTGAATGTGGCATCCTTTAGTATGTCTTCCCTTATTATGAAATGGCTAAAACATCATTAAAGATACATACAATTAGTGCTATTGCATAAAAACTATACTCACAAGAAATATGAAGCTACAAATTAATATATAAATGTATTACATTAAAAAAATTATCAAAAGAACAAAACACATATCCAGAGCCTATAAAATATTAAACCCAAACCAAGATTCCCTACAACTGCCTTTGAAAAACCTCCCACCAAAATCATGGTCAGGATGAGATTGTGAGAGAGGCATTACCTCGTATTTAAAATACCCTCACAATGTATTCTAGCTAGAGAGCTATTTTAATCTTAAATCTTTCCTCTTTTGCCATGTCTTGCATTTGTGCAAAAGCTTAGCATGTTAAAATGACTGACAGACAAGGTCGTTCTGAAAGAAATACCTATTCCCTATGCTTTCGTATAATATGTATGGACATGGTTAATTATGAGTTCCCAAAATAGGCTAATATAAGTTACTTTTTCCATGTACTTCAGTATTAAAATAATACAAGAATCTTGTGATTATAAAATCATTCATATATTATTTATTTTATTCTTATGTTTTCCATTTTAAGACTGCTCATTTACCAATGACTCTGGGTGGTTTGCAATGGGTGAATTTATTAATTAGATCTACATCCTGACTTTATTAAGGTATCAAACTGGCAGCCTGGATGTGTCATGTGCAGACCATGCCCACCCCAGCTCAGCTGGAAAAAAGTCATGATACGTCACGTGACAGCAATGTGATGTGGCGTGTGACACCAGTGCTTTAATTCAAGAGATCAAGACAGCATATATAGCAGTGGTGGCAAACCTTTTTCAGCTCCCGTGCTGATAATTGCATGCACGCTTGTGCACTTGCGTGCCAGCACCCAGAAAGCAATGTGTGCTGGGCTCCCCCACACCCCCTGCACCTGCATGCGTGATCCCCTCACAGCACGCAGCGCATCTGCACATGCACACGCGATTCCCTTGCCGCGTGCCACATGCCTGCACATGTGTGTGATTCCCCTTGCTGCGCACCGCACACCTGCACATACATGCGTGATCACTCCCATGTGCCATCCATTTGCACATGTGCCCGTGACCCAGCACATGCTGCGTGTCACTGCGCATGCGCGTGTCTCCCACATGCCCCCGCCCCCGCGTGCCGGATACCTGACAATCAGCTGTCAGGCGGCAGTGGCGCACGTGCATGTGCAGTGGGGCTCTTCCAGGCGGCAGTGGCACATGCGCATGTGCAGTGGGGCTCTTCCAGGCGACTCTCATGTGCTGGGGGAAATGGCTCTGCATGCCACTTCCGGCACACATGGCATAGGTTCGCCATCACGGAGGTATAGCATTGCTACCTCCATTTTTCCCTATTACAACATCCATGTGAAATAGACTGAGCTCTGAGAGGGTGACTGGCCTAAAATCACCCAGATAGCCAAAGGTGATCTATGTGTAGAAACCAGTCTGTATCAGGCTTCCTCTTGGTAGAATAGGAAAGGGATTCTTCAATTAGGAAAGTGACCTATTCATTTCAAAGCTGTACAAAAAAATTAAAAGGTGGCTGATGAGAACGATGAAACAGAAGGAAGAATCCTAAAATGATCAAAGGAACATGTACAATAGAGGATTTTGAAAAGGATGATAAGGCACAAGAAAGAAACCAAAATATAAAGTTTTCCAAATAAAGATGCTACAATATATTGAAATGACCAGATAAGAAAGGTCTGAGCAACAGAGTGGCACAAAATTATTCATGTGTATACCTAAACATGTGAACAAATGCATACAATCATTCATAAAAATATATGAAATATATATTCTCACACATTCCATGGGTGAGAATATATGAAAGCATCCGGGACTCTTGTGGAAATAATAGCAATAATATCCCAAAGGTGCTTTTTTCAAGAGGCATCTGGACTGTGTAGACTCTGTTCACATCTTGGACAGAGAGGACCACTGGTTTGAAAAAGGGGTCAAAGAGGTCATTTATGTCAAAATTGAACAGCCCTCCCCTCTCTCAACAGAGGGAGAGGGATGCAACATCATCTATCTCCAGTCTACGACATCACCAATCTCCAGTCTACAATACAGTCCTTTCAACAGTTCCAAGAAGACTCCACACCCATTTGCACTACTCAGGTGACCCTGATGACACAGATAAACCTCCAGGTGGCCTCAACAACTTGCTAAAATGATGCAAATGCCCAGCAGTCTGCAAGCAGTATAAATCCTTCCCCACAATCCAGTCAGAGCTGAAGAAGCTTTTTGAATGGGAAGATAAATGTGTTCAAAGAAAAACAGAAAGTCCAGTTGCCTCTTCAAAAAGCACCTTTGGGACAACCATGACCTGGATGACATAGACAAATAGCAATAATAATGTGCCAGCTGGTTTTCCATGGAAAAATACAACTTAAAAGGTCTGCACGTTGGCTTCTATTCATTACTTTCCAATGGGGAAATCTCCATGGCAAATAAATTCTCACTGAGAGGTCAGTCATTAATGGCAGATAAGTTACAACCACTAAATTTACTACCCACTTCCTTGTATCTACTGATACCAATGAGGTACACCAAAAGTCTGCAGGATAGGGAGCAGGAGAAGCAAAATAAAAACCAGCCATTTCCTAATCTACATATTTTGGTGTTTCAGAGTCTTTTCCTATTGAGGGTATCCTTTGTGGATTAACTATTAGTTTTTGTGATTTTCTGCCACCATGAGTGGCCAAGGAGGATGGGAATTGTAGTAGCCTGCAGCTATAGAGGGCATCAAGATTGTCATAGATAACTAGGTATAACTTATAACTGTTTATAAACTGAATTGAAGTATGTTTTGTCTAAAAGTTGTCATAGGGGCTCTAAGCCTTTCAGAGTTAGCTTCAGTAGTAGGAACACTTCCCTACTCCATCCCCTAATACCAGGAGCAACACCAAATCCCGTTTTGTATGGTGACTCCTGCCATGTTTGACACTGTTTAGGAGACCCTAACATCGCTTTATTGACAAATTCATCCCAGAACAACGAATCAGGGCGGCTGTTGTTCATCTTTCACGGTTCCCTCCTTTGGAAACAAATCATCAAAACAAAGTTAAAGTGCGGTCTATTTTTAAAGCCCACCTTCTCCTTGCTTGGAATACAAACTCACCGGAGGGAAGCGGGGCTCTCGTTGGCCGGAGGTCCCACCGGAGGAGCCAAACGCCGGCACCGAGCAGGCAAGCAAAACAAGCCCGGACAAGCCAGAGGTCGTCAGGGTGTGCCGCTGCTTCGCTTCCCGCCCGCCCCCCCGGCCGGGTGAGTTCAGCCTTTTACGGCGCAGCAATGACAACACGCCTCTCTGGGGAGAATGCCAGGCCGGCCAGCGGTAAGGAAAGGGCGGGCAGCCTGCCCCGCTCTCTCCTCTCCGCAGGCCGCGGAGAAAGCGCTGAACTAGCCCCGGTCGAAACGCGAGAGGGATCAGGTCATCAATGGTCCGATTGAAAGGGAAGACACGCTGCGGAGACAGGTCCGCGATGACAAGGAGACAGCATCCTTCTCCTGCTTCCACTGCCTCAATTTGGATTAACGCAGAGGAATAATGCCGGTCACGATCTTTCGGGAAACCTGGGGCTTATTCACATTTTATTACAGGTCCAGAAAGCGAAGAGGGAACTTTTAAATACGTCGAGTTAATGCAAGCGGGAAATACCCGATGCCCGAGAACGTTTTTCTTGGAGGAGACATTTTCTGACAGCGACAACAATCAAACCAATGGAACAGGTTGCTTCGTCATTGGAAGCTTTCAAGAAGACACTGGACAGCCATCTGTCAGAAATGGTCTCCTGCTTGAGGAGGGGGTTGGACTAGATGACCTATAAGAACCCTTCCAACTCTGCTGTATTGTTCTATTCTACTCTATTCCTTATTCTATTCTATTCATTCTCTATTCATCCTCCTATCCTATCTTATCCTCCTATTTCCTATTTTATTTTCTATTCTACTCCACCCTACTTTATTTATCCTGTGTAAGTTTGTGGGCAAGTTAATAAATAGCCACAACTCTCCGGCGTCACTTCTGGGGTTTCTGCATTCAGCAGTCCTCGCTTCTGTCCTTACGCAACACAATCCGTACCCGACTGCGTAGGGACGGCTCCAAATCCTGGAGAAGGGCTGCCTCTCCCTATTCGGCATCCACTTCAGTATCTCCGACCTTCCCACCCAGCGTGCTCGAAGCTCTCCCGGGCACCGCCGTCCCGTCGCCGCCTCGAAAGTAGTCACCAGGCTGAACAAGCTCCTTTCCTTTGAACCAACGAGAGGGAAGAGGCAGAAGGGCCTTCTCGAAGAATGCCAGCCAATGGGAAAGGCCGGAAGCGGTTTCGTCCAATGGGAAGGCGCCGGAGGTTGGCTGAGGGAGCACGTGTAGGAAGCATTCGCCAGAGAAACTGAAGCGGCATGGCGGCGCCAGGTCCCCAAAAAAGACAGCAAAGACAGCGAGGAGCTTCTGCTTCGGGCGCGGCGGCTGGGCGCAAGAGGCGAAAGGTCAGTGCAGGGAAAATGGGAGGGAAGGCAGCTAGGCGACCGAATGAAGGGGAACGAAGCGGTCACAGGAAGAAAAGGAAAGTTAGTGAAAGCAAACAAGAGTTATAGCAGAACTTCCGGAAAAGAAACTACTAATCCTGTTACCAGGAAACGAATGAATGTCAGAAAGTGTAGTGCATGCTTGTTGATTTAAAAAAAAGTCTAGAATGAAAATAGTAGGGTTGAATTATGAAGTAGCTTGGACAAATTTGAAGTTGAGGTGGTTACTGAATGTGATGAGTGGTGAAAATAAACCATGCACAAAATAGATGTAGAATGATTAGCAAATGCATCAACTTCTGCTGCCTATGCTCTGCTAATGGTGAGGATTGTATTAATCAAAATGGGCATATTTCAGCCTGTTTATTCCTACTTCTTCAGCTTTTCAATAACTAAGTGAAGGCATTTATTTAATCAGTTTTGATCTAAAATAAGTTTTTTACTTCCCAGGTCCCTGCTGGCGAAGAAAAGGTTTGGCAAAAAGCTGGCTCCAAGCTGAATGAAGAGATCTCTAGTGATTCTGAACCAGATGTGTAAGGATATGCCAAAATGCTTTGGTATTTTTCTTTTCTAATTAAGAAGCTCATGTCATAAATTTTAGGAACTTGACTAGGAACTTCCTGTGGAGATGGTTGCATGAAGCTCATGATGAGAGAATCTTGCTATGAGACCTCATGATAATATAACAAGTGGTGGGATTCCTGAAATACAGTTCTTTGTGGCATCACCTAATGGCCCCAAAGGTCTGTACTTTAGGAATCTCATAACATGTAATACTGAATAAGGTACCGCAAATTTGCATAAAATTGGGACAAAGGACTGAAGTATTTTCTTTGAGGGAATTAAACAGTAATTTTCTCTTATTGATGGATAATTGTTGCGTGATATAAAGTATTTCTGTGTAAATTGTTTCTTTTCTGCCTGTAGCTCAGAAAATAAAAATGAAGCAGAAGAAGAAATTGAAGAGACGCCACAAGAGAAGAAACTGAGATTAGCGAAATTATATTTGGAGCAGCTTCGCCAACAAGGTGAGGAGAAGCTAGATTTGATTTTATTGGACTCTTAAACATTTATCAGATTAAAATTCTTAATATATGAAATGGAACCAGTCTTTCCGTCTATCTACCTATTAAATCTGTTAAATTTATATAGCCTTCCATCACACAATTGTGACTACGGGCAGCATATAAAATTAAAAAATGGGGAAAAAATTAAAAATTCAACCAAAAATAAAAAAAACATTAAAAACAATGAAACTATTAAAACATAATCAGCAGGAGTGCATCATTCCGTTTCCTAAATGTACAACTTATTAGCAAGTTCTCCACCAATGTCATCAGATCCTCAGATCAGATGGCAAAGCCATATCTTCAGAATGCCAGGTGGATCACAGCTAATCTCACCCTCTGAGGAAAGGATGTTCAAAAGGGTGGGCATGTCAGTAGAAAAGGCTCTCCTCCTAGGTCCCATCAGATCAGATGACTTTGCACCCACCACATACCATTTCTGATGGATGGATAGGTGTGATTGGGTTGAGGCGGTCCCTCAAATACCCCAGCCCCATGCTATGTAGGGCTGCACCTTGACACAAACTGGTAGCTGATGCAGTTTATAGAACAAAATTGTAACTTGCAGTGCTGTAGATGTGTGCATAGCTGGCCATGCCTCTTCATTTTATACCAGATGAAGTTTCTAGATGTTGTTCAAGAGCACACCCTTATAGACTGTATTATAGGTAAACGATTTAGATGAGGGAATAGAAGGGGAACTCATCAAATTTGCAGACAGCACTAAGCCGATAGGAATAGCCAACACCCCAGTTGATAGGCTCAAGATCCGGATGGATCTGGAGAGACTGGATCACTGGGCCCTATCCAACAAAATGACAAAGGAAGATTTTAAATTCAGGTAAGAAAAACCAAATGTACAGGTATAGATTAGGTGAAACCTGGCTCAAAAACAGTAACGGAAAGGGATCTTGGAGTCCTAGTGGTTAATCAGTTAAATATGAGCCAGCGGTATGTGGCAACAGCGGAAAAAAGCCAATGCAATCCTAGGTTTCATAAACAGGAATAGAATCAAGATTGCATAAAGTATTAGTATCACTTAATAAAACGTTAGTAAGACCACACCTGGACTACTGCATCCAGATAACCACATTATAGAAAAGATGTTGAGACTCTGGAAAAAGTGCAGAGAAGAGCAACAAACATGACCTGGAGACTAAATCTTATGAAGAACGGTTGCAGAAATTGGGTATGGCAGGTGTAGTGAAAACAAGGTCTAGGGGTGATATGATAGCAATGTTCCAATATTTGTGGGGCTACCACAAAGAAGAGGGAGTCAACCTATTTTCCAAAGCACCAGAAGGCAAGACAAGAAACAAGGGATGGAAACTAATCAAGGAGACCAACAATTTAGAACTAAGAAGAAACTTCCTAACAGTGAGAACAATTAACCACTGGAACGCTTGCCTTCAGAAGTGGGTGCTCCATCATGGAAGACTTTTAAGAAGAGACTGGACAGCCACTTGTCCGAAACTGTATAGGCCAAGTCTCCTGTTTGAGCAAGGGATTGGACTAGAAGACCTCCAAAATCCTGTCCAACTCTTATTAGGGCAGGAGTGACTGAGCATTGGGCCTCCTGGTCCAGAAATAGATACAACTGGCATACAACCTGAAATTGCACAAAAGCCAACCTATCTATGATTGCCACTTGCTCATTTGAGCAGGAGTTGTGAGTCCAAAAGGATTTCCAGATGTACATTGGGTTTGTCTGGGGCAATGTCACCCATCCAGAACTAAAGATGGTTAATGCCCAGATCCTGGTAGTCCCAAGACCCGAAGCCACTCAGTTTTGCCAGGGTTAAGTTGAAGTCTGTTGTTTCCCTATATATAAGATTAACAGTACATTAATTATATAAATTACTTAGCCTGTTTTGAACTTTTATTTGCTTATTTAACTTTTCAACTATTTGAAAAGTTCAGTCTCAGCAAAAATGGCTGTGAATTCATCTTGAGAAGTGTGAAAATTAAAAAAAAATCCTTTGTGTAAAGAAGGCATAGACATCACAATAGTTTCCCAAAATTTATGACCTGGGAAATTTAATGTGTGTTTTTTAAAATAATTTCTCCGCTTATCTTAGATACCAAAATACTTTGGGGTGAAAATCCCTCATCCTATTGGGTAATTGATTGGTTCTGGGCATTTGTTTTAATGAAGGATCTTCAGGATTTGAAATTGATTTCAGATTGGATTCTTTGCTTAAGTAAACATAGCAATGTCTATGATTTTTGCCTCTGGCAGAAGAAGAAAAGGCTGAACAAGAGGCTTTTGAGAAAGACCTGGTTGCTGGCCGATTAAAGGAAGATGTGGTGAGTAGGACATGAGGTAGCAGACTGGAAAGAAATTGGTGCCTCTACCTATCTTGAATTGGGCATTAGAAAGCTTAAACAGCTCCACCTTTTGTCATGAAGTAAATTGTATCTTCTCATTGGAGAGTAGCGGACTTCATTGTTCCCCATGCTTCAGGCCTTGTCAGGCTCAATTCTAGTGGAGTTTGGGTATTGCTTTTATAAATCACAGTCACTCTCCTACACAGAGAAAGATATTAATAATACACAAAACACAAGCATGCCTGTTTGTTTTAACCATGGTCCATGTTTAAGTGGCAAAAAGAGTATGAGGGCTTTTAGACATAAAGTTCACTGGCTTGACAGGGAAATTGTACAATCAAAGTGATTGTAGGGGAGTTTCCTTTTTCTTGTGAATTAAACATCCTTTCTCAAAATTCAGCTTTACTTTAAAGATATAGTGACTTCTCTGGCATTTGTAATCTGATAACTTGTAGTGTGATTTCTTTTTAAATCCACAATCACAATTTGTACTCATTCTGAAGAAAATTCAGCCTGAAAAAAAGCTGAGTAATTTTGAAGAAGTGACTTTTTAATGGGCTTTCTCCATCAAATCCTTGGAAATTGGTTCCTGCCTTGCTTCCTTTCAGTCATAAGCCAATAAGGTAGTAATAAGTCTGATACTCAGTGTCAGTTTGATAGAAGTATAAGTTGAAGTTCTTAAATGTGAATATCTCAAAAATTTGCCATTTACATATTGATTCTTTTGTCAAAATTGAAAGGAGATTGTGATCACTCTTGAAGTCCATATAGAAGAATTTAAAGTCATTTTAAGGAAATTAATCCAACTTAATATTTAGCTATATGTGGGTATAAGAATGTGATCCATATACTTTTTCCTAATTTATGTATTATACGAAGAAGGTAAAAAGAGTCAATCTAATTCTATTTTATTTGTCCTCCATAGCTTGAACAGAAAGGAAAATTGCAAAGACAAATTGCCAACAGTGTAAGTAGAAACTTCTTTTTTCACAATTGTGCAGAATTTCAAAGCACCTATTACTCTTTTCCTTGAACTATGGTACTTGTGGTGTGACTGCCAATGCATCAACTTATGAAGCCTTTTATTATTTGAGATTGTTGAAGGATTTTGCTGTTTTTATATGTTCTTTCCCTAGGGACAGAATTATTTTATTTAAAATATTTCTTACATCCAACTCTGGGCAGTTAACATTGAATTAAAAGCCACACCCGCCCCCCCAAAACCGCACTTTGTGCCTGAGGCCATTCATATGCTTATGTAGTATTTTTTTTAAAAAAGATGAGCTCATCTAATTTCCCTTGGACAATCCCTGAATCTTTAATGCCATGGCAGATATTCGGTGCCTGCCAAGTCTTGAATGCCTGGCATGGTAAAAGCCATCTAGATCTTGAAGGTTAACTGCCATTGTACAAAACAGGGGCCACAATAGAGGAGCACAACAAGATGACATTGTGTAATACAAGGGACAAAGATGCCCATCCGGTTGCATCTGGTGGGGCAGAGAGAAATAACAGAAGAGAGGTGGTCAGATAAGCTGACTTTCTGCCATGAAGGCCTTTAGGTGATAACCAACATTTTGAATTGCCTCCATAATTTCCTAGAAGCCACTGCACCTCTTAGAACAGTAGCGTGTTGTGTCCAGAATAGTGAGGCATACCATGGTGTGCCCAAAACTACCCACCCCAGCGCATTCTGGATCAATTGCAATTTCTGAGTCATTTTCAAAGGCATTACAATTGATATCTAACCCTGAGCTGGTGGGTAGGCTCAGTTAGTAGCTTTATGTATATATTAAATATGAATGGAGAGAAAGTATTGAGGAACACTACAAAACAGAATGGGCCTCCCTCCCTCACTAACACCAACTGGAATCTGCTCTAGAGGAATGAAAACCACTGCAGTATTATGCCCCCACTCTCACGCTTACTCTGAGCTAGTCTGGAAAAGGATATTATGATTTATAGCAACAAAGGCCGCAGAGAGATAAAGAAGCAGCAGATCGGATGTACCATTAACATTCTGATCCCATCAAAAATTCATCCTCAAATGCAATCAAAGCCATCTCACTGCAATATCCAATTTGAAACCAGACTGAAGAAAGTTGAGATAAATTATTTCCTCTGAAACTATAGTACAATATTCTTCTCAGAAGCCAAAAACAAAAAAAATTAAAGTGTAGGCAAAAATTATTCAATAGCATTGTAGGTAGCAATGGTTTTGTGAGGAGAAGACAGTCCATTACCTTCTTTAGTGCAGGAGGTGCCACCTTCCTGAAGCAGGGATGAATTCTGTCTTGACACATCACATATTTTCCCCAGAAGACTTTCATTGATCTAATATATTTTTTATCTAATATATTTTTTGTTCTGTGAGCCGCCCTGAGTCCTTAGGGAGAGAGGGCGGCATACAAGTCTAAATAAATAATAAATAAGAATAATAATATAAGTGATCCTAGAGACTTAGACACTTTTACACACATTGGCTAAATTCTCTTGTCGTCCTCCAGCAGCACTCCAGGCGTCCCTTCTACTATTTTATCTTCCAGAGTTCCTCTGAAAATGAGGGCTCCCAGGATTCACAAACAGGGAGAGGCTGCTAAATGCAGTCTAATTCAAGGCTGAGGTTGCGATTAAGGCCCAGCAACCCTTAGCTCTCTCAGAAAGCTGACAGGATCCGTTAGCCATGTGGGATAGACCAATAAAATAGCTCCTACCTCTGTGGTGAGGCACAGTGGTTGAAAACTAGGCAATAAGATTCCAGTTAACATTGTCTCTTCAACTTCAGTGGTATCTCAGCACTGAGTAAGTTGGTATGCTGTAATTTTTTTTCATTTGTAATTTTGGTTCGGAATGCTGATGTAACTGGTATTCTCTGAATAGTTGCAGCCTCCAGACATATCTGACATCAGGATACTACGAGGTCACCAGTTGCCCATTACCTGCCTAGTAATTTCACCAGATGACAAATATATTTTCTCTGCATCCAAAGACTGTTCGATCATCAAATGTAAGTCTTATTTTCTGCAAAAGACGATAAACTACAAGAAAGGAGAGGCATGAAAGAAAGTATTCTAAACGTATAAATTTATATTTTATAACCCTATAAATATTATGATTTTTTTCTCTAAAGATGGCAGGTTCAAAGATCAAATTTACATTGCCTGTACTGAATAGATCACTACTGGAGTAATGGAGAGCCAACTCCCGAATGCTGATGGCCAAGAATGATAATCAGCCTATTTTTTTAATAGCTGTATTATTCTTAATATGCTCCTTTCCACTGATGTATTTCAAAGCTATTTTGATATTTTTGACTTATTCTTGTAACCAGTTTTCCAATTTTAACTACTGTGTAGACATTTGTGATTGGAGCAAATATTTAATAATCACTGCCAGGGAGAAAGCTGCAATCTAACTGTTGCAGGCTGGCATAAATAAACACTCCACAGAGTAAAACATTTTAGAACCCTAATCTTTTCAGCATAGGATTTATTTGTCAGTCTCTGCTGTGTCTGCATATAAGTTGGCATTGTTCTTCCATGCCAAGGTAGGAGGAGATGGAGTGATCAGTGGCCTGCTGCAAATAAGTTTGCATTGTTCTTTGAAGCCAAGGTTGATGAGATCTGCTACAAATTGTGCTATAGATTTGAGGTAGCTCATAGATAATTTTGGAAAATTCTTGACCCATTTTTGAAGAATGTCTTCATCTTGTAGATCTTGAATAAGTGATTAGAGTGTGTGAAAAGATCAGGGCCATACACTGAGTGCAAGACTCTTGCCTCTTCTGGGTGATAAATCTGGTTAAGGAAAGTGGTTTATGCCACTGTGAGAGGGATGTGTCACTTCCCCAGTAATAGCAATAGCACTTTGACTTGTATACCACTTTATAGTGCTTCACAGCCTCTCTAAGCAGTTTTACACAGCCAGCATATTGCCCTAACAATCTGGGTCATCATTTTGCCCACCTTGGAAGGATGGAAGGCTGATTCAACCTTGAGCCTGGTGGGATTTGAACTGCCAAATTTCAGGCAGCAGATAGTCAGCAGAAGTGGCCTGCAGTACAGCACTCTAACCACTATACTATAGTAATAATGGAAGTAATAATGTGTGTGGGGTGGGGGGGAGGTGTGACTTAGATAAGCTGCTTCTCAATAGTAGCACTTTATTGAACAGCTTCCCTTTAGAAATTAGGTTTGCCCCTAAATGTCCCGCTCCTCTGGGAACTCCTGAAAATTTGCGTTATCTCTCGGTATGTAGATTGTAGAGCATTGCATCAAGCCTGCTTGTTTATGAGATATTGGAGTTAGGTTGGCTTCTCTGAAGTGATTAGCTTGGCCTCCACTTGGAACACATTTGTAAAATTTAATTCTTGAGTAGATCTTGGTGTGGTGAATAGCAAACGTTCAGCAAAAGTTACCAGGAAGGTGGAATTGGCAGAAGTAATTAATAAATTAATTTGGGTCTGGGGAGTGAGCAAGGATCTGATTAACATCATACTTAACATATTTAAGTCCTTTTCTGTACATTAGTATATTTGCAGTTGAAGTGAATGAAGTGCAGTTCCTGAGTCACTTGATCATGTTTTTGAGGCAGATGAAGCATGATGGAAGATTAATTTTTTCTCAAATTATGGATTTTACTAAAATAATTTCCAATGCTCTAGCTTGCTTTAAAGTGTCAAAAAAGAACTGTAATGTTTGAAACTGACTTGAGCATCTTTATGCTTGCAGGGGATGTTGAGAGTGGAAAGAAGCTCCATGTGATACATAGAGGAAAAAAGGGGGCAGAGGGCAGCCAAGTTGGACATACCGCACACATCATCTCAATGGCTGTGTCGTCAGATGGCAAATTCCTGGTAAAAAGAATATTTTCTTCTGCTACGCTGAGGAAAAGAAAGCAACTCCACACAAATTTCTCCTCTGTGTTGCAAAAATGATGTTTTTTTTGTGGTGGTTGGTGATCTTTTAGTATAGCGGAGAGATTCTTCTTCATAGTTCTTTAAGCCAGTGGTTGCCAACCGGTGGGCTGCAGCCCACTGGTGGTCCACAAGAAAATTTTGGTGGTCCACAGAGAAATGTCATCCCCAGAGCACCCCCCCCAAAGCAATTAATCCAGGCTGTGGGGGAACACAAGGCTTGCATCGCTTGCATTAGGAACAACACAAGGTAGTGGGGGGAGGGGGGAAAGAGCAGAGGGGGGAACTTGCTGGCCACCGGGTTGCTTCTTCTGCTTTTGGCTGCACGCACGGAAAGCAGCAAAAGTCTTTCTCTCCCCAAACTCCACCAGAAATGAGTCTTTGGGACCCTGCAAGGCATCTTGCTCCAAGAGGCTGCACCGGCAAAGACTCATTTCTGGCGGAGTTTGGGGGAGAGAAAGAAAGACTTCTGCTGCTTCTGCTGCTTTCCTTGCATGAAACCTGAGAACAGAGCTCAAAAGCAGGCTAGGAATGCCTTGGAGCGGGTTGAGGGGGGGTGAGGGAAAAAGAGAAAGAGAATCACCAGCCCTCGAGGTTAGATTGGATCTCTTCCCCCCCCCCTCTGAAAACGGAGCTCAAAAGCAGGCTAGGAATGTGACTGCCTTGGTGTGCGTGTGAGGGGTGTGGGGGGGGCAGGAAGAGGGGAGAGGAGAGAGAGAGAAAGAGCACATCACCAGCCCTCTGAGGTTAGATCAGATTCTCTCTCTCTCTCTCCCTCTCCCCCTCCCCCTCTGCCTCCCACCAACGTCAGCAAGCCACGTCAGTCAATATTCCTATTAGTGGTCCGCAGGGTTTAAAATAATGAGTTTGGTGGTCCCTGAGGTCCAAAAGGTTGGCGACCCCTGCTTTAGATCCTCCTATATCAACTAACTGTTGATATGAGTTATACATCCACCCTGTTCAATGCTGTGGGATCTGTGTATCTTGAAATTTCCCTGAATCTAATCAATGGATATAATAGGCACCTCTATCCACATAGACAGGCAATCTCCCTTTTTGCTCCAGGCAATTCTATTGCTTTATTCCTGCTGGACTCCCTTTCTCCCTTTCTCAAAAACCAAAAAACCAAAAGGCAGTTAAAGAATGAGGTGTTTGAGTCATTCTACTGTAAGGAAAACATTGAGGTAGGGGTCCCCAAACTTGGCAACTTTAAGACTTGTGGACTTCAACTTAGCTGGCTGGAGAATTCTGGGAGCTGAAGTCCACAAGTCTTGAAAGTTGCCAAGTTTGGGGACCTCTGCATTAAGGCATTAAAGTAAGTGTGTCCAGAGGGCTGAGACACTTGTGTTTCTGTTACAGTAGACCCATTACAGATAGTTCTCAACTTCCAACAGTTCATTTAGAGACGGTTCGAAGTTTCAACAGCACTGAAAAAAGTGACTTACGACCATTTTTCACATAACCGTTGTAACATCCCCATGGATTTACATTCAGATGTTTGACAACTGACTCACTTTTATGATGGTTGCAGTGTCCCGGGGTCATGGAATCCCCTTTTGTGACCTTCTGACAAACAAAGTCAATGGGGAAGCCAGATTGATTTAACAACTGTGTTACTAATTTTACAACTCCATTTGATCCACTGAAACAAATCTGGCAAAAATTGTAAAGTGAGACAAAGCTCACTTAGCAAATGTCTCACTTAACAAGATAAATTTTGGGCTCAATTGTCATAAGTTGAGGACTACCTGTATTACTAAACAGAATGTGGGTGTAATGTGATAGAAGAGGAGAGAACTGAGCAGGGTCTTTCTGTGTCACTTCTAGGCCACAGGTGACAGGAACAAACTCATTATGATCTGGGAAGCTGCAACCTGCAGACACCTCTATAAGTTCACAGGCCATCGTGATACTGTATCGGTAAGTGACCACAGCCTCTAGAGGTGTTTGTAGTCATAGATAAAGTGCATTCAGGATATAGGGGGATGTTTTTATGGATGCTATTACTATGTCTTTCAAAAAGAATTTTAACAGTTGAAATTTTTTTACAACAATCTGGAAAATGATTTGTAGAAACAACTTGCGCTCTTCAAGCAGCCATCAGTCAAAATGATTTGAATCCTTTTTGCTGCATAGAGTTTTCTAGAATAATATTTTTTTAACAATTGTTCTTTTGTAAATTGTATCATGGGAAAGCAAAATAATTTTTTTAAAAAATATGGGGAATTGATGTTAAATGTATCAGTGCAAAATTTGCATCCCTTCTCATCCTTACCATCTCCCCCTCCATACAAACATGAAAATCTTTGCTTAAAGTATAACAAGTATGGTGTAACAAAAATATTTTTTATCCTGTTTTATTAAACAAGTGTACAAGTGTATTCCACCTGTACTTTGTATGTGTTGGTCACTCTCTAATAGAGAAGTCCACATTTCCCTCTAGGACAATTAGATTCGATGTGATAAAAAAATTGAAGATTAATTCTGCCTGCTCTTGGGCCCATTTCATTCCATCTCTTTCTCTCTTCATGATTTCCCCCTTTCAGGGCTTATCTTTCCGCAAAGGCACTCACCAGTTGTACAGCGCTTCCCATGACCGCTCAGTCAAAGTATGGAATGTGGCAGAGAATGCATACGTGGAAACCTTGTAAGGAACAGTTTTTTGGCATATATGCAGAATTAGTGATATGCACGTGGCATGTTTCTGATCTATGAAAACTAAATTCTATGAAGATCAGTGATTCATTTTCACACAGGAACTCTTATCAACCCATACCCTAACGCTGTGTAGCATTGCTCAAGATTAGAGTTTTCCAAACAGAGGTCTTTCAGATGTCAGGATCTCTATAGTGTTTCTCAATCTTAGCAACTTTAAGATATAGGGATTTCAACTCCCAGAATTCTGCTAGCCAGCATGCTGGGTAAATGAATTCTGGGAGTTGAAGTCCACACAATTTAATGTTGCTGAGAAATACTGCTCTAAATAATATGGGGACTTTTGGCTGGGAATTCATGGAGTTGCTGTCTCAATGGGACTTGAGGTGATCACCTTGAAGAAAGATGCCCAAGTTCATTGTGACAGGAATATATAGGTTCTCATTGGTACAAAGCAACAATAAATGAGGGCGTTTGTATGTTCTTGTTACAAAAGTTTTAAAAGAAGCACACTCCATTCTCCCTTTATTCACTTGGCCATTCAGAGAGCCAGGATTTGCTGAATATGTCAGCAGCTACACAGTAGCTTGCAATAAACCCAACTGAAATACTGGGTTCTCAGACATAGACAGGCCATGATTGAATCTCATCCTCTTTTCTCCCAAGATTTGGTCATCAAGATGTGATCACAGGCTTGGATAGTCTGAGCCGGGAGTGCTGTGTCACATCAGGAGGGAGAGATGGCACTGTCAGAATCTGGAAAATCGCTGAGGAGTCCCAGCTTGTGTTTTATGGACACCAGTAAGTGTGAGAATCATTCAAGCTTCTTTTACAAAGTGTATTGTGTCAGAAAGAGAAAACTATATGCAGCATATTACAAAAGAATAATAAACTACCACACTGCTTTGTTGCATCTCTGTTATCATCAAAACTAAATGCATTGATGATTGATTTTTTGAAATTAGACTGTGGTCAGCTGTAGTTCTAAAGTATTTGATCAAATTTTTTAGATCTTTTAAAGAACTTTTTAATCCTCTCTTGGAACTGGGTGAATCTATAACTTCATGTTGCAGTCATCCTATGTCTCCATCCAAAGCAGTTTGAGAAGGTTGAGGGAATTATAAGAATGAGGTGAGATCCAATATGAAGTGAGATGAAGCAAAGTACTAGAACTAGAAGAGGAAATGGCATGGTCAGGAAAGCACTGTGTTTGAGTTGAACCTTTCCCAACAGACTCATAGTTTCTCCAATCCATGTGATTTTTGACCTGTTACTCAAACGTGAATCACTTTTAGTACATGAAATGACCACTCTGGCAAAAGATAATCTTTATGTTTTGCAGCACAAAAAAAAAGTATCCCATGAAATGGGGACAGGCCCACTTTTTGCAAGTGAGAAATTCACTTTCTAAAACTTTTCCAGCACTGTGCATGGTTTAAAAATTAGAATTTAGAAGTGCAACTCTTTAAAGCAGCTGAAGTGTTTTTTTCCAGGCTTGTGTGGAAGCTTTTTTGGCTCCCATATGTGCTGAAGAACCTCTTCTGAATCATTTTTAAAGTATGCACAGTCATGCCCAATATTTGGAGCTTGTTTATTGGTTAGTTTTGCTAAAGGTTAGGAACACAGTGTTTTGCAATATAGTCATGGAGGGCTCTAGAGGATATAGAACAAGTTACTGAATGCAGCAGATTTCCTAGTTGAAGATGATTTTTCTAGGCTGAATGGATGTTATTTAAATGTTTCATTTCCATGGTAGAAGATCTATCAAGGGAACGCTTAAGAGATCTTGCATTTTCACCTTTTGTACAATATGTAGTTAAAAAGCTGAGTGTCTTTCATTATTAAAAAAAAAGCTCTGAAGCATACAGTGTAGATAGATTACTAGGAGGCTGGAGTATTTGAATTGCTGGTTTATTAGCTGTAAGTATGGTTTTCTTTTTCCCATTAGAGGTTCGATTGACTGCATCCAGCTCATCAATGAAGAGCATATGGTGTCTGGTGCAGATGATGGGTGAGTATACTTTGAAACTGTAACTCAGTCAAAGTAAAAACAAGTGATTTCCATGTGATATGTAATGATTGTAATTTTGTTTCCAAGGTCAGTTGCTCTCTGGGGTCTCTCCAAAAAGAAACCACTAAAAGTAGTGAAGCATGCCCATGGTTTTCATGGCACGCAGGGCCTGGAACAGCCATTTTGGATATCTTCAGTGGCTGGTTTGCTGAACAGTGACCTCGTAGCTACAGGTGCCAAGAGATATTTGTCTTCCTTTTCTGCTTGCCTTTGGGGCTACGAAACCGGATGATGCTCTTTTTTCTGACATTAGTAAAAAACCAGCACAGCATTTTAGCTTAAAATCCTTTATATAGTTCTAGGCAAAATCATATGTATAAGTACTTTGAGTTTACTTCTAAATAGACATGTATATGATTGTCCTGTCACCATATTTTTTAAACAATCTTCTGATTCCCAGCAGTCAATCAAGGACATTCCAAGATACTTATAAATGATATTCAGAGGCATTCACTGCTCCGACTTTGCTGTTTCAGCTTTTGCCAGACTTACATACCCCATAGTCCTTTACAGCGCTCTCTGGGCAGTTTACAGAGTCAGCATATTGTCCCCAACAATCCGGGGCCTCATTTTACCCACCTTGGAAGGATGGAAGGCTGAATCAACCTCGAGCCAGTCAAGATCAAACTCCAGGCTGTAGGCAGAGTTAGCCTTGCAATACTGCATTCTAACCACTGCACCACCAGGGCTCTGATGTCTTGGTCTTGATGTCAGAGGATAATTATAGTTTTAGATAAATGCTTAGATTTATAAACATGAATTAGTAGTTTATTTCTATTAAACAGATCATGGAAGCACAGACTGATAACCAGATATTCATGCACTTCCCACAGCCATGAGAGTAGCCACAAGATTGCCCCCAAAATTTACTGACTTATAATTCTTAAACTATCAGAAAGGAAAAATTATTAAATACATGGGAGGTAATAAAATTAAATAAATACATTAAAATATGGTTTTGGCCTGAGCCATATTCAGTACATAGAAGTGTGGCCCCTTTATTTTTAAATTATGTGCTGTTTGTTTGTATATAGTATGCTATATACTAAAGTTCCACATGTTTATTTAACATACATCATTTTAGAAAACAATGGCAATAGTTATAATAATATCTTGCATTACGAAGGATAAAAGTTAGATTGAGAGTTATCCATTAATCTCTAGCTCTAGATTCTTCAAGAGCATCACTTGAAGAAATAGGAATGTGTCACTGAACTAGACTTCTTAAAGCCTTCAGACTGAACGTGGACATTTTAAAAACATTATATACTCTGCTTTTGGCAGGTTCCCACAGCGCCGGTGTGAAATTGTGGAAATGTGGAGAAGGATTTCGGAAGTTGGAACTCCTCTTTGAGATTCCCTTGGTGAGGAAGCTGCTTTGAGCCATGGGCTTAACTTCCAGTTTAAACTTTTCTAGCTTGAGATTCATATTAAACTAGTTTAAAAAAACAAGTGGAGCAAGAAGAAATAACACTGGGGAGTTATTGCAGGTGGAGTGAACCTGGGAACTCTATGCAGGACTTGCCTTGTTAGTTTTAGTTACCCTTTTCTATCAGTTTGTTCCCCTTCTATCACAGATTTAACTGTTCCAGGGTTACACAGTGTAAATGAAATGTTTTGAACATTACAGGAATCTATTTTAATGATCAGTTGTGTGTATAAATGAGTTCTTCCTCAATAACTCATGAAAGTTAATCCATATTGCAGCATAATCCAATAGTGAGACCCCAAGGCTTCCTTTTGGGCAGTCAGGAGTACTTAGCCTGATACAGAAAACAGGTGTCTGCAGATCACCTGCAACCCTTTAGTGGCTGTTGCCTATAAGTGGCAGGTTGCTGCACTGTGGTCTTGAGCTAGAAAAGGAGTGTCCCAGCATCTAGCGAATGGGATGGAGCAGGAGGCCTTCAACACTGTAACTCAGATGAAAAGTTTGCCCATCCTTACTTCACATGTACCCCTTTTTCAAATTTCCAGCAACTCATAACTGGGATCCAAGTAGTCGACTGACTCCTTATGGTTGCAGAGCAAAAATCTATTTCTGTCGCTATCCAAGTAGAGGTCAAAGACTTAAAGATTAACATTTAATGTGATAGAAATGGCAGAAAGTAGGCTTCCTCCAGTGTGGGCCCCTATACATATATTAAGACTTCCAAACTTCCCAGGTTGCACAGTGGGGGGGAAACAATTACCACGTTTAAAAAAAATATCTCGGTGTTTTTCAGATTGGTTTTGTTAATAGCTTGAAATTTGCAAATTCTGGAAACTTCCTAGTTGCTGGAGTGGGACAGGAACACAGGTATGTGCACATGAATTCCATCCACATTGGCAAACAGCCTTTACACATACAGTGGAACTTCTGGTCATGACCATAATCTGTTCCAGGACTATGGTCGCAACCCGTTTTGGTCGTGACAGGAAGCATGACCGGCTGCACATGCACAGGCAAAAATGTGCATGGATTGTACATGCGTGGAAGGGGAAATTGGCACGGAAAAGGAATCGACCGTGGCTGGGTTTGATCGCCACCTGATTTTTTAATCATGACCTGATTCAAAAATTGGGTGGATTTTTTTGGTTGGAAACCGATTTGGTTGCCAACAGAAGTGTTTGTGACCCAACAATTATATTTATCTCCATCATATCCACATATTACCAAGTTTTTTTTATCTAACCATTGATAAAACATACTCCATATCTTTAAAAACTGTTTTTCTTCTTGATCTCTAATTTCAAATGTTAATCTACTCATTGTTGAATGAGAATATAATATAGAGACTATAATATTGTAGAGAGTTCATAGTAATAATATTGGATAATAGAGGAGATAATTTAGATAATGTATGAACTAAAATGTATAAGTTTTTGAGACTTCTTCAGATAGATAATAGGCGGTTGTATTTTTCTTTATTCTATTATTTTTTTTGTTCTGTATTCTTTTTCTTTTCTTCTGCAATGGGGAGTGTTGACGGAAAGGGGATGGCACCAAGATTTGTGACCGACCGACACACTTGAAATTGATGTTTGTTTATGTTTTTTTATGTTATGTTTGTCTTGTTTGTGTGTTTTGGAAAAAAATAATAAAACTTTTTAAAAAAGTGTTTGCGACCCGAAGTTCCACTGTATTCTCTGCTGGATTCAAGGTTGAATATACTGTTAAAAAGTGTCCCAGTCTGTTCCCCCAGGGTTTTTTGAGAACATAGATACAGTATTGAGATTTAGGCTCACCTAAAAATTCTTTTAGTAGAAATTATTCCTGGAAGTGCCACTGGCTGGTGATTATGTAGGCAAATGCTGATGAACTCTCAAATAGGGATTTCTGTGTGGAGCAAAGCATTTACTATGAACAGGAAGAAATTTGGGCAGGGCAGAGAGGTCACTTCCTTTGCTTTAGTACCCTGACTTAGCTAATCATAAGATAGCTCTCCTGTGCATTAATACCAAATTGTAGGTAATCCTGGGGATTTTTGCTGCAAGATCAAAACAAAACAAAACAGCTTGCATTCAGAATAGAGAACAATAAGAGGTGTGAAATTGACTGCCTTCTCCAGATTTGGGGTTTGAGATATAAAACCCTGCCGTGAAACTACATGGAAGAAAGAACTGTATTAATACTTACGCCACGTCAGTGTCTTATTGTTTGTCCTATTATAATTTTTGGAGGGGGTTTTTTTTTTGGAAAATGTACATTTTACAGAATAACTGCTAGTGTATATGAATGGTGAAATAAAATTTCCTTCAGCCCTTTTATAGAATTCCTATTCAAGCCGACCAATAGAATGTTTCATAAGCAGTTACTTTATTTTTTCTGGGTTGTATTTCAGGTTGGGTCGTTGGTGGAGGATTAAAGAAGCCAAGAATAGTATTTGCATTATCCCACTCAAGAAGACCACAGCAGGCAATTCACAGAAACCGTCTGAAGGCTCCTAATGCTTTCTTTCTGCAAATCTTGTTCATGTTTCATGAATTACCTTATATATTATATATTAAAGCTATCTTGTGTTTCTAGAACTTAGAGGTCATTTTGATTTTGTTTCGTTTTTATTTCACTGTATGGATCAATCACACCAATCTAATGCTCTTCTGGAAACTGAAACATTTTGCGTTAAACCATAAAATGGCTTCCTTGGTCTTGGATTAGCATTTTGTGTTACCTCCGCCATTCTGTACAGTGTCAGACTTTTTCTGAGTCAGGTAAGGCATCTTATTTCAAGCTCTGTAATCTTTGGCAATTCAAATCTACTCTGGCAATAGTGGTTTTATGATCTCCATATTCTCTACTTCGGAATTAACAATACAATTATATGCATTTTGTTAGAAGAAGGAAAAAATTGTTCACTAGGACTTATATTTCCTTCAGCCCTGAAGTATAAACCTGAAGTAAGAAAAATGTGTTTGATGTCTGTCATGGATGATTAGAAAAGAGAACACAAAGTGGGGCGGGGGGGAGGACACACTGTTTTAACTTATTTAGCTCCTTCAACAATAATTACAGTGAAAAAGTGCAAAAAAAATGTACTTGGGCCTACATGTCTATGAAATTATTTTTTCCAGCATCAGAACCAGTCTTTTTATTCTGCTCGCTTTATTTAAAGCGTTTATATAGCTCCCTATTTTATATCGAACTCAGAGCAGTTCCCAATCAACAATTAAAACAATATCAACAATACAATAATACATATATGTATTAAAACCATAAACATTAGAAATCTGGCACCAAAGCCCTTCCCCTTGGTGTTCGGCAAGCCTCTAGAAAAAGACTTAAGCCCTGGCTTAAGTTGATATCTAGACCAATGACCTACCTCACCCAAAGTGCTGAGATAGGGTGAAGTGGATGAGAAAATTTAACAATGGTTTGCATGTGGAGGCTTAAATTTGGTGTCAGGTTTTTAAAGTTTACAGTTATAATACATGTATGTATTGTTTTATTATTGATGTTTTAATTGTCAATTGGGAGCCACCTAGAGTTGAGAATTAGACGGGGGTGCTACATGAATGTTTTTAAATCAAATAAATAAAAGAGAAAGACAGGTTTTCAGGCTCAGCAATGTGCTAGAGCTAGTTAGGAAGCAAAAGCTTTGGGGCTGAAACAGATTACGGTCTTGTGAATTTAAGGCAGCAGGCAAGGGACCAGGTAGCAATGAGCTTGTAAACTGTCCCACTTGGTAAGGAGTTGCTTGACCAATATTTGATTTTAAGGCTACAACTTTTGGAAAGTAGACATGGGAGCAAAAAGGAAGGCATGTCCTCCTTTTGCTAGAAGTCTGGTAACCCTGTGCAAGAACGTCTCATGATTCAACACTTCAGTAATAAAAAAGCACTTTATTTACATAAATTACAAAAAAATCACAAACTGGATCACAAAAAGTCTACTTTAAATTCTGGTTTTTTTTTTAAACAATATACATCACAATAATACTTTTTAAAGTTTAGATAATACTTACCGGTACATTCTCTTTTGTTATCATGGTTTTGTACAGGAGCACTTTTTCATTCCTGTCGTTTGCATATTCTGCAAACAATTCTGCCTTTTGGCGAAAGCATGTCCCTATAATTATTGGTCCCTTTCAGATGTGTTGACTGCATTTCCCATCTTTAGCAAGGCTATATTGTATCACATTTGGGGAGGCTGAGCCATACTTGAACTATCAGGGAGCATTGGTTGAAATCAACCATTGACCTAGATATCATTTGGTTACCCTGAGCCAATCTTAGTCTGAGTTTAATTTGCAAGATGGTTATGAATATAAATATATGGAGCAGGGCACCCAGGATATCCAGTATCTCCCTTGTGCAAGGGAGAAATTAAAATGTGATAAACTGCAGAAGTGATTGGTTCGAATGGCATAGTTTCAGACTTGTATATTTTATCAGAAATGTTTACTTTCAATATCTTCCACAAGGGAGATATATCCTGGGTGCCCTGCTCCATTTTTTTATATTCATAACTATCCTGCAAATTAAACTCAGAAACTAAGTTTGGCTCAGGGTAATCAGTTGATACCTTGGTCAAGGGTTGCTTTCAACAAATTGTCCCCAATGATGGTTCAGTTATTGTTCAACCAGTCCAATTTGGCACCTTTCAGGTGAAAATTCCTAAATATCTAAATTCACATTTCTCTTCTGTATTTTACCTATACAAGTAATAATACAACTATATTGCAGCAGAACCAGCCTTTACCCTGGCTATCATTAAGGAATTAGCAGCTTAGGGGTTTTCTCACACATTTTACTCCCTTTTACTTAATACAAAATAGTGTTCAGCTGAAATATAAGTGATGGAAAGGTAGGAGTCCTTCAGCTAAGTTCTGAAACTTCCAAACTGAGATTTGCAGTACATAGTTAAAGCTATTCTACTTTCTCTATTTACTAAAACTACAGGCCTTAACCTTCAGATTATAATACCTAGTTGAATCATGCTATGATGCTAAAGGACATTAACAGCCTTTCCCCCCCCTTCCTCCAGACTAGTGTGTTTATTTTGTCAGGTTTGCAGGTAAATGTCACATTTGGAGTAGCTATTCCAATTACTAGATTTAGAATTTTCCATTCGGGTTTCCATGTCATCTTGGTTTTGGTTTTATTGCCTTTTTTCATGTGTTTATTATCAGGAATATGGTATTTCCCAAATCCAGGGAACACATTTTTCCCAGCATGTTGAAATATGAAAAATGTTCCCTTAATTTAGTAATTTTTAGGCTGTCTTTCATTATAATAATGGATGTTTTGTCTTACCATTAAAGATACAAGTTCACAGTCACAGCACATACAACACTTAGCCAAACTTGGCTTGAAAAGGTTAAGCTGTGCCAGACTGGGTTAGTTTTTGGTTGGGAGAGAATCAGGATACCAGAGCCATAGACTAGATTGAGAAATGGAGACAATATCAAAAGAAGGCAAGGGCAAGCCAAAAAACCAACATGGACATGTCCATCTAGTCCTTTTGAGCCAAGCTCAGTACATGAGAGACTGGACTTTAAAAGGACAAGAAGGAAAGTGCCATCCATTATTAACAGCAAAACCACTAAACTGCTGTATTGATTATGACTCATATGAAACCTTCCTTTAGCTTCTTCAGTAACAGTAACTTTCCCCAGACTAATTAATCACTCAAGCATATGGATGTTCTTTCATAATCGTAGAGGCTCTACTTCTAATCAATAGTTTTAATATGATTGGTTATTGGCTAAGGGAAATGTTTTCATCCCTTGAGAAACACGGAAGTACTCAGTTCTATAGAAGGCGCAGTTATATTCCTTTGCAACAACTGCTGATGTTTCTTGCAATGGATTCATGTAAGTGGATTGATATTACAAAATGGTCTGGTTGAAAGGAACCTTGGCTGTTACTTAGTCCGACTCAGCTCAGGACAGAATGCCCTACTCTGACACAGGGCCATGAAGTTGGTTTCATTTTTCAGTGAAAGAGAACTCATCACTTCCTTAGGCAGACTGTTCCATTGGCTAAAGTTTGCAACATCAGGCAACTCCTCCCAGTATTTAGCCTGAACCTACTTTCTTTGTAGCTTACTCCACTGGTTCTGTGACAACTCTTCAGCTATTTGAAGACAGCTATCTTCCACCAGTCATCTTTGCTTTAAGGTAACTATCAGATTGTCAGCCACACTCGGTAGACCAAGTCAAGAAATCAATTCCACAAAAAGGCCTAAACTATTTTTATTAATATTAGCAATAGTAATAGAATTTTGCAAGTCTAACTGTGCTTTATCATCCCACCCCTTATACTCAGGTGAACTAGCAAAGGGTCTGCCTGATTTGCTGACACATACAGTACCTTCTTCTGGCTTTGGACTTAAACCATGTTTTTACCTTGGCCACTTTGGTAATGGCTCTGGCCTAGCCTGTCAACATTATCTTCCTTACTCGCTATACAAATCCTTTAATTATTTATCCTAGGGTTGGTTTTCAGACCAGTCACCAACTTGGCAACCCTCTTCTGGACACGTTCCAGTTTGTTCCAGATTAGATAAAAGAGAACCATATCTCCAGAATTATAGTTCTACCCCTTTGTTTGTTTCAGTGATTCTGGAGTTGCCTGCACAGTTTGGTTCCAGCTGAAGAAGACAGTCCTGACACACCTCCTGCTGAATCAGAAAGAAGAGTACCCAAGTAGCAGTCCTAAGGCATTACTGGAGCCCCTTAGCAACCCCATTATTTCAAAGAGGGGGAAATGTCTGCTTATATTACATCATGCTGAGCAGCACCTAACAAAGTTCAGGTGAGTTGCCGTCACTGACTGGCAGGTGAAGCAGATCCTTGTGATAGCAGAAATGCTTCACAGCATCACTTACTTGCAGAAGAAATCTAGTACTGGCATACTATCTGTGTAGCTGAACAAATAAAAAGAGGCATTGAAACCATATTATTTTACACCTAAGTCCCAACGATAGTACAGTAATTCATCTTCCCTGTATTGCCTAGTTCAAACACTGAAATTGATATGCTGAAAAATATTTCAACCTACAAACACCTTTAGATACCCAAGAAGCTGTTTTTTATCATTTCTGTGGCCATTCTTCAGGCAGATCCCCACAGGCAGTTCACATGGGGAACATCTGAGAAATGGGAAATATAGTTCAGTTTTTGAATTGGTTTAAAATTGCAAAGTATGTGCTTTTTAAAATGATACTGGAAAAATTAGTCTTCCTGGTTGTGAGGTAGTTCTACCTCCCTACCTCACTCCACCTGTGAGCTGCAGGGAGAACTGCTCATTCCAGACCACGAGTAAGGCTTACATTAATAACTGCTACTGGTTCTAGTAGCCTTGTGGTATACAATAAGTACGGTAGTTTTATAAACAGAATTGCTTTAGAGAAGTAAAATTGTGCTTTTGACATTTATGTTAGCTTCCCTTGTGGGTAAGACCTCAAATTCTCTCCACATTCCTTTGGTACACTTTACTCTTGTCCTGAACAAATTTAAGAATATACTGACATAATAGCATTTTGTTTTAGTGAGATAGAGAAATACAAGAATTCATTTTCTTCAGCTGCCAGGAAATGGATGTTTAAACCTTTCACAAACACAAGCTCCATCCCAAATGATTGTCGAGCATCAGAATTAACAGAGGTGTGTAATAAACCCACCAAAGCACACAAAGTGAGAAATAGCTTCTTTCTTTGTGTTACTTTAGGATGAGAGTAAATATTACCTTAAAACAGAGCAAGCATTGTGATGTTTAATTATTTAAATCTTACTAAAGAAGCCCAAGTCAAAACCATAGATACCGAGGGGGCAAAAGCCTCCAATTCACCCTTGCCCAAAGAAATGTAGGAAATTGTACTGCCATTGTGATTTCACTTGGATTTGGCACACTCCCGAGCTTTCTCAGAAAAGCTACAAATTAATTTATCCCTTTTATATAGCACAAGTGCTAGATTTCTATAGATTGTGCAAGAAATATTTAAATCTTGCTCCAGCTGCTAACCATACTATCTTTTCCCACTCTGGAAAGTTTATGAAAATCTTCCATGTGACCAAGGGTTCCTCAAAATCTGGATGAACACAGACTGTTTTTCCCACTCCAGCCAAGAATTTCATTTGCATTGTAATTTTGCCAGAAGCACTGAAGACTGTCAGCAACCCGCCTCACCCCTTTTTCCACAGTTGAGATTTCTTCCCTGTAAACAGCTGTCTGAACAAAGGCTTATGGTTTTTCCCTCACTGAAACTAACACCCCACTTACAAACAATGGCTCTTTCCTTTGTGCTGGCCTCAATGAAAGTTTGTTGAAGAAGTTTTGCCTCAACCCCCAACTTTGGAATAGCCTGAAGCTTTTCCTGTTGTTGACAGTGAGTTTTAGAAGGTTTCACAAGCCGTGATGAAGGATTTAGTGCCTCTCTTAGACAGTACGGTGTAAAATGTGTCCATTAGCCAACTGTACATACAGCCAGTCATAGCAGCTTAGAAGAAAGCATGGCTATGTTTGCCCAAAGATACCAACTATGGTTAACAGAACTGTCTAATCAATTGGCTTTGTACAAAACACCAAGGCATAAATTAGCAAAAGATATTTTTACTCTAACATACTATGCTAACTCAACAGCCAGTCACAGATGGTTCTTGGCATAAATTGTAACTGATGAAGTGGTTTGCACCAAAATATTCAGCACCGTATATACTTAGGCGTAAAGGGTTTCCTTTCAAACCCTTCAGCAGCATTTCTAAAGTAGATAAATTTGCCCAGAGATGACGAATGGAATCTTTGAGAGATGAACTTTCCCTCCTTACAGTTAGGAAGAGTTTGTGATGGTGTTTGGTGGCCCAGTTGCTCTTTCAAGGAAGCCTTTTGATGCTTAAGAATGACAAATACTGGCAGATGCTCCAAAGAGTGACACTAACTGGAGCACCCAGTTTCTCACTACTCATGTAATATTGTCCCTTGATGCATCTGACAGATTTGAAAAGATTTGACAGGCAGGGATATAGTGAAGAAAGCACAGAAGACAGATGGAGGCTGGGCAGGTTTTTCCATGGAGAAAAATGTGCTATTAACTAATTTAGCTCACTGGCCACACCGGCAGCTTAAAAGAAGAAATAATTGTGCTATAATAGACCTGTTGCCAAGAGCAGGAGGCTACATGTAGACAAAGGTTCAAGAGTCTTCCGAAAGAGAAGTTTGACTTTTTTTTTTCCAGATCTGTTCCTGGCCTAAAGCAAGTCCTAAAGTTCCGTTATAATTTGTTGCCTCTTCCTTTGGATACCGGAAGTTCTGTGCATCCCTTTAGAAACTAGCAGATATGATTGCCATTCTCATTCTAAGAGCAAAGAACTTTAGCCCATAGATGTGGAATAGCAACAGCCCAGAAGGCAGCTAACAGTTTTTGTGAAACTTTAGCATCAAAGGCAAGCAGAAGAAATATTTTCCATGATAGAAGGATATTCTTATTTTTTCCATCTGGCTGTAGTGGCATTTTGTCCATTGTTTTTCTCTCACTAAGTAGCTTGGATAAACTCTTGCTTGCTTAAGATCCTACATTTTCCCATAACTGAATTCATGTAAATCATTAGGACACAAAGAAACTAGTATTGGGCTTAATTGGCACAATATCTCTCAATATTTAACTACTGTATAATTCAAGTAACAAGATCAAGGTCTTCCTCTTTGTACAATAGAGGAAGGTCTGGAGATTAGAATCCCCTCTGAATCAATGTCTACAGTCCTGAATCATCATGGAAGTTTTCAGGCACCTTTTTATTGGTCTATACAACTAGTCCTTTGCTTATTCCGCTGTTATTGCCAACAGTATTACCCAACCATCAAAGAAGATTTCAGTGTGCTTCTTCTGTATTGTTATTAAAACAACACAATTTCAGAGCTTTTCTTCCTGGTTTTGACCAGCTCTGTGTATTAAATTCCATTTGTGTATTTAATTTTCTTCTTAGATTATATCATAAGTTTGTTTATCTGAGAAAGCTCTCACTCAGTGCTAAGTTTGTAAAACAAGAATATAACAATTTGGTTCAATGCAATTAAGATGCCTGAATCTTCAGGTTTTTAAATATAAGATTCTCTTCCACCTCTTTTGCACTGTACCAAATTTTCCTTGGTTTCTTCATAATTTGAAGTCTAATAGAAAGAGACAAAAATTAATACAAACAGAAAATGTTAGTTTAGATCACTGTCTTGTAGCCCAAATTGTACGTTTAACTAGTCCTTTTATGTGTCCTACAATATGGAGCCACTGGATTACTTTTTTAAAAAAACCTCCCAAACTGCTGAAATATTCCTGCCTCTCTGCATTGGTCTTTGTCTTTGAGGATAAAGCTTTGATCTCATTTCTCGTGTCCCTATTCCTTTGCCTTGAAAAAGTTTGTCAACAGATGAACTTGGAAACTAGTTGCTGTTGTTATCTTTTAAGGAAAGAAAAGGCCCAGTGAGAAACAAAAAAAGGCATTTGTTTTGTAGGAGATGAGCACAATGGCTACAAATACTCATGGTCACCAAGCACAAGTGTTCACAAAGATGAGGTTGTAGAATCCACCACTTCGCGGCCATTGCAGACTGTTGGGACATATTGAGAAGTTGACCCTGGGAGACACAAATTGGGAAAAGATTTCAAAGGACGGTCATTATGAATCTCACACTTAACAATGTGTCAAACATCACCATTCACCAACCAACCAATTATCAACCCCCTTCCCCACTGATAAAGGAGTTCACCGTAGGCAAACTGTTCAAATGAAAAACATGACAGCCAGGAAAATTGCCAAAATGTGCATAATAGAAAAGGAACAGACAAAAGAGTGTATCTTTGGAGAAATCTGTCAAACAAAGCACATAAAATGTGAAATAGTCATGGAAAAGAAGTAGAAATTGGTTGAAGCAAATTTTAAAATGGGGAGGGGGATGAAACTGGTCTTTTCATTAATCATTATTTTCAAAAGAGCTAGAAATTTTACCAGTACATTTTCTTACAGATTGATCTGTTCGTCTAGTTTGATTTCTAAAATGACAGCTGGCATGTTCTGTTATCTTTGCTCTTGAGAAGCCCTTAAGCAGTCTGATATTTATCTGATATGCCTGCAGGGTCTAATCTAGCCCACCAATTCTTCCATTCAAGAGCCTGATTGGATGGTGTTACTTTCTCATGCAGATGAAGAAGGGCAAAGGAAAAGATGAGAGCAGCAGTGCCAAACTAGAGAGATACTATTGGAGAAGATGGGAGAGCATCTTGAAAACTCCAACTATAAACACTATACTCACTAATAATTGTAGGAATTTAAAATGCAAACTATGGATGCTGGAAACATATACATTATATTATTATTATTACTATTACTATTACTATTATTATTATTCATCCCAGAGTCAGCCAGATGTTCGGACTGGGTTTGGCATTTTTATCTACCTATCGAGTCCTTACCAAGGATCTGGGATAGGCAAATCTGGATGTTTGATGGCATTACAGATATCGCTGCAGGGATGGAAGCTGTTCCAAGTAAAGCTGCCTTCTGAAATTGACTGATGACAAATTTGTCAATGCTTATGGTGTTCAAGTGGTGCTCCAGTTGTTTTGGGACTGCACCCATGGCGCCTATTACTATTGGTACTACCCTTGCTTGCCTTTGCCATAGTTGTTCTATTTCTGTTTGTAGGTTTTTATATTTTGTTATCTTTTCCAGTTCTTTCTCTTCTGCTGTCTCTAGGCACTGCCACATCCACTATCCAGACTTTTTTGTCTTTCTTGTCGACAACTGTTAAGTCTGGGGTGTTATGTGGCAGGTGCCTGTCTGTCTGGATTTTGAAGTCCCAGAGTAATTTAACTTTTTCATTTTCTATGACTTTTTCTATTTTATGGTCCCACCAGTTCTTGCTTACAGACAAAGATATTTCTTGCAGATCTTCCAATGCACCATTGTTGCTATTTTGTCATGCCATTGCTTGTAGTCAGTTTGTGCAATCTTCTTGCAGCAGCTTACCAGGTGGTCCATGGTTTCTTCAGCTTCTTTGCATAGGTGGCACTTACTGTCTGTTCCTGTTTTCTCAATTCTGGCTTTGTCTACATTTGTCCTTAAGGCTTGGTCTTACACAGCCAGAATTAATCCCTCAGTCTCTTTCTTTAGCTTTCCTGCTCTTAGCCATAGCCAGGTCTTGTTATTATCTGCTTTCCCTGCTGTGTGTTTAATGTACTGGCCATGTAGTGCTTTGTCTTCCCATGCCTCTGTTCTCTTCTTCATTTGGTCTTTCTTGTAGGCCAGTTTGGTCTTTCTGGTAGTCAGCAAGCCTTCCTGGCATATTAACTTCCATGCATCTTCTTCACTGCCCTTCAGATATTCTTCCAAAGCCCTTTTTTCTTCTTCAATTATCTGATGTACTTGCAACATTCCACGCCTACCTATTTGCCTTGGTAGGCAGAGTCTGTCAATGCCACTGCGAGGATGAAGGGCATTATTATTATTATTATTATTATTATTGTTGTTGTTGTTGTTGTTGCTGTTGTTGTTATTATTATTATAGAGAGAAAAAAGTGTGATTCATGGATGTTGCAATATCAGCCAATAGTTCAATTGACCATAAACACATGGAAAAAGTAACAAAATATGAGATTTGAAAATTGCAGTTGAAAGGGTTTGGAAGAAAAGGTCAGCTTTAATACCATAGGAATTGGACTCTTGAAGCTTTAACAAAGGGATTTTCCAAATATTTGGAAATTTACTGGACTTGATGTCACTATTTTTGCAAACAACAACAACAAACAAACCCTATCTTGCGTGGAACTTCCTCCATGCCACAATGATGCCTCCAGGGTTCCCAGGGTTCCTAGGCTTTTGGTTAGAACCAGAGGTGGTGTTTAGCAGGTTTTGACCAGTTACCAGAACCGGTAGCGGAAATTTGGAGTAGTTCGGAGAACCGGCAAATACTACCTCTGACTGGAGATTTTACAATATCCTTCCCCTGCCACGCCCACCAAGCCACGCCACAGAACCAGTAGTAAAAATTTTTGAATCCCACCACCCAAATACCCAGTCTAAAGGCTGTGATACGAATCGGTGAATAGACAGTGTAACAACAAGAACAGTATGTTGGCCAAACCTTGTTAAGAAAGTGTGCTAGGAGTGTTTCCTAACAAAGAGATTTACTTTCTTACAGTGCAGGCTACTGTTACTCTCTCCTTGCAGTGTATTCTCATTCAATCTCTGAAAAGAATCTTGATTTAACTGTTTTGCCAGGACATATTTACTGGGAAAACAAATTACTGTAGATAGCACAATAACTAAATAAATGGCCTGCATCACTCAGTTCACATGGCTTACAAAGATGGTTCTGCATTTTATATGCAGAAGCAGACAAGACAAATTCTGTGACAAAATAACTAATTTTCATCTCTGTGTAGTTTCTTCTTTTGCTCATTATTTTCACAGATCAATTGCTCTGTGAAATCTTGTGACATGATTTCGCATTCAGAGAAAAGACAAGAATAGTGACTCAAGAGAGGACAAGATGATGACACAAAATTAACACCATTAGTTGATGGTTTAGCTTAGCTGTTTGGTTTTGAGTAATGTCATAGATCCTCCTTCTCCATCCTCCATTCATCCTTCATACACCCTCCTTCATCCTGGTTCTTTTCAGACTTTTTCTAGGGTGGTTATTCTTTATATAAATCATATAATATATTACTTGTTATATGATATTCAAATACAAAGCATTGTCAGTAGATTAGTTTGTGGGGAAAATGGAATCACTTTATCAGATAAGACATTTAACAAACTTCCTTAGCAACATTGGCTGATACTGAGGGTGAAGGTTCATTCTCTGAGCTTGTGGGTTGGTTTCTGAATGTTTGGTTTCCAAGCTTGGTAACATCTTCAGCGGAATTTAGGGGATGTCAGCGTTCTTCTGTTTATAAGGGCTTCAGGCAGGGGTGGGATTCAAAAATCCCAGCAACCGGTTCACTGCCTGGTTGCTGGGTGAGCATGGGCATGGTGAGTGTGGCCTACCAAAACTTCTGGGAGGGCTGTTTTTCACCTTCCCAAGGCTTCCCCATGGCCTCTGGGACAGCGAAAACGGCCTTCCTTGGGCTCTGAAGGCCCGCCGGAAACAGGCCCATTTCCAGACTTCCAGTACTTCCGGAAGGGCTGTTTTTCACCTCTCCAAGGATCTGGAGGCCTCCCCTGGACCTCTGAGAGGGCGAAAAGTCCTCTCCGGGCTCTGGAGGCCCTCCAGAAGCTGGAAACAGGCCCATTTCTGGATTTCCGGAAGACCCATTTTTCCCCCTCCCAGAGCCTCCATGCAGACCCTGCACTTACCTGCATCATGTGGAGACTCCTGGGAGGGGAGGGGTGGATGGGGCCAACTGGTCAGTTGAAATACTGGTTCGGCAAACCAGTATGAAAACTTAACATCCGGTTCGTCTGAACCGATCCAAACCGGTAGAATCCCACCCCTGGCTTCAGGTGTCTGTGTGTCAAGTTAGGGTCTTGTGATAGGTCAGGTGTAAGTCATCAGTGAGAATCTTGTGACGGGTCTTGTGAAAGGTAGATTACATCAGGTCAGGTCAAGGAGGTGAACTGCTGGTGGAGGAGGAGTTGCAGGGGTTGGTTGGGGGTCAGTGCTATCTCTGGTTGGCTGTGCAGTTGATTCAGATTCTGAGGGCTTCTTGGCTTCTTGTAGGTCAATGTGTCTGTTGATGGAAGCTCCAGGCTTCGATGAACTCACGAGCATGGCTGATGGTGGCATGATTGATGATTTTTGTGTTGCCCCAATCAAACTGGTACTGTTTGGTTTTAGTGTGGGAAAAGCTGATTGGCTGACACATTAGCTGATACTGTTGTTATATTGACTATTTAAACTGGCATAAACTGCAGATGCACAAATGATTATTTTGTCTTGATCACAGTTTATAAAGGGAGACAGGAAACTGCCACATTATGCTCAAATCCAAAATTATGCTTAATCTAACTACAGTTAGTGAAAACAGATCAGCTTTTTGAACTATGATTTCAAGATTTCCACCGAGCACACTTAAGCCTCAGTTCATCAGATATCAAGACCAGCTGGGTTGGTCAAAACTGAAAAAAATAAAAGAATCCTCCTTCAGAGGAGAAGGATAAGTACAGCAACTTGCTTTCATCCTACCAGATTTATAGTTTTGCATTATGCGTAAATGTAGCCATGGGTGACAAAACCAACAACTATCAGCAGTTATTTTTGTAATTTCCCAGGAACATTTGTTGCTTTTCAGAGTGGTGCACTTTGCTCAATCCTAACACCTACATGAACTCTCAGATGTTTAAGACAGTAGATTAAAGACCATTCAGCCATACGACAGTCAGAATAAGTTACTGCTGTAGACAAACTTATTCACTGAGTACAATGAGTAAGGAAAAATCTTTGCTCTCAGTCACACTGCCAATAAATATAAGATGGGGATTGTTGCTTATAAGGACTCTCTCACACACTCACCCTGCGAGTGGCTGGAGCCTGCAGCTGTCACACTGAATCGGTTGGTGGAAACCCGATGGCTGGCTACGTTCTTCTGGGGCTGGAACATAATGATATGCAGCTTGGGAGTAAAGAGGCAGCCAAGAACTACTGTGCCACTTAGGCTAACTGAGATGCACATCGTCGTGGTCTGAACCTGTGAAGGGGGAAAAGGAAGATGCAAACTGGTCCAGCAACTCGTAGCATAAAGCAAAGACATGAAAAACAGGGATGGATTTTTAACTATCCAGATGTAATAATCCACTGGTACACTTGGTGAAGAAATATTCATATAAAGCCCAATCCCAACAACAACTCCTCTCAAAACGACGCTATAGAGCACTGCACACCAGAACAACTAGACACAAGGACAGTTTTTTTCTCAATGCATCACTCTGCTAAACAAATAATTCCCTCAACACTGTTCAACTATTACAAAGTCTGCTCTACTATTACTGTTAACCTTCTCACCACTCCTTCTCATCCATCCCCTCCCACTTGTGACTGTATGACTGTAACTCTGTTGCTTATATCCTTACGATTTATATTGACTATTTCCTAGTATGATTTGATTGCTTATTATACCCTGTGATTATCATTAAGTGTTGTACCTTATGATTCTTGACTCTTGATTAATGCATCTTTTCTTTTATGTATACTAAGAGTATTTGCACCAAGACAAATTCCTTGTGTGTCCAGCCACACTTGGCCAATAAAGAATTCTATTATATAAAGAATAAAGAATTCTATTCTATTAAGAGTAAAGAATTCTATTCTATTAAGAATAAAGAATTCTATTCTATTAAGAATAAAGAATTCTATTCTAAAAAAAAAATATTTGGGCAGCCTGAAGGACATTTATAGCCCACCAACTTGCTGTCTCCCTATCACGATCACTGAACAAGGTACGGAGCTACCTTGTATCTAGAAATGCTTTTGGGTCCACTTGAAATTAGAGCAAACTGTGTCATAGGTATGGGGGCCTTCAGACATGTGTGGGAAGTTTTGGGACTGGATGAATAGCAACGTTGGTATGGCCCTGTGCTTGCACAAAAGGAAAGGAGGTTCCAACATTTTTAATGTCTTTTTTCTTTTCTTAGAGAAGCAAACTTGTGGCAGACATGGCTAAGAGGCCCTATAGACTAGGAATCAACTAAGAAAGGAATCCTGGACCTCCTAAGCAAATGGCTGAAGGAGTTCCTGGAGGCAGTGGAGGTGCACCTCTGCTGGTAGGGAATGAGTCCTTGTGGGCAAGATGCTGGAAATGCCCAGATTTGCAGGAGAAAAGTTTGTAAGATTTTCCATCAGTCCCGAGAGTTGAAATATAGCATTCTGGGAAAGTGACACAGGACGCTTCCGTATCCAGGGGTGGGTTTCTACCAGTTCGCACCTATTCACTAGAACCGATTGTTAACATTCTAAGCAGTTTGGAGAACTGGTTGTTAGAAGAAATTACTGGCCTAATCCTGTAAGGAAGGCAGGAAGGAAACATTCTGGTGTTGCTTACAGAAACTGCCTCACCGTTAACCCTTATTACATTCTTGGCAGGATTGGACTGCCTGTCTCAGGAACTTCTCTGGAGTTTTTTTCCCCTCCTTTGCTGGTACTTTGCTTGTGTGGAGTGACCATTCAAAGTTACAATGGCACTGAAAAAAGTGACTTATGACCATTTTTCACACTTACGACTGTTGCAGCATCCCCACAGTCATGAGAGGCCAGGCGCGGAGATGCGTGCCTCGATATGAGTGATATTGACCACACCCAGCTAATAACATGACCACCAAGCCATGTCCACACACTCACATGACCACCAAGCCATGCCCACCACCTAAGCCACGCCCCCAGTTGTTAAAAAATTTGAATCCCACCCCTGTCCGTATCCACCCCCGATACCTCCCAAATAGCCATGAATATTGATGTAGGCAGAGTTAATTACCTCCTAGAGGAAGGGGGAAAGGGGGAAGAAGAAAAATAATGTCCTGTGCCTCTCACCTTGAACTTCACAAGCTGGCCATTGATGGATGTGATGGATATTCCATCATACAATCTCCCTATTACTATTTCCACTATTAGATTGCTGTGTAACATACTAAGCCTTCTTCAAAGCCACATATGACTTTTGGGAACCAGTGTCTTCTCAAACCACAATTGATAAAGATGCATGAAAACTCCAGTAAGAAGCTTAACACCAATTTAAAAAATAGGAAATATAGCAACCCTATCCACAAATTTCAGTAAAAAATAGAATACCCAGTACTGTCCATGTGCCCAATACAGTTGTGTCTATTCTGGATTATTTTCCTGCAAAGATCTTGTCTAGCCAGACATTAAGAAAGGCCCACAGCTGTCCAAATATTTCCCTGAGCTTGATCAATATGGTGTCTCAGTTTAGTAATCCAATTCTAACCCAATTTAAGGTTGGAAGAATTAAACTATTGGTAGGTTGCTGCTTAAATGTCAAAACGAATGCATAAAAATACACAAAAAGAAGTGGGCGGTTAAAGTGTAAGGAAGACTAGCAGAGATTTATACAAGGTGGTGAAAGAGACTCATCTCAGAAATTAAGCAATCCTTTTTTGCACTCAATCAATGCATTTGTCATGTTGTCAGAAGTCAATTCCCACAACATATAAATGGATCTTATGCAACAGAGTGTGAAATATGAAATAAAAAAATTATGAGAAAGTCTCAGGAGACCCGTGGCTGTCTTCAGGAATATACAAATAAATTGTTTTAATAAGTTATTAATGTATTTTCACAAAAGCCTTACTGATTAGGAGGTGAAAAGTAAATCTAGTTTCAGCAATATGAATGTATTGAGAGAGAGAAACTCAGCCACGATGACTTTTATACTTGTAAATCCTACTAGTTAATTGTCTATACTTCATTTAAACTTTGTAACTATAGTATGTATCTTCTACTGTAACCCAACAGTGAGTTAGCTCCACATGAGGAAATATTATGGGAACCCTGAAAATATGGAGAGAGCTTTCTATCTAGATAGAGCCGGGGCGTCAAACTCAAGGCCTGTGGGCTGAATCCAGCCTGCAGGGTGCTTAAATCTGGCCCCCTGGGCCAGCCAGGAAATAGCAAAGGATCAGCCTGTGGTGTCTCTGGCAGCCAAAATGAGGGTGGGGGGGTGCATGCGGCCCCTCATGCCCCATTTTCAGCCTGGACAGCCTCCTGCAGCACTCTGCTGACCAAAAAGGGGGATTGGGGGACCGTGAGCTATCCCACCATGCCCCATTTTGGTTGGCAAAGTGCTACAGGAGGCCATCCAGGCCAAAAATGGGGTGGCAGAGTGCTGCAAGGGGTGTCCATCTCGTCTCTGCCCTCCCCCCCACTGGCCCGCGGAGAACTACAATGCTGATCCAGCCCTTAAAGAAACCCAGTTTGACACCACTGGACTAGATAGAATAGTCAAGAAACAAATTTGTAACTTATCACCAGGCCAATCTAAAGTCTTGAAAGGAAAATAAGGTTCAATCAGGAGTAATCTTGCTTTTCAAAGATTAATTCACCATCTTGATATTTTGCATCCTTTAACTTATTCTAGGAATTTTCCCCTGTTTGTTCCATAGAAGTTTAAACTCATTCAAGAAGCCAGAAAACTAAGAATTTATCTCCCAGCACCAGCTATTGTTTAATTCCCCCTGAAAACATCCAGAGCTTTGCTTCCCATGTTGCTCCTACTCTGCTTATGTGGTTGGCTTCATACTCTGTGCTAAACCATGTTTGGTTATGTGTTTTATGTCTAAACTTTTGTATCTAAGCTGCAACCATTTGAATGACAGCTAGATGGCAACAAAGGATTTTTGCAGCCCTCTTATGGAAGTCCTATTTTTGCTTCAGTACTCTAAGAGTCTGGTTCATAATTCATTGTAGTGCATTACAACCAGCAACTGTGACTTATTTAGCAATTTATGATTAAACTAAGCCAAGTTTTTAGAATGATATGTGAATCCAATCTATTACACATGTTAAACCTGGTTCCTCTTTAAGGATTTTTTTTCATATTTGTTTAGGTACTTACCTCTACATTCCATGCCCCCCCCCGATTTTAGGCAATTAAAAGCCATCAAAAAGTATTAATATAGATCCATGCAGTTTCCTTGGCAACATTTTCCCAAGTGCTTTGCCAGGATCTTCTTCCAAAATATTTTTAAATTCCCAGATTAGGGCTGAGGGAGTGGCTGGCTCAAAGACCCCCAGTTAAGGGTGGGATTCAGTCGGTTTGGGCCGGTTCAGGTGACCCGGATGTTACATTTACATCTGGTTTGCCAAACTGGTAGTTAACTGACTGGCTAGCCCCACCCACCCCGCCCCTCCCATGAATCTCCACGTATCCCGTTTTGGATTCAGGTAAGTGCAGGGTCCACGTGGAGGCTCTGGGAGGGTGAAAAATGGCCCTCCCAGGAGTTCCAGAAATCTGGAAACGGGCCTGTTTCCAGCTTCTGGAAGGCCTCCAGAGCCAGGGGGAGGCCGTTTTTGCCCTCCCAGAGGCCCAAGGGAAGCCTCCGGACTCTGGGGAAGGTGAAAAACAGCCCTCCTGGAAGGTCCAGTAGGCCATGCCCACCATGGCCACACCCACCAGCAACTGGCAGAGAACCAGTCATTGGGATTTCTGAATCCCACTCCTGCCCTCAGCTAGTGTCCATGCTTAAGGAAAGTCCAGAACTCAGGTCACCCTGCTCCTAGTCCAGTGCCTTTAATCATTACATCAAAGAGGTCTCAATAGCATCATTCAGTTCCTTCTTAGTTCTTTCAGAGCAGACTTCTGGAACCTTACCGGGAAGCCATCATTCTAATATGGGATAAGGGCCAAGCTAAATCAGACTGAGGAGCTTGCTACCAAGGCTTGTTTCCAAATCCTTCTTCTCATGGTTTGTGAGGGAATTTTCTCAGCCAGCTCTCTTGGCAGGATGAAGTGGGCTGCTTCATTTGACAGTCACTATGTTTCTTCAATAAATCCTTACAGCAACAACAGTGTTTCACATTGCATTTTGTGGGATTGTATAGCTTTGTCATAACGGCAAATGCAGCTCCCATACTATTAGTACTTTAATAGAACTTCATAACTCTGGCTCCACACTAGAAACCCAGACCTTCAGCTGATACTGATTTTTTTTAAAATTCATATTTATACCCCGCCCTTCTCCGGAGACTCAGGGCGGCTTACAATTTTTGAGATACAACCCAATGTGCTCAGCAATAGCCTTCATTCCATTGTATATGCCTGCTTATTACTAAGCGGCATTTTTACAAAGTCAGCTTATTGCCCCCAACAATCTTGGGTCCTCAATTTACCTACCCCGAGAGGATGGAAGGCTGAGTCAGCCTTGAGCCTGGTGGGATTCGAGCCTGCACTAATTGCAGGCAGCTGGAACTAAGTGCTAGGCATTTAACAGCCTGCACCACCAAGGCTCTTGGTGGTAGATTTGTAGAGTGGGATTAAGAACTCTGAAGCTGCTAGTGTGATTTCTCCTTTAGTCAGATGAGATCCCAATGTGAAGATCTCCCATTTCATGTGGGAGCAATATCTATCTCTGATTATTTTAGAGGAAGCTTAGCTGCTTGAGATTCCTAAAAATAGATTCTCTTCAAAAAAAAGTTAAGGAAAAATCATTTAGACCAGGGGTGTTCAACCTTGGCAACTTTAAGTCTGGAGGACTTCAACTCCCAGAATTCCCCAGCCAGCTTTGCTGGGAGTTGAAGTCCGCCAGGCTTAAAGTTGCCGAAGTTGGAGACCCCTGATCTAGACAGCACAACAACAGCATCCCCCAATCTTGGTTATAGCAGTGAAAATGTTTTCAGGTTTCCTCATAAATCTGAAAAAAAGAAATTCTACTACCTCAATAGCTTGGCTCCTTAAAGGAGCAGCTGCAGTTTTTCAGCTATCATAGCTACACAAATCCAACTGGCAATAAAGAAAGATCTCTTTGCCTTTTTAATAAGGCTCTCATAGGCCCTTACTGAAATAACACATGCTTAGTCTTTAGTAAATTAGAATTTGCTAATAAACTCATTTTCTGCAAAATTCCTCCCAGAGCAAACCCTCCCACAAACACAGAGGATTGTTAACCAACAACTTTAAGTGACAAGAACATGATCCAAGAATCTGCAACTCCAATTAGGCAGTGGAATTCAAATGTATTAGGGGACCATCTACAAGTAGACAGAATACCCACCCCTTCTCAAGTATTATGTGGAATTAAATTACCCACTCTTAAAGGAAGCTTAAGATGGTACTTAATTTGAATAAGCACATGTTCATTTAATGTACTTAATACCCAAAGGCAAACAAGCTAACGAGAGCTATGCCAGTTGCCCAGTTAAAACAAGAGTAACACAACCAGAAAAATTATACGGCAATTCCTTTTGAAACCTCTCACACTTGTTTAAATATTTCCAGTAGGAAACAGGAAGAAGCACTGAGCGAATTTTTCAATAGCAATCCAGCTCCATGTCCAACAAACAGATTGTGTTCTTTGTGTCCTGCAGAAGCATCTCACACAAGGTGATCCGTAAGATTCTTGCATTAATGGCAACTCTATTTTCAGTTTCTGAATTCTCAGATATTAAAAAGGATTGCTTGGAAAAGCTCTAGCACATTTTTTTCCGATGGGCAAAAGAGCTTGCTGTTTCTCTAAAGGACAAAACACGATGGCTACAAGGTTCAAAGAGACCGGGTAATTGAAGGTGAGATCTAGAAATGCTTATTTTCAAAATTGCCTTAAGGTTCAAAAAGTAATTATTTCTCAGTTTCTAATTACTCAATTATGGATAATTTGAACATGATAAGAGTCTGCTGTTTCTGACCAAAACTGTGAGGTTGTTCTTATGCAATTATATCATTATAAAAACAGTGTGGGCCCATAGCTCCCAAATTACTTGAACTACCATAATTTTGTTATAAGAATAATGCCTTCAAAATGACCTCTTTTATTATATTTCCTTCCCCAAGAACACCAGGGGCTTTTCTAAGTAACCAGCTTTTCCAACTCTCAATTCTCCTGAATCTAATCTCAGTGTACCCAAAGCTGATTCTAGCTGCTTTGTTTACTTTCAGTTCTGCTCAGACACCAAGATGCTGTGAGCGCAGGCACTTTTACCTTCCCAGGGGACCAACAGCATTCACCCTTCAGGCCAATGACTGAGTAAGAAGATGGTCATCAAAGCTGTTCCTGTTTGTCAGCCAATCTGTTGAGTGCTTTGTCCCACCTTTCTTGTCAACCCCTAAATGTATTCCTTTTTACAAGAGAGAGACAGGGACTAAATAGCTAGCATTAACCCATGTTTTTGTGCTTACTAACAGGGGAAAACCTTAGTTGCTTTCCAAACTCTTCCTAGTGATGGGCTAGCAATTCTGCTTTTCCATCTAATGATGCCAGAATATTGTCATGACTGGATGCCTAAAATGGGAGAGGGCAGGATTAAGTCAAGCACCCACTCCAGTAGGTGTTCCAATTGCCCTGTCAATCAGAAGGCTGTGATATGCTGCTATTTCTTGCTTAGCAATAGCAATCATTTCTCTAGTCCCTGGCTATAATACGTACACACAGGGATGTGAGGAATTCATTTTGTCCCACTGTACATTTTGTAGCACTGTATATTCATCTGGGACCCCTAAACTCTGGGTACAGCAAAATTCTGTGTATTAAAAAAAAAACTTGTGTCTCGCTATATGTGATGAAGTATGTTCTTAGATTTGCGCTCCCCAAAGTGCAACATGCTGATGAATAAATAGCTCTATTGTTGTGGTGCTCTATTGTTCTTGTTCTTGTTGCGCTATCCAGGATGCAATGACACAAGCACCATTGGCGCTTTTTGGATAGTTCTTATTATCTTAACAATAAAGAGCTACAGGTTCCCCCATCCCCACTGGAGCTTTTATTATCTAAGGTTATTCCAGAAACTGAATCACACTTAAGTATATCAAGTGTGGAGAAACCCTGGAGAGTTTTATGTATTCTTTCCATAGGGAAAGAAGAGTTTCAAAAATGGAAAAGAAAGAAAAAGTATGACTCTTTCAATTTGATATGGTGAAGAATAGCTTACAACTATCACATTGGCAACTAAATTGAGGGTATAGTGCAGAGGTCCCCAAACTTGGCAACTCTAAGACTTGTGGACTTCAACTCCCAGAATTCTCCAGCTAGCATAGAATTCTGGGAGTTGAAGTCTGTAATGTATGCAGAGTTAATCTAATTGGTTGTTACAAATATGCAGCGTTCAATCTGATTGGTTGTAAAAAGGGCGGGAAATCCGAATACTGCCATTGGTTACAAGCCGCGGCAGCCAGCTATATAAGCTGCCGAGACCAAGCCATTTCGGGCGTAGTTCTGAGCTGTAGTCACTATTAAAATGAGCTGAAGCACTTTGCGTCCTGTCTTCTTCCAAACTTAACACTGGCGACGAGGATGGGATCATAACGGAAAGGAAGACAGCGCAGAAGAAAAAGACAAGATGACTGGGCTGAACACACCACCAGCCCAGTTCAATCCAAAGAACGAAGCCTGGGAGTCTTATGCAGATAGATTCCAAATGTTCTTAGAAGGAAATGATCTAGCTTCAATTTCTGAACAACAGAGAAGAGCGGTTTTCCTAACACACTGCGGCCCCGCAGTGTTCAAGATGGCAAAGGCTCTGGCTGCACCAGCAGATGTGAAAGCAATGGCATGGGCAGACTTGAAAAGGCTGTTGCGGGCGCACTACACACCCCAGGTATCGTGCCTGATTCGCAGACACAAATTCTACCACCGCAATCAACAAGAAGAAGAAAGCATCAGTGACTTTGTGGCCAGTTTGAGAAACCTTGGTGGTGCCTGTGACTTCATCACGCTAGAAGAAGGCATGCGTGATCATTTTGTATTGGGGCTGAAGGACCAGATGTTACAAAGTAAACTACTCATGAAACCAAACATTATGCTAAAAGAAGCCATCGGCGAGGCAATAGCAGCAGAAGCCACGAAAACCTCAGCAGCCACAATGAGGAAGATGAACAGAATAACCAACCGTCCAGAGGGTGAAAAAACCGCAACAACGCATTTTGACGAACTAGAGTCAGAATCAGAGTACAGCGGAGAAGAAGAAGAGATAAACAGACTCAGAATAAAGCGGAAATTGAACGCCCAGGGCCGGAAGAAGCGAGATTTCTGTTGTGCAGGATGTGGAGGAAACCACCCCCCGCACAGAATGCAGGTTCTTGGAAGCCATTTGCCTCCGTTGCGAGAAGAAGGGGCACATCGCAAGAGTCTGCAAATCATCCAGAACTCCACCCAATAGAAGGAAGTTCAATCCAAATAACAAGGATAAAGAAGTAAAACCCAGCAGCACAAGCGGGAAGAATGAAACACACCAAACTGTAACAATTGGTCATTCTTCTTCACTGAACAACAGAAAGGTGCATGTCAAGGTCTGTATCGAGGGAAGACCGTGCCAGATGGAGGTAGACTTGGGATCATATCTATCCATGGTGTCATGGGACACTATACAGAGACTCATTCCAGAGATCCAGAAGAATCAATTCAATAAGCAAGCACTAACCCTCATAGATTACCAAGGAAACAAGATTCCCGTAATCGGAACAACAAAATTCAATGTGAAATTCAAGAATCGCACTAAACTTTTACCATTGACCATCATTGATAAAGACCGCCCAAGTCTTCTAGGAATGGAATGGTTCCACCCCCTGGGCATCGAAGTAACCGGAATCAACCATGTAAGTGACTCAGAATGGGAAGAGTCATTGAAAATAGAATTCCAAGAGGTCTTCAGTGATGGACTAGGCAAGTACTTGGGGACCCCTATTACTTTCAATTTAGACCCCAACCTACAACCAATCTGTTTAAAAGCCAGACGAGTGCCGTTTGCACTCAAAGCTAAAATTGATGAACAGTTAGACAAACTGATAGCTCAAGGGGTACTAGAGCCCACAGACCAGTCCAGGTGGGAAACACCCATAGTTACCCCGGTCAAACCTGATGGCTCTGTAAGAATTTGTGGGGACTATAAGGGGACATTGAACCATGCACTGCAACAGAGCGCATATCCAGTTCCAGTGGTACATCATTTGTTACACTCCCTAGGTGGGGGTACTGTTTTCGCTAAATTAGACCTTGCCCAAGCATACCAGCAGTTAACAGTAGACGATACAACTGCAGAGGCACAAACTATTGTGACCCACCGGGGTGCTTTTAAATGCAAAAGGTTGCAATTCAGAGTAAGTGTGGCACCAGGCATATTCCAAAGCCTTATGGAAAGAATGTTACAAGGTTTAAAAGGGGTGGTACCATACTTTGATGACATCCTAATCTCTGCTAAAAATGACATTCAGCTACGTGAGAGACTCAGAGAAGTATTAATCAGATTCAAAAAAGCAGGACTAAAAGTCAAAAAAGAGAAATGTACACTAAGAACCAACAGAGTAGAGTTCTTAGGTTACATGATTGACGACACGGTATTCACCCACAGAAACAAAAATTCAGGCAATCAAGGAAGCCCCCAGACCTAAATGCAAAGCTGACCTTCAAGCATTCCTGGGACTTATTAATTTCTACCATATGTTTTTGCTGCAGAAAGCAACAACTGCGGAACCCCTACATAGACTGCTTGATAAAAAAGCTACGTGGGTCTGGGGCAAAAGAGAAGAAGCAGCTTTTAACAGTATTAAGCAACAAATCACGTCTGATTGTATATTAATACAGTTTAGTGAAAACCTACCCATGGTATTAACTTGTGATGCTTCCCCTTTTGGAGTGGGGGGGGGTTTGAGCCACCAGCTACCAAGTGGAAGAGAAGCTCCCATTGCATTCTATTCAAGGACATTGACAAAGGCAGAGAGAAACTATAGTCAGCTGGACAAGGAGGCGCTGGCAATAGTAGCAGATGTCAAGAAATTCCACGAATACGTTTATGGAAGAAAATTCACCATAATCACCAATCACAAACCCACCCACCCCGGAATAGTGGCCGGCGATAAACCAACTCCTATAATCCTTTCAGCCCGAATGATGAGATGGACTGAATTCCTCACTGCATACTCATACAGACTCGTTCACCGTCCAGGAAAGGACATAGGGCATGCAGACGCATTGAGCCACTGCCCATTACCTATGAACACTGTAGATCCAGCACCTGAGACTTACACCTTTTTCTTAGAGACAGTTGCTCAACTACCTGTGGATGCTGTGGAAATTGCAAGAGAAACCGCTAAAGACAGTTTATTGGCACCTGTTGTCAATTGGATAAAGAAGGGTTGGCCACAACAAGGACTAATGGACATCTGCAAACCATTTAAGTCCAGACAAATCGAACTATCTGTGTTAAAGGGGTGTATTCTATGGGGAAATCGAGTGGTTATTCCTGAAAAGTTACAGAAAAAAGTATTGACTATGTTGCATGAGGGGCACCCGGGGATTGTCAGAATGAAGGGATTGGCTAGGAGCTATGTATGGTGGCCGGGGATTGACAAAATGGTTGAAAACTGGGTTGCTGACTGTACGAATTGTCAGGAACTGAGACCCACACCGCCTATCGCCCCCAAACAGGAATGGGAATGTCCTAGGGGGCCATGGTCCAGAATTCATATTGATTTTGCTGGGCCAACTAAAAGGCACACCTTTCTGATTGTAGTATATGCATATTCCAGATGGCTCGAGGTTCTTCCAATGTCATCCACCACTGCAGAAGCTGTTATCAAACAGCTAAGGAAACTTTTTGTAACTCACGGGTTGCCTGATGTGGTTGTTTCTGACAATGGTCCCCAATTTACTGCCACCCTTTTTGAATCATACTTAGCATAACAGGGCATAAGGCACGCCCTTACAGCCCCTGGGCACCCCTCCACTAACGGCCGGGCTGAACGTATGGTTCGGTTTACTAAAGAGAAACTGCAACAATTGGGTCCCGGGGATATTACTGAGAAAGTGGACAAACTGCTCAGTATCCAACACATTACCCCCAACCCTTCCACTAACTTAAGCCCTGCAGAGCTCTTAATGGGCAGAAAACTCAGGTCAACCCTCAACCGCCTTCACCCCACTTACGCTCCCAAGAAACCTATTGATTCTAGTAGCAAAACTCACACTTTTCAAATAGGGGATCGGGTTTATGCTAAAAACCTTGTGGGTGAACCTTTATGGATTCCTGCGGAAATTACCCATGTAACAGGACCCAGGTCTTACAGGGTACAAACGAAGGATGGGGTCACTTGGAAAAGACACATAGACCAATTAAGGTCCAGGAAATCCCTAGAAACTTGCCCTGGCACATTTCAGGATTCATCACGCACAACTCAAACCATGGGGGAAGGGGGAGACCTTTTGAATAATGAACAAGTAATAGTCAACCCTCTCTTAAATGGGATAACACGACAAGAGCCATCCCAAGCCCTAACACAATCACAACAAATGCTAACTCCAGTAGAGGAAAGCACAAATTCACCTATTCAAGGGAATGACAATGGGCTAGGAGTGGACTGGGAGGAGAGACCAGTTTGGAGTAACAGAGCCAGATCACCCGGCCAAAGGATTCCTAATACGGGGATTCCAAAAACTAATATTCCTTCAAAACAAATAGAAGTTCCTAGAACACCTGAACCATGCAGGTCCAAACGTAACCGTAAAAGCCCCACCTATTTACAAGAGTACATTAGATAGATGGGGTTTGAGTATGGGCTGGACTAGGTGGGGAGGGGTGTAATGTATGCAGAGTTAATCTAATTGGTTGTTACAAATATGCAGAGTTCAATCTGATTGGTTGTAAAAAGGGCGGGAAATCCGAATACCGCCATTGGTTACAAGCCGCGGCAGCCGGCTATATAAGCTGACAAGACCAAGCCATTTTGGGCGTAGTTCTGAGCTGTAGTCACTATTAAAATGAGCTGAAGCACTTCGCGTCCTGTTTTCTTCCAAACTTAACAAAGTCCACAAGTCTTAAAGTTGCCAAGTTTGGGGACCTCTGGTATAGTGTGACATTCTTTGTCAGGTTCTGTTCCAGAAATTCCTAGAAGCAGACTGATAAGGGAAAGCATGACTGCTGGGATATGTGTGTCCTGTGCAAACCTATAATACAGATATGCAACCGAAGACCTTGGCTGCTTGCCCACTCAAGACCTGGAATGCTGCAGCATTGTCTTTCTGCAATTAGTTAATATCAGAATTAACACACAAGATACTTGTCACATTTTAGTGCTACCGTAGTGCTAATTATGCAGCAAACCTCTTTCCCATGTCCAAGATCTTCTTGGAATGTTTGCTCACAAAGAAGCCTCACAGATAAAATTGCTAGCACCTTCAACTTAAATTTGACTATTTACTCTTTTTGCTGTCTTTATTTTCTGGTTGGTTCATGCTGTGGAATGAATGAATGAATGAATGAATGAATGAATGAATGAATGAATGAATTGGTCTGTTAGTTGTTCCTTGAACAGATTAACTAAAATTTGCTAGTATCAGGGGAGAGGGGGAAAAGTTGACATATGTCAAATAAAAAGATCACTTATGGAACAATTCATAATTTCTGATTGATTATGCTTATTAGAGTTATATCCCACCTTTCATTCAGGAGCTCCAAGTGGCATACATATTACTCCCTCTTCCTATGTTTCCCCACAGCAATCATCTAATGAGGATGGAGCTTTGACTGAAAGAGAATAACTGGCCCAAAGTCACCAGTGATCTCCTGCAGCTAAGAGTGGACTAGGACTTCGATTTCCTCCCTCCTAATCCAAACTCCATCAGTGGGAATTGTATTCCAGGACATCTAGACTAGAGGGCACCAGGTTGGGAAAGATTCTCTGAAGCTGCCTGCTGTATGCTAAGATACTTTTTAAAAATGTTATTCCCAGCAAGAGCTAACTTACGCGGTAATCGCTGGAGGTAACATAGAAGATGGGCAGGAAGGCTAGCCAAATGATGCATGTGGTATACATGGTGAATCCAATGAACTTGGCCTCGTTGAAGTTTTCTGGACATTTCCTGGTCTTGAAGGCATAGACTGTACACAACACGATCAAGAGGACATTGTAGGTGAGTGAAATTAGCATACTGGAGTCTCGGTTGTTGCATTTGAGGGTGACAATATACCTTTTGTCTGACTCAGTCTCCTTTCGTGTGCCTGGAATCTCCACCATGAGCCAGATTATGACAATAATGAGCTGGCATGAAATAAGAGCCAGGCAGATGACCACCTGGGAGGTGGGGCTTATGAACCGTGGACGCTGCACGCCTTCTTTGACGCCACTGAAAATCCGTGCAATACGGTTTGTCTTGGTCAAGAGGGCAGAGTAGCAGACAGCAAAGGAGGTGCCCAACCCTAGGCGTCGCAGAGTACAGACCACAGTGGAAGGCTTGGCAATGAAGATAAATGTCATGCTGTAGCACATCAACACTCCAGTCAGCAGGATGTAGCATAGTTCTCGGCCCGATGCTTTCACAATGGGAGTGTCATTATTCCTAACAAAAACCCCCAAAACAAACAGAGTGGACATGAAACCAAGGCAAGAAATTGTGACTGGCCCAATAGCCCAGACATCCTTCCAGTGAATATATTCTTGGGGTAGTTCATAGCATCCATTTAAAGTTGTATTGGGCCAATAACCAAGGCCACAATCTCTGCAAGTAAATTCATCCAGCAGAAATTCATACGGCTGGCATGGGATACATATCCAACAGCACATGTCTCCTGGTTGCATGCTCTTCATTTCATTCTTCTTGCAGGGATCACTGCACTGGGAAACAGGAATGGAGGTCTTCACCCATGGAATGAGGCTAGTGTTCAGAATGAGTCCTTCTGCCCAGTAGCCTACCTTCTGATAGCGATATCTCCCATTGGCTCTCTGGTAGTTGAAAATATTGTAACGACCAATTCCATCTCCACATTGGTCAAATCGAACCATACTTTTGGTGTCTAGTGGTGGTCGAAATGGAGCTGTGAAGTGGAATTGGAAAATTGGATTCAAGTGAAAGAAAAATAACATGATTACAACACTGAGCTGTCCACATGGAAACATTTCCCCCAAATTGGTTCTGTTATACTTTTGTCACTTTGCTATTTAAAAACAGAAGTTCTATTCCTCGTCATTTTCATATGGATAGAAACTATGGGTCTTTTTTTCTTTTACAGAGAGATGCTTATCACCCCCAATGTACATAATTTACTTGCATGTTCTCAACAAAGTTGATAGCAATATAATCTGTGCAGAAATCTTAAAAACTGAATTAGACATGGGGAATTATAGGAGCTGAAGTCCAAAATATCTGAAAGGCATGAGGATGGGAAAGGCTATCTTTGGAATCACTGCAGAGCAGCCAGAACATAATAAATAATCTTTTAATGTTTCCCCAAAGTTGTGCATTAGAACAATGCAAAGCATTCGGAAGTGGCATTTTTTCCAAGCATGTTAGTACAAACAACACCTCCCTCTTTGAAACACTCAAGCAGCCACATCCTCTGGAAGGCTTGCTGCTCCATATGCAGTTTTTGATAGTTGTATGTATGTATGTATTTATTTTGTCAATCGCTTACAAGATAATAAGTATAAGGATAAACATAGTTATGAATACATGAAATGAATACATATAAGAAAAATAAAAGAAACAATAGGACAGGGACAGTAGGCACGTTGGTGCACTTATGCATGCTCCCCACAGACCTCTTAGGAAAGGGGTGAGGTCAATAGTAGACAGTCTAAGGTTAAAGTTTTGGGGGTTTGGGGAAGAACCACACACACACACACACACACACACACACACACACATATATATATATTCGTAGATTTTCACGGGTAAAGGTATGTAGGTCTTGGTGTATTCGGGTCTTGTCCCATGTAAGATTGAGAGTATCTTGGCGACGTTTTGATGCGATCCCACTCGCCATCTTCAGGCTGGTGTCTTCGGCTTTGTGCTTCTGCCAGCAAAGCGTGATCTGCGCTGCCTTCTCTCTATAAATACTGGAGGGGAGGTGTGGTGTGCTGGCTCTGTTGTAAGCGGGTTGGTTGGTTGTGTTGTTGGCTGTGTTGTCGCTTCTTGATTGGTTGATGGAGTTGATGTTTGCTGATTGGTTGGCTGTGTTGTTGGCTGTGTTGTCGCTTCTTGATTGGTTGATGGAATTGATGTTTGCTGATTGGTTGGCTGTGTTGTTGGCTGTGTTGTTGCTTCTTGATTGGTTGATGGAGTTGATGTTTACTGATTGGTTGGCTTTTTCGTAAGAGCCTGTGTGGCTGAGGTAGTGCCTGTGTGTCCTTCAGCCTTTTATGTTATAGCTACCTGAGTAGTGGGCTGTGTGATGACCTTCTGAGTTTTATCGTTGTGACATCTTGGGTCTTGTGCTGTAATCTCCTGGGTCGTTGTCTGTGTTGCAACCTCCTGAGGTTTTGTGTTGTAATCTCCTGAGTTCCATGATGTAGTATCCTGGGTGGAAGCACAAAGCCGAAGACACCAGCCTGAAGATGGCGAGTGGGATCGCATCGAAACGTCGCCAAGATACTCTCAATCTTACACGGGACAAGACCCGAATACACCAAGAGCTACATACCTTTACCCATGAAAATCTACGAAAATATATATATATATATATATATATATATATATATATATATATATACGCACACATACATACATACATACATACATACATACATACATACATACGTTGGTCTTTGGTCATTCGGGTTTTCTCCTGTGTAAAATTGGAAGTATCTGGGCAACGTTTCGACGAAATCTCATCCATCATCTTCAGGCTGGTGTCTTCAGCTTCGTTCTTCTGGGAGATACTTCCAATTTTACGTGGGAGAAAACCCAAATGACCAAGGACCTACATACAAACACCCGCAAAAACCTCAGAAAACATACATACACACACACACACACATGTATATATATATACAACACTTCTGTTGGATTGTCAGTGAAGCAGTTTTGTATGTTCCCCCTCCCACATGGAAGAAACAGCCTTTAAAATAGCCGCTGAAGCTTTCTAGAAGACATGGCTGCTGAAATGAGTGCTTTTCAAATGTGGCAACTTTAAGATGTGTGGACTTCAACTTTCAGAACTCCCCAGCCAGCATTCTGGGAGTTGAAGTCCACACATCTTAAAAGTTGCCACATTTGAAAAACATTGATTTAAATGTTTTGAGAAGGGACGCTTCCATCACACTGAGATTTTTGTGAAGCATCCCTTCTGAAAGCTTTGCCCAACCCCACTGTGTGTTATATTAGTATAACTTGTTTTAACCTGAAAACTCAGGGGCTCATTATTGCTTTATTATTCCAGTGACATGACACCCAAAGGTGAGGACATAGGAAAACAAAATCAAATGTATGCAAGTGTGAACTTAGCTGGATACAGGTGGGGAGCCCTTTGGCTTGATCGCAACAATACTGAAAATCTCTCTTAAATGGAGTTTAATGTGCGTAACTATCTTGCTTTCATTGTAAGATGCAAGCAGAACTTATGGAAAGTCAAATTCTAGGCCAGGGGTCCCCAAACTTGGCAACTTTAAAACTTGTGGACTTCAACTCCCAGAATTCTCCAGTCAGCTATGCTGGCTGGAGAATTCTGGGAGTTGAAGTCCATAAGTCTTAAAATTGCCAAGTTTAGACACCTCTGTTGTAGGCAGTCAAATCTCCCGGCCTGAGAAAACTACAGTTTTGTCCCATTTGTAGAAACATGCTACACTAGCAGCTGTCATACCCAAGAGAACAAAAGTGAGACTTTTTCACTTGATGGCAACATTCAATCAATGAGGGATTTTTTTTTCAATTAATGTTACAGCAATTGACACAGAAATATTTCTGATAACCACAACACCAGGCAGTTGATGCTCATATAGAAAACTCTACTTTTCAGGATATTTCTGCCATGATCTGCCCTGAGATTGTACCGTTCAGCTTAATCTGAGGCTCCAGTTCTGTTCTCCATTCCCTGATCTTCATGTTCTTTATTCCTCCCCACAACTCTCTATATCAAACCATTACTTTGGCTTACCATCAAAAGTTACGTTGAGCATGAAATCCTTGTAGAACCGCTTACCATTCACCGGCTTCATGGAATCACAGAGCTTGGTGGCATTGGGGCAGAGCGCTTGATGCATATTATGAAGGGCATGGGCCATCGCATAGACTGCATTGACCACAAACATGATCTTGGATTCCTGCTCAAACTGCCCTGACTTCAAGGAGAAGTGACTGCAGTTCTGGCTGTGGAAACTACACTGGAACTTGTGTTCCCAGAACTCCTGGAACCATGGATTTCGGCTGTTGTTGTGGAGGTTGAGGTTTTGGAAGTACACCGCAAATTCCTGTACTGGGTAGGATGCCAGTTCAATAGTGATAGCACCATCAGCAATTGGCTCACTGCCAGCCACTACACTCTCTAGAGCCCCCCAACCATCACTGGCCACCCAAGTGAAGGACACATTAATCCTTTGAGCAGCTGCTAGCAGCTCCCGAGCATCTTCACTTCGGGTGAATAGCACTACCACTCTTGCACTGGGTTTTTGCATCAGCGCCTTAATCACTCCATCAAAAGTCTTTTTGTTCATAGAGCGTCCCACTTTCTCAGAAGTGGCAATGCAGATGTTGCGGGCCCGAGCTTGTTGTTCAAAAGCTTCAATGCCTGTTTCTCCATAGTCGCCTTCAGAGGCCACAGTGGAGACGTAGGTCCAGTTGAAGAACCGCAGGATCTCAGACATAGCTTTGGCCTGGTAGAAGTCCGGTGGGACAGTGCGGGCAAAGTAATCATAGCGAGACTTGTCACTCAGTTTGGCACTGGTGGAAGCATAACTGATCTGAGGGATCTGGAACAGCCGTAGGAGATTAGCCACCTGAGGAGAAAGAGATCAAAGGAGAGAGGGAAGATTCTTAGTGAGTAATTGAGTGGGGGGAAGGAATGCGCAAAAAGGAAGAGGACTATTCTGCCCACTAGTGTGGAAAACATTACTATTTAAGTGTAACCCATTAGAATAATTTTATGTTATTTTTAAAGGTGGTAGAGGAACATTTTCCCCTGTCCTACTTGGGGATCATACAGTCCTTCTGTAGACTCTAGTCTTGTTTGAATAACTGCTACATACTGTAAGGTTCTGTTCTGACATTGCAACTAAATATGGTAAAATTGCTTAGGAATGGTGTACTCTGAATTTATTATATAAGGTTTCTTATAATTGTTTTGCAGATCATGCATGTGCCCTAAACATAGCTTCTACTTCATAAGCACTTTGGTAGATACCAGAATTTCATGGCATAGTTCTGATCATCCTTCTGCCTTCAGAAGCTATACCTTCTTGACTGGAGTTGTATGCTTACACAATGGGAAATAAAAACAAACATGGCACTAGTACAGCATGGTTTACTCATAGCATACACACATAGTCTTAATGTCTACACTTTCTCTGAATAACCAGTGAATTAACATTCACTTGACTTTTTATTATCCAATGTATTTAAAGAGATGGAGGAAAGTAGATGAATTCTCCAGGCAAAAGAGCATTTAAAGCAGTGTTTTGGTCAGTACCTGACTTCCAGGAGACATTATGTGTATAGGGGATTTTAACAGTACAACAGACCCTCTCATTTCACCTACCTAATCTTCCAGTCAAGCATTGTTTGGTTATTCTACAATTTTTTTCCTGCTGGCCCTGAAATGTTAAAAAGAAAATTATGGCAAGGGAAAGGAGCCAGGAATAGAGTAAACTGTGAGTAACCACCAGCAGTGAATGGGTTCCCAGAAGCTCTCCCAAAAAGCATAGTACTTCAAGACAATCAGTTTAGCTCCAATGTTGTACACCCTGCAGAGAAACCAGGAATAGATTTCTTGGTTTTCAAAGCTGTTCTGGAGTTGCATTTGATTTTTTTCCCCGCAAACATCCAAGCTGGAAGTGATCACAGTTTCAAAATTTTACTCATGATCATAAAGACTAGGCTCAGATGAAACTGAGTGCTATGCCAAATACTTCATTCAGAGATTTTGTTGACAGGGAGCTAACATAGTATACTATCTACTTTAATGCAATGTATTTCATATGCATGTGCCTGTGATGACCCGTAGTCTCTCAAAATAACCCAAAATCCAAAACATGAATTAAAGTCCGGCAATGCCTTCAACTTAACTGTTTTATTAGTCACAGTTTAAAGTCCCAAAAGTAAATAAGGAGGCAAAAGGAAAACAAGAACAAACCATCTCGGTGAAAGTTCCAAAGCAAAGCAAGATAGGTAATTATACGTTCCAAACAGATAATCGGGGAAAGTCCTTGGGAAGAACTCCAACAAAGATAAACCTCCTTCAAAGGAAACACTAACTTTGACTCCAGCAATTCTGACTGTGCAGTTGCACAGTTATATACATAACTGCCAGCTGTAAACCCTGAGGAGGATCATGGCAGTCTCCTCCCGAGGAGACCACGCTTTTCCCTGTTCCTCTCCTCCCTGCGTGCCCTGGGATGGATAGGAGATGGGCCTGGATCCTCCTCTGATTGTTCAGCCAGCCTCTGCCCTTCCCCAGTCTCCTCCACCACGTCTGGAGCCACACTCCCACTCCCTGTTGGCTGTTCCTCCTCTTCCTCGGAGTCAGTCTCCACAAGGGGCATGACAGTGCCTGTGTGCATTCTATATCTTATATACCGTGTTTCCCCGAAAATAAGACACTGTCTTATATTTTTTTTGGCTCCCAAAAACACGCTAGGTCTTATTTTCGGGGTAGGTCTTATATATTTATGGTGCCAAATAGTGAGTGTGAGTGTGTAGGGGGGGCGTGTTTCGCGGGTGCACGGTTGCTCCCTGAAAAGTCTTCCTGGAACTGGAGATTTACACTAGGTCTTATTTTTGGGGTAGGTCTTATATTAGGGCAGGTTTAGAAAATAGTGCTAGGTCTTACTTTCGGGGTAGGTCTTATTTTCAGGGAAACATGGTATGTTTGTATGATATACAGATGTAGGATGTAGGATGTAAACATATGATGTATGAGTGTGTCATATTTTTTATATGGTGGCATGTGTCCTCCTCAATCTTGTGTCTTCTACCAGTGGGCTGGGAGTTTGAGGGTTCTGCAAATATCTTAGCTTTTCCTAGCACTGCATTGTTCTGGACAGAGGGCTCCAGTGTCTCCTGGGATCCTCTCTCCCAACTTATGAGTCACAGACCTGGTTGTTCCTACCATCACTGTGGGTCACTTTGTCCTTTGCTTTTCATATCCTCTCTAGTTCTTCCTTCAGGCCCTGACACTTCTGCAACTTCTCATACTCTTTCTTCCTGAGGTTGCTGTCCCTGGGCACTGCTACATCTATTATCACCACTGCCTTCTACAGGTAAGGTAGGTATCAGACAAAATTTGAATCCTGGTCTCCCACATTGAATGGTGATGCTCTAGCAATTACCTTATTCAGCTGCTTTTGTGTGTGTGTGGGTGTGGGTGTGGGTGTACACACAGACACACAATTATAGTAATAGAATTATATGCTATTAGATGACATTGAAACATATTCTATATGCACTTTTTAATTCAGATTCATGCGAAGTACAGCAACGGGGGCTGAAAAAATAATGCCTTAAATCAACCTTGTCAAACCTGGTGCCACCTAGATGTGTGGTGGTTGTCTGAAAATTGCACTTGGCAGCCCATAGAAAGAATGACAGCTTGAGGAAGGCAGACCTAAATGATCTTGTCCGTCAAAATGAAGAGCACTTAGTGGGATGATTTAATTAATATTAGTTTCCATCACTTTATACAGTTAAATGAAATTTTAGATAATTTGATTAAATTTAGATTTCTACCCTCACCCCGGTCCCATAATGATGGACCATCTGGATTTTAATTTTGACCAGATCAACGGAAGTAAGTATTTTGCTGCTGACCTCAACAAGACATGGAGTGGACTTTTTACACATTGTATTTAAAAATGAAATGAAATGTTGCATTAAGTAGCAGCTGTATATATTTCTGATACAGATTTCCATCAGCTGTTCAGACTTATCTTTGATTCTTTAATGGCATAGGTAGAGATTTATATGCAATTAGGCTAAATTAATTGCACGGCAATGTCTACCTATGTCATTAAAGTTATATTAATAGAAAAACAAACTAGGACCTGTTATATTCAATGAATCACCCACAAATTATTTGTTAGGTGCATGTTACAAACTCTTTATAACTGGGTTGGCAAAATAACAAGTCTATCTCATTTTGGTGCTTTGCATTGTGATATCCTTCTTCTTTAGCACTGATTTTCATACAACTGGGCCAGAGATGGTATTCAGCAGGTTCTGACCAGTTCTGGAGAACCAGTAGTTGAAATTTTGAGTAGTTTGGAGAACTGGCAAATGCCACCTCTGACTGGCCCCGCCCCCATCTATTCTCTGCCTCCTGAGTCCAAGCTGATTGGCTGGGTCTTCTTTTGTTGCCCTGCACAGGAGAACGGAGCTAGAAAGCAGGTTAGTGGGGTGGGGAGGGAATGGGATTTTGCAGTAACCTTCCCCCATAAGTGGGGTGGGAATGAAGATTTTACAGTATCCTTCCCTTGCCATGCCCACCAAGCCATGCCACGCCCACCAAGCCACGCCCACAGAACCAGTAGTAAAAGTTTTTGAATCCCACCACCGAACTGGGCATATTTCTTACCAAAAATGTATGTGCACTTGCATGTCGATATACATCATTCAGTGGGCTGTCTTCCTGTCTCTTTACATCTATCACTGATACAAACATCCTTCACTTTTGCAAGAAATTGCCTGAAGATAGCAGTTTGCAACAAAATAGGTGTTTACAATAAAAATAAATATTTTTTTCTTAAAACTACTCAAGGACAATCTTCCTAGAATGCCAATTGTAACTAGGGGTACAGATGCAATTTAAGGGAAGCAAGGTCACCCCATGGCCAATATAGAATAGTACATCAATATTCAAATTCTTGGGATGTTTCTTCTTCAAAATTCTCCGGTTTCTTCCTGCTCAATCTGTCAGTCAGAATCAGAGGTGGTATTCAGCAGGTTCTAACCGGTTCTGAAGAACTGGTAGCGGAAATTTTGAGTAGTTCGGAGAACCGGCAAAACCACCTCTGACTGGAGATTTTACAGTATCCTTCCCCTGCCATGCCCACCAAGCAATGTCCACAGAATTGGTAGTAAAAAAAATGAATTCTGGGAGTTGAAGTCCTCCAGGCTTAAAGTTGCCAAGGTTAGAGAGCCCTGCTCTAATTCTTCCAAAGTCATCCTAATATAATACCTTGCCTCAGAGGAATACAATACAATGTCTCTTATCCTTCTGTTGCCTCAGATGATGTGGTAAGAAGCAGACTCTGTCTCAGAAAAACACCACTCTATAGAATGGTGAAAAACAGCCATAAAGTTTTGTTAGCAGTGGCTCAGATCCCACCATATATCTAGCTCCAGAAGAAGCATTAAAACTAGAGTTGAATGGGCTTGCTAAATCAAACTGTTAAGTTTGCATGAAGAGACAGACGCGGAGTGCTTCAAGCTCTTTGTTTATTAGTGACTACAGCTCAGAACGAACCCACTTTGGCTGCATTGCAGCTGCTACTTATAGCCAGCAGCCGCAGTTGCCAGCCAATCAGAGTGCAGGGTTTTCCCACACTTTTTAAACCAATCATTTCTTACATTTTACAAGAACAGTTCAAACTAAACCAATGACTTTAAACCTGCATACATAACACAAACCACTGCCATTGCTTTACATTTGGAGACCCTTTCAGTAACCTTAGCTGAAAGCTTACTAAACTTAACTGCAGAAGCCAAATAGGCATAAGTGCAACTAAGAAGGTAATTGGTGTTTTCATAGAACATGTAAATGGAAAATACTGATCTATGGAAACAAATTTGCCTCTCATATCAGCTGTGGTTGCCCCCTACTGCTTTGATGTCCCTTTTTCATTCCAGTAGAAGCAGAGTATAAACAGAGCCAGGAACAGAAATGATACCGTGGCTAAAATAGCAGCATTTTGGAAAGTAAGAGGACTTGATTGCAATCAGAAGTTGGCTTCTTCAACCATTGTTAGGAAAGACTCCTACTGTATCTAAGATAGTGGCTAACCATTGCAAGTCATTGTAAGTTCTGAAGTCAATGTACATCTATTACTGGCTACATTTAGGACAGCTAAATCGCTAATGGTATGCATGAGCATTCAGAAGTGAATTCTAGGGAATTTTGAATGAGTTTCCATAGATATAACTCCAGAGCTATAGTGGCCCAGTAGTTAGAATGCAGTATTGCAGGCTACTTCTGCCAGGAATTTGGCAGTTCAATTCTACTGGCTCAGCCTTCCATACTTTCAAGGTTGGTAAAATGAGGACCCAGATTGTTGGGGCAATATGCTGACTCTGTAAAACCACTTAAAGAGGGCTATAAAGCACTAGGAAGCGATATATAAGTAAGTGCTATTGCTATAAGACACCCATTGCGGCATAGTGGTGGAGGTGTTGGACTGGCCTCAGGGACACCCAGAATCTAATCTACCTTCAGCCACAGAAACTTTCTGGTCAGCCATTCTCACCTAGCCCAACCTTTTCACAAGGTGATAGTTGTGGGAAAGACTTGGAGAAGGAGCAGATGAGGTTCTGTACAAAAGGTGGGATATAAATCTAAGTGTGTGTGTGTGTGTGTGTAGTCCAAAATTCTGGGCCCTTTGGATTATAACATTTTTAAATATTTAGCATGCTGTGCTGAATAACTGCTTATGTAAAAGAAATATTCCTGCATTCACTTCAGCATAATATTGTTTGTTTCAATAGAGAATTGACCAAAAAGGCTTCTCTGCTATGCCATGTGTTTTGGCACCTGGTTATGAGCCCCAGCAAGCTGCTGTATTCCGTAATAGTAGTTAAACAAATCATTGTTTGGCATGACACATGGACTGAGTCAAATTCTACTTCCAAAACTGACAATTTCCTTCTATCAAAGAACTTCCGTATTTTTCACCAATTTTCTGCCAGGCCGTTCAAATGCTCGGCCAGTTCCATCAAACTGAGGAACAATTTTAAACGTCTACTCGAAAATCCCATTGAATCACTCACTGAAAGTGGGTCTAGACCTATAGAGTTGATTGTACTTGAAGTAATTTAACTGGAATTGATGTAACTAAAATTATCCCTGTTGATTGCAACAGATTTACTCACTGTACAACTACACTTGGTTCCAACCCATTATGCAGTATTGAAGGAAGCTTCATCTGTTGATGTTTCACTTAATTTAGGACCTCCCTAGAAGCGAAGAAAACCAAGAGCAGTAAAATATTTGCCAGTAGCAGTTGCAATGTGCTCTAGAGCTGTTGCAGATGGCATCCCTGTGATGTGCAGCTCTAACTCTCCACTTGCTCCAGATGCTCTGCAGTAAGGCTTGCTTTCTTCAAAGAGGAGAAATCCTCACTAATGAGGTTGTTAAAAATACTGACTACAAAAGAGGCAGGCTAGAGAAAAATCTTCATTTCTGTGGAGCGGAGAGCCAGCACAGGCTTCACAGCTTAGGAGGTGTCAAAACCTTACTGCATACTTAACCTAACCATTAATTTGAAGCAGAAAACTACATTCTCTAACTGCAGTAAAGACCCAAGGCTACAAACAGTCTTTCAATGACATTGTACACCTGACATTATGGAATTGCACCCAAAACTAGGGATTGCCAGATCCAGTCTGCAAGAACCTGGCTGACCCTAGATATCAGCCAAGAAATGTTGACCTCTGCTGGCCATTTAGATCTTGGAAGATCAGATCTGGCAAAAGATGTAGAAACAAGCTGCTGTAATTCCTTCATCCTTGATTTTTACAATACTTGATTTTTACCATAATTTTGAATTATTGTGTCCTTGGTGAAGCCGACAAAGTGAAAAATTTGTTCAGTCTCCATGTGCAACTAACTCGGTACTTCTGCCAAAAAAAAAAAAATACAGCTTTTTGCTTTTGTTAATGCAAAATTTTGGAGGTCAAAACTGTATCGTTAACATTTGGGGGAAAGTAAATGGACAGTTTCATTGAAGTAGAAATGAAAGTCTAAACCGAATACTGTACTAGCTCCAGTGAGTTGCATGTAATAATCCTATTTTATTTGCTAGACATTTGTAGCTTCCAGTCCTAGCAAACACAGATCAGGTAAATACCTGGGGAGATAGTTGATTGCTTTACTTGCTCTATTGTAATAATTCTTCTGGCTAAGAGAGAAGAGAACTGTAATGATTCATTTTCAAATGAAGCAAAGGGATTTTAGTTTTTAAGCACTAATATAGGCTTTTCTGAAGCCTATCAAGTACAAAGAATATTATCTTGAATTAGAAGTCTGTGGATACAATGTTTAATGGAAAAATAGTGAACAGAAACTGGAAAAATGGATTGATTGGTCAATGTGATTGTTCTACAGTAAAGGAACTTCAAATTGTTCAATTTCAGGTTACCCCAAAAATCCAGTTTTATCTCTGTGGCCAGAACCAAAATGATGAGGTTTTATACTGCTTACTTTATTGATGAATGCCAAGAAGATTGCTCCCCAGATGCTCAATAGAATTATTTTTAATTGCCATCAAGTATCTAAGAATCTCCTCTCGTTTTATCTCCCCAATAACAAACCATGCATTGGGCCAGGCCAGGGGTCTTCAAACTTGACAGCTTTAAGACTTGTGGACTTCAACTCCCAGAATTCCTCCTCCAGTCATGTTAGCTCAGCAGTTCTGGGAGTTGAAGTCCACAAGTCAAACTTGGCAAGTTTGAAGACCCTTGGGCTAGGCTAAGAGCTATAATGCTGTGAACAACATGGTCAAATGGAAATTCGACCTTGAAGTTTTTCAGTCCAGCACCTTAATCCTTAGACTGAATTGCTATATATTTTACAGTTGTGTTTATTGCTGTTTCCTTCCTCATCATTGTCTTTCTCTTCTTGTTCCTCCTCCATTTCTTTTTGTATTGCAGCAAAGTACATCAATGCATGATGTTTTCATTTTCAGTTGGCCTGATGCTGAGAGGAAGTGATTGGCCCAAGGTCACCCAGCTGCCTTCCATGCCTAAGGAAGGACTGAAACCTGGGCTTCCCCATTCCTAATCCAGCCACACCTACATGCTTTTGGTTCTCATATGTTCTTTAATGTAACGATTGTTATACCTAGGCTCAGAGTGGATTTCTTTCACTCAATCCACCAAATTATTCTAACATTCCTCCTTAATCAGACAGTTTTTGTCTCTCTATCCTCCCATAATCCAGATTTTGATTTTAAAAAATCATTATACTATCTATGCTGCAAAACAACAACCCCAATTTGAAATTTTCCTTCATTTCAGCATTAGTTTCTTAAGCCTTCTAAGACCTATGGAAACAATGATAGGAAAGTAAGTCTGGATCCTGTTCCCTGCTCCAAGAAAAAAGTGTGTGTATGTATGTATGTATGTATGTATGTATGTATGTATGTATGTATGTATGTATTTATTTATGAGATTTCTATGCTGCCCTATCTCCCGAAGGACTCAGGGTGGCTTACAATAATAAAAAGAATATAATACAAAAATTAAAAGACAATTTATTTATTTATTTATTTATTATTATTTATTCGACTTGTATGCCGCCCTATTCCCTAAGGACTCAGGGCGGCGAACATAAAACAAAGAAAATTTACAATAAAACAAATTAAACAAGTAAACAAGCCAAATAAGTTAAGATAGAATAAACCCCGGGTCATTCAAGGCCGGCCCGCTGGAACAACCAAGTCTTCAGGTCTGGCGGAAGGAGCGAGGTTCAGGGGCCCAAACGGAGATCGACGTGAGCTGATTCCAAGGGCAGGTGCTCCCACGGAGAAGGCCCTAGCCCTGGGGACCGCCAGCCTACAATTCTGACTGACGCCCCCAAGAAGGCCCCCTCTATGAGAGCGAACCAGGGCGATCGAGAGTGTGCTGGGCAGAGGCGTTCCCTGCAATAACCCTGGACCCAAGCCTTAAGGCTTTATAAGTTGTACTAATACCTGAAGGGCGACCCGGAGGCAACGGCACCAATGCAAGCCGCGCAGGAGGGGTGTAACATGGGAGTATCGGAGACCCCATCACAACCCACGCCCGCATTCTGCACCAGCTGAAGCCCCCGGACCGTCCGCTAAAGGGAAGCCCCATGTAGAGAGCATTGCTAGTCAATCCTAGAGGTGACAAGCGCATGAGTAACCGTTCGAGGGCATCTCGGTCCAAATAAGGGCGAGCTGGCTAACCAGCCGCCTGGGCAAAGCCCCCCTGGCCACAAAAAAACAAACTCCCACATGCTCCTCCAAACCGAGCTGTAGTCCAGGAGGACACCCATTTCTCGCCCTATCCACGGGGGCACACTCTCCTCCCCCATGACCAAGATGGTAACATCAATAAGACCGAGATGATGGTAAGAACAGCCACTCCGTCTTGGTGGGGTTGAGCTGAAGCCTGTTACTACCCATCCAGACCCGTACCGCCTCCAGCACTGGGACATCAACGGAGAGAGCATCCACTGATCTGGCCTGGGGTGGAGATATAAGCTGGGTATCATCAGCATACTGATGATACCTCACCCCAAAACCTCGGATGAAATACGAAATCTCACTAAGCCAATAAAACATAAAACTATTACTAAAATCCCATCCCCTGTATCAGTCCGGGTCAGCAAGTTGGAACAGCCATGTTTTTAGGCCACGGTGGAAAGAGCAGAGGTCAGGGGCCACCCGAGCTCCAGGGGCAGCTGATTCCATAGGGTGGGTGCTCCCACAGAGAAGGCCCTACCCTGGGGTCCCAGCCGACATTGTCTGGCTGACGGCACCCCAAGGAGGCCCCTGCCTATGGGACCTCCCTATTTCCATGGCCCATGCATGCTCCAGAGTCATTTTAGTGCACAAACTAAAGAACTAAGCTCTAGAAACAATTCTACTTTGCCCAGATTCATTCTTAACCCTTAGTGACAGTTGGAGTGATGAGCTCATTGTGTGCATTATGACATCATATATTACAAGACAACTTGGTGCTGCTATTTTAAGGAACTTCAACAGTTGGAACTAAATTCTTTCTGAACAAACTCTGACTTTTTTTCTGAAAAAAATGGCAAAGAAACCAGAGGAAGAGAGTTTGTGGAAAAAATAAAAGTAAGTGAAATATGGTTAGCAGAATAACAGAATAATAGAGTTGGAAGAGACCTTGGAGGTCTTTTACTTCAAACCCCTGCTCAAGTAGGAGATCCAGGGGTGGGTTTCTACCGGTTCTGTCCGGCTCTGTAGAACTGGTAGTTCTGAAGAGCAGCATACATAGAACCGGTTCTATGTCTGCTGATGTTTTGGCTCACCCAGCCGCCCGGGCTCTTACCTGATCTTTATTTCCTGCTTTTTCAACTTCAGCTGCTGTGGAGGCACAGCTGCAGTGGAAAAGCAGGAACAAAATGTTGTTTCAAACATTGCTGATGAAGATTTACAGGCGTGCGCAGCATGCAGAGAAGCACATCATCATCATCATCATCATTATTATTTATTTAGACTTGTATGCCGCCCTTCTCCCTAAGGACTCAGGGTGGCGAACATATAAAAAAGAGATATATTTACAATAAAAAAATATTAAACAGGAAACAAGTCTAATATTGCTAAAAACATTAGAAAACAATTAAAATTACAATAAATCACCAAACATTGTAAAGCATCGTAAATCACCACAAACCGGTAGTTAACCCTGTCGGATCCCACCCCTGAGGAGATCCTATATCATTCTGGACAAATGGCTGCCCAATCTCTTCTTAAAAACCTCCAGTGATGGAACATGTACAACTTCTGGAGACAAGAGGTTCCACTGATTAATTGTTCTCACTGTCAGGAAATTTCTCCTTAGTTTTATACTAGAACTTTCCTTGATAAGTTTCCATCCATTATTTCTTCTCCTGCTCTCAGGTAGTTTGGAGAAAAGGTTGCCTCCCTCCTCTCTGTGACAGTCCCTCAAATATAGTTCTCACTGAGCTCCCAAATTAGCTCTGCTTCTTCTAACAACATTGAAACATCACCAATGTCTTTGAACTCTATGAAGATTAGGAGGTTTAGTTTGTTTTGTTTTGTTTTTTTATTTATTTATTTATTTATTTATTTATTTATTTTGTCAATCACTTACAAGGATAAACATAATTGTGAATACATGAAATGAATATATATAAGAAAAATAAAAGAAACAATAGGACAGGGACCGTAGGCATGTTGGTGCACTTATGCACGCCCCCTACAGACCTCTTAGGAAAGGGTGAGGTCAATAGTAGACAGTCTAAGGTTAAAGTTTTTGGGGTTTGGGGAAGAAACCACAGAGTCAGGTAGAGTATTCCAGACATTGACCACTCTGTTGCTGAAGTCGTATTTCCTGCAATCAAGTTTGGTGCAGTTAACCTTGAGTTTGTATTTATTGTGTGGTCTTGTATTGTTATGGTTGAAGCTGAAGTATTGGTTGACCGGAAGGACATTGCAATGTATGATTTTATATACTATACTTAGATCAGACCAAGGTGGTTTAGTTCTAGGTTTTCTAGGTCTAGAATTTCAAGTCTGGTGGCATAAGGTATTCTGCAACAAGTAGAGGACTGTAGAACTCTTCTTGTGAAATATTTCTGGATTTTCTCAACTGTGTTAATATCAGATACGTGATGTGGGTTCCAGACTGATGAGCTGCATTCAGTATTGGTCTAGCAAATGTTTTGTATGCTCTAGTTAGTAGTGTGATATTACCAGAGAAAAGCTATGTAGGATTAGGTTAACAACTCTTAATGCCTTTTGGGCTATGTAGTTACAGTGGGCTCTAGCACTTAGATCATTAGAGATGAGTATTCCAAGGTCCTTGATGGAGTTTGGATCATCAACAAGGTCATGACTATTCAGTTTGTATTTTATATTCTGATTTTCTTTTTGCCAATACGTAGACAAGCATTTATTTGTTGAGATTTGAAGTTGCCATTTGTTTGACCATTCTGATACATAGTCGAGGTCTTTTGAAGGGTACCAGTATTGTCTGTGGTGTTGTGTCCCCTTATACTTCAAACATTGTCCATCTTTTGATTTAGTGTTGATCTGATTATAATTGGATGAATACTTGCAATATGTTAATTCAGAACCTGGTTTACAAATTATATTGGTTTAATATGTGTGTAAAAATAGCTTTCATGACTCACTAAGTATTTGGTTTTAATAGCATTCTGCTTCTATTCTAAGGGAGCCTCGGTGGCACAGCGGTTAGAGTGCAGTACTGCAAGCTACTCCTACTGCAATTTGGCAGATTGAATCTCACCAGGCTCAAGATTGACCCAGCCTTCCATCCTTCTGAGGAGTAAAATGAGGACAGATTGTTGGGGGCAATATGCTGACTCTGTAAACGGCTTTGAGAGGGTTGTAAAGCAAAGCAAGCAGTATATAAGTCTAAGTGCTATTGCTATTGCTATTCTTTAATGCAGTGGGAATCTTATCTATAATGGAATGGCTTGCTAGCAGATTTTTATTTGAATTTGTATTGCTACTATGAGAGATCCTTCTGGAGTTGACCAAAAACACCTTATCCATCTCAACTTTTATCATACCATATGTCCCTTCTAGGCTTACTAATCTTTGGCTAGATTCATCTAGATACCTAACTGGGTCAAAAGTGGGGGCAATTAGTGCACAAATACACCAATTAGTACTGATGATGCATAAGTGGAACAGTTTAACCCCACAGGAGTCTTGTCAGACACATTATCCTTCTTCAGTCAATCATGCTGGGTGATGCTAAAAAAGAATTGGCAATTTGGTTTGTGAGTTTGGTGATCTATCATTGCCATCCTGAACTTGCTTAAACAACCTGGGGTTGAGAATTAACTTCACTAGGATTCAGGTCTTTGTGGATTCCTGTTTTCCTGTGAAAGATGGCACATTTTCCTCAGGCCAGCTAACAGAATTTTGTTGCCTCCTTAGCTGCCTTGATCTTCTGCCTCCCTTTTCCTGATGCAGACTTTGATGATCACATTGCTGTAAAAGAAGGACATACAGATATTTTTGGGTCTTGACCAAAGCTTCTTGTGCTGCACATAATCCCAAAGGTTTATGCTTGTTTGGGTTTCTCCCATCTAGGCTTCCTGGGCTACTTGTGCTAGGCAATGCATCTTCCATTTGCAGAGGTTGCAGTTATGGTGAACTTCATCCAATGAGAAGACCACTGAGGTTGAAGAAAGGTCTTTTATTGATTAAAAAAAACCAGATCCTTGAAAGCCTACATCACGGTTTAAATGTCCACTCCCTGCATGGTGGGGCAGATTGGATCATCAGGGCATCTAGAAGGGGGCATATATGCTTTTCTTGGCATCTGAGGTGGGCTATAATAGTTGATGTGGCAGTTTCCTACTTCAATGGAATGCCAATCTTTGTTTTATTCAGTCTTATTTATTTAGATTCGGGCATCACAGATTGTAGAACAACTTTGGGAGGTTCAAAACATAACAAAACAAGACAAAAGCACAATACAAAATAGATAAACATGATGAGAACCTGGACATTTGACACAAAAATAGGTCCAAAACATATCCAATAAGGGTAACCATCCACCCTAAATCAAGGCCTGAGAGAAGAGTCAGTCTACCACTTTTGAATAGGGAAGCACAATTTCATCCAAATTAAGAGATGGAAATCTCCTGGATCTAGGTGACCCTAATATCACCACCAATGTTATGGTTGCAATACTTCCTCCTGTTCCTTAACATTACTCCTATAGCCCATTACAATAGTTTGGTCTTGGTAGAATTGAGTTGCAGTTAGTTTCTCCTCAGCCAGGTCTACGGAGCTTCCAAGCACTGGGTCTTGAAACACTCATGTGGCCATCCTGGAGTTAGGAAATTGCATCATTCACATACTGCTAACTCCAAACTAGCAAAATGACATCACTTAATGGCCTCCTATAGATGTTAAAACAGGAAGGTGAGAATATCAAACCCATAAAGGAAGGGCCTAAGGAACCTTAGGGTCCAGCCAGGGGTAGGATTTGACAGTTCACCGAACCAGCCATAACATTAGCAACAGGTCTGCCCAAACCCGGGCGAACCCATAGCAGCCCATCCTGAAACTATTCCATTGGTTGATTGCTCTCACCGTTAGGAAATTTCTCCTTAGTTCTACTTTGCTTCTCTGCTTGGTTAATTTCCATCCGTTGTTTCTCATCTTATATTATTTGGTGCTTTGGAAAATAGTTTGACACCCTCATCTTTGTAGGAGCCCTCAGATATTGGAACTTCAGGCCTTCTTTTCATTAGCCCAGACATACCCAGTTCCTGTAACCATTCATATGTTTTAATCTTCAGCCCTCTAACCATTCTTGATGCTCTTTTCTGCACTCTTTCCAGAGTTGAAACAACTTTTATATATTGTGGTAATCAGAACTTGAAGCAATGTTCCAAGTGTGGTCTTTACTAAGGCTTTGCAAAGTGGTAATAGAATTTCATGTGATCTTGATTCTATCCTTCTATTAATGCAGCCTAGGATTACTGTTGGCTCATCTCTAAGTGATTGTCCGCTAGAGCTCCAGAACTGTGAGTAACTCACAGTTACTGGCATTAAGCAAAGTTTCACTTAGTTTGTACTTATATGGTTGGTTTTTCTTGCCTAAGTCTAAAACCTTATTTTTGTCTACACTGAATTTCATTTTGGTCGATTGGAACCAGTCTATCTTTTTCAATTTTGGGCTTGTCTTCTGGAGTGTTTGTTATTCCTGCCAGCTTATTGTCACCTGAAAATTTGATGAGTTCTCCTTCTATTCCCTTGTCTAGATTGTTTATGAAGATATTAAAGAGTATGGGCCTCAAATGGAACCTTAGGGTACCCCACTGCTTACTTCCCTCCATGTGGCTGTTGTTATGTTGAGAACTACACATTGAGTATGATTTGTCAGTTAACATTAACTGCATTAACTGATGTTATGTCTTCCACTACCTGATCATATCACTGCCTTGAGACAATGTGATCTATGCAGATCTAAAGTGCAGCCACTAATATATATCAGTCCATCATTTACTTGGGACAGGTTACCATGGAAGCCATAAATTCCTGAGCTGCCTTGGACTCAAAGCCATCAAGCAGCAAATTGAATTTCCCAACCATTAACAGCCTCAGGGACTCTATTGGCAGCCCAGGAATGAAATCCAGAGTTCTGGTAGGGATGATAATGAGCAGCAGCAGGGATGGCAATACACCTGCAGCAATCCCAACTGTTGCCTTGAAGTCAACTTTTATCTGTGCCTCATGTCCAATTTATCTGGATTATCCAGACAGCAAAGCCTTTAAGGGCCTTCAAAGTCTCATGGATGACAATAGCCACCCTAACCCACTTAGTCTCAGTAGATATAAAACCTGAAACTCTCTGGGCCCAGCCAGGTCTCAAATATGTAGGGTTGGTGCCATTATCCATGATAAGGTCATGAATGAGGACAGGCAAGCCAACCTCAAAAGCATAGCTGGAGCCCAGGGCCATTAAGGATCTGATAGCCATGCATTGAGAGTGGAAATTGAGGGCCAAACAGTAGGACAGTTTTCAAGCACTAGATCCAATATTATTTAACCTGGTGCACCCTGGATTCTTATCACACTTACTTCTGTCCATCATCATCCTGATGTTCCTTCTTGTCTTCTTGTGTTCCCCAAACAAATCCCTCCTCATTCCTTCCTCCTAGATCAAAGACACATTCACCAATCTCTTCCACCCAGATTATACATTCACAAACCAATACCCTGGGTGCAGTGGTGGGATTCAAAAAAATTTACTACCAGTTCTGTGGGCATGGCTTGGTGGGTGTGACAGGAGAAAGATACTGCAAAATCTCCATTCCCTCCCCACTCCTGGGAGAAGGTTAATGCAAAATCTCCATTCCTTCCCCACCCCACTAACCTGATTTCCAGCTCCGTTCTCCTGTACAGAGCATCAAAAGAAGACCCAGCTGATCAGCTGGGACTCAGGAGGCAGAGAATAGATGGGGGCAGGGCCAGTCAGGGGTAGTATTAGCTGGTTCTCCAAACTACTCAAAATTTCCGCTACTGGTTCTCCAGAACTGATCAGAACCTGCTGAATACCACCTCTACCTGGTTGTCCCCTGGCTACAATCACACAAGCACTTGATGGCCTTAAGGGGGACATGCCCTGCAGATAAGATAATGTACCCAAAGCCCCACTAGCCACTTAAACAACCCATAAGTAGGGAACTTCAGAACTCTGAATGTTAGGAAGGCTGAGGTGACACCATCCCCTAGAATTCAGAGCAGGGTCCCAGCCAGAAACTCTAGAGCCCCAAAAAGAGGGGCTGGAGCCAAAGGGGTGGCTTCCAGAAACATTGGTAGTCCTGCAGTCAGGACCACCAATGGCCTCCAAGTCAGCAAAAGAGGTCCTAGAAAAAATACAGCACCACCCCCGTGTTGCCAGGCACTGTACAACAACCACCAGCCACCTGGGCCCCATCAGGCTTCAGGCCAATCACATTAAACATCTGAGGCAAGACATAGAGTTTTGCCACAGCAAGCTCTAAATACCTAACAGTCCACAGCACCTTCTTGTCACTGCCAGCTTCAAAAGTGTTGCTGGCTCCATTAATTCTGGCAGATTCCCAGGACTCCAAGGTGGTTCCCAGAGCCAGAGATGGCTCTGCTTCCCATGCATCTTCTCCCAGTCTTGCCTTCAGATGCCCATTGGTTTTTGTGGTGGACCATGGTTCTGGTGAGTGTCTGAACAGCCACCCAAACCAGCAGAGGGCTAACTATTATAGCCATGGTGGTTACAGAACTCCACAACAAAACAAACATAACCAATCCCCCTCCCGCCCATTAACCTATCAATCACCCTGACTCCCTCATGAACAATCAACACTTCTGGATCCTAATAATGTGTCATGATGTGCAATTTGGAATATGAGCCTGAGGATCTCTCTTCTTGTTTCGACTGCTTGAAAAAGTTATTTATGCCAATTATCTCCCAATGACCATGTTGCCTACCCTGTTTCTGGGCACAGTCCAGACTAGCATTCGGGCTGAATTCTTTATCATCTGCCTGAATTTTATTTGCTCCAGAGGAGGATGAGCACCAAGGACAGAAACCCTGGCAAAGACTTAGGTAGAGGGATGCTTTGAGAAGGGACATCTTGTGGTCAGTAGCAGTGGGAAGACTGGACTATAAACAATTTCTATCCTATCCTGGCCTATTTGGCTGCTTGGAGGAACAGTGACATCTCCTTTGACAGATGGTTAGATAACATCTTCTTGGAGAAGAGTAGCAGTGAAACAAAAGGATGTATTGGTATGCTGCTGGAGGCCACCCCTTTGGTGGAGCTCCATCCAATGTAGATGTCCTCCAAGGTTCCAGCAGACAATGAATTCAATCAATTGACTGATCAGAATAGAGGTGGAAGGGACTTTGGAGGTCTTGTAGTCCAACCGCTGCTCAAGCAGGCGACCGTATACCATTTCAGATAGGTGACTGTCCAGTCTTTTCTTTAAAAAAAAAACCTCCAGTGATGAAGCCCCTACAGCTTCTGAAGGCAAAGCTGTTCCACTGGTTAATTGTCCTCACCGTTAGGAAGTTTCTCCTTAATTCCAAGTTGCTTCACTCCTTGATTATTTTCCATCCATTGTTTCTTGTCTTGTCTTCTGATGCTTTGGAAAATAAGTTGACCCCCCCACACTTCTTTGTGGTAGCCCCTCAAATACTGGAATACTGCTATCATGTCACCCCTGGTCCTGCTTTTCTCTAGACTGGCCATACCCAATTCCTGCAACTGTTCTTCATGCGTTTTTGTCTCCATGACTTTAATTATCTAAGTTACTCTGTTTTGCACTTTTTCCAAAGTCTCAACATCTTTTTTGTAATATGGTGACCAAAACTGGATACAGTACTCCAGGTGTGGCTTTAATAAGGCTTTATAAAGTGGTACTAATACTTCACATGATTTTGATTGCATGCCTCTGTTTATACAACCAAGGGTTGTATTAGCTTTTTTGCCTGCTGCCACCAACTGCTGGATCGTGTTTAAGTGATCACCCACTAGAAGTCCGAGATCCCTCTCACAGTTAACTGTTTTTGAGCCAGGTTTCACCTATCCTGTACTTGAGCATTTGGTTTTTCCTACCTAGATGTAAAACCTTGCTTTTCTCCACATTAAATTTCTCCACATTAAATTTCATGTTGTTTGGATAGGGCCCATTGTTCAAATCTATCAGGATCTTTTTGGACCCTGAGCTTGTCTTCTGGCTGTTCATACCAGCTTAGTATCACCTGCAAATTTGATGAGTTCCCATTCTTTTCTCTCATCTAAGTCATTTATGAAGGTATTGAAGAGTACTGGCCCTAAGACAGAACCTCGTGATACCCCACTGCTTACTTCCCTCAGAGTAGATGTAATACCATTAAGGACTACTTGTTGCATATTCATGTGATATATGGCATCTTTATGTAAACAGCTTTGAAAAGCTTTTGTCCCCTGCTAGTAGAATTAGTTGTTAGCCTGTATTTGCCCAAATGAAGGATATTCCAACTCTATCTTAAACCAGTATGTGAGCTCTTTGGGAAGCTGAAAATCATTTCCCCTTGAAGACAGAGTTGAATCTTTGTGATTAGATTTGGATACATCTTCTACTTAATTTGAATTAGTGGGTCTAGGCATAGTTTTGATTGCCAGTAGTCAGCAGTTGCAAAATGTGTGTTTCACTCACTGTTTAGCAGTCACAGCCACATCGATCTGAAATGGACACACCTGAATCTAGAAGGTATCCTGTCTATCCCCATCCAACACTTCTTAACTAGATGTCTCCAGATGTGCTGATTCACAATTCTTGAGATTTTCAGGAAGCATTCAAAATTATGGGAATTATGGGCTAGGAAAGAATGGACTCACCGGTTGCTTCATTTACCACCCTTTTGTTTATCAACCTTTTGAAATATTAAAAAAAAAACACAATGACACGAATTGATAAGCCTTTTGCCATTTTTGGTAGAATGGGGCCCAGTGTTTCTCAGTGCTCTCCTTCTGACAGCTCTAAACTTTTTGTAGATTTAATTCATATCTCACTGTCTCTTCTCTCTGCAGAAGAAATTCCCCTGGGCCAAAAAAGAGGAACCTCCTCCACCACCACGACCAGCGGCAGCGCAGACTAAACAGGTTTCTGCACAAAAGATGTTGCAGGTACCATTCAGGGATTTGATGTTGCCCATTTTGAGAATATAAACTATTTGACTGTTCAATAAGAAAAAAAACTATAGAAACAGTGTCACACCAGAGTATTATATTGTCAGGTACATAAACAAATATTCATATGGAAGCTAAAGAATATTTTGAGTGCATCCTTTTCAGTCTTATAAAAGGGTACATTTAACCAAGAGCAGATCTGTTCCCAACCCACCAGTTAGGTTCCGAATTATATGTGAGAATCTGTGCCCCACGCACTGGAGAAATGATCTTAATAGATCTTGGAACTTGTGGTCTAAGAACCCCAAAGAGCCCTTCAGTTTATTCATGTCAAATGTTATGTTTCCGTAGAGGGTAATCTTAGGCGAGCAATATCTAGACTCAATTTTACTTGAACCACCTGAAAAGAAAGAGCCAAAGCAAACCTTGATACACTGCTGAGGGCCTGCTTCTGACACTGCCTGAAACATGACAAGAGACATATTTTAAGTATCATTAATATCAGCAGAGAGTGAAAGGCAGAATTGATCTAGCACTGGAAAAAAAAATTAAACCACTCTGACACATTACACCAAAGGCCTAAAGAAGCCAGCATTCTCTTCTTTCTGTTGTCAACACTAAATTACTGCAGGTGTGCCTACAAGATTTAAGGGCAAGAGCACTCTTCTAAGGAGATTGGTACTAGAGAGGTATTGTTCTGAGAGTGTCTTGCCATTGTGACTAGAAGCTTTTTATACAGGTAGATCTTGTTTACTGACTTACTCATTCAGTGACTGTTACAATTGTTACAACAATGGCACTGAAAAACATAACTTTATGACCAATGCCCACATTTATTACCCTTGCAGTACTCCTCAGTCACATGATCACCATTACAGTCAGTATACATTATTCTGTGCCTGACCTGTTGCTTCACGCCCCTCCCCTCCAGCTTTGTAGAGCAGAGAAATTGAAGAGAAAGGGAATACAAAAGACTAAGCAGGCACACAATGGGGAATACACCAGCTATTTGTGTAATGTGCTCAAGACTGCTAGTGCTATTACACTCCTTTCAAGGTGGCATCCATTGTCTGCCTGCTTACTTTCTTGTAACCCTTTCTTCTCAAACGAATGTAAATACAAAGGTTAGTTCTGTTTTTCCAATTATACCATGCAGTAGTGTGCTTTCCAAAGGATAGGGGAATTGGGGAAAGAAAAGGACAGTCATTGTTATCTGATTTTCCACTTAGCAATATTTTGCTTAATGATAGAGCTGCTGGTCTCACTTGTACTTGCTAAATGAAGACTACCTAGTAGTTTTATCTTCCATGTGTATACTTAAGTCAATGGTTAGCTGCATGGTCCTTCATATGCAGGTCATATGCTTTCACTGAATTCAAGTTGCTGGTTATGACCATATATTGCTGATAGCCAGGATGTCTCCCAGACTTGTTATTATATTAACATATAATAATAATATCAAAATATGTAATGTTAATATACTGTATAATAATAAAATAATAATATTAATTAGCTTTAGAACACCAAGATTAATAAGAATTGGAAAAAACCAGAAATTATTAAGGTCTGAAAATTGAATTCGACAGATTATAGCATAAACCAGCCCAGGAGGCCTCAGAGGTTATCACCATAATGGGTGCCATACTAAAAATCTTGGACTGCATTTAGAAAATCTGTATATTTACAAAATTCCCATCTGTCAATTGCAAAAGGCCACATTGCTTGAATCTACACTACAATATATCTACATTGATATATTATGACAGCCTAGGTTCTTGGGAAGAATTTAATGCATATGAAGGTCCATAGCAGCTAAAGAACTCAGAGCTGGGACTTCACATTATAATAATAATGAACACCATCAAACAATATCTGCCTATGTTAGATCCTTGGAAAGGACTTGTTAGGTGGATAAAAATGCCAAATCTATTCTGAACATCTGGCTGACTGTGGGATCAACAAACCATAATAATAGAATATCTGTTGAAGTTCCTATCTTTTCAGAGATGTGATAAATGAAGCCTGAAAGCAAACATTCTTTTGGAGGACTGTCCCAAAATAAATAAATGCATTCTGATTTTTTATTTCTGCATCTTTTCCAAATATAAAGTATAATTTCTAGATCTGCAACATATTTTATATATAATGGTGACTCTTTATTACATGATAGTTTAAGACAACTAATATTCCTTCCTCCTATTTTCCGCACAGCAACAACTCTGTGAGGTGGGTTGAGCTGAGAGAGACTGCCCCAAAATCATCCAGCTCTGTGTGTGTGTGTGTGTGTCTATAGACAGACAGACAGACAGACAGACAGATAGATATAGATATAGATATATTTGTCTTAAACTACCGTGTAATCAAGAGTCATCATGATATAAAAATATGTTGAGAACTCTAGAAATAGTGTAAAGAAGAGCAACAAAAATGATTAGGAGGCTGGAGGCTAAAACATACGAAAAATGGTTGCTGGAAATGGGTATGTCTAGTTTAATGAAAAGAAGGACTAGGGGTGACATGATAGCAGTGTTCCAATATCTCAGGGGCTGCCACAAAGAAGAGGGAGTCAAGCTATTCTCCAAAGCACTTGAGGGTAGGACAAGAAGCAATGGGTGGAAACTAATCAAAGAGAGAAGCAACTTAGAACTAAAGAGAAATTTCCTGACAGTTAGTACAATTAATTAATGGAATGACTTGCCTCCAGAAGTTATGAATGTTCCAACACCGGAAGTTTTTAAGAAAAGTTTGGACAATTTATCTGAAATATGATAGCGTTTCCTACTTATGCCCAGAATATGCTTAAAAAGTCAATATGTTGATCATGAAGACCTGGTTATTCGACCAATCCGGGCTGTGACTCCCTCCCGGGGGGGATGGGATGGTTTTAATTCATTTTTAAATTTTTAAATTTTAAATTTGGTATCATTGGGCTTGTGTTTGTTTAATTCTTTTTTAGCTATTTATTGTTGTTGTATGTTTTAGTTGTGAGCCACCCCGAGTCTTCGGAGATGGGGCGGCATACAAGTCCAATAAATAAATAAATAAATGAAGATGTGTGCACATTACACAAAAAATCATTTTTTGTGCATGCATTACACATAAAGTCAGTGTATTATTTCTTCTTCCTCTATCATGGTAGCAAAAGGGAGAGAAAGAGAGAGAGACAGAACAGAGACAGAGACAGAGAGACAGAGAGACCATCTTTAGAATAGCACCAGGGAGATTTTGTAAAAAGGTTTGTTCAGACTGAATCCAGGAAGAATAACAAACAATCAGAAGCCTTGTTTTTCTCTCTTGGGTAAAGAGAGGCCACAAAATGGATTGGTAGTCCCTGTGAATTCCCCAATTAAATTAAAATGTTAAAATGGTCAACATCCCATGAAATCAACAATTCCCATAAGAGTTATAGGTACAATTGTCATAATAGTGCCCTGTTTTTGAGCTGTTTGTCCCCTGTAGTTCAGAACAGCTATATTTTAAATTTGTAGTTTCTGACTTTTGTCTCTTTACTCTTGTGCAGCTGATGGAAACAATAAAATGGAACACTTGATTATTTAGTGCTACCTTCTCTCTCTTTCTAGTAGGCAGGATTTTTTCTTCTGCTTTTGGCTACATTCTACTGACACTCTGTTAATTGTTTCCTCTTCTCAGACTGCTCTCTTCCTCCAAAGTTGGTGGAGAGGTACGCTGGTCCGGCGTTCTCTTTTCTTTGCCACTCTGTGTGCCGTGTCAATCCAGAGGTGGTGGCGCCAACGTGTCTTTCAGCTCAAAGAGGAGAGGAGGGTTAGGGCCTTGATGATGTATGTTTGGCCTGAGAAGTCGACCGTCCTGTTGCAGTCAAAGTTAAGGATGTGGCTTATAAAAACTCAGTTCAAGAAATATCAAAAGGCAGCCCAGGTTATTCAAAAGAACTGGCGGAATTACGTTCTTCAGCAGGAGTTCAGCAACTATTCACTCAACAGCCTGGGTTATGATGGCATAGATTTGAATATTGACATTATTATTGATTAACAAGAACTCAGGAACAAAGGAGAAAAGTACTTATGGAATGCAACTCCAATAAATAAATTATCAAACAAATTTCATTATGTTTTGAGCAAGGTGACCAGAAAGTAAAGCCCAATCACAGTCTCTGGGATGAAATAAACCAACTGGAACAGGTTGTTAAAACACATTTTTAACACCAAAATTTCTTTGGAATACTTGGAATGGAAAGCCAGACTGTGTAGAAAGTGTACATACGTTTATAAAAACAGCCTGAAATGGGGAGACACACATATGAGAAATTCTGGGAGAGGCATGGTGAACTAAGATGTCTCTAAAAAAGTAAAGACAATGACCACGGCTTCAGACTGGTTCTATGGAACCCCTTGGGAAGACAAGAGGTCATCTATATGTGCTTTTTGCAGCTACTGTTGCAAGGAGAGTGCAAAACAGTGGTCTTCCATGGGTTTGAGTGCTGAGAGATGAAGGAATCAGCTGACATTCCCACACCGTGGTAGAACCTTTTAAAGGAATATGAGTTCAATAGCCTCATTTTCTAATCACTTTCAGAAATTACCTATTGAACTATCTTAAGGCTATGGCAGATCTTCAGAATTGTAAATCTGATCAGCCACCTTGCAACTTTATCTTCATTCTTGAACAAAAAAGAAGAAAAAACTATGTTTAGCAATTTAAAGAATTGGAAATAAATGCCAAAAAGTTAAATAAGACTTTAATCCAAGCAAGTTATAGACAAATTTAAGGGTCAAAATAAGTTTGACATTTTAAGATTTTTATTATAAGGTTTTGGAACTAATTATAAATAAATAACCTTTCACGGCAATTAAACTGTTTTCTGTATCTTAAGTCATAAGAAAGATATGAGATCTTATGATTTCAGAAACTGGATACTAGAAGGGACTAAAGGTTCCAGGAAAAGAAAAACAAAGTGCAGATTTACCATTTGTTCTCAGTTGGTATTGGGATTTACAAAATGATGCAAAATGTTTTGACATTTGAAACACTTCAGGAAATGTTTGAAGAATGGGACCAGAAATTACTAGCCACAGTATCAACATTAATGCCTGTTACTGTGGATAGATTGTGTCTAAAAGATGTTAACAAAGGAATGATAAATGAAAAACAAATTCTTCTTGATGTAGAAATATTGGAGTCAGAAATACTGGATAATAAAAGAAGTATGGATTGCAAAGTAGAGAAGGTAGCTAAGGTAGAAATACAAATGACGAGCCAAGAGAATGACTTGAATAACTTTTTGCTAGATATGCAAAAGAAAGATGGTTAAGGCTTTGAAAACTAATGTTGAAATTCAAATGACAAACTAAGAGAATGACATGAATATGACTTCTTATGGTATTTACAAAAGAGATTTGATAAAGCTTCAAAGAAGTCTTTGGGATGGGTAAAAAAGAGCCTTGGTGGTGCAGGCTGTTAAATGCCTAGCGCTTAAGTTCCAGCTGCCTGCAATTAGTGCAGGCTCGAATCCCACCAGGCTCAAGGTTGACTCAGCCTTCCATCCTCTCGGGGTAGATAAATTGAGGACCCAAGATTGTTGGGGGCAATAAGCTGACTTTGTAAAAATGCCGCTTAGTAATAAGCAGGCATATACAATGGAATGAAGGCTATTGCTGAGCACATTGGGTTGTATCTCAAAAATTGTAAGCCGCCCTGAGTCTTCGGAGAAGGGCGGCATGTAAATGTAATTTAAAAAAAAGAAAGACTGAAGAAAGATAGATTCAGATAACAGATAATCAGAATTGGAAGGGACCTTGTAGGTCATCTAGTCCAACCCCTACCCAAGCGGGAGACCCTACACCATTTCTGACAAATTCCTATAACTACAACTGAATGAATTAAGCACCAAGATTGTTAGAAGTAAAAGATGAAAACATAAAGATAGTTTGTTTGATCAAGGATAAAATAACACATGCTTTTATAAATCTGTGGCAACCCTTTTCAAACTTTTTGCTGACATCAGAATTGAAAAGTTGATGATTTATGGATTTGAATATAGATAAGTACTGTGTTATGGAAAGAAGAGATAATCTGTTTGTAACCTTATAGGGATGAAGATTTACTAAATTCATCTGTACTTATTGTGTGAAGATTGGAAGTTCCTTTCTTCAATATTTTTTATTTATCTTTTCTTTTTTTTCCTTGCACTTTTTATTTTTCTATCTCTGTTTTTCTTTCTGAGTTTCATTTGTATTTGCTTTTAATACAATACTTTAAATCTTCAATTAAAAATTATAATAAAAGAGACAGGGTGATGGGGAGTCACATAAACATAAAAAAACCTGGGAGTTCAAAGATAGAAGTCTCTTGCTTTCAGAGTGCTTCTCCCTTGAAATCAGAAGTCAAACAGTGAATATTTAGTTCGTACATGCAGTTGTTCCACTTATTTGGACATTTGTGTGTTTTAAGATTGCTGTCCTTCCCTAATTATCTGTCCTACCCCAGATGTCCAAAAGTCACCCCTGGCCTTTTTACTGCTTGAAGAAGTGGGGAGTAAGTTACACCATGCTTTATTTTATCTAATGGTGCCTTTAATTAACAAGCAAACTTAAGACCATGGCTCAGTGTAATTAATAAAATCAGCAGGTAAAAATAGTAAATTAGTGTCAAAAAGCAAGTTATGTGGTGAAAGAGGGTAATATTGTTGCTGAAACCATATTGATTGGTGGTGTTTATTACCTAAAGCCAAAGTCTAACTCGCAAGCACAGGCAAGTATAAGATATCCAAAGGAGAGCACAGGCCCAGAGAGAGATGTCTCAGAGAGATCCTGTAGCTACTCCAAAGGCTCCTAAAGCCAATAAAAAGAAACAGTTTGCTCAAAGCAAGCCTGAGGTTCCTAATAGAAATGTTGAAAAGTCACTAACAGGTAAACCTTTGCATTCCAGGTGTATCCATAAGTGGCATAGATGATTGGGGCATGCCAGTTTTCATGTTCTCAGAATGATGCTGGAATTCGTGAAAGGTTTGGATCTGAAAGCGTGTAAGGTGTTTTTGGATTGTGCTGTCTGCAAGAAAGCCAAATCCAAAGCAGCAGCTGTTCCAAAACACTCTACATGCCTGTCAACATGCATTTTTGATTTGGTACACACTGACATAGTAGGTCCATTTGCACCAACATTTGGTGGCAAAAAATATTTCTTAACAATTGTTGATAATTATTCTAGATATGGATTTGTATTTCCTATGAAGGAAAAATCAGAGACCTTTCAGATCTTTAAAGACTTTGCAACTTATGTCAATACCCAACACAATGTTCGCATCGCTAGAATTCAAAGTGATCATGGTGCTGAATTCATGTCTCAGCGTTTTCAGGACTGGATGCGTAAGAATGGAATTCTGCACCAGACCTCAGCCCCTATGTTCCTCAGGAAAATGGAGTGATGGAACGAAGGAATGGCGTCCTACAAACCATGATGCGATGTCTCCTAGAAGATGCTAATCTCAGTCTCCCATACTGGGGCGAAGCTATCAAATATGCAAATTACATTGTTAACCGCATCTGGAGTGGTGTAATAAATCAGACACCTTTCTTCAAGTTATATGGGTATAAACCCGATCTCAAAAATATACATATTTTTGGTGCATACGCTATGGTGAACATTCCATTAGCTCAAAGAAGAAAAGGAGGTCCAGCAGCAAGAAGAATGAGATTCATGGGTATTGATGACAATTCAAAATGGAGCAAATTCGTTGACTCCAGACACGTAATTGTGATTTCTCAGTCCTTCAATTTTGAGGAAGATGCTGACTGGTCCAGGATTCACTCTAATGATCCTGGAGTTTATTTTCCTAGAGATGATGCCATTGATGTCACGCAACCTGATGATCAAGATTCACAGGTGGATGTTCCATCAACTAGTTCTTCTCCACCAGATGTTCCGTCTTCACGAGCCATAGATGCTGAGGCTAGCGACTTTGAAGAAGACGAGGACGAAATGGAAGAAGAATGGGCAGTTGTTCCGAGACGTTTCGAGAGGACCATGAAGGGGATCCCTCCGAAACGATATTCATGGCAATTGACAAAAGCACCTTTATCGTTGGTTTGTGTTGTTACACTGCCTCCTGACAAGTTCACACAAATAAAGGATCTTCCTGATTCAGAGCAAGAGAAATGGTATGAGGCAATGCAGGCTGAAATGGACAGTTTAAAGAAACTCAAGGTGTTTATGCAAGTCCACCAGCAAATAAGAACGTTATTGGCACCAGATCAGTCTACAGAATTAAGAAGAAGCCAAATGGTGAGTCATTATACAAGGCCAGACTTGTAGCTCAGGGTTTGCAACGTTATCCTGAGGACTACACAAATACTTACTCACCGACAGTTCGGACTGAGAGTGTGAAAATTGCTTTAGCCACTGCAACTATTCTTGGTTTAGAAGTTTTCCAGTTTGATGTGGAAACAGCTTATCTGAATGCTGACCTGGATGAAGAAATTTACGTCAAAGGTCCTCCAGGGTTCCGGAAGCAAGAAGGGGATACCTGGCTCCTAAACAAAAGTCTTTATGGCCTGAAGCAGTCTGGTTTAATGTGGTATTTGTGTCTTACTGATAAACTAAATTCAATGGGCTTTATTAAGTCCGAAACTGATGAATGCGTGTTCACAAAAAGATCTAAGTATGGATATGAGATAATTCTTGTTTATGTTGATGATATTGTTTATATTGGTCCAAATAAGCAAATGAGTGAGAATTTTGCTAAAGCTTTGCAGAAATATTTTACATTGAAATCTTTAGGACACATTAACACTTATTTGGGTGTTCAGATTACAAAAACTCAGAAGGGGTTTAGTCTTTCACAAGAGGATAAGATTGAACAACTGTTGCATCATTGCAATATGAAGGATGCTATAACAGCTAGCATACCTATGCAAACAGATTTTCATAATCTGGCACATGAACCAAGTCCTGATTTTGAAGATCAAACACTTTATCGTTCAGTCATTGGGTCATTGTTATACATTAGTAGTTGGACCAGATCCGACATTGCACTTAGTGTTAATCTTTTGTCACGACATGTAGGTAAGGCAAAACAGTTTCATTGGTTATGCATTAAGAAGTTATTGAGATATCTAAAGCACACTAAAAATATGAAGTTGTTGTTAGAACCAACACATACTGATTATGCAGAGTTATGTTGTTATGCAGATTCTGATTGGGCGAGTAATAAGAAGTCACGTAAAAGTACTTCAGGTTATATGATGTTCTTAAATGGGTGTCCTGTTTACTGGCAAGTGCGTAAACAGAATTTCATTTCTTGCTCATCTACTGAAGCTGAATATGCTTGTGTTTCTGATGCTTGCAATTCTCTAACTTGGTTTGATGCTTTAGTCACAGATATCTGGACCCGATCCAGCCAATCACCATGATGGAAGACAATGAATCTGTGGTTTATATTTCTGAAACACGTTTCACAGGTTCTAGGTCCAGACACATTGACATTCGTTATAAGAACATAAAGCAATTAGTTAAACAAGGTTTTGTTGCATTACAGTATGTGTCCACACATGATCAGATTGCTGACATGCTCAACAAACCACTTCCAGCAGCGCAGCACAAATATCTGCGTGAGAAGATGTGCCTTATCTGATTTTCGCTTAACAGACAAAAGAAGGGGATGTCACTGCGTTTTTTTGGGTTTGTCTGTTCAAGCTTCTAAGCTCATATTCTAGCAAGCAGGTGTCTGCCAGCCAGCACTGTGTTATCTTGTCTCCATAGTAATAAGATAAGAAAATTTTGTAATGTTTTGATTTACTGCGCATGTGTAAGAAGTTTTGACTTCACTTCCTTTGCAACTTCCGTTGTACTTTTCCTTTGTTTTTTTGTTTTTTGTTTTTCTATATGCCTTGGTGGAGAGTAGGTTGCAAACATGTAGCTCCGTTAGGTTTTCTTATTTTATAAATAAAAATGTTTTTAGATTACTTTCCGGGTCTCATTATTATCATCATTGACAGCAGAGAAGAACACGGTTTATCTCCTCTAATTAGCAGGGATATTTTGGAAGAATTTTTACTCCCTGGCAAAAGGTTTTCTCCAAGCCTTTGAAGATGGTAGCAGAGAAAGGCTTGACAATTAGTACTTATGCTACTACAGTTTCTATATTTGAGCAACTAAGTTATGCTGACTTCATTGAACCCTGAATATCAGAAAAGGCTAATTTATATTCTGAAAATACTTGAGAAGCAGATCGGAAGAAACTTGATATTTTTCTGTAGTGGGTGTTCCGGATGAATCAGGGTCTCATCTTTTTCAATGGGATCATTTCCAGACATGGCTTTAGAGAAAAATAGGGGGAGGGAAATAGGATTCTACCTCAATTGTAATAGTTACAAATCAAGTTTGCTTATTTATTTCTTTGTTAAATTTATATGCTTGTTATCAAGCTACTAATCATTCTAAAGACTGAGAAAATGTTGATTTTGGCCTGTTTTGGATACATACAGTTGCAAAGCTTTTAAACCATGGCTTTAGAATAATCATCTGATTATTTAATTTATTATTTATTTTTATAGTAATTATTTATTATACTTAATACATTCTAAATGGCCCAATTAATTTGTATTAAGGTGTGTTTTTATTAATATAAATTGTTGAATAAATACAGTAGCCTAGTTTGCACGTAACATGACTTAGCATAATGTACAACACACTACTTTTTGCTAGCTTGCTCAAAACTAATGCAATACACACACACCCATGTCCCAAACTTGTAGACATTATATATGGCACAGTGGTTGGAATGCAGTATTGCAGGCTAATTCTGCTGACTGCCACCAGTTCCATTCTCATTGGCTCAAGGTTGCCTCGGCCTTCCATCTTTCCAAGGTCGCTAAATGAGGACCCAGATTGTTGGGGGGAAATATGCTGACTCTGTAAACTGCTTAGAGAGGGCTGTAAAGCACTGTTAAGCGGTATATAAATCTGAGTGCTATTGTTATATCTCCATTTCTAGGAGAAATATCTCCATATCTAGATATATTCATCCCATATCATGTAATCAATGTCAAAAAGGTTATTAAGCCACAGTAATCAACACCAATCTGGCCTCCTCTGAGGAGCCATTTGCAGTCCTAAACAAAAGAAATGGCTAGTTTTCTTTTTAAGTTTCCTAAAAATATTCTCATTATTGCATTTAGGCTGCACAAATCTGGATGATCCTCGAATGTTCAAATTTTCCCTTTCTCTTTGCCATTATCTAACAGTTATATCTTGCAGCCCAGATATAGAAGCCTTATTTTTTACCTCATGTTTTTGAATCTTTCCCCCAAATGATTCATCTGGCACAAACCTGATTAATTTTGGGCACTAACGAGAAGTTTATTTGCCTAGGATGTTAATGTTTGCTCAATGCTGTCTTATTGATTATTATGTTTTGAACTGTTAACTTCTGTTCTAATTTTCCGTCTACCATGTTTTAAATATTGATTTAAAATTTTATAAGTCATCTAGAATCTTTTTAACTAGACTTGGAGAACATTTTTTCCAATAATTAAAAGACAGTAGCTTACAACTATCAAATAGTTTTTAACATAGATGGATTCAGATGTAATGCAATGCTTTCTCACTGAATATTTCTCAGAATATTTCTCTTGGGAGGTGATGTAAAAATGTTGAAATAGGGCATCCCTGCACTGGCTAAACAAAAGAAACTCTATATTTCTAAGAAAGTAGGAATTGTTTTATGGTATATCAGATTAGGTTATTTGACTTGAATCCAAGTCAAATGGTCTTACACATCAAAATAAAAGATCAAGTGACAACCTGAGATATCTAGATCAAACTCAGAAGTTTCTGCCCATGTGTGCTTCTACCCCGAACCAGATCGGTGATGCCCTCTCCCTGATGACCCAGTGCTTGGATGCGGTACGGATCTGGATGAACGGAAACATGCTTCGTCTCAACCCGGCCAAGACTGAGTGGCTGTGCGTACCGGCATCGCGGCCCAGTCAGGATTATCCATCGTTAATCATAGCCCCCTGTGGATAGGGCGCGGAATCTGGGGGTCCTCCTGGATGCGGCCGATTGGAGGAGCAGGTGGGGGCGTCGCCAGGGGCTTTGCCCAGCTCCATTTGGTTTGCCAACTCGCCCTTTTCTGGACGATGCCCTGTGCACGGTTACTCATGCCCTTGTTATCTCCAGACTTCGACTACTGCAGCTCTCTATTTAGGACTACCCTTGCATACTATCCGAGATTGAAGCTGGTGCAAAATGCGGCGCGGGTGGTGATGGGAGTTTCCCAGTTCTCCCATGTTACCCCCTCCTGCGCTGTCTGCATTGGCTGCGGTTGTGCTCGGGTGAGATTCAAGGTGTTAACATTAACATACAAAGTCCTTCATGACATGGGTCTGCAATATTTAAGGGCGACTCCTGCCGACATCAAGTACTAACCGCCCTGTGCGATCACATAGGCAAGGACTCCTTGGGGTCCCGTCGGCTGGCCAATGCCGGTTGGCGGTCCCCGACGACGAGCCTATTCTATTGCCCCTGACCTCTGGAATCAGCTTCCCCAGGGCTCCGTCTGGCCCCTGACCTCAGCCTTCTGCCGTGAATTGAAGACCTGGTTATTTAACCAAGCGGGCTGTGACCCTTTGGGGGATGGTTTTATTATAGTTTTATCGGGTATTTATGTAATTGTATCTTAATGGGGCTTATTAGTTTAATTCTTTTTTAATTATTTATTGTTTTCTTGTTTTATTTGTGAGCAGAGTCTTGGAGATGGGGCATACAAGTCTCATTAATAAATAAATAAATAAATAAATACTGAGTTAGGATGGCCTATGGGGTCTTTCTAGAGATTGTAATTGAGTCGGAGCCATTGACAGCAAATATTACTGTGGTGAAGAGAAAGCACCAGTCTCTTTGTGAATAAAGGCTGCCCTGAAGAAGGGGTGGCCGGAGGGAGATGGCAAAGAGAAGTTTGTAGGGAATGCACTTGCTGGGTGACCCTTATCAAGGCAAGTATAAGCAAGCTCCCCAACCCTTCTGGACTGCCTGGTTGGGATTTAGCTCATTGCCCAGGTAGGGAAGAGATGTGGTTCCTCATGCTAGAAAGCCTTCCTGAAAGGGAAGAATGGGCCAGAGACAGGGCTGGGCTTCTACCAGTTTGGACTGGTTTGGGCGAACCAGATGTTAAATTTGCATCTGGCTCGCCGAACCAGTATTTAAACCAAACAGCTGGCCCTGCCCACTCTGCTCAGCCGCCCCCCAGGAGTCTCCATGCAGCCCATTTTTGATGCAGGTAAGTTCAGGGTCCACATGGAGGCTCTGGGAGGGGGAAAAAACAGGTCTTCCGGAAGTACTGGAAGTCTGGAAACAAGCCTGTTTCCGGCTTTCGGAGGGCCTCCAGAGCCCAGGGGAGGCCATTTTCACCCTCCCAGAGGCCTGAGAGAAGCCTCCAAACCCTAGGGAAGGCAAAAAATGGCCCTCCCAGAAGTTCCAGGTTGCCATGCCCACCATGGCCACACCCACCCAGCAACTGGGCAGTGAACCGGTTGCTGTGATTTTTGAATTCCACCCCTGGCCAGAGACTATACATATGCCCAGAGCTAAACTGAAAGGCTCACTGAGGCTGTTGGTGTGAAAGCAGGAGAACATGCCTCAAATAGTGGTGGCTGACAGACCTGTGGACCTCCTTGGTTAGCTCTTTTATTTGGAATGTTACTTTGAGGTTCATGCTGCAGGGACTCCAAAGGTCTGCTTTGGTTTTCAACTTTTGTCCCTGAATGTTCAAGGAGCTGGAGAGAATAAACTTCATCAGGCTCTCATCTTTTGGGGGAGTCTGGTGTTTGTTTTCTGTTACTCACTAGTCAGCCCCCATTCCTCTATCTACCAGGGTCTTTTGCACCATTTCTATGGAGCCAATTGTCTATGGAGATTCTCAGTCATCCAGGTCATGATTGTCCCAATGGTACTTTTTCAACAGGCAACTGGACTTCCTTAGTTCTTCCTTGAAGACATTTTGCTTCTCATCCAAGAAGTTTCAATTCCAACTGAATGGTGGGGAATGGAAGGATTTATATATGAAGCTGATCCTTTTTTCCTCTAAAACTGATCCCTTCATTTATTTATCCTTAGATGAATGAAACATAAGTACCCTCTTGTTTGAAGGGTCCAGTTACTTCCTTAAATTAGCTGCATCCTGGCAAAAGATATCATAGATGTGCACCTGTCCATATGTGCATACATGCAGTTTTGCAAAAACATGCCAGTTGTTGAACTTTCCCCCCCTTTTAAAGAGCTTTTGCAGGAACATCTTAGAAGAAAACATAATAGAGATGTGGGGGGAAAGCATCAATTCACTGCCTGCTTTGGACAAAAAGTGTCTTAGTTGATTCAAATGTGTTGTTTTCTCTGCCAATCCCAGGGGATGGAATGGAGAGAACTGGAGACAGAAAGCCCTCAGGTTCTTTCCAGCCCAGAGGGGGCACAAAACACAGGGGAGATCAACTAGTAAGAAGAACCCAGAGTTATTAATAAATACCTTTTGTGTTGCTACCACACAGCTCTGTGAAGAGGAGTAGCCACCTTAGCTAATTGATCTTCTTACTCTTTTAATAAGCTCAATAATTATCTTGCCATCTATAGCTCTTCTATTTTGTATCGTTGCTTTGCCCTTCTTTGTTTATCCAACTTTTGATTTGTTGGGTTTAGCAGAAGATTCCTTTACAAAAATGGCCATCTATTGTGTTTTGCTTTGTATTCTGGGTGGGGAAGCCCTGATGTTGATCCATTGCCGATGACGACTGGATGCAGTTAAAGCCCTGACATTAACTAGGATTCAGCTGCCACGGAGCAAGACCCGGCTGGGAGGGAAATCCCTGCGGTGGGAATCCTAAATCGTTGCTAAACATTGCTGTCGGCTTGAACTCCTGGGAGAGGAATTGTGTATACTGCAGGCTGGGGAAAGGGGATTAGGTGAGGATCGGTGATAGGAAAGCGGGTGCATTAGGACACAAGGTTTAAAGGAAGTTTTTTTTTAATTCATATTTATATCCGCCCTTCTCCGGAGACTCAGGCGACTTACAGTTTTGGGATACAACCCAGTGTGCTCAGCAATAGCCTTCATTCCATTGTATATGCCTGCTTATTACTAAGCGGCATTTTTTACAAAGTCAGCTTATTGCCCCCAACAATCTTGGGTCCTCACTTTACCTACCCCGAGAGGATGGAAGGCTGAGTCAACCTTGAGCCTGGTGGGATTCGAGCCTGCAATAATTACAGGCAGCTGGAGGTAAGTGCTAGGCTATTAACAGCCTGCACCACCAAGGCCCTTAAACATAATAAGAAAGGGTAATTGGGAAATGAGCATAGGGCAGAGTTAGAAGCGATTAGGTGGGTGGGGTAAAGGAATAAATTACACTGGAAGGCAAACACTCCCTGTGCTAATCTGGTTCGGATTTAATCCATTCTTGCCAAATGCTGTGTGCGTAGATGAATAAAGGAATTATAAACCTTACAGTTTGCTGACTCATATTTCTATCTATGAGTATCCAGACCAGTGGCTGAGAATGCCACACCCTGCTTTGGATGTTGGAAGAGTATTGACTGTGATTTATTCTCTGGGAGAGTGACCATCTTGTGATAGACAGGAAGTCTCTATCCGTTCCTGGGAAGGCTTAAGGGACATTGAGTATCCATGGGAGTAGTGTGAAGTATGTTAAGTATAAGAATTTATGAACTGGAATAGCCATAGCAACAAGTCAGCCAGTAGGAACTGTTTGATGACTGAGACAGAGGATTAGTTGTCTGAGCCATGTGAGCTGGCTTGGAGCCAGGGCATGTCTTAGCTTAACTGTTCTGTGCTGAGAGAATTCATTTTGTCTTTGCTTGAGAGTACTTGCTTCTTCTTCTCTCTACCACATTGCAAGAGCTGTATGGGTATTGTATACATGCATCATGTTTTATATATTTTGTATATAAAGACATTTCTTCTATATAATGAGAGTTATTTGCTTTTGTGCTGGCTGGATTGCTACAAACTCTAACAAAGTAACATGGCCTTCTGTTAATATTTCACTCTGCATTTTATTTTTTATTTATTAAATTTATATGCCACCCATCTCGCAGCTCAAGCATGAATGTGGCTGGCTCTTATTCATTTTCTATAAATGGAATAGAGTAGGCTCTTACATTACTAGCTTGCATGAGTGTCTGGTTCTGGAGAATGAAGAGGCAGACAAGGGAAGAAAGCTAGGAATCTCTGTATTTCCTTGTTTTCCAATCACATGGCTTTGTTTTTTTTAATTATCTAAATATAAATCACCCTATCCCAGAACCAGATCCCTTTGAAAAGAGGGTTATTTTTTCTGTCTTGGAAATTCACTTACATGTCAGAGTAAAACATGAATGCTGTAGAGTGCCAAATGGCAGGATGGAGAATGGAGTCCCAAGAGAGGAGGCATACCTAGAGTTGGGGTGGCATCTTCTGCTTTTCCCAGTTTGAAGGAACAGGAGAAGGTTGAGCAGTCATGTGGTTCTTTCTAAATAAAAACAGAGCTGGGCCAGGTACGAACTGGGTTGGCGCTGTCCAATTTTTTTTTCAAGAGTCCAACCCAATTCTGCATTTTAGTGACCAATCCCAACTCTGTGTTGTTCTGCCAGCAAGATATCCTGCTGCACACATAAGATATGCCTATGAGGAAAGCCAACGTGGAAACAGCATATTAAAAAATGGCATAAGAATTTGTTTTGGGATCATTTGTTTGTTTCCCCAAATATAACCTTCCTGCCACAATTTCCTCTTGTTTTTTTTAAGTTCCAGGCACCAAAAGCTGATTCTAACAGAACAGAAATCAGCTCTCGTGAAGTCCAAAACTTTAGTTCGACTTTGTTCTATTGCTTGTGCTTGCATAATGTTGAATTCCAATATTGCATGATCACTCCTCCCTAAGATTCTGTAGCTTCGACACCTTCTATCATTTCATCTCTGTTAGTGAGAATTAAGTCTAGTTCCCTCCTCCACCTTTTGGGAGACAAAGTTGTCTGCCAGGTTTGACACAAATCTGTTTGATCTTCCACTTGGTGCAGAGTTTGTCTCCCAGTTGCTAGTAGCTAAAGTCTCCCATTACTATTGTGATGTGCTTCCTGCATACATTGGTTAACTGACTAGCAAAAAGTTCATCTATTTCTTCTGTTTGGTTGTGTGGACTGTAGTATTCCCCTATGGCAATGTCATTCTTTTTTCATTTTATATTGACCCAAGTGTATTCAAGATGTTTTTTTATCATTGTTCTATTTCTGTAGAGATATAGTTATGTCTTATATATAACGCAAGTCCACCTCCTCTTTTATTAGGTCTGTTTCTTTTAAACAATTTCAATCCCTTTAGCTGTATCTTCCATTCATGGGTTTCATACCACCAAATTTCCATAATGGCAACAATATCATATTCTCTAGAGTTGCAGGGTCATTAGACTAGGCAATGAAGGAGGTTTGTCCTGGCATGTCTCCAGAAGATTTGCTGAAATTAAGTGACAAGTAGTAGTGGATCCAGGTATCTCTAAAGGAATCTTATGGTTTCTGGGCAACTGGAATTGAGGCCAAATCATAGACTGAGGCAAACATAGCATGAACCCCTTGAAGCTTAATAGAAAAAAAACTAGGCTGGTGAGAGCTCTTTAGTGCTAATGCAGCTTCAACAAGCTCTTCTCAGCCAGAGGTTGGGCTGAATAAAAATCCACCTTGGGATGCTACAGGCTTGATTTGAAGGAATCGGTCTTCCTTCCTTATGTCCTGTTTTGGGGAAGTAGGTCAGAAATCTAAGAGCAAAGCCCTGGCAACCAGCACTTCCTCCCTCGGTAAATAAGATAGCGACATTCAATATTCTGTTTCTGTCTTTTGGCAGTGGCCCTCTACACGATAATGATATATTAATTTGCATTAATTGTAGCATTAATGGGGATTTTTCAACAGCAGCAGCAGTTAATTACTCTGTCACATGAAAGCTATGAGAGATGGTCTTTACATTAACAAGTTTTAAATCAGAGAGCACTTTTGTGGAAAGGTATGAGCCCAAAAGAAGAGGTAAAGATCTGGCTGGACTTCAAGATGGTCTTCATTTCTGAACAGGTGTTGGAATTAACATGATTATACATTCCCTCCATTGCAGGGACTCCTGCTAAAATATTCAAAAACTGCTAAAAATCCTCAACTGAAGTTTTATATCATTTTTCCTAAATGACCAATTTCTCTTCCCCCACAGTGTAACCTGTGGGTTCTTGCCTTGTTTGTCTGTTTGTGTTCTTCGTCTGTCTGTCATTTATGTTACAAACACATGACGTTAAAATTCCACTCCATGTAACAGTTCTATTCCATTTCTCCTCCCCACCACTACCTCAGTATTCCTTTTTTCTTCAATATTCTCTTCTTTGACAGGACAGAAAAGATTTAGAATCCTTAGGTGGCCAATTCCCATAGTAAGTGTGAGGGAGGAGAAGTCCTGGGGCTCATGATTTAGATCCACATTTCATCTATAGAATCCTTTTTGACCCAGAATGAAAGAATTGCGTTTATTTGATGGATGCATAAGGTAAAGCAATAATTTTTCAAAAAGAAATACCAACCTTAAAATTATGGTTATTACTGTACTTATTTTACCCTCATTATGACTTGTGAAAGAATTCCACTCAGTCTTTTGTTTAGTCAAAGAGTAAGATAGAAAGTGCTTCTCATTGAAAATGGATATCTTTACAGCATAAACCCATACATTTTATGCAGTGAGATGCATGGCAAACAAATTAATAATAAAGGCATACTTACTCACACTATAGTCCCATATTAGTTGGTCTGAAGTAAATACACAGTAATGCATTCTTAGTCTTTAAGGAAAAAGAGGTTAAAACTTGTCCAGTCCCTAATAAATGAAAAGGGATGGGTGAATGGCATCTTTTTGAGTCCCATTGATATATTGAAAGTTTTATTTCCCAAGTACTGATTATGAATTATAGTCAGGAAATAAAAGAAATGGAACTTTCGCAGCTGTTCACCAATTATGTCTCAGCAATCCTTACAACAACCCATAAACCAGAGATGGGCAAACTGTAGGTCTTTAGATGTTGCTGTAATAAATGTCCAACATTCCTCAGTGTTGACCAAACTGGCTGGAATGGAAGTGCTAAAATTTGTAGTAGAGTAATGTTAGGCAACCATAGATTTTCTACTATCTTATGATGTACAGGTCAAGTCTAATTTCAGAGTAAAGATATCCTCCACATAGCATGCTAATGTTATTCCCTGTTTTCCCATGTCCATAAAATCAACATAAATCTTCCAAGACCTTTACCTAATGCCCAATTCTGCAAGCCCAATTCCCTTCTTTTACATTGCTCAGCACCTTATCACAAGGTTCCAAACATAAAGTCTCTTGGTTCTAGGCATCAACATCCCCACAAACTCTCTCTTTCTCTCTCTTTTGTCCCTTGTACCTGGATTGAGACATCACTGTAGGAACCCCCAATGACACCTGTGATGGCTGTAGGTACATCGTCATGGATGGCGTAGGACCCATCAGGGCAGATGTGCTCAGAGCCATCCACTCTGGTGAGGGAGGCACGGACAAAATCCAGCGATTGCTCCAGGGCATAGGTGTCTTTAGAGCAGGTATCCAGGATGTGTGCCCCTAGGGTAATGCCTGGTAGAATATGGTGGTTCTTGTTGATCTCGTCTAGGGCAAACAACATAGCCTCAAGACGCTGGATGCCACGATGTTCATTGATTTTGCCACACTCCTCTGCGGGCCCACCTTTCTCATGAACTGGGAACAGGCCTCCAATAACTAAGTCTCCTTCCAAGCTGATCTCCTTCTTGGTCGCCACATTATAGCTCGGATTCTGAGTATTGGCAAAGCATGTAACAGGACAAACCAACAAAATCCATAGGATAGCCAAGAATATCATTGTGTTGCTCCAAAAAGGCAGTAAAGGCCTCTCTGAACCACTAGGATAATCCAGTCAACACAAAGGCCTTAGATGGTTTCTCATTTGTTCTGCAGCTGAGCCCATAGAGTGCAAGAGTGCAAGCGGGCATGGAGGAAACAGAGCACCTTAGGTTCAACTGTAGGGATCAATTGTACCCCTCTCCTCAGGAGAGGGCAGTCTCAGAGGAGCTTTAATGGAAACCTCCTTGCTTGTTGCTCCAGCTGCTTCTTCTTGGCTGGAGGCTTGTGAGAATGAAAGCCCAATGCCTGCAGGAGGAGAGAGAGAGAGAGAGAAAGAAAGAAAAAGAAGAAGAAGGTGGTAGTGCATTATCAGTTGCATTAGGACAAGTTCTTTCTGTTCCAGGTCTGAGTTTTTATGAGGAGCCCTCTGGCTACCAATATTACCACTTCTACAGGGGTGGGGTGTGTGTGTGTGTGTCTAAATCAGTCACTCCATACATGGGAATAAACAGAAGAAGCAAGGGTGATACAAATTTCCTGATTTCCATAGTTGTGTCAAATGGTATGTCATTACTTCACAAAGGCATCAGTTGTACAATGGTGTCATGATGTATGTATCATCATATGGACATTGGCATGGCCTGCTGCTCACTTCACAGCAATGACTTAAAGGCCCTCTGGCAAAGAAACTTGCATTTACTTTGGGTGAATCAGAATCTCCTTTTTCAGCATTCAAAGCAAAGTCATGGGGAATATGTTCCTCAGGCCATAATGAGGATCAAAGGTAATCTTTCAGATGTCCTTCAGATGCATTGTGCTGTCACTTCCATATCCTACAAATCATACTATCTGGAACTGGTGGAGACCAACCCACCTGGAAAATGCCTAACTGCAGAGTACTGTTGAAGTCCTAAATTCCCACTCTGTTTGGCAGGCCCTACAGCTTCTCTACTTGAAGAAAATAAATTCTAAAATTTCTATTTCCTTTTAAAAATAATCATTCTTATAATTTTCAAGGTGCATTATTTATTTTCAAGTAAAAAAAGGAAATGCTGTACAGTTACACCAATCATAATATCTCCAAGGGTTGTTGGGTTTTTTTGTTCACATTTAAAACTTTTCCATAACTATTTCCCCTCATCTATGTATCCCTAAATTTAATATAATTAACTGATACTGACAAACCTTATTTGCCAGAGGTAGCACCAGGGATCCTGAGAAGGGTTAAAAAAATTTACAAGATGGCGCCTGCGACCCATGGAATCAAAAACCCCTTATTTACATTCACATATACAACATGCCTACTTGGGGAAGGGGTTGATAACATAATTATGGCAATGTTGACTTTTTTTTTTGAAAACCCTTGGCAACACTATTATCCTTTGCTCTGAAAAGAAATTCCAAGATGAAATAAAGTGGACATATACTATCTAGGAGATTAGATATGAAAAGTGCAGTTCCACAGAGCTAGAAATACTGCAGTCAAAAACACCCTTGATTTTTCAGTCATGGATAATGTTTCTTAATAATAGCAAAATCACTGCCATCATGGAAAGAGGACTGTTTTTAAAGATTCTTGAAAGAGTTGTAAACTGATTTGTTTCTTTCTGCCTCGACTTCATATAGCCAGGATGCAAGAACCAATCTCCAAAGCCTTTTCACTTCTGCTTCTTTTATCCCCTTAATAGAATTTAAACTTTCCATCTTCTTTTGTCTTTTATCAACCCAATCCATTGCATTCTAGCAAGGGCCTCCAAAGAGAGTAGGTCAAGAAAGTCAAGATGGCAGCAGCAACCATTTGATCAGAACCAAATCCCTTTTGCCATGTGCTTGTGCGGCACTACAAAGGACAGGGTTTGCATCATTCTGATTTTTAGATTTCCTCCCCTCTTTAAGGCCACCCCTTGTTTTAGAAGCAAGACTGCACATTAATAGCTGTTTGGCATAATTTTTCTGTTGACATTTATTCTTTCGGAAGTTGTTCTCCTAGAATTAATTTGGAAGGACGAATGACACGGATCTGAAGTACCATGTAGTGCTCAGGGTGGGCTGTTGTTGTTATAGCAAGCTGTTTTATTTTACGAGGTCACAATCTAGTTCTGTCTAAGTGTCCTTTCAGAGGTGGGCCTCTTTTCTAAAGGAGCCAAAATAGCTGACAAGCACTTGCAGGTAACACTGAAATTGCCTATTTGAAATCGTTGCTGACGATATTGAACAAATTGACTGGGAGTTGAAAATAAATTGACTAGGTGACCGTCCTTAACTGCTTCGCTGAAAATAATCTCACTTGTTTGAAAGCATCTGAAGGCTTGCAGGACATAATAATAGAGCCTTCATTCCAGAATAACCTAAATTCCAGGGAATAAAAGCCGTGCCTTCCTATTGTTTCCGTTTTTTAAGGCTGAAAATGAAGGAAGTCCCAATTTGGATCACTTGAAAGTTTCTTGTCACCATGGTAATGACTAGAAGGCAGCTTTACTGAGGGAGTACCTAGTTAAGGATGTGCCTTTCAAGGGGCTTCCTAGGACAACACTATGCAACGGTAGCATTTTATCCGGAAAATTAGTATGAGCCCCTCCCCCCCAAGTCCTTTTCGGAGAGGGGGCGGCATACAAGTCAAATTAATAATTTGAGAGACAGGGGCTGAAAGCACACCACAAAGAAGCTTCTAGTTACTGTTGAATTGCTCCATACCCTTTATGAATAGTGAAGGATTGTAAGAAGGAGGAATGTATGGAAGTTATTTTCACCTTCCACATAGGGAGTTAAAATATGTAAGACCACCTCTGTGTGTGTGTGTGTGAGATCAGGAAGAAGTGTTTTAAAACTTGAACAAACCATTTTCTCTTAACCATTTCTAAAAGCGTGCACTAATATATATGATAATTCTCCACTGTGAAGAATTCTCCAGCCATTTTGGTCAATCTACTGTATCCTATTTCTTTGTTCTTTAAATAAATACAATATCCACAGAGCTTCCTTGGCAAGATGCCTGCAGGGAGCCAAGCTTTAAAATTCACTCCGTGAAGAAGGAGCCCATGATGGCCACTGTGTAGTTTGCCAGTCCATTGGCCCAGGGTTGGATAGTAGAGTGTGGTTGTAGGAACACAATGGTCCTATCATTAAAGAAGAATGAAGCCATCACCTGAGCTGCTAATGGTCTCTGTCACCTAAGGTGCCCCTGCTGAGGAAGCTTTAACTGCCATTCCAGATGATGCTTGCATTTCAAATCTACAATTATGCTGTGATTCAGACAGTGTAATGCTGGGGACCAGCCATTGGTAAAGATCTCATATGGCCTCAGGCATCTTTGGCATATCTGCTTCAAAACAGGCGAATGGAAAAGAGCTTCTAATGTAAATCCCCATCACAGCCTTTATACAGCAATTGCTCATGATCTGGTAGCAAAGAAATGAATTGGAACCATTCTCTTTTCCCTGAGGGGATCAAGGTCTCTGTCCAAGACCTATCCTACAAAATGGCAATGGTTTCATGCAAGGAAGCCGTAATGTGGAGTTTTCAAAGCTACAGGAGTGTCTGTAAAGGAGAATTTGTTTTTTTATTTTTTTAAAAAAATGGTTGGCATACTGCAAAGCAAAAGACCAGCCCCTCGCAAATCTTGCTTTCCAAGAATGCTTCTGGGATCCAGGTAGGCTCCAGAGCTATTATAAGGAAATAAAAATGATGGCTAGCTGCAACCAATGCTTTGTTTCGAAGAATGTCCACCTACACTGAAAAAGAAAAAGTAATCTGTTGAGTGACAGAAAAAATCCTGGACGGTTAGAAGGATTGGAGGTGAGCAATGTCACCAGTTCGTTTTTTTTTTTTTTTATAAATAGGAATTTTCTGAATGCTTTATCAGGAGCTCCCAAGTTTTTTCGGACTGTTGGAGATATTGGGAGTTTTGAAAACTAGCTTTGGGCAATTTCACAATATTTTCTCCTATGGTGCATGTTACCAATTTTTTCTGGACTAGTAGGCCCTGGAGCATAGCCACCCACTAATTTATTTTCTGTACTTGCACCAACTCTTTTGGAGAGCTCCAAAACACATTGGGTAATCTATTATGCATGGAAGCTGTGTTTTGCTTTGCAGGATTACTACCTTCCCATTCATTTTTTTTAAATGAAAGTATTTGTAAAAATATAATGGGCGGTTATCCTGGTGATTGCCCATGGGTGTCATCATTGGTGCTGAAGAATTATGCTCACCATGGCAACCATTTCACAAAGTATCTATAACTTACTGCCAAAATTCCAAATATGCCTCCTTATAAAAAATTGTGGTCCTCAGTTGTATCATTAATACTGCCCACGATTCCACCCAATTTTAGCTGATCTGCAGGGACAACTGACTTGTTCCACAACCCTTATTTCTTTTTATGGCAGGGACATATGTTACACACCATGATAGGTCTCAGTTTAATAGGAGGAAGGAAATTTGAATTGTCTGTTAAACCTAAATTTATATAATTGACATTAGATGTGCATAATTAGTTAAGTTTATTACAGCCATAGAATGGCATTACACAATTGTTATTTTTACTTTGTTTCCAACAATTTTGGTAAGTTGCATTATGTGCCATTACCTAATTATTTTTATATAACTTTTTCCTGAAAGTTTTACATACATAAAAGATAAATGTAAAGAAAATAAATAAATAAAAGGAAAAAAGATGAAAGAAAAATAATGTGGGGAGGAAAACAGGAAAAGAAAGAAGAGGAACTAATTAAAGAAGCAAGAATCAGAAAAAGAAAATGACTACTGACCTTCTTTTCAACATGTAAATACACTCATCATTACTCCCTCTTTGTTAACTCTATAAAAGATCCTTTCAATCCTTTATTTAACCCCTTTTCAATCATCAAATCCATTGGTCATCAGTTTTTGTTTTATTTTCAGCAAAAAGTCCCTAAAAAGTTTTCACTCTTTTATAAAAGTATTTGTTTTATTCCTAACCAAACAGGTCAGTGCCATGGTCAAACAAATGGCAACTTCAAATCTCAACAAATAAATGCTCTGTCTTACATATTGGCAAAAAAAATCAGAAAATAAAATACAAGCTGAATAGTCAAGACCTTGTTGATGATCCAAACTCCGTCAAAGACCTTGGAATACTCATCTCTAATGATCTAAATGCTAGAGCCCCTGTAACTACATAGCCAAAAAGGCATTAAGAGTTGTTAACCTAATCCTATGTAGCTTTTTCTCTGGTAATATCACACTACTAACTAGAGCATACAAGACATTTGCTAGATGAATACTTTAATACAGCTCATCAGTCTGGAACCCGCATTACATATCTGACATTAACACAATTGAGAAAGTCCAGAAATATTTTAAAGAAGAGTTCTCCACTCCTCTACTCATTGCAGAATACCTTATGCCATCAAACTTGAAATTCTAGACCTAGAAAACCTAGAACTACACTGCCTTCAATCCGATCTAAGTATAGTATATAAAATTATACATTGCAATGATATAAACTCAAGGTAAATCGCACCAAACTTGATTTCAGGAAATACAACTTTAGCAACAGAGTGGTTAATGTCTGGAATACTCTACCTGACTCTGTGGTTTCTTCCCCAAACCCCAAAAACTTCAACCTTAGACTGTCTACTATTGACCTCACCCCTTTCCTAAGAGGTCTGTAGGGGGCGTGCATAAGCGCACCAATGTGCCTACCGTCCCTGTCCTATTGTTTCTTTTTTATTTTTCTTATATGTATCCATTTCATGTATTCATAACTATGTTTATACTTATACCTGTTATCTTATAATCGCTTGAATAAATAAATAAATAAATAAATAAATTTTAAAAAAAAACTAACACTCATGTTATTTGTCCAGTCCATTGGGGAAACAAGACACCTCATACTTTGAGATGGGGGACCAAGTGGAACTAAATTTTGGATTACTGCATACCAACTCTTCTGAATGGAGATCCGTGGGACCAGGTTCTAGCTTGTTTATGTATGTATTCAATTTCTATAGCCACCCAACTCAACAAAGCAACTCTGGGTGGCTTACAATTCTAAAACCCTTATTACCATGGGGAGGGGGCAGGTTGTGGCTGCATTTTCCAACCCCTTGGTCAATGGATTTTCAGCACCCTTGGCTTATGCCCTCTCTTCAATGTATCCATGGCCTTTAAAGCTTCCCATGAATTTCCCAGGACTGAACTTGTGTCTCTCTTTGCTGCTGCTCAAACTTGAAGAGTTGTCTCAGCTGACAAGTCATATTTGCAGATGTTACAGATCCTTCACCCTGAATCCCTGCCGCATATGCGGCAGAGGTAATAAACATGTGTTATTAGCTACCACCAGCCTAATGTTATATGCCTGGGAGTCCATTAGTCTCAGTAGGGATTAGTTAAGTGTAAGATTGCACATTGTGACAATTTCTGCTGCTAGCCCACTTATTGCACAATTAGCCTTGAAAATGGTTATTACTTTTTCGCTTGCAGCACAAATGTGTTTATCGTAACTGCAGTTGATTCAACATTTACACTGTACGTTCAGAGGAGATAAGAACTTGGCCCTGTCATCTCTTTGGCAGAATGGAGTAATGCAATTCAATCCTAAGAAATGGCATGGCCAAAGGAGGATTTCAAATATTTCCTTCCTGTTGCTAAGATTGATTCCCCCCTTCAAGCACTCTGCATGCCTCACAAATAGCATAGAATGTACTTTATATGTTTTCATTCTTGTTTAAATTATTAGTCCATCAAACTCACAGCTACTCCGAGGCTGCTATTAGTTTTATAATGCTGTCATGCCAACAATTATTTTAAACAGATAATAGCATGTTAAAAATATAAGAGAGGCAGGAAGCTTTCCATAAAAGTAAGCATTGTTTAATGAAATGATTGGCATGGGATCTCGGCCTTCCTAACTCAATTACATTAGCACAGCTGAGATGTATTTTAGGGCTGTGCAGAGACTGTCCAATCCACTTCATAGCCATTGAATCTGGAAGTAGCATCAGTCCATGGAGTTGCCTGTCTCAAAAGGTTCTCAGTTCTTCATTATGAATTGGGAAAAAACTTCCCAGTCACAACCTAGACTGGGAAGACCCTCATTATTAAATGACCTACAATTCTTCTCTTCTTACCCGAAGCTTATGTAGGAGACTTATAAAAACACAAGCAGAATTGTGCTTAGCTGAATGGTCTCTGTTCTATTCTCTGCCCAACTGCAAGTGGGAAGCCACTAATGACAATAGCATTTAGACTTATATACTGCTTCACAGTGCTTTACAGCCCTCTCTTAAGTGGTTTACAGAGTCAGCCTATTGCCCCCAACAATCTGGGTCCTCATTTTACTGACCTCGGAAGGTGCTGAGTCAACCATGAGCCTGGTGAGAATCAAACTGCTGGCAGTGACAGAGTTAGCGTGCAATACTGCATTCTAACCACTGTGCCACCACAGCTCTTAAAGCACATCCCACTGGTACCTGGCAAGATTATTAAGGCAGCCATCTTTCAAGTCTAACAAAGGGCTTTGCCTTTAGTAGTTGCCTCGCAGAAAGAAATTTAGCCAGTGGAATTGGACTGTAGGAAAGGCATTGAGCTTCTGTAGAGGAGACAGGAGAAATGACCCTGAGATGGCCTTCAGTTAGCCCTTTCAATTTGGGTAGCCTGCATAAAAAAGTGTGTAGGGCCAAAAGCATCTTAAATCAATAGTTCTAATTACAGCTTGGTAGAGAACTTCCTATTTCAGCAAGTAATGCATATTTGCTGGACCAAACCCAGGTTCATCAATTCTTCCTCATCTCCTGTAATATCCAGTGGGTTGAAGCTCTTGATAGCCAACATGAGGAAGAAGGTCTGACTAATGGTTTCAGTGCTTGTGGAGAGTAGCAAAGAGGGAAGGAAAGTAACAGCTTGTGTGTGGTATATATTACACCTTACTTTTAGGGATGATAGTTTGTTAGACTAGTCTTTTCTAAATTATGTTTACATGATCCTGAGAAAAGAAGCAGTTTTAAAATATTGCCCAGAGAGGTTACACTGATGCTCCCATGTGTCCAAAGAACCTTTTAAAATCAAATCCAAAGCATAAAGTTCATCTTTAGGAACACCAGAATCCTAATGCTACCACTAATGATTCCACACAAGAGCATAAAGTTATTCCTCATCTGCCTTCAGAGGCATCAAGCAAAATTGCAATTGGTTTATTCAATTGATAAACTCTGTTTGGTTTGAACTGGAGGTGGTATTCAGCAGGTTCTGATCAGTTCTGGAGAACCAGTAGCAGAAATTTTGAGTAATTTGGAGAACCAGCAAATACCACCCCTGACTGGAGATTTTACAGTATCCTTCCCCTGCCACGCCCACCAAGCCACACCCACAGAACCGGTAGTAAAAAAATTTGAATCCCACCACTGATTTGAACACTATGATAGATGAGTGAACCACAAATCTGGCTTATTGAGCTATCAGTGGTTAAAACAAATGATTGATTAGTACAAGGCACAAACTCAGTCCTTCTGATGCAGGAAAATGTACTCGGAATCTGTTTAAATATGTGTATCTTAAATATTGTTCCTGTTTCCAAGCTGTATATTATAAAGATATGTGGCTTAAGCCAGTTTAAATTCAGAGGCAGTTTTATGAGCAAAATGGTATCATGGGAACGCTGTCCTCTCCAATAATTAGACAAGGAAAATATTCTACTTTAGGAAACAGAGTGATTCATAAGTGCTGCAGACATATAATAATTTCTGCAAAATCTAAACCCAAAGCTTATTATTCCTGTACCACACTATAAATTCAATGCACATCCTTTTTTAAAGAAAAAAAAGCAAACAAAACATTTACCCTCAGGCAGGATTGGAAAAAAAAGAAGCACCAAACCACCTGTTTAAGTACAGCACACCAGGTGTGTGCTGAAAGTTTAAATAATCACTGTTGTCACCATCTTCTCAAAGCGCCAGCTGATAGTCTGCAATTAAAATGTCAATTTATATGTTACCAGCATTAAAGAACAATTCTCAGCTTGAACCCACCAATGTTAATGTTTCCCCAATTGCAGTTTCCAGCTACTGGAAAGTAAAATTGCACTGTGTAAAAATAACACAGTCCAACCTACTATCTAAGTAACCATCTACTTGTGTGCCTGCTTGTCTGATCTGGGTGTATACCAAGGGGAAGACTGTTTACGGCTTGGAAGACACATTCTTCAGCCAGGGGTGGACAGATTTGAAACTTGTCAGAACAATGTCTGCTTCCTTTTGTTTCTTAGAAGAACATTAAGATCCATCGACCAGACCCAGATCAACAGGAATGTATTTACAATAAATAATATGGTGCCTTTGAGCGCATTTGGCACCTAGAAATTTGATTTTGGCACACAAACTTCATTTCTTTTTTGGTAATTCTAAGTTTTATTTATTTGTTCTGGTTTCTTTTTTTTTTTCTTTTTTTTCCCTGTGTAATTGAATAAAGGGAAAAGAGATGGTTTTCTTTATTTCAGCTATTAAAGTCATTCCTATTATCAAATAATTCAAACACTTTACACTGAATCATGCCAAATTGTCCAGAAAGCTGATCTTGTTTCAGACCATTCCTACCATTAAGCTCAAACTGACATATTGAAAGCTTTGGTACCAACATCCAACTAGGAATTTCAGTTCAGTTTGTCACTAAAAGGGGAAATGAAAAGGAGGAGGAGGAGTAGCAAGAAGCAAAGATTTTCCTGTACTGGTTCTCTCTTGACAGGGGAACTCCATACCACTGAAGCCCCATCCTTTTTGTGTGCATCCTTACATGTGTAATCCATGTAAAAGAGGTGGGTCTTGATTGCATGGTTGTGGCTGCCATCTTAACTTTTTTGATCCCTGTGGACACTCCTGAGCCTGTGTTATATTCCTCTCTATAGTCCCAGCTATTTCTTTGTTCTCCTGTCAAAGAGTCCAGCAACATGACACCAATATTACTTAGAGTGATTATTGCACTCCAAAATAGAAATGTATCTCCCTTTAATGAGGATTATGTGATAGGATTAAACAATTATGTTTGTTTCATTTTCTCCCATTGGATCTATGAACAGTGAAGATTTAACACTGCTCAGAGGTTGTAAATGAGACTCACTTCAAAAGGTGTAAGATAGGGCCAACCTGTCATATGTTAATGCACAGCAATGCTACTTGGGGCAGCAAGAGTTGCAAACAAATAGTTTTCATCCTCCAGAAGCCTTCCAGCAAAGCACTTTAAGGTATCAAGGGCTTAGTATCTTCTGTCCAGAAAAAAAATCAGCTGAAGAGCCCTCAAAACTTGTGACAAATTTGCAAAGCACTTGAGGAATACATTCACCCATCTGAATGCCAGCCTGAATGCTGCCTGGATACATTATGTGCTGTTTTCTTATCAGCACTGCTTTATGCTCGCAGCTATTCAACCTGCAAAATGCATGGATATTCTTAAAGCCATCTCTGATATCTATTCTCAAATTCCATTGAGTTAGCAATTGCTTGAATAACTACTTGACAAATGCAGGAAGATATTAGCCACTATCACAGTTGAAAGAATGTGGTTGGAAATAGCCTGGCTGAAGCATTTCAGTTACCATTTGGTCCTCAATATAGGATGAAAGTTTGATAGACCCACAAATGTAGGTTTTAAATAGACCAACTCAGGGGTGGGATTCAAATTTTTTAACAACCGGTTCTGTGGGCGTGGCTTAGGTGATAGGCATGGCTTGGTGGTAATGTGACTGGGTGGACATGGCTTGGTGGTCATGTTATTGGCTGGGTGTGGCCAACTCAATATCACTCACATCGAGGCACGCATCTCCTCGCCTGGCTTCTCATGACTGTGGGGATGCTGCAACAGTCGTAAGTGTGAAAAATGTTCATAAGTCACTTTTTTCAGTGCCATTGTAACTTTGAATGGTTACTCCACATAAGCAAAAAACCAGCAAAGGAGTGGGATAAAGCTCCAGAGATGTTCCTGAGACAGGAAGTCTAGTCCTGCCAAGAATTTAATAAGGGTTAACGGAGAGGCAGTTTCTGTAAGCAACACCAGAATGTTTCCTTCCCGCCTTCCTTACAGGATTAGGCCAGTAATTTCTTCTAACAACCGGTTCTCCGAACTGCTTAGAATGTTAACAACTGGTTCTAGAGAATAGGTGCGAACCGGTAGAATCTCACCCCTGGACCAACTCTTTCATTTCATTTTCCCAATGGCAGGAATAGTCAAAGCTTGAGGGCAAAGTAGGAGAATATAGATGGGAGCTTTGCTCAGAATATCTAAGGGGCTTATCAGGATGACAGAATATCTAAGGGGCATACCTTATTGCATTATTCTTTTGCCTGCTTGCATTAGTGAGTTGTTTTGCATCCTGAGCTCATAATGCAGGGAAGAAAATACCCAGGAGAACAGGCAAGAGGTGGAAAAATAACTCCTCTATTTTCCTTCAACCAAATGGATCACCACAGATTTGGAATGCATCATTCATATGGTGCCTTTCAGTGACTTTTGTCACCCACAGATCCAATTCCACAGGTATAGTTCTGTGTGTGGAGTAAGTTAGTAACTGATTCTATATTAAATTGCAATTGAAAGGCTGCAGGTATACTACCACATTTCTTCTATATGACAAATTTCTAGCAAAACCCATTCTGAGTACCAGCTGCTGCTACAGATCTCTAAAATTAGTTTATTAAAGGTAACATTTGTGACTTCCATTTATTGTTTAGCCCTCAAACTAAGAGGTAAATAAATTCTTTGTTTTCCTTTTTGCATCATGGCCAAAACAAACCACAGCAGCCAAAGGCATTCAACCCAGTGGTGGGATTCAAATTTTTTTACTACCGGTTCTGTGGGTGTGGCTTGGTGGGTGTGGTGTGGCTTGGTGGCCATGGCAGGGGAAGGATACTGTAAAATCTCCATTCCCACCCCACCCCACTAATCTGCTTTCCAGCTTCATTCTCCTGTGCAGGGCAACTAAAGAAGACCCAGCCGATCAGCTGGGATTCAGGAAGCAGAGAATAGATGGGGGTGGGGCCTGTCAGAGGTGGTATTTGCAGGTTCTCCAAACTACTCAAAATTTCTGCTACCAGTTCTCCAGAACTGGTCAGAACCTGCTGAATACCACCTCTGATTCAACCATCATTGGGAATCTGACAATGTCAACATTGGTGAAACACATAATAATAATAATAAAAAATGCATGTTAACAAATAATCATGCAGGATTTATTTCATTTCTTTTGGATTCCTTAACAGGCTGTTACTGTTAGAATTTATAGGACTAAAAATGCCTCTTGTTCTTTCTTTACTGAAAACCTTTTGTGTAAGTTAGCTTTTTAACATTATTTTTCTTCTGTTTGTTTCTATAAGAATGCAAACTAGTGTCAGAGATCAATAGTAATTTCTTCACTCTGCAGTAGAGGATGAAAGAAGGAAAAAGGAAAAAAATATTTTTCGGAACCACCCTTTAAATTCCAAAAACACAGTGTTATGCTACCTAACAACAATTTATAACTATCACAGTCATCACACTACGGTATATTGTATTTAAACTAGCATTTTCAGATGGGAGAGTGGCATAACTGCCCCCACCAGCAAAAAGTACAGACCAGGGAAATCATCATCACCTATAAAATGATCCACATTTTGAATCATATATTTGCTTTCTAATCTAACTTTCCTATCATGAAGAGAAACTATGCATGTTCATCCTTGATTGAGCCTCGTTTTCCTAATCCTTATTCTTGCTCACTGTTAGAATATTTGCACCAGGTGGCTACTGAAGTCTCTTTGAGAGAAGTAGAGGAGAAACCACACACCCCTTTATTTCAGGGTCGTGGTCACATTTGACATTGGGAGGTGTGGCATGGGTGTCTGGACAAAAGGGATGCCATGTGCGAGGATTTGCCATTCACAAAACGTGGCTACCAATTTCCCAGAAAGAAAACTAATGAGGTAATCCTTTTTCCCTCTCTAATTCTCAGGGTCAACACCAGTCTATATCTATCTCTCCCCACCACCACCAGCAAGTAGCCACATTTATAAATGAAGCACTGACCTGAAGACACTTACAGTTTTTATTTTCAAAAATAAAAAGAGCTTTCAGAAAGAGCTTTGGTGGCTCAGGCTGTTAAATGCCTGCTCTTAAGATCCAGCTGTCTACAATTACTATAGGCTCGAATCCCACCAGGCTCAAGGTTGACTCAGCCTTCCATCCTCTCGGGGTAGGTAAATTGAGGACCCAAAATTGTTTGGGGCAATAAGCTGACTTTGTAAAAATGCCGCTTAGTAATAAGCAGGCATATACAATGGAATGAAGGCTATTGCTGAGCATTGGGTTGTGCTCCAAAATTGTAAGCAGCCCTGAGTCTTCGGAGAAGGGCGGCATATAAATGTAATAAATAAAAAAAAAAGACCTATAAAAACTATACAAAACCTCAGGGCCTCCTAGAAAATAAAAGATTTTTCTGGAGGTTAGTATTTTGTATCGTACCCTGCCAGTTTCTTTATAATTTTTCTTTAAAGTGGAAACAATGTTTTAAAAGTTAAAACGTTTATGGGGCAAAAGCCTTGGTGCGTGCCAAGCATCACATCTGCAGGCATATAGTTCTCACACAAGGATCCCAAACTTAATGTGGATTGCTCAGTTAAGATGAATTTGGGGTTCATGGTATATATTAGATTTATTAGTATTTATTTATTTTTAATTATGACAGGTAAGTAAAATGCAGGAGGAGACAGTTCAAATTCTGTACAAGGAAAATATGCTTTGGTCAGTGATGGAGAAGACATTTCACATTCATGTTCCTCCATTTAACATACTATCTCTCTCTCTCTCTCTCTCTCTTCCTCTCTCTCTCTCTCTTCCTCTCTCTCTCTCTCTCTCTTTCTCTCTTTCTCTTCCTCTCTCTCTCTCTCTCTCTCTCTCCCCTCCCCCCTCCTTCCGCCATCTCTCAGTCAGCCCATGTTCCTCACAGAGGGACTCTGGGCAGTGTACAAGTGAAAATATTAAAACATAACATTTACAATTTAAATGAGTTAAAATTTAATATTAAAAGTTAATTAAAAGATGGGAGGAGGGCTTTCATGGCAGTGTGCTTTTCTGTGAGCCCAAGCAAAGCCACAGACCCACTTTGCCACCTCACCTCTCAGGGGAAAAATATTCTACAAGGTGGGAAATGGCTAAGAAGGCTTTCTTCCTGGATCCCCAGTTGTAATTCTGTTGCTGAAAGACTTCTCCATCCTGTGATAATAGAGAATTCATCACAACCTCTTTCCGAATGATACCCCTTTCAGTATCTGCAGTGTTCCAGATACAGCCCATACCTTGTAGCATCCTGCTGGACAGCTGACTCCACTTCGAGGTCTTTCAAGGAAGTTCATGGCTGAACAGGTATGTGACCTGGGTCCAGGGCCCTCTCCCTCCCATCCCACTACTTTGTCTTTCAAAGTCCACTCCCTTCATAAAACTAACAAGCCAGATGTTTTCGAAGGAATGGAGAGCTGTTTTGCTATCCTACTATATGCAAGCATAGAGGGGGTATTCCTACAGGACAAAGTATTAAAGCACCACAGTAAAAGTAGCCATCCACAAATGGGTATTTGAAAGAACCCTATTTAAAAAGGGAATCACAACCAGTTCTGGCTTTTTGAAGACAGTTCCTGTAACATCAGTTGCTGCATTCACATATTACATTTTTAGCTACCCTTTAAAAATAGAAATATTGGAAAAAAAATCCCCCAAACATGTCATGTCTGTGCAAACTCAAAATGACAATGCCCCCAATACTCCTGTGAACGCTTTGCATGTAGTAAATTATGCATTCTACACAGTTAATTAATTTCTTCTCTCAAATACAATTATTTCAGAGTAACGAGAATAATATTATTACATGTCTGAGGTTTTTTTTCCAAGTGTTCCTATTTTCTTTGCCAAAAAGTCATTGTTTTGTTCCTTGCCAGTTCTTTCTGTTTCACTGGTCTTATAGCATTCCCAGATTATGTACTAATTCTTTTTAAAAAATTAAACATTTTTCCCAAATGAAATGATAGCAAATTAAGCATGCTGTACAAATCAGTGCGTAGGCTGGTGAAACAAAATCTTTTGCAGCATACTCAAGTTTCCTTCTTGCAATACAGTAGACACTGTTTGTTCCACACAAAAGAAATGGTTTGTTGTTCATTTAAAATGCCTTTGAAACAAAGTAAAGACTGCCTTTCAAAAAGCTGTGCTTTCTCCCCCCACCTTCTTTCTCTTTCTCTCTTCTTGTAAAATAAATGCAGTAGATATTCTCAAAAGGACATTATCTTATACAGGGTTGCTGCTCCTCATTAGCATAAACAGGAAAGGCAAACAGATGGAGGGAAGGAGAATTAAACAGAAAGTATCCATGTTGTCGTCCTTTGGATAATCGTTAAACCAAAACATTAGGTTTTGATGGTGGAAGGCTGGCTTTGCTTTCTTCACATATGATTCAGATTGATCCCTGGAAAAAGTGGGAGGGGGGAGTGTTATGTAAACTAGAATTCTTGATAATAAGGCAAACTAAGGTTGCATCAGCCTTGGGCTGTAAAGAAGCAGATTTTAATGAACTCAGAAGAAAGATAAATAGGATTCCACTGCAAGAAAACCTTGTGGGGAAAGCAGGTAAGAATTCGTAACATACTGTAGATACTAAATGCACATTTCCAATGAGTATGTGCATGGGGGGGGGGAGCAGAAGTTATTTATTTATTTATTTATTTATTTATTTATTTATTAATTATTTTATTAATTGGATTTCTAGGCCACCCCATCTCCCTGAGGACTCGGGGCAGCGTACAATAAAAACGATACAAATATATAATTAAAAAGAAATTAAATCTAATAGAAACTCAAAATGTAGTTAAAACACTAAAAACAATCCTTAAAACTCCCCATATAGCCCACCCTCAGTCCAGGTCAGCGAGTTGGAATAACCATGTTTTTAAGCCCCGGCAGAAGGAGCGGAGGTCAGGGGCCACCCGGAGCTCCAGGGGCAGCTGATTCCATAGGGTGGGTGCTCCCACAGAGAAGGCCCTACCCCTAGGGGTCGCCAGTCGACATTGTCTGGCTGACAGAACCCCAAGGAGGCCCTGTCTGTGAGAGCGCACAGGACGATGGGAAACAGTTGCTGGCAGCAGGGTCTCCCGTAAATATCCCTGTCCTAAGCCATGAAGTTACAAAAGTGATTGCACAAAAAAGTTAGTGAAAGGTTGAAAATCAAAAGGGATGGTGTAGGAGATGGAAAGAGATCACTAAGAAAGAACATGTCCAACTAGCTTCACTTTGTAGGAAAACTGCAGCATAGAACAACCTGGAGTTAATGAAAGATTGTAAGAACAGAAACCAAGGTATTTCTCCAGTTATGTTCAAAAATAAAGTATTCAAAAGAAAAGAAAAGAAAAGAAAAGAAAAGAAAAGAAAAGAAAAGAAACAGGTTGCTAGCTGTTGAGTGAAGATGATAAAGGGGTGACAGAAAAGATAGGATTGCACAGAGTTCCTATTTTGGCTTGACTTTTCCAGAGAACATGCCAAGCATTCTAATGGGTAATTGTGAAGAGAAGCTTGAAGGAGCAACTGTCAGGCTTCAAGAAATATGATTAGGAATCACCTCTCAACTTGGAATTCAAATTGCCAGTGGTCAGACAGAATCCTTCCTAGCAATTCCCTACTGAGAGGTAGGTGGTCTTTCTGAAAGGTAAACTGTGATCTGAAAAATCCAGGAGATCGGGTGCAGGAGTGGGATTCAGCCAGTTCGGGCTGGTTTGGGCAAACTGGGATATTAAATTTACATCTGGTTCACTGAACGGTAATTGAACCCGGCTGGCCCCAAACATCCTGCCCCACCCCTCCCAGGAGTCTCCACATGGCCCATTTTGGATGCAGGTAAGTGCAGGCCCTGTGTGGAGGCTCTGGGGGGGGGGCGAAAAATGGCCCTCTCAGAAGTTCCAGAAGTCTGGAAATGGGCCTGTTTCTGGCTTCCAGAGGGCCTCCGGAGCCCAGGAGAGGCCGCTTTCACCCTCCCAGAGGCCCGAGGGAAGCCTCTGGACTTTGGGGAAGGCAAAAAATGCCCCTCCTAGAAGTTCTAGTAGGCCATGCCCACCATGGCCATGCCCACCCAGCAACCGGGCACAGAACCAGTTGCTGGGATTTTTGAATTCCACCCCTGATCAGGTGTCATAGTAAATGATGGAAGGAGGACACATGTGGTCCCTATTTTAATAAAGGATGACCCAAGGAACTGTAGATCTGTTCTGATCTCAAGGCAGCATCCAGAGGTCTTTGGCCTTTGCACCTTTTACCCCCAGGATGTTGAAGAGTAGAGACACTTAGCAAGAGACTCCATCTTCCTTCCTTCCTTTGGCTTTGCCCTGATTACACCCCTTTAGCTTTCCCATTCAATCTGCTTCCCTAAGAGAGGAATCTCCTACAATCCTTTGGAAACAGCCGCTTCCCACGTGCTTTGCAGAACTGAAGCCCCTCTCTCTGAAACCTTCAAGGAACTACTGCTTGGCGCAGTTCAAACAACTGCTCTAAAAAAGGGTCCCCTTGATCTCCCAGGTGTGATCACAGCCTCTTCAATTTGCTGGTGGTCCCAGCAAAATTGTTGCTAAATATCTGCAGTGAAGCAAGGGAAGGCAGCTTTGAGAGCAGCTTTGCAACCTTGCAAAGGAGAGGATCGTTTAATGGTTTTAAAATAGGCAAATTTCAGTTTATGGAACCGGCTGACATCAGCCTTGGAATTTTACTGAATGCTGGTGTGTCTTCTATTGTACCTGTGAAACAAACAGATGCACAAAGAGGTGGTTAGGACTGAAGATGAAAGGACAAAACCTCCTGTGCCAAGGAAACCAGATCATTCTCCTCTTTGGAAAAGTTCCCTAATTACAGCTTGCCAGAGGAGCCTTTCAGACTGTCACAACTTTGGGGTGAAAAGCTATTGTTAACTTTCAGCTTATCCTGCCTTGGGTCCATCCTATCGATACAGTTCTTCTTCCTTTGTCTCTTGCCTGGTCTTTCTCAAGCCTCCTGAGGTTTCTGGGTCAAGCATTACCAAATAAAAGAGTTTGCTTCGGAAGCACAAGATATCTCAGTGGTCTATCTAAATTGAGAATGCCATCCAGGTTCTTGTTTTCTCTATTCAGAGAATCAAAATGGGCATTTAAAATTATGCGAGCATGCAACTTAAGCCCAAGGAAATTCAGGCATGGCCGTCACTGGAGCTGATGGCTGGGAGCTGATTATGACTTATGAGTAGGAAATCTCAAATTCAGATTTTGTTTCAGGCAATAAATTTGGCAAAGTATTACTTTTCCCTAGTTCAGCTCTTCCCTAACATTTGCAAATTGCAAATAGAAAGTCAATACCCATAAAAATGCAGAAGTGGGCGTAAGAATGTTCAGCATGATGGGAAACTTGTCAAGGTCGCCAGTATTCATTCTGTCAAATGTGGTGCAAATTTAAACTGCAGCAGGATTACAAATCCCTGTGATCTTGTACATCGTTTTCACAAAGAAACACAGCTTTGTATACACTTTTCTTAATATTAACTGGAGTAGCCTATAAAATATATTTTTTCCCTTGCCTCTTATGGTAATATATCCTTTTAAAATGTATCAAATATACACTTGATATGTCATCTCCCCCAAATGGACACTCTTTTGACTAAAATTGACTAAAATTATAGTACAGAGATGATGAAACGCTACTGAAGGTATGCGTTAAGCTGCTGTGCCACAAAATAATGTACATGGAGATTTTAAGGGACAACTGTAACATAAGGAAAGTGTGCTTAGAATCAATCCTCAGTATGGTCTTTGCCAGAGGAAGAAGAATTTATTTCTTTATGTATTTAAATGTTTATTGTATGTTGCTTCTTGCCCAGTGCTGGGATTCAATTTTTTTTACTACTGGTTCTGTGGGCGTGGCTTGGTGGGCGTGGCAGGGGAAGGATACTGTAAAATCTCCAATCAGAGGTGGTATTTGCTGGTTCTCCGAACTACTCAAAATTTCAGCTACTGTTTCTCCAGAACTGGTCAGAACCTGCTGAATACCACCTCTGTTCCTGCCATACAATATCTTGCCATATTCTCCTATTCCTTTTGGATAGCGATCTTATACCAAAAAGGTTGCCCAACTCTGGAAAAAATATTATCAATTTACTTAACAAAATAAGAAATGGAAAATGGCTATTTATCATTTATATCTGATTCCATTTTTTCCCCTTTCAAAATAATCTGATTTATCTAAAAAAAAAGCATTCAGTATTTTCTATGTTTATTCTTTACTTATATGCATGGTTAGGATGGATTTTGATTTAATGGGAGATGAGATTATTTGTTTGTTTGTTTGTTTAATTAATTAATTTGTTTGTTTATCATATCTAGAGGCCACCAAACTTATAATGATTCTGGACAGCATGCAGATAGAAACAGCATTCAGTTCAATAAAAAGCCAAACAGAGATGAAAGCCTGGGAATTGAAATACTAAAGCAGAGGTCTCCAAACTTGGCAACTTTAAGACTTGTGGACTTCAACTCCCAGAATTCCTCAGCTGGCTGAGGAATTCTGGGAGTTGAAGTCCATAAGTCTTAAAGTTGCCAAGTTTGGGGACCCCTGTACTAAAGCATTGATTACGTTTCCTCTCTCCTCATCCCCCACCCAGTGCATACACTATCTACTCCAGTGCCCAAGGAAAGGGTTTGCCCTTCAAGAAGGACAGCAAGGTCAGGGCAGCTTAAACCAGTATTTCTCAATCTCAGCAACTTTAAGCTGCATGGATTTCAACGCCCAAAATCTCCCAGCCAACAAGGCTGCCTGGGGAATTCTGGGAGTTGAAGTCTACACAGGTTAAAGTTGCTGAGGGGTAGAAACACTGTTCTAGGGGCCTGCTGTTTCAGAGGCCAAGTGATGTGACAGAGAAAGCATGCCGCTTGGGTCTCATCAGATGACAATGTTTTGTAGACGGGACCTAGAATATGCCCTGGTCTGTCAAATCTTATTGGATTGGCAGAAACATTTTGAGAAAGGCACTTTCTCAGAGATTCCCAGTCCAGAAAAGAATGTAATGGATACATCAGACAAATTGGTACCCTGAGCCATAGATACCATCTTCTTTTTGAGTCAGAGCGCCTCTGAGAACACCTCCAAATTGCACATCCCTATTGTCCTGGGGAAGTGTTACCTCGTTCAGAACAAAATGTTGAAAATTCATGGAACTGGGAAGACCAGAATCATATGGCCCCCCGGTCTTGTCAAAGTTAACTAGACCCCTACAGCCTTCAGGAACTGGGACAAGACCCCAACAGCATCACCAGAGTAAGATGTACAAGTCAGCATCCTACTTAACCTCTGTCGATGGAGGACCTCACTCAGTGGTTTCATGTAGATGTTAAACAGAAAGGCTAAGAGTGTCAAGCCCCATGGTGCCCCACAAGACAGGAGGTTCTAGATTAGAAAATGAATGAAAATTATCTAGCAGCATTAGGTCCAGGACTGTCAATGTTTGAAGGGAGGCATCCCCTTACCACCTACAGGAAGTATGAAACATTCCTTCAAGGATGCATTTACCACTGTATGGTCCCAACCACATGTTACTCCTTAACAACCTTAAACAATCATGAAGGACGTGGATTTAAAGGGCAGGTGTCCAAGTTAGTGGTACAAAAGATCCTGACAGTTTCTTGGAATTTACAGGATCAAACATCTCCCAGATACAGGACAAAACAATGCCTCAATTAACATGCACAGAAGCAGCCAGCCAGAGACTCTATGAGCAGATTTGAGTGACTTCACCTGACAAGTGCCTAGAATATTGCTCACAGTAGCTTTGAAGATGTTCCTATGACTTTGCCTTCCCAAACAGAGAGTGTGTCACCTTAAAAAAAGGTTACTGGTTGGCTAGCTATAGACACAATAATAGCTGAAAAATAATAGTGTTTTCCTGCCCATATGAGCATGAGGTTATCTGCAATGCATGTTGTTACAATCACTCTTCATCTTCCTCTAAGGCACTCTAAGTGTCTCTCATATCATTTAATCTCCTGGACTCCTCAGAAAACCAGGAAGTCCTGGGGTCTAACAAACAGGGGTCTCACTGTATGGGAGCTTATTCGCGCCCGGAATTGTGGGCCCTCACCTCAGGACTGCACCCTTGTCCTTGAGTTGGCCCAATGGGCTGTTGACAGCTTACCTTGATGACGGATCTTGGAATCCCGAGAGGTGGCATGCTGCGACCAAGGGTTTAAATTTTAAATTAGGATTTAAGGGTCGGCTTTTAAAAATTTTAATTCGGTGTTTTAATGGGATAGGGAAGGGGGCAGGGTTGGGGGATCCCTTTTGGGAGGGTGGGGGTGGGGGCGGCGGGGCTCGGGCCTTGAGGTGGGGCCGCGATTCCCAGGGTGGTCGGGATCGGGAGGGGACGTCGAGGCATAGGGCCATATCAGGTGACGGGAGCGCGTACCCGATATTTAAGACCGGTCGCGCGCTCCGACCCTATGGCCTCCTCCCTAGGGGGCAGAGGAACTGGGACCCCTGGGCTTAGGCTGGTGTATTTTAATGCCAGGTCCGTGGCTAATAAGTCCTCCCTCCTCCGGGAAATTATCGAGGAGGAGGCGGCGACCTGGCTTGTATCACCGAGACCTGGCTGGGCCCAGAGGGAGGTGTCCCTCTGGTTGAACTGTGCCCACCAGGTTTCCAGGTTTTGCACCGGCCTCGGGCCCAGGGTAGGGGTGGTGGGGTGGCCGTGGTTATTTGGGAGACCCTGTTTCCAAGGGAGGTCTCAGTTACAGAGATAGGCGGGAGTGAGACCCTCCTCATGAGGTGGGGGCCTAGTGGTTGGGTGGGTTTGCTGCTTACATACCTTTCCCCCAGCTGTGTGGCAGTGGCCCTACCTGGGCTTCTCGATCTCCTCTCGGGGGTGGCGGTGGAGTTCCCGGACCTTATGGTCTTGGGGGACTTCAATCTGCCTTCCCTGGGGGCGGGTCAGGGTTGGCCCAGGATTTCATGGCTTCTATGGAGGCCATGGGCCTGACCCAGTTGATTCAAGGCCCGACTCATGAGGGGGGAAATACTCTTGACCTAGTTTTTATCTCTGAATGGTGGCGGAGTGACAGAGGGCAAGCTACTTCTACAGCCTTGCCCGTTCCATGGTCTGATCACTATCTCCTATGGCTGGTCTTCCAACAGGCCGCCCCCCACTGCTGGGATGAGGAGCCACTTAGGTGGTTCTGCCCCAGGCGCCTGATGGACCCTGAAAGGTTCCAGGCAGAACTGGGGTTCTTTCCCTCTTCCCTTGCCCACAGCTCTGCCGAGGATCTGGCAATGGCCTGGCAAAGGGCTGCGTCAGAAGCCCTCGACAGGGTTGTCCCCATGCGTCCCCTTACACGTCGTGGATCCCGGTTTGCCCCTTGGTACACTGAGGAGCTCCGGGAGATGAAACGTCGTCGTAGGGGCTTAGAGAGCAGGTGGAGGTCGACCCGTTCCCAATCTGACCGTGCCCAGCTAAGAGCCTATATTAGGACTTACCTGGTGGCTATGGGAGAGGCGAGGAGGTCTTATCTCTCCACTCTCATAGCGTCCACAGATAACCGCCCAGCCGCCCTGTTTCGGGTTACCCGCTCCCTCCTTCATCTCAAGGAAGGGCTGGACCCGTTGCGGGGTAGGGCTGAGGAGTTTGGTCAATATCTGTCGGATAAGATCGCTCGCATTCGGGACGGGTTGTCCTCCGATTTGCAGGAGTCTGAGGAACGAGTGGCAGGTAGTCTGGCCATTGTTATTTGGGATGAGTTCGATCCTGTTTCCGAGGATGAAGTGGACAGGATTATGCGGCGGCTGAGTTCCACCACATGTTTGTTGGACCCGTGTCCCTCCTGGCTGACTTATGCCGCCAGGGAGGCCACCTGCGGTTGGCTCCGGGCAGTTGTCAACGCTTCACTGAGGGAGGGTGTCTTCCCCTCTGCCTTGAAAGAGGCGGTGGTGAGACCCCTCCTGAAGAAGCCTGCCCTGGACCCAGCCGTATTAAACAACTTTCGTCCGGTCTCCAACCTTCGCTTTTTGGTGAAGGTTGTTGAGAGTGTGGTGGCTCAGCAGGTCCCGCTCTTCCTGGATGAAGCGGACTACCTGGATCCATATCAATCGGGCTTCCGACCCGGTCATAGCACAGAGACGGCATTGGTCACGCTGATGGATGATCTCTGGAGGGCCCGGGACAGGGGTTTTTCCTCTGTCCTGGTCCTATTAGACCTCTCAGCGGCTTTCGATACCATTGACCATGGTATCCTTGGGGGGCTGGGAGTGGGGGGCACTGTGCTTCAGTGGTTCTCCTCCTACCTCTCGGGGCGGTCGCAATCGGTGTTGGTGGAGGGGGTTGGGTCGACCCCAAGGGCTCTCTCTTGTGGGGTCCCACAGGGGTCGGTCCTTTCCCCTCTCTTATTTAACATCTACATGAAACCGCTGGGTGAGATCATCCGTGGTTTTGGGGTGCGATTCCATCAATACGCTGACGATACTCAGCTGTACATCTCCACCCCAGGCCAGATCAGTGATGCCCTCTCCCTGATGTCCCGGTGTTTGGATGCGATCTGGATGAGTAGGAACATGCCGACTCAACCCGGCCAAGACTGAGTGGCTGTGCGTACCGGCGTCTCGGCCCAGTCAAGATTGTCCATCTTTGGCCATAGAGGGAGAGGTGTTGCCCCCTGTGGACAGGGCGCGGAATCTGGGGGTCCTCCTGGATGTACGGCTCCGATTGGAGGAGCAGGTGGGGGCCGTCGCCAGGGGGGCCTTTGCCCAGCTCCGTCTAGTTTGACAACTCCGCCCTTTTCTGGACCGGGATGCCCTGCGCACAGTTACTCATGCCTTTGTCATCTCGAGACTCGACTACTGCAACGCTCTCTACTTAGGACTGCCCTTGCATACCATCCGGAGATTGCAGCTGGTGCAGAATGCGGCCGTGCGGGTGGTGATGGGAGTTACCTGGTTCTCCCATGTTACCCCCCTCCTGCGCGGCCTGTATTGGCTGCCGGTTGCGCTCTGGGTGAGATTCAAGGTTTTAGTTTTGACATTCAAAGTCCTACACGGCATGGGTCCTCAATATTTGAGGGAGCGTCTCCTTCCGACATCTAGTACCGGCCGCCCTGTGCGAGCTCATAGGCAAGGACTCCTCGGGGTCCTGTTGGCGGGTCAGTGCCGGCTGGTGACTCCCCGACGACGAGCCTTTTCTGTCGCGGCCCCTGACCTCTGGAATCAACTGCCTTTGGAGCTCCGCCTGGCCCCTGATCTCTGCACCTTCCGCCGTGAATTAAAGACCTGGTTATTTGACCAACCTGGGCTGTGACCCCTCCCTAGGGGAGGGAGGGTTTTAATATTTATTGTTTTTATGTCTTATATTTGGGCTTGTTCTTTGTTTAATTATTTTTTAAATATTTATTGTTTGTGTTTTTAGCTGTGAGCCACCCCGAGTCTCCGAAGATGGAACGGCATACAAGTTCAAGTATAAATAAATATAAATAAATAAATAAACAGGGATGGGCTGCTAATCCAACCCAAGACTGTTGATACTTGTCCATTCCAGGTGGCAACTAAGACCGCAGTCAGATCCCCAGGAAAAAGCCAAACTCCCTTTGGAATCCACTTTCAGATCAAAATGTAACAGTGCTGAGGCAAAACTCAGATCCATGTGCGGTTCCTTATTGAGTCAGGCCGTCAATGATTTGGGCACTGATCCATGATTGGCACAAATTCCTGAGCCCCTGCAGACTCAATACTTTATGAAGGCAACTTAAAACCATGACAAAGATCTGATAACCTTGGAGACCACACTTGCAACCCAGCAATGGAAGCAAGTAGCTTATGCAGGGATATTTCTGAGTAGCAGATATGCTGGTTCAGCAGCAACAAACTCACCTGATGCTTTGAGCCCTCCTTCAACCGTATTGTCTCACATCCTATTGTCTTTGGTACAATCAGAATCAGAATAGATCTGGAAGGGACTTTGGAGATCTTCTAGTCCAGCCCTCTGCTCAAGCATGAATTCCTATACTATTTCAGACAAGTAACTGTCCAGTCTCTTCTTAAAAACCTCCAGTGATGAAGCACCCACAAGGTCTGAAGGAAAGCTGGTTAATAGTCCTCACTGTTAGGAAGTTTCTCCTCAATTCCAGGTTGCTTCTCTCCTTGATTAGTTTCCATCCATTGTTTCTTGTCCTGCCCTCTGGTGCTTTGGAAAATAAATTGACCCCCCTCTTCTTTGTGGCAGCCTCTCAAATACTGGAATCATTACGAGACCTCTGAAAGCCATAAAGGCTTCCAGGATTACAGCAACTACCAAAGCACACTGACCCTGTGGTTGGTACCAAACTCAAAACCCAGTTGGGCCCATTTCTGAGAGATGAGCACTCCCTTAGAACCCTCTAAGACATGGGTGTCCAACTAACCGTGTCACGTTGCCATCATGTGATGTATCACAATGTTTTTTCCTTCGCGGAGCTGGGGTGGGCGTGGCCTGACACCCCTGCCTAAGACATGCCAGGATAGCTACCTCATCCAAGATAAATTCTGGATGAGAGCAGATTTATCGCAGGCCAAACTGGCCTTAAGCAGCAACAGCTGGAGGCCAGGGCTTAATTTCTTAGGCCCTGTTACTCATTCCACAATCACATGTCTATCATATAGACTTGACACTATTTTCAAATCATTAGTGAAAGATAAAGTAATTGAGATATACCTGGAGAGCCAGTAAAATGCTAGATAATGTCAGGGGGAAACTAGAATTTAAACGTCTTTATGATTTGGTAGCTGTTTAATAGGTCTCTCTTTTGTTTTGATGGCATACAGTTTTGATAATAGATTTGTACCATATATATTTTTCTGGATTGTTGACCTCTGCTCATTTACAGTCCTAGGGAAAAATTTAATTCATTTACTGTTTTTGTGTTCTGTTAACTAGTTCCTTGATTTCTATAATCTAGAAAGCTCTTATCCATAATAGATCATTCTGAGGGAAGACTCTCTTTGCTTAAACCATCAGTGATAAGTCACTGGCAAATTCTTGACCTCCAGATGTCCTGTCAATGAAGGTAATAGAATTGGACAATTCTGTTATTAGTAATTCCCCATTCATGTCTAATAGAACTAAGGAAAATATCTGTGTCAAAATAATTCTAGTTGAGTGCGGATGGAAGGTTCATTGCTCTCCATTTGTCCTTGAAGTGGCAATCCCATTCTATTTTGTTAAGGCAGCAAGACAAGGCAGACATTATAAATTTGCCTCAATGGGGTTTCCTATCAGGATTGACATGAACTAAAGCTAAATAAAAATGGTCTTTTGAAAGTCTTCATCAAACTTACAGGTAAATAACTTGGGTGGACAGTTATTGCCAAAATTTTCCATGGAAATATGTTCTCCCACATCTGGCATAGAAAAATGGCTGATTTAATAAATAAAGATTCTATATTTGCTTTCATGCCAGATTCAAAATGTTATGTATGCAGGTTTGAATGTCATTGGTTAAGTTTGAACTGTTCTTGTAAAATGTCAGAAATGATTGGTTTAAAAAGTGCGGGAAAACCCTGCACTCTGATTGGCTGGCAACTGCTGCTGGCTATAGGTAGCCGCAGCCAGCCAATCGGGTCTGTTATGAGCTGTAGTCACTAATAAACTCTTCACTGAAGCACTCCGGCGTCTGACTCTTCATGCAAATCTAACACTGGCGATGAAGGTGGGATCCTTCGAAGAGAACGCGGAGAACAAGCTGAGAGATGGCTATGCTGAACACCCCCTCCAGCCCGTTCGATCCGGCGGCAGAAGACTGGGACTCGTATGCAGATCGTTTCCAAATGTATTTGGAGAAACGATCTGACATTTCCGACAAGCGGAAGAGGGCGGGCTCTGCAGTCGGCTATTTTCAAGATGGCGAAGGCATTGGCGGGAGCTGCAGCGTGAAGGTAATGGACTGGCCGACTTAGAAAAGTTATTAAGAGCCCATTCGCCACAAGTATCGTGCCTCATTAAGAACACGAATTCTACCATCGGATCAAGGGGAAAGGCGTTAATGACTTCATGGCAAGTTTAAGGGACATTGGGGGTGCATGTGAATTTATCAACTTAGAAGAGGCCATGCGCGTCGATTTGTTGTAGGCCTAAAAGACAAGGGTTTGCAGAGCAAATTATTAATGAAACCAAGATCAGCTTAAGGAGGCCATAGAAGCTTCTTCAGCGGAAGCTACCAAGTCCTCAGCAGCCATGAAGAAAATTAACAAGGCCGCCAAGCCATCCTGATGTGGAAAAATCCACAACAACCCATTGCGAGGATTCTGATTCAGACTGTGAGGTGGAGGAAGGAATTTATAGACTCAGAATGGAGAAGAAAAGGAAAGACCTTGGAAGAAAGAGGCAAGACTTTTATTGCAGAGGTTGTGGGGGCGCACTGAATGCAAGTTTTTGATACCATCTGTCTCCGTTATGAAAAAAGGTCACCTAGCAAGAGTCTGCAAATCATCCAGAACTCCACCAAGCAGAAAGAAGTTTCCTGACAAAGATTTCAAGCCTAACAACTTCAGTGAGAAAATAAACAGAAGCAAATGGGAAGAATGAAACTCATCAAACAGTCACCATTGGTCATTCTTCACCCTTAAGAAGCAGAAAAGTACATGTGAAGGTACTAATTGAAGGAAGGCCTTGCCAAATGGAAGTGGACTCAGGCTCCTATTTATCTATGGTGTCATGGGACACTATTCACAGGCTACTTCCCAACATTCAGAAGAAACATTTCCAGAAGCAAGCACTGACTCTTAAAGACTACCAAGGGAACTAGATTCCAGTAGTTGGAACAAGAGAATTCAATGTGAAGTTCAAAGGCCACACCAAACGTTTGCCCCTGACCATCGTGGACAAGGACCGCCCAAGCTTCCTGGGACTTGAGTGGTTCAATCCACTAGGCATTGAGGTGACTGGCATCAATCACGTGAGCAACACTGAATGGGAGGCCTTGAAGTCTGAGTTTCCAGAGGTCTTCAGTGACAGATTGGGCAAGTATATGGAGACCCCTATCACTTTCAACCTAGATCCCAAGGTGCCCCCAATTCGTTTAAAGCCCAGAAGGGTCCCATTTGCCTTAAAGGGAAAAAATGATGCACAATTAGATAAACTAATAGCTCAAGGAGTTTTAGAGCCCACTGACCACTCCAGATGGGAGACACCTTAGTCACACCAGTCAAGACTGATGGGTCAGTAAGAATCTGTGGAGACTAAGGGGACATTGAACCATGCTTCAGCAGAGCATATCCAGTTCCAGTGGTGCATCATTTATTACATTCACTTGGCAGGGGCACAGTCTTTGCCAAATTGGATCTGGCCCAGGCATATCAACAACTAACAGTTGATGATGCCACTGCAGAGGCCCAAACCATTGTGACTATAGAGGTGCCTTCAAATGTAAAGGTTACAGTTTGGAGTAGCGTGGAAGCCTTATGGAAAGGATGTTCCAAGGACTGCCAGGGGTAGTGCCTTACTTTGATGATGTTAATCTCTGCTGAAAATGACACTCAATTACAAGAGACTCAGAGAAGTCCTTACCAGATTCAAGAAAGTGGGATTAAAAGTCAAGGAAGAAAAATGCACTCTTAGAACTGACAAGGTTGAGTTCTTGGGCTATATGATTGACAAGCATGGCATCCACCCTACAGATGCCAAGGTTCAAGCAATCAAAAAGCCCCTAGACCAAAATGCAAAACAGATTTACAAGCCTTCCTTGGACTTATTAACTTTATCACATGTTCCTACCTCAGAAGGCAACCATTGCAGAACCATTACACAGATTACTTGACAAAAGTCTGTTTGGGTCTGGGGCAGGAAGGAACAATCAGCATTTAACAGTATTAAAAGACTAATCACGTCTGATGCTGTACTCATACAGTTCTCTGAGAATTTACCTGTTGTACTGACTTGTGATGCATCCCCTTTGGAGTGGGGGTTTTGAGCCACAGGCTTCCCAGAGGAAGCCCCTATTGCATTTTACTCTCGCCTTGACCAAAGCAGAGAGGAATTACAGCAATTGGACAAGGAAGCATTGGCAATTGTTGCAGCTGTCAAGAAATTTCATGAGTATTTATATGGGAGAACATTTACCATTGTCACAGATCACAAACCTTTGTTAGGCATTGTGGCAGGAGACAACCTAACCCACTATCCTGTCACCAAGAATGCTGAGGTGGACTGAATTTCTTGCTGCTTATTCATACAAACTTATCCACAAGCCTGGCAAGGACATTGGACATGCTGATGCCTTGAGTCGTTGCCCACTTCCTTGTCACAAGGAGGACTTTGAACCTGAGGCAGCACCTTTTTCCTAGAAACTGTTGCCAAGCTTCCAGTACAGCTGCTGAAATTGCCAGAGAGACTGCCAAAGACACTTTATTGGCTCCTATTATAGGCTGGATTAAGAAAGGTTGGCCTCTTCAAGATCTACCTCACCTTGCCCAACCTTTTAAGTCCAGGCAAACTGAATTATCTGTATTAAGAGGATGTATTTTGTGGGGTAACAGGGTGGTTATTCCTGCAAAACTGCAAGAGAGGTTTTGGAAATGTTACATGAGGGTCATCCTGGTATTGTAAGGATGAAGTGATTGGCCAGGAGTTATGTATGGTGGCCAGGTATTGACAAAATGGTTGAAAACTGGGTTGCATCTTGTCCCAACTGTCAGGTAGTCAGGCCTGCCCCACCTCTCGCCCCCAAACAGGAATGGGAATGTCCTAGGGGCCCATGGTCTAGGATTCACATTGATTTCGCTGGCCCTACCAGAGGGCACACTTTCCTTATTATAGTAGATGCATATTCCAAATGGCTAGAGGTCATCCCTATGGCATCCACCACAACTGATGCTGTCATCAAGCAGCTTAAAAAGCTTTTGTAACCCATGGGTTACCTGATGTTCTTGTCTCTGACAATGGCCCTCAATTTACGTCCAACCTTTTTGAATCCTATCTAGCACAACTGGGTATCAGACATGCCCTGACAGCCCCTGGGCACCCTTGACTACGGCCAGGCTGTGAGCGAATGTGTTTTACCAAGGAAAAGCTTAGTGTTCGGCACATCACTCCTAACCCATCAACTAACTTATCCCCAGCAGAGTTGTTGATGGGTAGAAACTTAGGTCTCCCTTGACCGCCTTCATCCCACTTACGCACCCACACCACTTGATTCCACTAGCAAAGTTCGCATGTTCAGTGTGGGTGATTCTGTTTATGCTAAGAACCTTATGGGTGAACCTTCATGGATTCCTGCTGAAATAACTCAAATCACAGGCCCTCGTTCTTACAGGGTACAAACAGAGGATGGAGTCCTCTGGAGCAGGCACATTGATCAGCTTAGATCCAGGTTACCTCAGGAACATGCAATTGTTCCTCTCTAGTTCCCATACCTAATGCCTTTTCTAGGGGGAGGGGAGGAACATGAGGATAATCAGCAAACAAGAATCAACCCATGTGTAACGAGCCATTCGACAGGAACCATCCCAAAACCTGTCACAATGCCAAAATCCATCCTTACAAGTGGAAGATTGCACATCACTACCTGACTTGGGTGCTGACATTGGGCTGGAGATGGGTTGGGAGGAGAGATCAGATTCTAACAATCAAACAGGGTCTTCTTTCACAGGAAGTCCAACTAGGGAAATGTCAACAGACACATTTCCCCTCTCACTGGGTGAGAACATTAAAACTTCTGAACCACGAAGGTCTCAACGTACACGTAAGAGCCCCACCTATTTAAAAGAATACATTAGATAGGTTGGGGTTTGAGTATGGACTGAACCTAGTGGGGAGGGTGTTATGTATGCAGGTTTGAATGTCATTGGTTAAGTTTGAACTGTTCTTGTAAAATGTCAGAAATGATTGGTTTAAAAAGTGCGGGAAAACCCTGCACTCTGATTGGCTGGCAACTGCGGCTGCTGGCTATAAGTAGCAGCCGCAGCCCAGCCAAATTGGGTCTGTTATGAGCTGTAGTCATTAATAAACTCTTCACTGAAGCACTCCACGTCTGACTCTTCATGCAAATCTAACACAAAACATATCTTTTGAATTATTTTCAGTGTACATTAGTGTCTAGTGCTTACAGCTCTATCATCTATTTACATGAGCTATTTAGCCTTATGCAGGTAATGTATATGAAATATTCAGAATTGTGTTTATTCTAAGGTATGATTGTATAAATGATTAGCAATGTGTGTGTTTATGGTGGCACAACATGCCAACTTGGGTACTGAATTAATCCAATTTGTGGGTTAACTCAATACAATGAGTCATAAGCTGTCGAATAGCCTGAGTTCCACATAACAATCAAAGCTACAATTAAAGCTTCACACAACTGTTAGGTCTTTTAAGTGATCTGATTAAGCCTGTTCAGTGAACACAGCAGTGAATGTAATATTTTGGCCTATCTTGACCAGTTTTTCCAAAGTTAGGTACTAACTTTGACTATTCCCCTCCTAAAGGCACTTATTACAGGATCTACAATCGCAAGATTAGAGACTGTGGGAGCCACAGTTCAGTACCTTTACCTTATAAAGAACCATGGGAGTCATCCAATGACATTGGATGCTCCCATTTCTACTCTCCATTTTTAAGAATTTGAATTATTAAATGTATCACCAAAGACATTCGATATTCTTGGATAGCTTGAGGTCCACCATGAGGTACAAGTGACTCACCACTGGTGTAAAAGAGATAACCTTCATATGGGTCTAGTGAAACATGAAATCCATTTATGACACCGTTGTGATGCTCCCTCATCATGTTTTTTACCCTTCTACCTTTCCGAGAAAGCTTTGAATTCCCATTCTACTATTTATGGTCCAAGGTTAAACCCTATGGAAACATACACACAAAAACACACTTACAAATTAAGCCAGGTCATCATTTACATAAGTTCTTTGCCCTGCATGCCCACACAGAAGAAAACCAAGTTATCATAAGGAGAAACAGCCCTGCTCTTTGCCATGCTTATTCAGCTACGAATCTCCTAAGTAATTCCAAAGTAATTATGCAGCCTCCTTAGAGAGGATCTAATTACAAACTCATCACTAACACAGCAGCAGGTTGTTTTACCCCTGCACCTTTTTTTTTCCTGGCCAGTACAAAGCCATCTGTTTTTCTCCTACAAAATGTTTGGATAAATTGCTGTTGGCATAATGCAATCCCGTAGACTGCATTTAGATGGGAGTTAAATGAATTCAACAAGGCTGGTTCCAAGCAGGGGTGGGGTTCAACCGGTTCAGTGACTACATTTTGCGTGTGCATGTAATAAAACCTTAAGCTGTGCCGCCCGGACAGCTGAAAAGAGCAGCACGCGGGTACGCAGCATTTGAAAAGCCACTTTTCCCCGACTTAGGGCCACAATTTATTTATTTATTTATTTTATTTTATTTGACTTGTATGCCACCCGCTCTCCAAAGGGACTCGGGGCGGCTAACAACTAAAAACCAACAATAAAGTAATTACCTAAAAATAACATTAAACATTACAAGCCAAATTGGACTAAAACCCACCAATCCTAACTAAATTTAACACCCCCCCATGGAGGTCAGCCCAGCCCAGCCTGTTCAAAGAGCCAAGTTTTTAAATCATGGCGGAAGGTACGGAGGTCAGGGGCCAAATGGAGTCCCAGAGGTAGTTGGTTCCATAGGGCGGGGGCCGCCACAGAATAGGCCCTTTCCCGGGGTACCGCCAAGCAACATTGAGTCACAGATGGCACCCCAAGGAGCCCCTGCCTGTGGGCCCGCACAGGGCAGTTGGTTCTCGATGACAATTGAGCCCAAAATTTCTATTGCTAAACGAGACAGTAATTTTTTGAGTTTTGCCCCATTTTACGACCTTTCTTGTCACCATTGTACAGTGAATCACCACAGTTGTTAAGTTAGTCACATGGTTGTTAAGTGAATCTGGCTTCCCCATTGACTTTGCTTGTCAGAAGGTCACAAAAGGGGATCACAAGACTCTGGGACACTGCGACCGTCATAAATATGAGTCAGTGGCCAAACATCTGGATGTGATCATGCGACTATGGGGATGAAAAATGGCCATAAGTCACTTTTTTCAATGCCGTTGTAACTTTGAACGGTCACTAAACAAACTGTTGTAAGTTGAGAACTACCTATAAGAACACTTCATCAAGCAAAATGTATTTATCATTTGTACGTCATGTTATGCATGTTCATTGATTTGCCTTTAATTTCTAGATGGCCCAACTTTTCACAATTCTAAGCAGTTTACATGCTAAACAACCAAACCTGCCTGCAAAGGGGGAGGTCACATGTGCAAGATAATGGCTACCCTTTGTGATTAAGCCCTGCCCTTTTTTATATGCATTGCATGTGGTGATGCACTGTGAAAAGGGGTGTGGCTTTGATTGCATGATTATGGCCGCCATCTTAACATTTTGCAGATGTCCTCGGCTAAATATAAAACATAACTCACAAAATAATTACAAATGCAATTTAAGTTCTCCATTGGAAAGAACTAAAATCAGTGATCATTTCGCTTGCTTGCAAAACACTCTTCTCATAGCCATTGCTCAGACAAATCCTGAATGCATAACCTCCTGCATGAAAGCCAGTGCTGGATGGCAGATGGGATACCATTGGCTAAAGCTGTTCATGTACCCTTATCAGATTGCTTTTGTCCTATCTGCCTTCCATTCATAAAATGGAAGGCAAAGGGGGCACTTCCAGAAGTAGCCCTAGAGAACCACCAGCTGGTAAGAACAGCAGGAAGTTGCTCAAACTAAATGCATTGGATCTCGCTTATTTGGGACTTGGGCTATTCTGGGTACAGCTTTGCTGCCGGGCAGCCCTTGGATATTCATGGCGGATGGTAGATACAGTAAGCTGTGTGTTCATTGGAGGAGTTCTACTATTTATTCAGAGAGTTCCTGTTTCTTGTAGCTGATTGGACAGAAAATGGCCCATAGAATGGATCAGGTCAACAAACCATAAGGCGCATAATGGAAGGTCTCACAGCTGTCACATTTTGAGAGAAAGATCTTTGTCCTTGGGTTTTTTTATTTTTGTTTTGTAAAACTTCTTCTTCTTTCAGAACAAACCACCTGTAGGATCCTGGAAAGTTTTTGAAGCTACAAAGAGCCAGGCAGCAAGTGACAGCACAGACCTTTGAAGAGCAATAGATGAGGGAGAGGACATCTGGTGACAGATACCATCAATTACTGATTTAATTGTGTTCTCCTCACCCACCTCCGGGGCCCAAAGTTTGCATTTAGTGGCCAGTCATTATGTGTTGGCTGGAAAATAGTCACATATTGACTACTATTATCCAATACCAATCCATCAAGCTGCAGAAGACTGAAGAGCATATATTTTGAGTAACTATAATCAAGGAGATTCCACATTTGTTTCATTAGGGCTCATTTCTAATATTTTCAGCACTTTCTGGCTCAGATTCCACAGCTGCACCTCAGGAATCCCACAGAAGTAATTTGGCCAGCTGGATGCTTCGTGGGGGAGAAGGTCATTTGCCATCTTAGTTATTTAAACAATCCAACGAAGCAAGGAAAACACGAGTAGGTTCTCTTTTAAACAAACATCAGAAAGATAGCAATTGTGGAAGTACTACAAAGGAGATAAAGTGATATTTTAACGTTCACCTGCCACAAGATCTAGGCAAATGCTGATATAGAATTGCTGGGGAGCTTTCAGCCTAGAAAGTATTTAAAGAAGGAGAAGGAGAGGAAGAGGAAGAGGAAGAAGAAGAGGAAATTTACAGTGCTTTAAAAATAGTGCCCAGATGTGCATAGGTATGATTACACCCTTTTAAGTTTCTTCATATTAGGGATTCATTCTACTGGGATTTCAGGAGAATGGCATGTCTAATAGACAATTTGTCTACCCCAACTCTGTGAAGGATAGCCCAGTAAACAAGAAGAGAAAACCAAGGCTTTCCAGTTCTAGTTCTTTCCATCAAAGATATTAAAGCCAATAGCCAGTTGTATGTACAGTACCACCTATTTTCCCAATCACATTATATGTCCTAGATCAGGGGTGTCAAACTTGTGGCCCGCAAGCCAGATGTGTCACGCACTGGCCACGCTCACCCCCAGTTTAGCGAAGGGGGGAAAAGTTGCACTACATCACATGATGGCAACGTGTCATTGCAAATTTGACACCCCTGTCCTAGATCAAGGACAACGTTTTCCAAGGGGTATTTGGACAAATGTTAACCAGCAACAGGGTCCCTCCTTCAGCAAAGCCCAGTTTTTTGTGTTGGAGATCAATCATATTTTGAAATCGTAGTTCACGCTACAAAAAATGATGTGGACAAAAAAAAATTAGATATCTACTAGTCACTAGCTTTCAGTTCAATTACCGAGTTAAAGGCATGATTTGTAGCATATTCAAATCATTTCAAGTAATGAAGTTCAAGTAAGGAACTTCGTCAAGGGATCAGGAATATTTTTGTCCACTAAGCCTCATCCCCAGAATTCCTTGTCTTCAAGGTGTCTTGTTATGTCTTGAATCCTTCTGCCCTAGGTTGAAATTGCCATGCAACCTTTAGCAGCAAAAAAAAATTGTATTCCTCATTCTCAGCCAGAGAAACAGTAAGGGTTAAAAAAAAACCTAAGTATTTCTCAGGAATGAATAATTGTAACAAAGCACAGATTTGCTAACGGGTATTCCTGAAGTGAGAAAAAAACCCTCTAAATTTTTCCGATGCATAATTCATCAACTCTCTTGATGCATTTGCATCTCCTGGTCTCTTTCTCCTGTTTGTATTCATGGTGCTGTGTCCAGTCACGGAGTGGAACAGCTGGGAATATTAGACCAAATTTAGGGTCAAAGAGGACTGGATGGAACTTTAGACTAAATTTATCCATTCTCAGCCTCTAAAATGTTTATGGGCTGAGCCCATAACAGAAAAAAAACCAAACATTTTTTGCAGGTATTTTTTTCCGGTGAAAAATTGCTCCGTTTTGAAATTTGTTTTTTCAGATGAGGGCCAAGAAAATAGTGGCGTTCACATGTTTTGATTGAGGCAAGGAAACATCGTTAATCTTCTGAATTAACTTTGTGATGGCATGTAATCAAATCTGATCGACTATTTAAACCCATACTATTTCCTTTTGATTTGTTGTTTTAAGTGAAAAAACATCATCGGGAAAGGACAGTTCCCTCTCCCAAAGTGGTGGTGTTGTTGTTTCCCACTGAAAATATTCACATAGTGAAGCTTTGGCTCTACAGTTTTGCAAAAGTCACCTGAGATAGTTGTCTGCTCCACGATGTGCCTGCACTGTCTTATTCTGAGATCAAGGTAGACTCGGTATCAGAGGTGGTATTCAGCAGGTTCTGACCAATTCTGGAGAACCGGTAGCAGAAATTTTGAGTAGTTCAGAGAACCGGTAGTGGAAATTTTGAGTAGTTCAGAATATCACCTCTAACTGACCCTGCCCACATCTATTCTCTGCCTCCTGAGTCCCAGCTGATCAGCTGGGTCTTCTTTTGTTGCCTTGCATAGGGGAACAGAGCTGGAAAGCAGGTTAGTGGGATGGGGAGGGAATGGGGATTTTGCAGTATCCTTTCCCCTGCCGCACCAACCAAGCCACGCCACACCCACCAAGCCCCACCAAGCCCACAGAACCAGTAGTAAAAAAATTTGAATCCCATCACTGCTCAGTATAGCATCAGAACATTGATTTACTGATAGATTTTCATTTCACATGTGTCTGCTGCCCCCCCCCAATACATCCAGAACATTGGCAATGTTTTAAAGATTCCTGGAGAGGTCTCTGTAGAAACAAGAGTGGAGCATCTGCCTTCTGAGGATTCACACTTACACATTTGTTGTGCTGCTTATTTATGTGCCCTCTCCATGGCAAACACCTGCCCTGTTTCACAACCCTTCCTCCCACTGCTCACAGTTTATATATTTCCTTATGTTTTGAGTATGAATTAAAAAATGTAAACAACTTGCCACCAGGCAGTTCCCTGGTTCCTGTCAAATGCTTCTCAGCATAGCCAACCTGCAACAGAAGTGATGTCAAGGGAACACCGCTTTTATCTTTTATTACCATCAGCAATTATTATGCCTCTTTTTTTTGAGGTAAAGATCCTTGGCCCTGATGGAACTAAGTTCTAGGTTCTCCAGATCAGGGGTCTCCAACCTTGGCCACTTTAAGCCTGGAGGACTTCAACTCCCAGCAAAGCTGGCTGGGGGATTCTGGGAGTTGAAGTCCTCCAGGCTTAAAGTGGCCAAGGTTGGAGACCCCTGCTCCACATCATGGATTCTTAAGTATTCTCAAATGCACTCATCTCTACAAATGTGGTAGGCAAATTTTATTCTCAGTCTTAGAAATCCATGCCAGAAGGGAAACCAGATTTACACTGGATTTAGAATTCACTCTTTGGGCAGAGATTGTACTTTCCATGAATTCAGCATTAGGATTACCAGATGTAAGTTGCAAAAATCCACAATCATCATTAGATGGCAGAAAAACCCACTCTCTGTTGACTTCCAATGGTTGTCTTCATTAATAGCTTCAATATGGCAATTCTATTCAGTGGGGCCATTGTTTATATCTAGTTATAGAACAAGTTTTGTCAAGTATGGGCAAAATTGGACTGGTCAGACATAGCCCTCAAATAAGACACAATGTGACCTCTTGCCATATTTTTTTCCTTTATCTTGAATAAGGACTAAACTAATAGATGCAGTTCAGCCATCTTAAATTAGGCTGCCAGATCTGCATCAAAAATCTGGACAGCCACTAGATGCAACATGGAGATTTCAAACTCTCTGCTACCATCTAATAATTTTTCCGGGTGTAGCCCAGATTCAGAAGCTGTACCTAAGCTGCCTAATACTACCAGCCTACTTCAGTGTGCATTAGCCATGTCTCCAAGCAACCTCCCTGTCTGAGCTGTCACAACAGTTGCACAATAACCAACAGCCCCATCAAGAGAGCAGTTCCATTCCTAATAAATAATACCGGGATGACAAAGCTCCTGGAGCTGCAACTAAGGTTGTTAAGATCCCAGTAATTATCCCCTATTTCAGCACAATCATTTAGCCAAAACAAGCCCACTAGCTGTCGGAGTGTTCCTTGTAACTACAATTTAATCAGGTTAACTGTTTTGATATCTTTCTGGCAAAGGCCTTTGAGAAAGCCCTGAAAGGTGGGAGGAATATGAAGTTACTTACTACTTACTAAAGTTTTTGGGTGACTAAGATAAAATCTCAAAAGGTCCAAGCTCCAGACCTAAACCAAATCAAGAGGCCACTCGCTGTGATTTCCCAATGATTTATTGCACTGGAGTCCATTCCATGATATGGAATGGATTTCCTCTCCGTGAAGGAGAAATCCTTTAATCTAGGGGTGTCAAACTCAATTTCATTGAGGGCCGCATCAGGGTTGTATTTCACCTCAGGGGCTGGGGTGGGCGTGGCCAGGGTGGGTGTGGCCAGCTTGACACCACTCATGTTGGGGATGCCTGTGGCGGCCCGAGCACTCTGCCAGAGAAAATGGGCTCCAAGCTCCATTTTTGGCCGTGATGACCTCCTACAGCCCTCTGCCAGCAAAAATGGAGCTTGGGGGGGCGCACAGCCCTCCCAAGCTCCATTTTTGCTGACGGGCTCAGAGGATACCGTGGGCTGCTCCTTCGCTGTTTCCAGGGTAGCCTCCCAGGTCAGATCTAGTACCCTGCAGGCAGCATATGGCCCATGGGCCTTGAGTTTGACATCCCTGCTTTAAACACTTCTTTGGGAATTTTATTTACAGACTGTCCTACAGCCACAAAAGATGCTTCTTACGCAGTGTAAAACTGCTGGTTCCATACTTTCCTTTAAAAAATCTCACACAAAAAACCAAGAAAATATTCAGCAAATATTTCAAAAGATAGGAGTAAAATAATCTGATTTTATACATTTATGCCTTCCACCCATCCCCATCCCTTATTTGGTTGAGATCCACTCAAATGATATTGACTTGAGATCCCAATGTTATCTCCTGAGAACAGGGGAGTTACTTGTTTTGCTGGGCAAATTGCTATTTCTCTATTTGAATTATTCAGCCTGATAAAATAGAAGTAGCTGCTGTCACAGCCCAACTGATGTCAGGAAAACAAATACTCAGGACATTTATGGAGCATGGTGTTATATTCAGATGAAGAGTCAGCCTCACCAACTGCCCAATCCTCAACAGACTTAGAAGCCAGTCCCACTTAGTTCTAGAGAGCATTTTCTAACAAGCACCTTTATTCTTGATTTATTATAGTTATAAACACCTTTGTTAGATTTCTGAGCAGTTTTTCTACTAAACGTTCCCCAAAGAAGCAAAGTGAGGCTGCCTTTATATTATTCTTCCCCAGCCATTAATTCCTGTAATACCTTCAAGAACTGTTGCTTTCATCTTGTAATACTTTTGATATTTATTGTAAACTGTTTGGGATTTATTTTTACTTATTTACTTGCTCACCAGCATTTGGATGCTGCCCACTCGTTTGATTTTAGGCAACGTTTAATATATACGACTAATCCATAAAAGCATCTATAAAACAAACTATGAGAAATATAGCATTTTTTAAAATTCTTGCTATCATTAGATTTCTGACCAAATGCCCTCCAGAAGGGCCTTGGGTGGCTCAGGCTGTAAATGCCTGCTCTTAAGATCCAGCTGTCTACAATTACTGTAGGCTCAATCCCACCAGGCTCAAGGTTGACTCAGCCTTCCATCCTCTGGTAAATTGAGGACCCAAGATTGTGGGGCAATTAGCTGACCTTGTAAAAATGCCGCTTAGTAATAAGCAGGCATATACAATGGAATGAAGGCTATTGCTGAGCACACTGGGTTGTATCCCAAAATTGTAAGCCTGAGTCTTCGGAGAAGGGCGGCATATAAATGTAATTAAAAAAAAAAAAAAGAAGAAGACTATCCACTATTTTTCTAGAGGACATAAGAGTGGAATCCATCAAATGTCAAGTGCCATGTTGTTTGAAAGAAAAATATCTGCTTCTGGAATAGTGTTTTCTGAGTTCCACCTTCTCTGATCTCTCTGGGGGTAGGCTCCTTGTATTCAGCAGGTTCTGACCAGTTCTGGAGAACCGGAAGCGGAAATTTTGAGTAGTTCAGAGAACCGGCAAATACCACCTCTGACTGGAGATTTTACAGTATCCTTCCCCTGCCATGCCCACCAAGCCTGCCCACAGAACCGGTAGTAAAAAAAATTGAATTCCACCATTGTTGGTGACCCCTGACCTAGAGCATTCTCTCCCCACTAGACTGTACAGCTGGCAGACAAGAAGAAACCCAGCCAAATAGGGATTTTATGGTTAACCACCAGCATTTTCAATTGGGCCTCTAAGCCCACTGGCAACCAGTACAGCCCTCTCAAGTCAATGTTATTTTGCTTAGGCCTCTAGAATTGAGTAGCAGCCAGCCAGCTGTACCAGATGCAGCCTTCCAAGTTAATTTCAAGATACAGTAGCTAGACATAAAATGAGCTAGGGAAATGGCATGAGCATGTTAGCATCTCCTCATCCAGGAAGGATGAAGACCTATTGAAGCTGGTGAAACATCCCATGTTAACTATAGCTTCCATCTGCGGTATTAGCAAGACTGGTATGACTCCAGGAGAAATCTCCAGCTGCACATAAACGTGTTCAAGAAAATGCCATCCTGTTAACTCTCTCTCTTCTTCCCCCTCCTTCCCTTCCCTCCCTTCCTCCCTCCCTCCCCCCCCCTCTGTCTGACTATCCCTAATTATGTATTAGACAACAGGCAGGATCATCCCTAGAGTCAGAGTATTTCTGTGCTAAAAGTAATTTCATCTTGTTGGGATTCAACTATAATTTGTTTTATAGTTGAATCTAACTCAATCCATTACCTTATTCCTCCACGCATTCCATTGCATCTCCTGCTTGGCTTGGGATAGAAATATAAACTAGATATTCTCAATATATTAACAGTACCTAATCCTAGGTGGATAATTTCCGCTAGTGCCTTCCTCTAGATTATTAGATAAAGTGGGAAAAAACCCTAGTCCCAAGATCACTCTACAGTGAAATGCCCATAGACTAAACCTCTCTTTCCCCAACTGCAATAAACTGGAATAAAACCATCACCACCACCACCACCACCACCAACAACAACAACAACAACAATAATAATAATATAATTCCCAAGCTTCAATTCTTGCAGACAGCCCAAAATAATGTCATGATGACATTCAGTAACATGCTGAATGTTGCTGAAAAATCTAACAGAATCAAGAGATTGTACCACACCTATCCACATCCCACCATCAGGGATTGTTAACAGTGATCAGCATAGTCTCTATATCATGGTCAACACCTGAAAGCAACTGGAAGGGAGTCAGATCCTTCATCTAAACCAGGGTGTCAAACTGGTGGCCTGCGAGCTGGATGCGTCACCTGCAGGCCACGCCCACCCCAGCTCTGCAAAGGGGAAAAAAACGTTTCCAAACATCATGTGACTGCAATGTGACACTGCAGGTTAGGCCTCTGGAGCCTAAACCCAAAACCTTCTCAGTGACCTTACCAAGAAATGATAGGTTGGAGGCTGACCCATAGTTATCTAAGATGGCAGGATTGAGATATTGGTTTTTAAGGAAGGGGTACCATTTTTGCTTAATAATAATGTTTAGATCTGATAAGAGCCCTATGTGCAAAAACAGATCTTTTCAAACTGGCTTTAGAAAAGACTGAGGAACATAAGACATTATTGCTGATGCATGCTGGGAAATTGTGAAAGGCAAAATAATATCCAAAAGAAGTCAATACGTCATTGATTACAGAAATGCAAATCAATTGTGTTGCTCATATCAAATGGAATGTGTTTAGCAAAATGAAAATCCCAGTATATCTCATCGTCCTTATGAGAAACCTATATATGGATCAGAAGCCACAATGCAGACAAAACTAGGAGAATCAGACTGCCTCTGGGGTGATAAAAGAGGGAGACTAATTGCATTCCCCCCCTCAATCATTCAGTCAACCTATATGCTGAATATATATTAAGGGAAGCTGGATTGGAGCATGACTTTAACACTGGAGAAAGAAACATCAATAACCTGTGATATACTGAGGACACTGCACTAATAGTCAAAAAATGCAAAAGACCTGCAAGGCCTATTAATAAAAGTCAAGGAGCACAGTGAAAAAAATGGGATTAAAATTACATATAAAAAAGGCCAAAATAATGACAACAGGAAGAACAATCAGCCTTAGAATCTGCAGTAATATTTGAAGGTATCAAAATGGTGGGTAACACTTCTACCTTTTTACCATCAACCGTAAAGGGACATTCTGTCAATAAATACGCATCAGAATACACTGTAGAAGAGTCATGTAGGCCTTGGAAAAGATACTCAGATGCCATGGTGTGTTGTTGGAAGTTAAAACTTACCTCTCTCCTAGGAAAATGAAATATTTTAGAATATACTAAAAAGGCAGTATATTTCCCCTAAAAGAGAAGTAGAAACTCAGAGAGGCATAAACTCAGCCTCCCCCCTGCCCCGCCTTTGCTAATGGGTCATTAAGGCCTGGGCCAGTCTATTCTACATAACAAAGATCTACCTCCTTCAGGCAGAGCCATAATAGGAATTGCCAAAAACCTTTTCATTACATCATCACCCAGCAAGAGCCAACCAAGCCTGGGAGTCAAAAGACAACCTACAAAGTTACCCCCGCATGGCCCCATGGGAGTCTGACAACCAATCAGAACACAAGCTCAAATTCAAAGCCCAACAGAGGGCATAAAACCCAGGCACTCTCAGCATCTCTTCCCTTTTCACCCAGGATCTCCAAGCCATGTGGTCCTGTTCACCATTAAACCATCTTTCCAAGCAGTCACCATGTTTCCAGTGTCTTTCTTCCCCACTTGGAACTGAACCCAGAAGGATATTTCTTCCAACAGTGTCTATACCTACAAATAATGCACGCCATGATATTCGCCGTGACACTCTGTGGAAATGAAAGTTGGACTTTGAAGAAGCAGAATGGAAAGAGTATCAAAGACTCAAAAGAATCCTAGACTTTCTGACAAGATAGGATCTCATGAGATTCTGCCTACCTAGCAGATAGCTCAGAGAACATAAGGGAGTAGTTCTCAAAACGATTTGGCAAACTGCTCATAAAGTCTAGCAAAAGGATCTTCTGGTCAAAACTGAAGAGAGAATGTGTAACTCTAAATAATGCTATAATGCTATTGGTCTGTTTTTCACAGATACAATAAGTAAGAAGAAATAACAGCTTTGCTGCTCTTATTGGCACACTGTAGGCTCAAATGTGGACTTGCAGCAGTGGTGGTATTCTACTGGTTCGGCCCGGTTCTGCCGAGCCGGTAGTGGCGATGAGCAGTGGAAATCGAACCAGTTCTCTCCGATGCTCTGTGTTGGGCCCACCCGCCTGCCCAGGCTCCCATGTCCTGCTTTTGAAGTGCAATTGCTTTGCGCGGCACAGCAATAGCCACGCGGCAGCTGCTGAAGCAACAGGGGGAGTTCAGGATTGTAGGAAGTGAGTCAAAGCACCTGTGCCTGTGCAAAGTGTGTATTTGGTGCACGTGTGCACAAAGTGCACCTACCAAGCCATACCCACCAAACCGGTGGTAACTATTTTTGAAACGTACCACTGACTTGCAGTCATTCCTCACTTTCTTTCATCATTGCTCCAACCATCTCCTTTGGAACTTCATCTCCCAGAGATTCTTACTAAAGTACAGCACACACACACACACACACACACACACACACACACACCACTCCAGGGTAGTTGCTCTAGGAGAAGTCATTTGGGCACAATCCCTTTGAGACCCCTGGCTGCTTCTCTGTTCCTGAGTTCAACCAAGTAACTCATAGACCTGCCTGCTAAAAACAGGGTTCATAATAATTATTAACAAATAATAAAATAAAATCACTTTAGTCTGCTCAAGTTTAATTTGCAAATACTATTCCTTTTACAATAAGGATTTCAAGATGAAGTTATATTTAGCATTCCCCTTCTTAGATATAAGCTCCAAAGAAATTTTATCCAGGCCAAATCTACGGCAAATCTTTGTTCTGCAAATATCAAGGTCACTGTATCAGTAAAGAGAAATCAAGTGATTGCAGCTGACATGTCATGATAATCATAAAGCTGATATGTGACAAGCACAATTACTTTGCAAGACTCGCTCACCACTGCTTTTTGGAAGTAAGATGTTGCAGATTACTCTGTTTCACCATCAATGACTCTGTAGACCTCAATCTGCTCTTTACATGACATAAAAGCCAGAAGTGTCTTGGAATAAAGTACTAAACTATCAATTGTTTCACCTATAGCGTATTGTTTCTCGCATAAAAAGGGAGCCAAGCGGGACACTTTACTTAGTGTTTTGTTTTTTGCCCACAGAAAAAACTTCGCTACACAGCATCCAAGAGAAAAAATGCTCATGAAATGATAGATTGCTGAGGGGAAAAAAACGTGACCTGGACCAAGATTGGTGGCTTCCACTTCTGGATGTTCCAATGTTCCTATGCCCACTTTAAAAAATGATAGAACTCCTGGAAAATTAGCACACCTGGAAAGGAGGCTTTAATTTGGCTCATTTTCCCCCTCCATTGTTATGAATTGGAGTTTGGTTTTCTTTGTATAGTGCATAGAAAAATATAAATGCTAAAAGGATCATAATCATACACACACAAAATTTTAGCACCTCAGCAAGCATGCTAGGATCTCATTCCACACATGTGGAAACAAGCCTAAATAAATGCAGAAGAGCAGTTAAGAAGTAATTTTCAAAAATGAGACTCAGCTAACTTTATGTCCATGTAGGCTACATTATGGGCTGTGACTTTGGCTGGACACTATCGATTACCAGATGCTTGATTCACAAGTCAACCACAAAAATCTTTGTTCCTGCAGTCTGTTCACAAGAAACAGCTGTTTGGAGTACAAGGGGACAATCTCACAATCTCTCTCTTTTTTTTCAGAGAGACTTTGTTGGCCAGAATTCACTCTCTGGCCACCTATCTCCATGTCATCCCTTTTCTGCCAGGACGTCCAGTTTGCCATGAAGCCTCATTGGAAAGGATTTATTGAAAGGTTACATAGAAACTCAGAGAGACCAAATAAATCCAAAAAGTAGAATCCTTACATACTCTGCTTCATTTGTTCACAAAAGCTCATTAAATAAACTTTTTAAGTGTGAACACATTGAAACATATTCATTTGAAGCTTCTTAGTGCAGTACATTTATCTTCTTTGGCCAGAACATTATAGATGCTGGCTACTTTACTTTCAGCTTTTAGCTTTAGCTTGAACAAAAGCCTGTTTGTATATTTTGCATTATTTTTTTAAAGGATTTTTATTTTAAAACAGACATACAAACAAACCATACAAAACATTAAAAAACATAAAAAACATCTTCCAAATGTACATACAGTGTGTCGGTTGGTCACCAATCCTTTGTGTTTCCTTTCCTCGCTTTCCTTCCCAATTTGTCAACAATTCTCACATTATTCATATTAGACATTCTTACATGTTTATCAATTATTATTTATACATGACTAGGCAAATTATTTCATTATTCATACGAAATATTCTCTACATTAATATAAGATCATTACTATACCTTTAGTAATAGATTTGATAAATTTCTAATAAGTTTAAATATATGATATAAAGTAGGATGTGTATATGTATAACCAGGGTAACATACTAGATTTGATAATTTTGTAATAGAAGTTTAACAGATTGATATGAAATGCAACACAGATATATATAATTATTGGATGAAACTATAATATCAACTTTAAAACAAAATATTAAGTAGCACAAAATGTTGTGGATATATGTACCCACTGGATGAGGACATATGATATATGATTTGGGATTTGTTTTATTAATGTTTGGATGAAAAGATTTGGTAATGTAACAGATATGATACATTCTAATAAAATTAACATATAGATATGAAATATGATGTGTAAATATATAACCATTGGGTATATTTTGCATTATATTTGTCTAGCTTTATAGCTTTATTTGTTAGATTTCTACCCCATCATTGCTTAAGGAGCTCAAAATAGTGACAGAAGCCCTGTTTATGGCAGAATAGTTATATCATGGCATATATACTATGATTATGTATTGCGTCTTTATCTGACGCAAGTATGTGGGTTACAGTATTGGTGTGATACTAGCACATATCATTACTTGTCCCCTTATAGTGCCTCCACCACACACACACACACACACATGCACGCACACACACACATCCATGGTTGAAAAACTAGGGATTTATGGCCACAGCAGATGTGCCAATAAAGTTTCTCTTGAGTTACATAAAGAAGATTTAGAAAAAAATAGTTTTTACCTGGATCATAATGAGGAGAAAGAGAAATAATAAATCTTTCTTCCCTCATTTCTAATACTCTGACTCTGATATTTATTACTTTTTTTAAAAAAACAAATTGTGTTAATTACATTCTCAAAATTCATTTTTCATCTGAAGTCACCCTTATTTTCATTTATAAAATGGAAACTGTATTATTATTGTTCGAAAAGCAAAGATTGTTGGAATATATCTGTGAGGGGAAAATGTATATGCGCACACCCACACACCCACAGAAGGAGAGAGCCCTGGTGGCTACCAGTAATAGGAGAGGAAATTTCTTAGTGCAACAAAATACATAAAGTATTCAGAATAAGCCTGGCTGAATGGCCATTTCAGTTTTTCAAGAACTTGTTCCTTTTAATAGTAGCTCTATTCTGTAAATTATTTAAAAAGCTGCATACAAAAAAAAACCCACATTAATTTTTCTACTCCATTTTCTCTAGCATGTACACAACTTTGCTAAGTTAGATATTTTCAAATACTTATTTCCCTGACATGCCTTTTCTGTATACAAATTGTTCAGCCAATAACTGCATTGCCAGGTATGTATTATAAGCCTCAACATAGTTTGGAGACTATACATTTGACTGGTGGATTTAAAATGAAACAGAATTCTTCCTTGTCCCTAAAACATTTTTTAAACCAAAGTTTTTAGACCAAAGAATTGCATGCATCTTTTAACAAGATGTCTACTGAATTGCCTTTCTTCAGTTGAGGCCTTTAGCAGGCATTTTGCTCACACCCCAGTCCTAAAATGACACATAGTCACTATTTCTCACATATTTACACTGTGGTGATTACTGTAAACAATCCTGAAGCTGTCATGGAGCAGAAGACTGAATGAGATATAAATAGTCTAGAGCTAGCTTCCTTGAATTAAATATTTCATTAGCAACCTCTGACCTTTCCCTTGTTAATAGCATGTGAGTGCAATGAAGCATGGGCTGGCAATCCATGCAGAATTGTTGGCCTCTTGCATTTCATAAATATGGTTGAGAGCATGATGTTTAAAGAGCAGAGGTTGATTCAAACAAGCTCCAACAGCTTAAAAAAATATATCTAGTGGCTTGCAGCCATGCAAGCTCAGACCTGTGGGGGCTCTGAGGAGGTTGAGAGACATAATAATTGAATGTGAAGATTATTTATACCCTTGCTGCGGGCTGATCTAGCATTAATCAGACCCTGATTACTTTCATAGTAGTGACTTTCAGTAATAGAATAAATGGCAGATTACAGAGAGTGCATTTTGCTAATATTGAGCTACTGCCACCTGTTTTTGACATTCTGGAGAGTATAATAATCCAACCTATCAATAAACCAGCTTTGTTATCAATGTCAGCATCAAGATGGAGCTAACCTAGCACCGAAATGGTAGGGTTATTATTGCAGCTCAAGGCATTATTCAACTACAGAAAGTGAGAAATGAAAGGACCATTCTATTTCTTAAGATAAGAATAAAAGCCTTAAGACAAGTCTCCATGAACTCCAGTAAAGGTGTTTTATTAAATTATGTACCCAGCTAAATGGTGAAAAGATATTGAGCGCATGGATTGTCTTTAGATGGACTGATTAAACACCAAGGTAACAGATAATTTGTGCATTTAATGCACACATAACTAACTCGTTATGCATGGATGGAAGCCAAGTTACGTTTCATAGTGATGTTGCATTTGTGGTTTCATTTGGGAAGCATCTCAGTACCAAAAAAACAACTTCTAGAACAGGGGTCGCCAACCTTTTGGACCTCAGGGACCACCAAACTCATAATTTTAAATCCCAGGGACCACTAACCAGTTCTGTGGGCATGGCCTAATTTGTGGGTATGGCTTGGTGGTAATGTGACTGGCTGAGTATGGCTTGTACGCAAATATTATAAATATTTATATAAATATTGAATTTGTTATTAAAAAAGAGCAACTTTTACCCAAAATCAGGCAAAGCAGGCAGGGAGATTGAGTTGCTCACAGAATCACAGATTCATTCAGAGATCTATCTATCTACCATCGGCTAGCTTAGTCTGTCACATAAAATTTGCTAGCAAGCAAACTCACAAAATTAACTCACAACACACCATGTATGCAAATATTGAATTTTTTATTAAAACAAAAGCAACTTTTGCCCAAAATCAGGCAAAGCAGGCAGGCAGATTGAGTTGCTCACAGAATCATTCAGTGATCTATCAATCTTTGGTGGCTCAGGCTGTTAATTGCCTGCTCTTAAGATCCAGCTGCCTACAACTGCTGTAGGCTCGAATCCCACCAGGCTCAAGGTTGACTCAGCCTTCCATCCTCTCGGGGTAGGTAAATTGAGGACCCAAGATTGTTGGGGGCAATTAGCTGACCTTGTAAAAATGCCACTTAGTAATAAGCAGGCATATACAATGGAATGAGGGCTATTGCTGAGCACACTGGGTTGTATCCCAAAAATTGTAAGCCACCCTGAGTCTTCGGAGAAGGGCGGCATATAAATGTAATTAAAAAAAAATCTGCCATTGGCTAGCTCAGTCTCTCAAATTTCCTTGCCATGAGTCTGCCCTGAATAATAGAACCTTTAGTCCTAAGGGAGGTTCAGCTGTGCTTAAAAGCAGAGCCAAAGATCTAAAGATTAGCTAGAAAGCAAGAAATTCAACAGTTTCCTGCTTCCTAGCTAATCTAAATTTCCTGGAACAGCAAAACAGATGATGGTCCGAAAAAGGAAAAATAGCAATTTAGCAGGCAAGTTTGCCTGGTAAGGAGTGAGTGGGCAGGGAGGGTTGCCGCAGGCCATGTGGGTGGTGCAGCCTTGTGTTTCTGTGCAGCCTGGATTAATTGCTTAGGGGGGTGCTCTGGGGGTGAGATTTCTCTGTGGCCCACCAAAATTTTCTCAAGGCCCACAGGTTGGTGACCGCTGCTCTAGAAAAGATGACCAGTTCTTTCCCATTTGATCCAGATTCAGCAGTTGTATCCATGCCATGCCAGAGGAAATGAAAATAATTATGCAGTTTCTAAAAATAATTCAAAAGATTGAAAATGTAATATTTCCGAGAAGGAACTCTCCTACTTGGAGACAACTATCTCTAATTCATCATTCTCTGCTTCCTTGAAAAGATTTGTAGCTCTGACGTTAGTATGTTGATATTGAAAGAAATTAAATGGAGGTGGATCATTGGCATAACAGGGCTAGATCCTGAAAAACCCTCTAGATCTGTAATGTAAAATTCTCCTCAACCACAACAGTGGCCTCCATGGGGGAGCAGAAGTTGAACCAGCCCAAATTTGATTTGAAAGATGTCCCTCACGTTGGGAAAAATTTGTTTAAAAATTACAGAAGCAAAAAATCGCTTCTCCCTTATTCTTACCCAAATGCCACTACTAAAGCTCTGGAAACTGTGGCATCTCCAATACTAGAACCCCGTATATAAGATTGCTTTGCTATTGTCTTCTGCTATCCACAGGCTCTAAGGGGAATCTTCCATCACTGTACAAAAGTTGCAGAAAAATAACCATTTGCCCCTAATGGCCAATAAATCTGACCATTGAGAGCATTTCATTCCTGTTTGGTTCTATCTTCACTGGCTTCTAGCTTGCTTCCAGTTGCATTCAAAGTCCTGATTGTAGAAGTCCTAATTTGTTTAGAACTGCCTTTCTGCTTTATGAATCTTCTCACTCAGGAATGACTTTATAATTTCTCTCACATTCCTCTGGGTGATTTGTGTGATAATGAATTCAGTTTTTGGGATACCTTGGCCCAAAAGAGTTATTTCATTCTACCTTTTAAGAAGAGTCTATTCCAGACTGGGATTTTTTTTCCTGGAAATTGTTTCAATTGGTTTGAAATTACAGTATTCCTGTTGGATTCAATTGAAGTCAAGCTTAAGAAATGGTACCATGCAGCCTACCTCCTGGGTAATCATAATTAAAATGAAAGCATAAAAGCATAATGTAGTCTCAGTCCATTTTTCTTCAGAAATACCCTATTTCTGTGCTTTCAATATATCTCAGAAATTTTTTAAAAGCTTTTTTTTCTAGATAGAGAATGTTTTGAAACAACTGAAGATGAGGTAGCAGAAGAGAATTCAATAAATCCATCCCAGCTGCATCAAGCTGTGCGCTCACTTCTTTGGCTGATCTTGGGCGGGCTATTATGAAGGAAGACATCATTCTGTAAATGTCTACATTTTACAGATCTTTAAAGTCAACCATGGTACTCTCAACTGAGTCTGGAAAACAACCGTTAGATAGCAAGCACATTCTCCTTTTCCCACTTCAGTTTAATGTCAGATCACCACACTGTGAACCAGCGTTTGAATTATATTGGAGCATATCTGCATATGAAGTGCATTATATTCTTTGGGTTATAAAGGGAAGTAAGAATTGTTATCCTCAGAAACAGTAAATAATAACAGAATTGGAAGGCAAAGTATTTGAACAGAGCTTACACCAGGGGTCCCCAAACTTGGCAATTTTAAGACTTGTGGAGTTCAACTCCCAGAATTCTCCAGCCAGAAATTCTGAGAGTTGAAGTCCACAAGTCTTAAAGTTGCCAAGTTTGGAGGCCTTTGGTTTACACCAACACGATAGGGAAAGCATGCACACCAAAACCTCTGGAATTCTTTACCAACAGAGGCCATACCTTTGTGTGTGAAGCCTGGGACCAGTTCTGACTCATTTGACCACATGGGAGGAGGGGACCTGGAATGGAGCCATTGCTACTATTCGAAGCTGCTTGCCCAGTTGCATCTTGAAGCATCAGGGAAATTTTCAGGAAGTTCTCTCTCCAAGGCTGAATAATTGGATTATCTTTAAATCTCATCTTTCTTTTGCCAAAGTCTTTCCCCACATGCAACCTTGTTTCCTTCTGTTAAGTTCGCTGATGGACAGAGCCCTGAATCTCTTTACATTATTTCTTCTAATATTTCCATTGGGTTGGAAAGAATAAAAATAGGAAGACAAACTCAGAAAAATCAAGATCTGCAAAGCTACCATAAGAGAAGCCCTTCATAAGGGGGAAGCTCCTTATTTTTATAGACCAGTGGATTTCCAACTACGCTGTTCCTCTCTTATTTAGATGCACCAACGTAGTTTGTTCATTCTCATTCTCCCAACTTAATTGATTACTTAATGTGGGAAGGATTTTTCAATGGTTTGTGAATGGACACACAATAGCTAGGAGAAAGCAATATGTCCAAGGCTGCAGGTCTAGAGTAGACGAAATCTAGACTTCAACTTGAGTCTCACCCCCACTTTCCATACTTTTTCAACCAGGTTTTCTCTTGCCCCTCCCTTCCTCACCCAGTGCTGGAAAAGAGCAGCTCATTCTTGCCAATGGTCCAAACAATATGTATCCACAGGGTTTCTATAATTAGGACAAGATATCTGAACGGCAGGAAGCTGAGAAGAGTTTAGCTGCCCTAAATTCTCTTGGATGCATATTTCAAGAATATGTGCTGTAGAGCTATAATGAGCATTATCTGGGAGCAACGAATTGTATTACCTATTAGAAATGGCAAGATAGGCTGAAGAACAGTTTACTTGATTTCACGGCTCAGATTTGACCACAATTCCATTCCAATCAGAAAGTCCTTCCCATTATTCATTAATTGAAGCCTAATTTAAACAAACATGACTATGTTCTCTCAATCAAAATTAGTGTATCTATTTTGCGTTACTATAATAATGTGTTCCCATAAACCACCAATTGCATTGGAAAGGAATTCTGGAAGTGATCTGTCAAAACAGTGAGAAGGCACTGGGTTGCATCATATGGTCCAAATATTTGATGGAGTCTGTTCTTTTAAGAATCTGTGGTCATTATAGGGGAAAAACAGCCTTAAACTATATGTCTCTCCATGGTTTATAGCCTATAATGAGTAAAGCAGGCAACACAAAGCAGGTGGCAATTTTGTTTTTGGTTTTTGTTTACCGAAAGTGTAATAGCTGTTAAAGGATAATGCAAATAAGAAAACAACAACAGATTGTTCCATCACTGTAATATAGAAGTGCATTTTATTTCTTTGACCATAAAGCAAAACGAAACAGCGTATGCTGTATTTTCCTGGGTTGAACATACTGTATATAGATATATCAGAACTATACAAACTTCAACAAGAATTATGAAAAGATAAGTGGGACACAAACTGTCAACTTCCATTCAAGCATATTCATATCAAAACATCTGGCAATGTCAAACCGACATGTGGAAACATTCTGTTCAAGTGCTCTAAATTTCAATCTGAGAAAGGTACTTTTCTAAATAGACTGAAAGTTGTACCACACAACGAAAATTGCACCCCACACAAAACCATACCTAAGCCATTTTCTTTCCCTCATCAGTTGAATATATTTTCTGCTACTAAAGCCCTTCCTTGGTAGTTAATTGTCTTCTGGCTATCTGATTACTGGGCACTAGACCAAGAAGAGACTACTGTAATTTTTAACATTTCACATTTTGATTCCAATAATTAGAACTGAGTTTTGAATTTGTATCGACATTTTCATCCTGAGATTCCAAATAATCACTCCCTAACATTCATTCAACTTGTAAATTTGGATACCAGTATGAAAGTTGTTAATCAGATAGCAAATGCCAATTAAAGAGTCGGGTTTGAGTTGATGCCCTAATTTCCATCCTTCACCAAGCATACACTATTTTTTATGCCTTACTTGTAATACTGGAGTTATTATATAGCTTTTTTTTCCTACCAGGATAATTAGACAGCTTCTCCCAATTTATTTTTATGTTATGGATAGGATCCCAGTAGCAGGAGTTTTCCATATCAAGCTGGAACTTGAAATGGGAATGGAACTAAACATGAAATCTAGAAGATCTGAACTGGTGCCTGGTAAGATCTGAACTCTATCTGGATGGAGCAAAACAAGCTCAGATTAAATCCTATCAGCATGAATTTGCTATTTGTCATCGGCAGTAATTTTGGAAGGACTGGATTTGCCCGCTCTAAAAGGATGTGGTTCATGATTTGGAGGTCTTCTTGGATGCCCAGATACTGTACAAATAATAGGTAGAAATCTTGTATCTGAGCTTCATCTAATATGCCAGTTTGGGCCATATAGCTGGATCAGATCTAATTAAACTCTATCTGGGACTGTCCATGGAAATGAAAGCTGGAGCTGTTACACAAGCAGACTGTTGACAGATCACTCTACTTGTGCAGAATGACTCTGGTTTTAAAATGACCACCTTAAATATGTGCAGGCTTCTGTGCCCAATTCAAAGTCTTGATGATTGCCTATACAGATTTATCAGGCAACATCTTGCCAAAACTGATTGTGCCAATCCAGTGTGAAAATGTCTGGGAGGTCAGTTGAGAAGACTCTTGCACTAAATGGAGAAATACATAGGGCTGGGATGAAGACATACCACCCCACATCATGTTTTCCCCATAGATATGTTCAGCATTACCTCTTCCTGCATTATACAAGTAGGTAAAAATGATATTGTTCCAAATTGTATTCAGTCCTTGATGATTCAGAATGACTCTTACCACAGAGTCTTTAAATAAAAATCATTTGTTTTATTGCTATTGAGATTCCTTCTGCACTATGTTGTTTGCCACTCATAATTTGTTAGGACTGTGGCAAGGGGTGACAAATATTGATACATAAACTAATTTGTGCACATTGATCTCCTGTTACAAGTGGTTTGCTCATTAAGCAGTAAATGTAAAGTGATACTGACTTGAATTTTCAATTTTCAATCATCATTTAAAAAGGGACAGCTGCTCTGTTGACTTTTTATTAGGCTAACAAAAAGTTAACACAATTTGTACAACATCAACATTAAGCACAGCATCAACATTAAGAGGAAGGGAAGGTTAGAACAAGGTATACCAGGTAAAAACATGTTGGTTTTTCTTCTCTCTTCAGAACCAAAAGCTTCAACATTATATCATGATGCTTCACATTTCTCTGTCCTAGTTCCCTTTTGTTGGCTGCCTCTCCCTGGTTCAGAGAAACTCAAGAGGGCAATTGCACCATTTCATTCAATTTTTTTTATGACTTATGGAAAAATAAAATATAGACCTGTACTATTTAGTGCATACATCCATAGCAATATCTAACTACACAAGAAAAACAACAAACATCTATCTGAATAGATCAAGTCCTTGATTTCATCAGTTACTGGCCAAGCTATACACTTACTTGTATAGCATTCCATATTGACAAATTTGTAACACACACACGCACACACACACACACACACACCCTGGTTTGAGCATTCCTTTTGTTGCGGGACACTTGGATTTGAATCCTAAATAGTTCCTACCTTACCGATAGAGATCCTTGGGCAAAGACCCTCTAACATTTCACTTGCCTATTTCAAATATGAGAATGACCTGAACTAGGAGTGTTATAGCCAGTTCAGACATTGCCTGGATTAACAATCTGATTAGCAACAGATATGGGTGAACCAGGACAATATGATACTATGTGGGCTATTGGAACAATCCAAACATGGATGAGACAAGAGAGCCCAGAAATGATGGGATGCTACTGCAACAGTAGACTTTATTGAGAGGGGATATAGGAAACATATGGATGGGCAAAAGACTTACCCAATGCTTCAGCATAATGTAGAGGTAGCTGCTCTCATAACTTGAAACACACCAACTACACATTACATTCTGAACTCAAGAAGACCTGGAAGAAAAACTGGAAACTGAAGATGGAGCATCATTGTTGCCCCCTCCATTTACAGAGCACACCTGGTAATATGAGACATAAACTCATGGATTAAGTAACTACACTATGGTTATCCCTCAACACACACACATGCAATGTAAATGTCTAACTACAACAGAAATTAGGCTGCAGTACGTCTTCCTGAAAGGCAAGTTCTCAGAGAACACTCACACATGCACACATGCTTCAAACTTTTCCCAGCTAGTCCAAACGTTTATGCCAACGTCAGAAAAATAAAGGAAATAAAGTAAAACCAAACCAACACTTTTTCAGGGAACTGAAAAAGCATGATCAAAGGTCTGGATGGGGAGGAAGAGGCTCCAGCTCAACCCTGCCAAGACCAAGTGGCTGTGTGTACCGGCAGCTCGGGTGGTCCAGAGTGTTCTATCGTTGGTTTTGGGGGGAGAGGTGTTGCCCTCCCTGTAGACAGGGTTCACAACTTGGGTGTCCTCCTGGACTCACGGCTCAGTTTGGAGGAGCAGGTGGGAGCCGTGGCCAGGGGGGCATTTGCCCAGGTCCGCCTGGTGCGCCAGTTGCATCCCTACCTGGACCAAGATGCACTACGCACGGTCACTCATGTGTTCATTACGTCCCAGATTGACTACTGCAATGCACTCTACATGGGGCTTCCCTTGAGGACCACGTGGAGGCTTCAGCTAGTGCAGAATGTGGCTGCGCGAGTTGTGATGGGAATGTCCCGATATTCCCATATTACACCCCTCCTGCGAGCTGCATTGGTTGCCGGCTGCCCTCCGTGTGAGATTCAAGGTGTTGGTGCTTACCTACAAAGCTCTCCATGGCTTGGGGCCAGGGTACTTGTGGGAACGTCTCCTGCCAGCATCGAATACCAATCGCCTGATGTGCGCCCACAGACAGGGCCTCCTTGGGGTACTGTCGGCTACAATGTTGACTGGCGGTCCCTAGGGGGAGGGCCTTCTCTGTGGGGGTGCCCAGTTTGTGGAACCAGCTTCCCCTGGAGCTACGACTGGCCCCTGACCTTCGCTCCTTTTGTCGTGGCCTAAAGACTTGGTTATTCGAACAGGCCAGCCTGGACTAAAGGGGGGGGGTGTTTTAATACTTTAAATGTTTGTAAATGGGTTTTAATGATTATTTGGTCAAATTTGGTTTAATTCCTTTTTAACTTTTGTATTTGTATGGTTGTTTTTATGTGAGCCGCCCTGAGTCCTTCGGGAGAGAAGGCGGCATATAAGACCAAATAATAAAATAAATAAATAAAGGTAAAACTAAACGCAGAAGCAAATAATCCTTGACACATAGAAGATCCCTGATTAAATTATTATATTTTTAATTTTAAAAGGATCAGACAATTGATGGTGATGCAGCTAGAGTAGTCAAGTCTAGATTGGATAGGCAAGTAGTAGGACTATTAGAACAAGCTTGCAAAAATCCAAAAGGCCAGTAGATGGCAGCCATGAACTCTCTTTATAGACTTCTCATGGTCCTCTGGATTTCTGCAGCCTAGATCAAGTAATCTGATAATTTGCAGCTGTTTGAGTTTCCATTCAGTCTTTTGAACAAAGCAGAATCCTGAAATATAGAAAAATAATGTTTCTTCTGCTGATACTGGTACTTTCATGATTATTTCATTTTATTTGAAATCTCCTATCACATCTTCACCTTCCTCTAAGGAACGTTTGAAATTCTCTCTCTGAATACATAGAATTATCTCACTTTATGATTATATAACCATAGAAGGAAGTTGGAGCCAAGATCTACACACGGTTCTTTAAGGCTGAATAGTACATGATCAAAATTCCTTGATAAAGAGCTTCACCCAGTACAGTTTTGGCCTCTGCCTTTACGTCAAGGCATTCTACATGTTGCTGCTTTCCAGCTCACTCAAACTTCTTACCTATTCTGGTTTAATGCAATTTTGCTAAGATATTTAATTTTTTTGTCATTACTTGACATCAGGTGTTAACTTTTCATGTGTTTCAGGTGTAGATGTGAAGGAGTTATTCATGTTTGAAAATGAATGGAAAATATTTAATGTTGCACTTTCCAATCAATATATGAATATGAATATATTCAGTTATGCTGTGAAAGTCTGATTACTCCAAGTGTTAAAACTTTCAGGTTCAAAATTAAGTGCAAAATGGATGTAGTGGGATGGAATATGACAAAAATAGGTACACTACTTAAAAACAACATACAGAAATTAAGTTTTTCAAAGATAAATGCTTGGAAACCACTTGTACCCAATCATTTGCTAGGAAAATTAACATATAAAAGAAATGCAGCAAACGGTATATTCTGTCAGATATGGAAATAGGATGAACGTAAAATAGAAATGGATAAATTCTTTGAGGTCCATTTTTTAATGTCCTGGGTTGACATCTCTGTGCAATGGGAAAATCTGAAATTCAAAATTTAAATTAGGCTTAATTATACTGCTTAATGGCTTTTAAATTAATTTTAATTATGGACAAATATTGGGCTTGTTTTGGTTTAATTCTTTTTTAATTATTTATTGTGGATGTATGATTTTAGTTGTGAGCTGCCCCAAGTCTTCGGAGATGGGGCGGCATACAAGTCCAATAAATAAATAAATAAATAAATAAATTTCCACTTAATTTCCACGCATATTTGAAATTTTATGTGTGCATGTATGTACTTATACACATACCAGTCCAAGTTTCTTCCTTTTGGAGAAAATAGAGTTGCACATATTTCTGTGTTGCCCATTTTGACAGCTTGGCATAGATATTTAATAATGCTTGGTGGAGGAAAATATTCTCCTTTTACTTGTTTCATCTCCAGAAATCTCTACAAGGATTGCAAAACTCTGTTATATCACTATTGTTTTCCCCCTTCTCTGTAAGATTATTTTTTATTGTGCCTTCTGTTCTTTTTAATTGTCTTTTTCTTTATATGTAATATGTAACTGCCAGCTGATAGTTGACCATAAACTGTATATACCCCCCCACACACAAACACACCATTAGAAAATGCAAAACCCTTTATCATAAAATAAATCACAGAAGAGTAATGATTTTATTAAGTGTGATAAAATACATTTCCATTTGCATATCATTCATGGATCTTTAAGAGATATTTGAAATTGATCCCATGTATTTCAGAGTGCAAAGTGATATAACAATTAGAAATGCCCCTTACAAAAAAGCTCAGATGCTAATTTCCCACAAGCAATTAAACTAATGTTGTTTTGAGCCCAACCCAATCGGCCAACCCTTCACCTACATGATCCTTCTAGAATTGTTTTCTTACCAAAACCACTACCTCAACTAATTAAATATTACCATTTAAAGGAAAGAGTCTCAGTTTGGATGAAGGCCAGAACAGAGTCCTAGACTTGATTTGGGCAACACTCATAAAGCCAAACTACATATCTTGTGCAAAATTCTTACAGCTGCTTCTTCTAAAGAAAAAAAAGGAGTGGGCAGGGAGTGCTATCCTTCCCTGCCTGCCAGTTTCCTATTGCAACTTCACTCCTACTAGGATGCCTAAAACATATGGTGTCCAAGGCATGTTGGAGCTTCACCAAATGTTGATGTATCTAGAACACCCCTCGGAGGAAAAGTGGAACCAAGAGGCTTTGAGAGGAGAAGGTTAAGCTTCTTCTCATCTATAATTTGCATTTGTTTCAGATCTCCTGTACTAAGCAAAAACAGTGTTATGCGTTTTATTACCTATGTCGTAATGGCTCATGTCATTTGGCCCACTTAAAAAGAATTAGTTAGCTCTGAGGTTGAAACCAATGCTTTAACACCCCAATTCTTTCTCTCTCTCCAAGACCCAAAGGTCAAGCTTTTGGATGCTGCTGCAGAAGAGAGTATTTAGCTCAGCAGTATATATTTTTTTGCTAAAAACTAGTTCTGTCCAATTCATATCAATAAAATGTCTCAGAGGAGAAAATGTTACCAGTCATTTGGAAACTTCAGCAGACTGTTTAGAAATATCTTCAGTCTTGGCTATTTTAATCTACTGCCTTTGTCAGTGCTTCCATTTCTTTTCTTCCTTCTTGTTCTTGTTTTAAATCCATTCACAGTGTTTGGTAGTGGCAATATAAGAAAAGTCCTATTTGATTAGATCAAAGGTCCATTTAATGTAGCATTTGGCTTCACACCATAGCTGTGAATTGGCCAGCTAACCGCTATTCCTCTCCCTCATTACTGCTATGGAATGTTTTTCTGTTATTACTCCAATATTTCTGGACAGAACTAAGAGCAAAAAAAAAAGTCCATTAATTTATATAAGGGCTTAGTTACCTTGTACTATCCTCTGTATCTTTCATAATCTACCATTTTGAATATTTGGCTTCTTTTGGAGGATCTTTAAATCAGTGTTCCATGCACAAATGGATAATAAGGTTTTATTTTGCCAGGTTTCAAACCACAAGTATTAGAATCCTATTATTTCCCACTACATTGTAAATAGGAGGTAGTCCTTGACTTACGACCATTTGTTTAGTGACCATTTGAAGTTACAATGGCACTGAAAAGAGTGACTTATGACTGGTTTTCACACTTATGACTGTTGCAGCATCCTCATGGTCACGTGATCAAAATTTGGGCACTTGGCAACTGCCATGTATGTATGACAGTTGCCCTGTCCTGAGATCATGCAATCTTCTCAGTCAACTTCCAACAAGCAAAGGCAATGAGGAAAGCCAGATGTGCTTAATGGCTTAACCGTCAACAACCACAATGATCCACTTAACATCTGTGGCTAAAAAGATCATAAAATGGAGCAAAACTCACATAACAACTGCCTTGTTCAGCAACAGAAATGTTGAGCTCAATTGTGGTCGTAAGTCAAGGACCACCTGTAGTAAATGAACTGAAGCAGCAGTTACTTTCATTGGGTCGGTTCCAGAATTAAGTTGAAAAGAACTACACGTACTGTATTTTGATGGTAAAAAAGAATAGAGATTATTTTCATAATCTCCCATTAATTTCCTCCACATACCCAGAAATTGGGTTTTGAAGGATTTGGTGGCATAACCTTCCTCACTGGATGCGGTGTTAGAATTATTGGATTTCAAAAATGGAGACCAAAGTCAACCTTCAGTCATGGGAACTCACTGGGTGACTGAACCAATCACCATCTATCCCACACATATTTTCTTGTAATAAAAATTGGAGGGGGGGAATTCTATATAATATATATCACTTTGATCTTCTGGAGGAAAGGCAAGATATCCCTCTAAGCCCCAAAAATATTAGACAATTTAATTCTTTATTAAATATTGTTCCATTCATCTTTTATAATATTCAGCATAGTCTGTCTATGACTTTATCCCATTTTATCTTCAGTATCATCTTTCTAATGTAGATTAGACTATGAAGCAGATATATGCTTCAATTTTTTCCCCTCAAGTGGGTTTTATACTTAAAATTGGAGTTGAAATGAAGTCTGGTCTATGCGTACCCTACACTCGGGATCAGGCAAACATTTGCATATGTGTTAAACTTTATAGGAAACTAATAATTCACTTGGATGATGCCATCCTCTTAAGGCCAAGTGGAGCTTTCCCCTTGCTTTCTTAGGCAAATAGCTCTGCCAAAACATCTGCCATAAATGCAATAGATAGGCTTCTTTGCACACCAGAGTAAAAACCACATGCAAACTGCCACATCACTTCAATCTGCAATTCTGCTTTATACTGCTCAGCAGGTCTTTTAAGAATTATACACATCCTAAAATGTACCAAGAGGGTCAGAATCAAGTTACTCTTGCTCTTCATTTAATTGACACCATCACATCACACACACACACTCCACACACTACAAAAAGATATTCTTGGGGGAGGGGGCGGGTTTCTGAGTGGGGGATGATTTGACAGTGGCACCTGATGGATGGTAGTCCAGGGTGATTTTAAATTCAGCAATTCATTCAGAAGGCTTTTTAGAGTAGATGGCTGGTCAAACAAAACATTTGAAAGACACCAGTGGGAAAATCGGCATGCTGAGTTGACTTTCTCATCTTTTTCTTTGTTTCATGTCCGGAGATGAGCAGAGGAATAATAAACGGCTACTCACATTTGTAAGCGGAACAAACTTTTTTTGCAAAAAGCATTTGAGCTTTTTACCCATTGAATGATAAACAAGGTTCTTTAATACATGTTATAATGTGAGCTTCCTCTTGTGATTTGTACATTCTCTCCCCTTCGGAGTTTGTTAAATCCTCTAGCATTCTCTTCTGAGCTTGCCTCTGGCTCTAGATTATAAAGCGTACTCCTGCTGGGAACCTCTGTGAAAAGGGAGGGAGGGAGAATATCCTCATTCCATAATGGGGTTTTTTTCCCCCTAGTTAGAATTCTTATAAGCTTTTTTTTTTTAAATGATTGCAGATAAAGAAAAAGTGAGTAAAAATAGAGAAAGCAGACAATTTTCATTTCTCCCACCTGCCACTGTGGGTGATCTATGAAATTGCTCCAAATATAAACCAGTAATAAGCAAAAGAGTTAAATAATTAAGGAAGCAAATACACTTATAAGTTAAATTGAAGAAATAAGACACTTCAGGTTTGATATGATTGTCTCAGTGGAGGCATATATTATCCTCTATTTTGATGTTATTTTCCTATTTAGGGTGCTTAATTTCATATATATATATATATATATATATATATATATATATATATATATATATATATGTGTGTGTGTGTGTGTGTGTGTGTGTAAATTAATAAAAGCTAACCTGTTCATTTTTTCCAATATAACCCCACCACCCCCACCATCCATGCCCTCTAGTGTCTCAGTGAATATCTAGAACCCCAGAAAGTCTCATTAGTCTCTAGTGTTCTGCAGATAGTATTGTTTTAAGACTTTTAATAATAATTCCCATTACAAAACTTTTTATTTGTTTCAATTGTGAGATCTCAAATTAGTTCCTGGATCCTCCTATCATGAACTCAGAAATGAGCTGATATGACTCCCAAATTAAACTTTGAAAGATAACCAGTTACCAGAAATGACAGTGGCTGGCTGGCAGAGAGCGTCCTGTCCAATTGTCTCAATTTTGGGGAATAATAGAATGTGATGGCAAGGATATCTGTAGGGTTGGAAAACCACGGAGGGCTACTTTATCCTTCTACATCCCGTTGCAGTGAATGGGATGAAAGGAGGAGAGACCAGAAAGAGAAGAATCAGCTGGATGGCATGAAATAAGAGCAAAGAAAAATTCATAGAACATGCCTTTACTTTTCCAAAAAGCACCCCCCACGCACACACACACATCACAATGTATGTACAAATATCTAAAGAGGTAGCCAGGCTTCTAACTCTACTCATGGTCAATGCAGCTGAGTAACAAGGCTTACCTGGTTAAAAGAGACACCTGTTAGGTGAGGGGTGAGCAGTTTACTCGTCAGCTTCTTTCCAGGTGGCTTTCGAGGTTTCCTGGGGCAAGCAAACCAAACCAACTCTTTTTCTCTTCCTCCCCGCCCCTCAAGGATCGGATGCCTGCTTCATGCTGTGAAGATGCTTGCCTCTGTCAAATGCTGGAGGTGCCACTCGTCCTCCGGATCCTTTCCTCTTACATAAGTAGCTGCCCACAGCTCGGGTGCTGAAAGCTCTTGATTTGCTTAGCGTGCAGGCAGGTCCCTCGCTCGCTGCGATGCTCGCCTATTTGATTCACATTTGAAACTCTGACGACGACGTGGATGTCAAAGCAGCTTGCCACGCATTTATTACCTCTGCGGGGAGCTGTCCGGAACTAGGGTGCTGCAATCAAACTCCCCACGCTGAGTGTCGGAGCACAAAATATTCCCCCGCGGGAGCTGTCCAACAACGTGGTGCTGGATTTTTGCTCCCAGGACAAGCGGTCTTCAGTAGAGAAGGGTGCTACATACAGTGCTCATGCAGTCTCCCGAAACAGTTTTTCTTGCCTGGGATACTATAGCGATAGATAATAGCGAGGGGCTCTCATCTTCCGTGCGACTGATTCTCTGGGCTGGGAGTCAGGATCTGATTAATTCTTAGAAGCAACTGGGGGAGGAGGATCAATGTGCCTGTTTAGTGATTCTGAGGATGGATCACAATATAGATATTAAACTAAAGGTTCATTTTCTAGACTGACTCAGGGAGTAGCACTTGGTTAGACTAAAACACTTCTTCACAGACCTCAGACAGGTGGGCGTTGTTAATCTAAAGCTGTGAAGGCAAACCTGCCTGTGCATTGCTTTCACAGCCATATATTTTAGAAGGTATAGAGAAAGTAAACAGGAGAGAAATATAGAAAACATTGGAGATGACATGCAAAAAAAAAAACCCTATCCAACCAAAATCTGGTGCCTTGTGGCAATCTTCTTATGCAGCAAATGTGAACCTAACAAATACAGGTTCCACTCAATTATTCAGAGAGAACTTTCTTTTTAAAATTTCTTTATCATGTGAATATTTCTGCCACTTAATTTTCTGATCTGCTTCAGGCCTTCTGCATGTATGGTATGCCTTGTTTTATTGTTTGGGCTCCCAGGTAATATGCTGAAATTTAACTTGATCAGAAACCCCCACAATCAACTTGCCTCTACTTTAGAAAAGTGATAAAGCATGGACATAAATTTTATAAAGAAGACTAACAGCACTTTCTAGATGATGCTGGGAGACCTTGAGTTGTCCCAAATTAATGGTGGGGGAGGGGAGGGGAATAATTTACTTAATATAATTACATCCCAATAGGGGATAAGACTATGATTTGGAATGAATTTAATTCAGTAACTGTCAGAACAGGCTGATGGTGTGGAAAAGCCAGTGATTCTGTTGATTTGTTCTTTTTCTAGGGATAGTTTGTTTTCTCCCTTTCTTTACATTAACAACCACTTTAATCAGCCACTAATTATGTGCTATGGGGAAACAATTCATTCAGCAAAACATCTTTCTGTTTCCATTTTTTAAAATTGAATATCTTTAAATCAGCAACTCCCAAATGCATTAGACTAGAGTTCCCATCATTATATCACAATATATTTTGCAGCTAATGCTGCTGTTCCTACCTCAACCTCTTTCACGCTGTTTTTTTCCCTCATAAGTGGAAGAAGTTGCTAGCAGAGACCAGATTTGACAAGTGCTGATTTTTCTCTGTAAGATTATCTGCTATAGAGAGCTGTATGAACTGAAACTTGTGAAGACTTCTGAAGAAAAATATGCCAGAAAAGTGAAGATTTTTAAAGAAAACCACACATGGAACTTATTCTGACTTTATTAATTGTATTCCTTTTACAACTAAACCAGTGGCCACCCAAAATAAACTAATTATGGACTTTATTAAACAGTGCTTTATTTTCTTTGCCCCAAATCTGTCAATAAATTTAAATGGATGACCGTATAATCCCATGCCATGAAAAGGAGAAAATCCTTCATCTACCCACTTTGCCATACCCAGCCATAATTTGGTAAACCTTTTGAATATTTTTTTTAGTATTTCTGCCTTTTTTTTAATAGAAAAATGTTTCAGATCCCCCAAATCGATTTTATTACCTTTTTGGGAGGCACTTCCTTGGATTAGTTCATTCTTTTGATGAGAAAGTGATGTGTCTCAGTGGTAGAATATTTGTTTTGTTTGTAGAAGTTTGAATATTCTACTCAACAGTAGAGTATTTGTTTGCATGTAGAAGATTACATTTCAGATTTCTAATGATGGTTGTGAAGGACTCCTGTCTGAATCTTTGGAGCACTGCTCACCACAAACTAGATAATTCTGATGTAGATGGTTTCTGACTGGTTTCTTTTCTGAAATGGAGCAACCAGATCTTTATTCATAATATCCCAATGTGATGGTACTAATGGTGTATACAAAGCCTGTGCAATACTGCAAGATTCATTTTCCACCCTTTTCTATAAGATACTGCACCAAATTTGCTTCCCCCACAGATTTATACTAAGCTGGTTATGATGCCAATATATTTTTGTGGAGATTCATAGGCATTTTAAATGCCACCAACAGGAAATTGAAGGAAGGAGGATGGTTGTACCGGGCATTGTATATTTATATTGAACCTTAATGTCATTTGCTTTTATTTACTTGCCTATGAGCCATTCTTTCATAACACATTGTAATTTGTCTGGATTTTGTCCTACCGAAATAAATTAGGGTATCTGCAACTCTGGATACTTTACTGTCATCCTATACTCTAATTTCACACAGAGAGAAGGATCAGATGGAATTATTTCTGGGAGATCACAGATGGCTGTGCATTCTTCTCCACTTCTGTACATTCATTATGTCTCTAAAACATTTTTAAGAAGTCTGAACTAAATTGCTAAATGCAATAGTTTCCAATCAGACCTCTGCCTTTAGAAAACTTCCGTAAGAACATAACACTTTTGGCCTTATTAATATGCAACTTCTGCAGCATCCAAAATCCTTCCACATATGAGTATAGAATGGGTCTTATTATCGGAAGAGACCTTGAATCAGGCAAAGCTATGTTCAACCATCCTGTATACTTTGTGGGAGCATCCAGATTGTTGAATGATATTTATCAGAAGGTTTTACCATTCTTAACTATGTTGGATTACAGCTGGTGAGAGCCAGAATCCTATAAAAACTGGAAAGGTATATATTTAAGAGAGCCAGTTTGATATAGTAGTTAAAGGCAATGGGATAGAAAATAGACTATAAATTCTATTCCTGTCTTAAGCAGGAAGCCAGCTAGTTGAATCTGGACATTCATTCTCTCTCTCTCAGCCCCAGAATGAATGCAATGGCAGACCACTTCAAAGAAAATTACATAGGCTTGTGTGGGAATTGCCAGGAGCTATTAATATAGAATTTATTTATTTATTTATTTATTTATTTATTTATTTATTTATTTATTTATTTATTTGGATTTGTATGCTGCCTTATCTCCCGAAGGACTCAGGGCAGCTCACAACAATAAAAACACAGAATACAAAATTTAAAAATTATTAAAATATGCACTGAGTAGCCAGACATTGAGTAGTTGTGGTTGCTTTATCCTAGGAATTCAAGGTTGCTTACTTGGATTATCCCTTCATTTTATGTTAATATCCACATCCCTATCAAAGTAGGTTGGATTAAGAGACATTCATTGACACAAAGTTACTCTTTCAGTTTCCATGGTTGGAGTATTAAAGCCTCAATCTCTTTAATCCTTTAACAACCTCTCCTTGGCCCATTTATCACTGCTGAATGAAAGCCTTTTACAATCACATATCACCATCTTATCCAACAGGCTTGAACCAGTCACCATCTTACACTTTTTCATAGCAATATTTCTAGGATCGAGTGCTAAATTAGTAGTAGTTTGGAATGAAAAGCACACCCAGGAAGTTCAATATTCAAACGTCTTCTTCTGTATTTCTTCCTGCAACCAATCATATTTAAACTAGATGGAAGTTAAGTGTGATATATTGAGCAATGCAGCTGGAGATGGAAATACAAGGGATGGATAAAAGAAGAATTTTGCTGTGTGAATTGTGGCCAATACATTGATTTGTGATCAAAGGCAGAGCCACTAGGAGCAATACGATTCAAACTGGAATCCTACTCAACTACTTACTGGGGGTGGGGCATCGGTCTTCTCTCTTTCAAGATGGCTGTGCAAAGTTCTGAAGTTGAACAGTTCTATTTTATTTTTAACACATGTAGGAAGTTATTAATGTTATGCAGTCAGAAGATTCTGATGCTATGCTTATATTCAGTTATATGATATGGGGTTTTTTTCATTGACACAATTACCAATATGTGGTGGAGAAAACCAGTTTACCAAGAAATAAAAAGACAGAACCATTATTAACATACCACTCAGCTCTGCAATCTGTGTTAAATGTAAGTGATCATTTCCCAGCTAGAACTCTTTCTCTTGTCAGTTCACAATACTTGCCTGCATGAGTTAAAGTGTGGACATTTTTCTTGGTTTCCTGGAGTGCTGTACTGTACAAAAGATCAGTAATTGGCAGTCAAATTATTTAGGTTGTCTGCATCCAGATCTGCACTTTTAGTTCATTCAACAGCCCCATTAATATCTATACTATTGTTAATAAAAATTAATAAAATAGACTGATGCCACATTAACAGAGAATTGTTACCAATTTATTATAGGGTCAGTTTCTGGGGGATTCTGAGACAAGCCAAGGTTAAAAAAAATCTTGAACATTCCCCAGTAAATATATATATATATACATACACACCCCGCAATAGATTGCCAATAGTCAAGTTAAATCTTTTGGCACACCTTAGGCTGTCCAGCAGGGGACCTCTTAGCCCTTCCACCGAGCGTTTCTCTCTTCAGCCCAGCCTTGGGAAAACTTAAAAGGTGCTTTAAATCTTCCTTGCTCAAAGCCAGAAATATACAGTTTAACTACCTTTTGTGCTGGGGTTGCTGTGGAACTGTGCAATGTTGCCCGTGGGGAAGGTTTTATTGAAAAATGCCATTATTAAATCAAAAAAGCCAACTCTTTAGATATTAGAAAGGAGGTTATTGGAAAAAAACCTGAAATATAGGAAAAGCAATGGAAAGCAACATTCACAGGTACAAAATTCAGATAAAATCAACCAATGCAGACAGTCCAACTAAATTAGTTACTGACTTTGTGCTTGCAGAGATGTTGCTTTCAGTGCATGTTCAGAGGACATTACAAAGAAGACATTTAGAGAGAGAAAGAAACAATTCAGCCTCCTATTTAGATGTTAATAAGCAGCTGATTCCTTGCTCTTTCACCCTTTTTCACTTGGAGTGCTCAGGACAGGGCCAAGAGGGTCTTCTTTTAGCCAATGGAGGAAAAATTTAGATTTATGATTATTTGGATTTAGCCAACACTCAGAAATTATTTCATGGATAAGTACGTTTTCCTATACTGATCCTGGGTGAAGTCATAAACTGCAGTCCAGGTTTTTTTTAGTACCTGTGCCATTGTATTAATGAAATTATACAACAGAGCATTTTTTTTGAGAAAGAAAAGATTAATTCCATTAATTCAGACCCCAGTCACCTCCCCAAATATGTTAGGGGTACGGTGGCTTAGGGGGTTAAAGAGATTAAGTTTATCAGCTGAAAAACTGACAGCCCAGGTTCGAGACCCAAGCACCACACAATGGGAAGAGCTCCTGCTATTTGCCCCAGATCCTGCCAGCCTAGCAGTCTGAAAGCATGGAAATGTGACTAGAAAAATAGGTACCACTTTGGTGGGAAGGTAACAGAGTTCCATGACCTTTGCGTATAGTCATGCTGGCCACATGACCAAAGTCTTTTGGACAACACTGACTGGTTCCCTCAGCTAAGAAACAGAGGTGCACTGCCCCCTAGAGTCAGACATGACTGGACAGGAGAAATCTTTACCTTTATTGTTCCCAATCCAATAGGAAGGGTTCTGTCCCCAGGTTGGGGAAGAATTATCCAATGCATACAAGATACAATGCTTCCTCTTTTCACCTCTCTTTGCTTCTCCTTGTGGACAGGAGTCCCAACTGAGTAGTCCATGACTAATTTCCATCTTTCTTTCCTTATACCTTTCGATCTTTGGTCTCTCTGTTCAGCAACAATCCAGAGAATTTTGACAGCTACAGAGGAAATATCAGATCATACTTCTCTTATCCTTTCATTATTTTTTTCAGTTGTTTTTATCCTAACCTCTGCAACAGAAGAGCTGCTGAGATAGAAACTCATATGAACCACCACTATAAAAAGCACACAAGCAATATGTAAAATTAAATTATATTATCCTTGTTAAATTAAAAAATGAGGCCCTTTGTGTGAGAGGCAGCATGTGCTGCTACTTGTTTGAACCCACTGCAGGCATTTCCTACCTCAGCATTTCCTGCGATGGATTCCTATTTCTCTATCCACCCACTCAGCTAAGCATGAAAATCCTTCTATCAAGCTTTGTTCAGAATACATTAAATGCAGACTCGCAAGCCATGCTTGGGTGGAAATGAGCTGGTGTCTCCATTTAGGAAAGGAGAGTTGAACATTAGCTTCCATAATGGAGGAATCCCTCAGCATGAATTTTACCAATAACATCTGGCCAAAGTGTCCAATACAGTGCAGAACTAAATGATTGGAAAATGAAATTGCTCTCAGGACTGTCCTCAAGGGAATCTGAGAAACATAGTTTGATACAATCCTGTAAGCAATCTTATAGAACTGAGGTGTTGTAGATGTTTTCCCTAACTCTGTTGAGTAGTAATTCCTCTCCAATAGTCAGATAAATGATTGAAAGCAGAAGGCTAAGCATTTAATTTTTATTTTCCCTTTAGAGCTAAGTAATGTGACCTTGGATTCAGCCAAATATTTCATCACTGAAATTTTGGAGAAATGTTATCCTTGTTTTGGATTTCTGCAAGACTGGATCTGATTATATTATACTTGGTATTTGTATTTTTGCAATCAGTAGCAAAAGGTTGACTTTAGCTATACAGTACCATAATAATGACATTGAAAACTGGATAGAAATAAACAAGGATTGAATTAAAAGTAATGCCTTTTATTTATAAGTTACCAACTGATAGCAGTAGTGACGTGCTAGAAGCTCTGAGAATACTTTTAGCATCTGTTCTTTCACTTCAATTTGTGGGAAGTTGTTATAAAAGATGGAAATTGCTGTAAAAAGGTTGTGTTGCTCTTGTTGGTGGAATACTCATCGATGACTTTTAAGCAATGCAACACACACACACACACACACATACACACAGAGGAAACCTTCTAATTGAAATTTAGCACTGCAGTTGTTTATGGTAAGGACTGCCTTGAATTCTGGCATCACTGGCCAAAACAATGGAAAGACGCTGAACCATGAAGAGCTGATTTATTTTCCAGAACAATATGGGCAATCTGTGGCAGCAACCAGTGAGTTCCATGTGAGAAAGATTAATTAACTGATTAAGGGTAATTGGCAAATCACAGAAAGGAAAACTGTTGTCAAACTCAGCATTTCTCTGGAATGTTATTTACCTTCTTCAGTATTGGAAGGTTTGTGCTGGATGGATTCCTTGCCCGCTGATGGCACAGATTTAAGCTTCAAGAGTTGGGATTTGCCAGCAACTGTATGCGCTCATTTGTGACCAGTTTGCTGCAACATTTGATGTTAGAAATTGAATGCTATGTGGATTACATATTTAGAGATTATTTCTATCCTTTCTCCTCCCTCCCCACACAATTGTCTTTAAAGAGCAATTGGGAATTCTCTGATAATGAACAAACCACATCCTGGTGAGCAGAGAAAGAAATGTTGTGGTTATTCTATCATTCTCCCAGAGTCACTGGGAGTCATGCACATTTAATAAATTATTAAACTGTTGTTGTTACATAGTTCCTCTTAGAAGTGTGGTGATCCCAAGTAGAAGGGTTCCAGCTTCACCAAGTGGGATATTTGATAAGTTGAGCAAATATACCAATTCAATACATTAAATAAATGTCACTTCACTAATCATGGAAATTCATATATTTGCTGTCTTATCCAAGCCCTGTTCAACAAAGACAAATTTTAGGTCAATAATAAGGCATTCCTTGTGTTAGGAATTATGAAGGCACATTGTAACCTGCCTGTCCTTTCCTACAGAGCTTATGAAGTACTGCACAAATGTGGATTCCAGATACAGCCTTGGGCTTTTCCCTATTGTTTCATGGAGATATACAAAACCTGAAACTCATCTCTCAACAGGAAAGCCTGACAAGAGTTTGAACTATACTAGAAAACATTTATTATGAAAGACTGGGAGCCAAGGATTATAAAGTCCATGACAGCTCAGGCTTATTAGTGGTGTAAGAAGCAGGGCCAAACTCTACAACTATACTTGGGCTGCTAAAAGGATGAATAGCAGTAATATGTTGATGTTCTCAGCCTCATGGTTGATCTCTCTCAATTAGATTTCCAAACTCTTAATGCACAACCTAAGTATTTTCTCATAGTTGTCTTCAGCTGCACCTTTAGTGGTGCCATGAGTATCTAAACAACAAAACAACACCTTAAGTTTTCACCATGGGTAACCATCTGAGAAACAAATGTGCTAAATTCTCAAGCAGTACTAAGAAGATAGAGGTTCATAAAATATAAAATCTACAAGTTAAGCTGGACTCTTGGTGAATTCCTGACCATATTTATGCTTTTTTCTTGACAGTCATATAGATATGAATCACCACTATCTTCTTCTGTCTTTACTTTTCAGTTTGCCTACAGATGCAGAATTCCTTCCCCCCCAATACGCACCCTCCCTATTTAACATCTGAGTCTAGACAGGGTAGTTATATTATTCCTGAGGCTGGCATGAGAAACAGAATGGGCTAAAGAACTACATGTTAGAGAGGTGGCATTAAGAGGAATGGCACAGAACTCCTGAGACCCCTAACAGAGGTCTAAGGAAAAACAGCCAGTCTGTTTAGTTTGTAAAGAGAGGTCTATTTAACTTTGCCTCTGAAACCAGCATCAGCCAGCACTACATTAATTATTATGTTCAAGGCTGCCACAACATAGACCAGAGGGAAGATGTGGAAATGGTCCGGAATAAATAAAGTACATTTTAAAAAACATATTACAAATGTCCTTTAGAAATCTTCTGTTTCTAAAAAACAAAAGGCTATTTCAGCATATTCTACTTTCTGGTCAATTTCTTTGACAAATTCTGTTGGTCTGCTAATGTGCCATAGTTCGTGGACTGTTCTGTCAATCATCAGACTGATGGTTTCCCCAAATACAACACACAGATGGCATTTCATTGCTTTATTACTGGGTCTAAGTTTCATCTATGGTTTTCCACACTAAGAAGGGCAGGGAGGATATAGCTGAAATTTACATGGGGTGCTGCCAGGTGAGCCGTAATTTACAAACCTAGGCAGCAGATCAGCTGTAGCCTGATATGTCTTAGGGGAGTCTTTGTGTTTACAGGCATCAGATGGCTGCTTTCCAAGAAAAGAGAATGCTGGCAAATGAATGTTTTTTTTTAAATGCTCAATCACACCATCTAACTTCTCTTTTACTACAAGGTGCACTCAGACTGCTGTGTCATAGAGAAAACCAGGCCAAGGGTTGGGAACCACTATACTCTGGCTATTTTTATCTCTGTTGTTATTTCTAAACTTCATAGAGCTTATGTTTTGTTACATGTTGGAAGTAACTCTGATCATTTCATTTGGATCTATTCGTTCGGTGTTATTTTATAAATGTGTTATTTTATAAATGTTTTATTTTATTAATGTCATTTTGAAGCTTTTTTTTGGTCTAATTCAAACTGGTTGATGTAGTTTTAAAAATTATGAGAGATGTGGAGATGACAAGTTGGAGCAAAATCTGAAGAATCTGAGCCCAGGTTCAAGTTCATCTTCAGCCATGGAAGATGAGTGACTTTGGGGTACTCTATCAGCCTGATTTACCCCACAGGAAAACAAAGGAAGGGAAGGGGGCTACATCCTAGGACTGAAGCAGTGTTTTGATATTATCTAGAAAGAGGTACTTCAGAATAGGAACACAGACACAGCAGCTGCTTAATGAGTTGCCAACTAGTGTTGCACTTTTAAGTGCACCTTTAAAATTAATATTAATTTTCTTTAATATAATCTCACATTGTCAACTCTGAAGCAAACCTAGCTGGGACCATTTTGGAAGCTTCAGGGTTGCCAGTTCTGCTGTCTATGGGGCTATTATTTGGAACCTTCACACACACACACACACACACACACACACACACACACACACACACACAGAGCATAGCCCCACAGTGTCTGCAGCCTCAGCCTTGGGGGGGGGGAATAGAATACAATAAATAGATAAGAAATAAATAGATAACTAAGCCCAGTACATTCCAGTACTCTGCTTATTAGGCATCTAAGTTCTAATTTAATGAAGTATGTTGCAATGTATTCTACTTAATGCAGCCTCAGTTTAGTAATAAATGCTGCAGAAGATCGTCCACTTGGTTACTCTTGCCTCAGAGTGGAATGATCTCTCTGGGGTCCTTGTACACACACCATTGCACAGATCATCTTGTCCTACATATGTCAGGCTTAGTGTTTGTACACTTAATTGCTGATGATTGGCACTGATGGTATCTCTGAAAAGGAAAGCACTGGCCTTGTCAGTTCTTGGAAAATTGGAAAGGAAGGTGTTCCCCAAGTAAATAACAGGAAAAGGATACCATAGAGTGACTTTCACCAAGCAGAAAGTAGCTTATGGAATGAGCCTCACCCCTTTCTGCTTCAGTCCCTTTTCTCAATATTTTGCAAGGCTCAATGCCAGTTGCCAAGGTGAAAGGAGAGGCAGCCTTTTGGCATCTCAGTCAGGTAGAAGCCCTCTCTCCAGAGCATCAGCTGGGCATAAATATTTCAAGCTTCTTCTTGTTGTTATTATTGCTGTTTTGTAATAACAAGGAACAAATAAACACGTGGGGAGAGAAATATTTTCCATCCAGTCTGGAAGGTTTTAATATTTTATCAGTCAGAGCACAAAATACTTCTGAATTATCACATGTCAGTTGCTATTTGAAGATTCACCCTGACCTTTTCTAAACAGGATGCGAATCACGTTCCTAAATAAATGTGCACTGAATGTCTGCAAGTCCCTTGGGCAGAGTCACTCTCACAAGCCCACAGGCACCACCACTTTATTAATGGGAAGAAACAAAAGCAGAGATGTCTGTCACCTTGAGATGCAGGGATTCAGTTCTCCTAGGATGCCTAACCCAGAAAGAGGCTCCATAGAGCAATATCGCTTGCTTTGCTTGTCATGGTATTCTAACCCTTCTTTCTTGAATAATTCTTGTCTCACAGAGGCTGGCAGATCATGAAACAGCAGATGACTTTGAGCAATTGTACAAATGAGCTAAATATATGACTTTTCTGGGGATCAGGTATTTTGGGATTGTTTTGTTTTTGGCATTATCTTCTTTGGAATAGCTCACATAGCAAAAGCAACCAGACTTGTCTAATGCATGGATAATTTAGTAAGACATGCAGAATCAAAAGGGTATCCAATCTTCAAATTGAGGGAAGGGAAATAGTGCACGAATCAAAAGCACTTGACTTTCCCCAATTTTGCTCCTGCCTGTTCCTTTCTTTAAAAATGGCTAAGAGGAACAGGAGGAGCTAAAATGGAGAATTGGGAAGAATTGCTTGTGTGATATTCTGTAGGTCACTATTAAGGCTGGACTGTGTTCTTTCCATCATCTTAAGAACTATCTTAAGCTTTGCCTACCGTGCCATGCAGATAATGACACCAAAACTGAAGGATGAGTATCCAATTTGGGGAAGTTTCAAAGCTTAAAAAAACATTGAAACAGGTGCATTAAATTACCAGTGGGCTATTCAGTTCATTAGAACAGTTGGATCAAATTTCCTTGATTGATGGCTGTTTTTTTTTAATATAACCTGCTTAAGAATAGATGTGCTGGTGTTGAACTTCAAAGGCCTGTTTGCAAGTAGACTGGAATGGTCTCCCTCCTGTTAAATTTAACTCACACAGTGATAAGCAACTTGACTCTAGGCAATGAAGGTATCTCTTACATATGATATCTGATGCAACCAGGTCACCCATATGTTTGACTATACTGTAGTGTCCCTCAATGAACTTTGTAGGTTTCACACAGGGATAATGTGAATTGGAACCTTTTCCTGCTGCTACCCCGCTAAAAGTTTCCCTCTGAAGTTAACACAGATGCTGCTCAGCTTGGCTGGAATTATATCATAAGAGCCTTGATGTCTCTGGATTTTCCATTTTCAGAAAATATTCACCATTTTCTTTATAAAATGAAGGAAACATTATGGTCTTCTTTTTGGACCTTCTGAAGAGTTAAACAGAACAAAATGAGGTATTGAGGGGAAGTGATACAAAGCCTAAGCCAGTAAAAGATCTTAGGAGCACAAGCAGTAAGAGAGGCAGTGACATGAAAGGATGACATTTGAAGCCAAGCATGAAGGTATAGGAAGAGCAAGAAACACTACAAAGGGTGGCAGAATTAATGGGGACAGGAACTAGCAGAAATAATTCTTGCTGGCTGAAAAATAGGCAGTTAGGGATATATTCAGCAAAGGGCAGCTTTAGAAAGGTTTGATCATTCCCTCTTTTCATTTATTAAATAGATGGATTTGCTATGGAAGGTTGAAATATAGCCATGTTCTACTTTAGTGTTTACGTGGTTGGATCAATGGTGTTAATATTCAATACATTCCAGGATAACCATTTTAGTTAGTAAGTAGGTGTTGTGCCCTAGTAGATCACCGATTCACTAAGCATTTCAATTAGTGGAATGATGCACCCTCTGTGTCAGGGTTGTCAAACTCGTGGCCCGTGGGCTGGATGCATCACATGCTGGCCACCCTCACGTCCGGTTTAGCGAAGGGGGAAAAAGTCATGATATGTCATGTGATGACACAAGTTTGACACCCCTGCTCTATGTAAAAATAGCCTGTGTCTCAGGTGTCACTTTGCTGGCAATAAGCTCAGTTTAGAAAATTGTTTTTAAAAAGCTTTCCCCATGTGTTGAGCATTTTCCATCTTCCGTCTTTCAATAGATTCAGCTCCCTATGCTCTTCTCCAAGATCAAGACCTGTATATACAGTTAGAGGAATAAAAAGCTGCTGCAGTGCTCTTTATGTGCTTGTTAATGGACATGCTGTCATCAAAAGACGGTCAAGTGAAGTAACTTTTTATGATTGATTAGATAGACAGACAGACAGACAGACGATCCAAATATATAGTCCTTAACACAAAATAACAAATGAGAATCTACCTGATTTCTAACATTCTTGATCCATCATATTTACTAAACAGACAAGTTTTTAGGGATGTTTTAAAAAGACACTGAAAATAAAGCTGCCTACATCCCAATGAGAAAAAAAAAGTTAACTCAAACCCAGAACAGCTTAGAAAATGGAATGAACTTTTGATTGAACTAAGAATACATATATATTAAGGAACTAGGTGTATAGTAAAAGGAGCTTAGGTTTGCAAGGAAAAGTAAAAGCAACACTAATAGTGTTTCAGCCATGTCTTGGGTAAGAGGAGGAAAAAAGAAAGGGTGAGACTGCTGCTTGATTGCAAAACGTTGGCTGGAATTTTGCTGCTATACAGAACTAACTGAACAAGTATGCCAAATGAGCGTGATGTATAAATATGTTTTCACATCAAACTGAAAGGAGACACCAACTGGAGTACTGTAGGGTTCTGATCTTAAGCTGTTTATTTATATTATAAATAATTTGGATGATGAAATAGAAAATACGACTAACAAATTTGCATATGATACAAAGATAGATAAGGACAGCAAACTGCTTATCAGATTTAGGAAAATATTTAGAAGCTATGGACAGAAACTCTCAGGAAGTTGGGTTTATGATAGCAGCCTACACTGGAAGTGGATAATACCAGGAACAAAGGCCCCAGAGTTTGATCATTAAGAGTTATTATTGTTGTTGTTGTTGTTGTTGTTCGTACTGTTAAGGTTAAAATAACATCTGAATTCTGCCAAGTAAGAATTTTCAAACTTTTTCAAGCAAGTAACCCAATTCATGTAAATGAATTAGGCTTTTTCTCACACTCTGTCAAGGGAACGAGGCTCGTCTCTTTTGTGAAGGAGGGGAAAACCGCACCTGTTGATTAGAAATGTTTAGTTTAGAAATGACTTCTAATGTCTTCTTATCGTTCTGAGAAAGAGCTCTTAGACTGGCTGAGTTTGCAAAGGAACAGCAACACAGTCATTCTTCCCTTTGGGTAAGAAAAACCAAAGGAAATGAAGTCCAGAATGAGGGAGGGCATAAGTGCAGCGGTTCATAAGAAAAGCTTTCAATGTCTTGATGGAATCACATGCTGAACTTGAGCCAACACTTGAGCCAACACTGTAGGCGCGAATCCCACCAGGCTCAAGGTTGACTCAGCCTTCCATCCTCTCAGGGTAGGTAAATTGAGGACCCAAGATTGTTGGGGGCAATTAGCTGACCTTGTAAAAATGCCGCTTAGTAATAAGCAGGCATATACAATGGAATGAAGGCTATTGCTGAGCACACTGGGTTGTATCCCAAAAATTGTAAGCCGCCCTGAGTCTTCGGAGAAGGGCAGCATATAAATGTAATTAAAAATAAAAATAAATAAAAATAAACTGCAATAAAAGCAGCCAACCCTAAATTGCATCAATCATAGTATGGGATCAGAAGAACCATGTAAGCCATTCTTAAACGTTTTGTCCAATTCTGGATATATCATCCTAGAAAGGATAAACTAGGGCATATCCCCCCCAAAAAAATGACACTAATTTTTTTTGGAAAATAAAAGACTGGTTAGAGGCATTGGGGAACTTGAGTTAAGAGAAGGTTGTGGTTAATTGCCTTTAGGAATCTGAAGGGTTAAAATTTCAAGGAAGCAGATTTGCACTGAACATAAGAATTTTCTGATGGTTAAGAAATTGGAACAGCCTGCCTTAGGAAGTGATGCTTCTACACTGGAGGCACTTAAAAAAAAGCTGGATGTGGATTTTTGCATTGGGCAGGGAAGTTGGATTAAACTATCTCCTATGTAACTTCTCACTCTTGATCTGTATTTCCATGATTCTGTGGTTGTGTATTTGTATTTCTTTGTATGAAAGTATGTATCAAAAGTGAAGAGTTAAAGTTCATAGGTGGGATAAATTTTGTAAATTGGATGTTTTATTTAATGGGCAAGTAGTATTACTTAACAGTTATTCAGTCAATAGGTATATTTTGTCTGTGTTCTGACCATTTTTCATTTCTTCTTAGCAGGGATATGATGCATGCATATATTCAAATATGTCACACCCACATCTTTTATTGAGTAGGTGGCAATCTCCAGCATTGATTTCAGCTGAAGTTGGCAAACCAAACTTGACAAGATGGCAAATCTTGTCTTAAAGTTTTTGTCTTTCTTTGTATTTTTCCCTATTCACTCTTCCTCAGTGATCATGAGGGAGAGTTGTTATGGTAGCCTTCCTTTTGGGCAAATACAATATCATGGATCCTCAGCTAAAATTAGAATGTTACCATCTTATTGCGTGTTGCTGTCTTTGATTTATCTTTACCTTTCTAAAGAGTTATCAACAGCTTAATCTTCCAGTTACACATACTACTATCAAGCCTAGAACCGGCTTCTCAAACCGTTACAGGAAGTGCTGATTCTTTGCTTTGCCATCTGCTCAATCAAGCATTGCTGCTGCAAACCTTATACTCCTGTGTAAAGTATAACACCTCTGCAGGCAGCACAAACTTTTTTGATTTAATTACAGGCAACAGTACATTGAATATACATCAACATGAAAATCATTAATAAACCTGCAAAGAAACATTGGAGTTAAGTGCTGCACATTAAGCTGTATTGCAGCTGTTTTAACCATATCATCACATTCATTGTCCTTCACTTGTAAATCTCAAATTATACACTTGGCAATAGGACAGTGAGTTGCATTGCTCCTGTGGAATGATACTATACACTTTTATCAATTCCCCAAAGCATGTACATTTATGTGCATAAGAATAATACAGTGATTCTTTCAATTGAGTTTCAAAAGTATTTTGGCAAGGTGTTTCTTTTTTTCGTTCTTCTTTAGAGATTAGGAAGAGACTCTTGGACATTCCTGTATCAAAACTGCAAGAAGCCACCATCCTCCTCTAATCCAGTCACGCTGTTCCCTCAAAATCGACTCCTTTCTGGTGCAGCTTCAGGAGCCAACACCCAGAGGCAATTGCCATCTAGTTTGACAATGCTTGAAGTCTACTTGGAAACGGCAATTGATCTAGAATGCAGTGGTGCAAATATGTAACACCACCACATGGCGAGTTGCACTGGCTCCCAATCAGGGGTGGGATTCTACCAGTTCTGTCCAGTTCTACAGAACCCTTTGTTAACTTTCTAAGCAGTTCAGAGAACCGGTAGTTAGAAGCAATCTCCTTTTGTTTTTTTCCACCCTTATTACATTCTTGCCAGTACGCCTAGACTTCCTGTCTCCGGAGCTTTTGAGGTTTGACTTTCTTAAAGGGGAAGGGTTGTTTTAAGATTTTTATACTGCTGTTGGGAGGAAATACTTCCCTGGACAATCAGCACTTTGAAGAAATAATTGAATAATGAAGCAGAGCTGTCAGAAAGAAGCTTTTAATGACAGGGAACCAAGATGAGTGACATTCAGCAAGGCTTCTTGGCTAGCTAGAAAGATTGACATTCAAATGTGAGTTTACATACTCTTTCTGAGTTTTGGTCTAAAACTGGTTTTTGGTGAAGGTTAATTCTGTGCTTGGTGACGTTTAATCCTGTGTTTATTGATGGGATAATTTTCCCTATTCAGCTTCAACAAGCAACAGCTACTGTTGTGATTTAATTATTTGTATTGTGTTTGAATTTTTTCCTGCCTCATGGTTTCTTTTTCTATCTGGGGATGGGGTCTTCCTCATTGCTTTAGTACTATCTGGCACTGTCCTTTTGGGGTATACTTCCAAGAGGCAGGATGCAAGCTTGGCACTGATTTTTTTTACTGCCTTTGTGGGGGGCATGTGACCTTTCCTTAAATCTAGATGATTTTCTTAGGATATCTTGTGAGGTGAGACCAGCTGGTATCTTTAAGTGGTGCAAATGGATCTAAGAATTGCTTTTCCTGGGTGTGCTTTTTCTGGAGAGCTTAAATGACCTCTCTGCTAAAGGGTTTCACTTTATGAACAAGAGATGGCTGCTTGATAGTTATCACTGCATTTTAATTATTTTCATTCCTCAAGATGCTCTGGCACCCTGCCTGATTTGTAACTCTGGCTTGCAGGTATTTTTAATCTAATGATTGGTATTTAGGGCAGCTTTTTGCAAGCAAAGAAGCTTTTTGTATTTTTGTACAGGTAATCCCTGACTTACAACAGTTCATTTAGTGACCATTCAAAGTTACAATGGCACTGAAAAAAGTGACTTATGACCATTTTTCACACTTATGACCGTTGCAGCATCCCCACTGTCATGAGAGGCAAGGCGAGAAGTGCCCCTTGACATGAGTGATGTCGAGCTGGCCATGCGCACCCAGTCACATGACCACCAAGCCACACCAACTAAGCCATGCCCACAGAACTGGTTGTTAAAAAACCTGAATCCCACCTCTGCTCTCAATTAGTTTTGAGGAGCAATTTGACAGGATGATTGCCACTTATAAAGCCCTACCTGGGGCTAGTCTAGGTTATCTGTGGCAGTGCCTTTTCTTCCATTGTTTCTTCCACATGCTCCAAAGATAGTGGAGACATGCTTCAAATCTCTTCCTTCAAGTAATGTCACCTGAAACGGCCTAAGAGGCATTCCTCTTCTATTGCAGGGCATTTGGTTGGCCCTGATTCTGTTGGCTTTTAGAAAGGTATTAAAAACTTGGCTCTTCCCTTTGGCATTGGGCAAGGATGGTAAGATAATCTCCTTGGTAAGGTATGTGAATTGAAGATTCTCAATCATCTATACACTGTAGCTGTTCACATTTTTTTCTTTAAAATATGCTTTTCCTTATTGATATATGCCATCCAGCAGCCTAGCTGGGTATCTATGTACAATAAACAAATAAATAAGTAAATAAATAGGTGCTTATCTTGATTTTCCTTCAAGAATTCAAGTACCCCTTCCCACCCATTTTTTGTCACAACATGGGAAGCAAGCTGGGCTGAGAGTGACCTGAATTCACTCAGCAAGATTTCCTGAATGAAAATGGAACTGAATCTAGGCCTTCCTGGCCTCAGTTCCTACATCTTAACCGCTACATGCTGATAAATTTCTTGCATTGACCAACCCTTAGAAAAATTGACATATTGCCCAGAAAAGACATTGTGCCAGAGAATTAAGAGGAAAATTAAATGGTATAGAGCACTTTTATGGACTGTTGCAGCACGACACCATTTTGCTAGGATCACAGACTTAGAGCCATCATTCTTTGATCCCTACAGATAGTACTTTGCAATTATAAAAACCAAAATCCCACCAAAATAGGACATAAAATGATCTTTATAAATCTCTTGGCATCCCAAACTACCTATAACCTACGATGGGTAGTGAGATTTACTTCCAAATAAATGTGCCCAAGACTACAATTTCAATGCTTCTCCTGGATATGTAATTGTCAATAACCACAATAAATAATGAGGTGGAGCAAGGCATTTGTTCGGTCTAAATGCTGTCATATTTTCTTCTTGAAGGAATGCCACAAAATTGTCCATTAGGATCTTCAATTACATGCCTTAACTTACACAATAAGTTAAGACTTTGGCAAATGAGTTGCTACCAAAGTAGGCGACACTACACGTCCTAGATAAGTGATCTCATCCAAGAGTATAAGGCAGGTAAATGGATGAATACAGCATATGTGGGGAGGGATGGCAACCAACATTAGTTCCCAACCTCATTTTCACAACTCCCGGGCTCTTTTTCACTTTACTTGTTGAAAACTGCTGCCAGTTTCCCATCATTTTCAGCACACAACAGTAGCAGTGGAAGCCATAGGATAGATAAATAAAATGTTTAATGAAGTTTAAAATCAAACTTCCACTACACTCCTCCCACACCTCCCCTCCCCATCAATCTCACCCCTGCAGAAAAACTGAAAACAGCACTCCTAGGCATCTATGTAAAGCAGACTCACCAATGGTGGGATTCAATTTTTTTCTACTACTGGTTCTGTAGGCGTGGCTTGGTGGGCGTGGCAGGGGAAGGATACTGTAAAATCTCCAGTCAGGGGTGGTATTTGCTGGTTCTCCAAATTACTCAAAATTTCTGCTACCGGTTCTCCAGAACCGATCAGAACCTGGTGAATACCACCTCTGAGACTCACCCATTTATATAATTTATATAATATATAATTGTTCTCAAACAGATTAGGGCCCCACACATTTCAACGTTGCAGAAACACAGCTCTAGATGAGTGCTAATCATGATGGTGATAGTATATGAGTTGCAAGTGAACAAGATAGTGCTGCACCCACCAGGCAATGTGTTTCCCAAAGGCTTTTTGATATCATTTATAACAGAATAAAACCATTCTATGTTAATCTTGAAATATGAGAAAGCTACAACTCCCCACTCTGGGTATCTTGGTCGGGTGTGTATTTTAGTTGTAAGAATAATTTATACTTCAGGATTTACAAACTGTGAAGCAGGTTCCACTTCACTCATCCCATGAGGCTGTCACTTTTTGCTGGTATGGAGCGTGCACAAAATATGGAAGACAATGGCTTGTTTTTTTTATGAGCCACTTTTAATTTTAACAAGGATTACCCTCCACCCCCACACAGCCCTGCTCACCCAACACCTAGGTTTTAATCCGTCTGGCACATACATCATTTTAAGCCTTGTACATTATACCAAAATAGTGATTAAATATATAACAGAACAAAAATTTTCACATCAGGACCAAACTAATAAGCAAACCTCTCTCACAGCTCAGCTTGTATTTTAATAATTAACAAGCTCTGAGCTGTCATTCCTTATCGCTTTACAGTGCAAAGGATGAAGGATAATCTGCGAGGTTAAGATCCAGATGTAATACCTCTTCCAGTTTACCTATTTACATGCAAGTTCTACAGCCACTTCAGTTTTGCCAGCTGCTTTTTGTTTAGGCAAACTGTCAGATTCCTGGCAATACACTCTGCACATACCACCACATTTGCTTTGCGATGGAAATTAACAGAATGTAGCCAACCAACTCAGAGTGCTAGTGAAATGTATTATCATCCTTAGCAATAGGTATTTTATAATGGGTGGATTCAGAACTCTGGACAGCTATATGGATAATGTTGGTGTGCCTATGAAATAATGCTTCAATAAAGAACATATATGGATGAGAAATAACAATTTAGACCTATTTTTCCTGCCAACAGTTGGTTCAAGAGATATATTGTCATGGAACTGTACCCTATCTAGATGTACATGAATCAATCCTATGTGAGAACAGCAGAGATATTCAAGGAGCACTCTGCATTTTTCTGTTGAATAAGGCAGTTTTATCTAGACATTTAGGTCCAAAAACATATTGGGATACAGAAGCAGAGAAAAAAATGGGATTTAAAAAAGTAAAGCACATCAGAAAATAGAAGTAACCCCAAAACTCTAAGGTGGTTAAGTTGAACCAAATGTTTCAATACTCCTAATAATTTTGAGTGCATGGATACTAGCTAAGCCAGAGGAAGAATGTGCTGCATTCTGTATTATCTAAAATCGTGTTCCATGTTCATTTGTGTTTAGTCTTCTGGATGCCCAGGTTATTCTTACTCATCATCATAACATCAACCTTATTAATGAGAGACTTCTATAAGTATCAGCAGGCTTTTAACCAGGTGTTACTGATGTTTCAGAACACAGAGATGATAATGAAAATGAGATGCTCACCATAGAAGATATTTGGGCTAAAAAAAGGAAGATGTCAGAAAAGCCGCTTGTCTTCACCTCTGAGATATCTCAACTGGCAACAAGAAAATTAGAATAATAGCAGGACTTCTTTATCTATCAGCATCACTTTCTTCAAACAGGTTCATTTTGAAGTACTGCATTTTGTATCAGTTGCAGATTACAGAGTCTTTCTTTCTGCCATAAGAGCCAGTTGTGCTTAGAGCAAGAGATGAAACGTTAGTTGTTTTTGAGATGCTTGGATGTATTACTCACTATCACAGTACCTCCACAAGCACAGCAAGCGTTAAACAGAGAAAGAGAAATGTGGCACAGAATAAGAACATCTTAAAGCTAGACAAATGCCTAAAACGAATTAACTCCAGCAATGCTTCAAGCAAGCCTGGGAAACACTCAGTCATATGACATAATTCCCGAAGGAGTCTGGAATATGTTACCAGATAGATCTTCTTGAACACTAGAATAATCCTTCTAAAGTTTGGCCCAAGGAATGGTAACCAAGATTTTTAATAATTCTACACTCACACCTGAAATTCTACAAAAGGCTAGTCATTCAGGAATGATCACTAACCAAAACCCAGTCACTGCTGTTTCGCCCTCCCTCCCTTGGGCAAAAACAGGGAGTGCTGAGAGAAACCCAGCAAAACGTTAGGTTCAGTATCTACCTCAAGAAACCAAAACAGGAAGTCTTTATAAAAAGCAAAACTCCAATGGCCAATTCCAAATAAAATTGATTATGACTAGAAGCAGTAACAGGCCGGCTTTTCCTGCTCTTGGTCTGAGTCATGGCAAGCAAACAATGTGCCAAATTTATCCATCTGATTAAGGTGTTGTTATTCTCTGGCAGTATTAAAGCAACCAGAACTCTTGTGTTGTCTGTCTTGTTAAATTGGAAGATCCACCCAACACTGAATGAATGGGGAATTGCTTCCATACTGCCATCCTCAGAATGAAGGCCATTTCTCACAGTAATTCATCCCCAGTTCCTCATCCCATCACATAGCATGCCCAGTGACTTTCTACCTTTCCCTCATGTTTCACAATGTCTTCTAACAGTCCAGATGACTTCATATTGCTTGTTAACTTCCAGGGCAAGACAAAACCTTTTCCAAAGCTTAGCACTAGAGAAAAGAAGAATGGGAGAAAAAATATCTGTGCTACCATAAAAAATATATGAGACATGTGTTTTCTTTTGGGCTAAGTAAGAAAACTGTCCCATGAAACATTTGCACCTGAGCCTCTAGATGATTCAGGTTGGCAAAGAAAACATTTTGATTCATTAACACAGGGTATTTTAGAAGGTACATGAGGGATTTGCTGTTTGAAGATTTTTATTCTCTTTTTTGATCAGCCTTATTTCCTGTTGGTAAAAAACTGGAAAATCAGAGAAACAGTTTCCTAATTTAGAAATTCCCCTGCTATGGAAGTTGTCCAGATAACTAGTTGTTTTTCTTTCCAACAGGCTAGTTTCTAGGTGTGCAAGACAGCCTCTACAATCAGAAGCAAGGTTTAATTATTGTATGTATTTTCCTTGAACTTCTTGTCTATATCTATAAAACATTGTTAACAAATAAACAGCACATTCACTTGTGCTCAAAGAAAAGAAGGTATGTGTATAGGCACCTGCAGAATGATGAATTTATATGGCATTGCCTGTAAACACATACACACAAGCCCCCTCACACTTGCAGATTATAAACAAGTATGGGTCTGCATATTCATACATGGAAACACATAAGGATGTATATTGTTTATCAACAAATATGTGAGATAAACCCATACACTTCACAACAAAACTAGGAATGTGCAAATTGTTCTGAAGACAGCATGGTTGGAGGAATGGTCCTAACCCCTTCTCCAAACCACACAAATTTGGCAGCTTCAAGAGTGGCCCACCAGTTTCCCTAGAAGTAGGAAAACTCTCAGAAGTAGGAAGTGGTCTTTTTCAAAGTAAATTTTCTAGAATAAGTAGTTTGAACATGGCCCTGTCTTGAAGATTTACAACCAGAAAGTTGCAGAACCAAAAATTCTAGAATGTCCAGATTGGCATGATCCAGAGGAGTAAAAGAAGATGCTGGAAACACAATGTTTGCACATACCTAAATGAAACATCATAATCCAGTAAAATACTTTGATACTGATATACTGTATTGACGGAAGGAAGGAGGGAAGGAAGGAGGGAAGGAAGGAGGGAGGGAGGGAGGGAAGGAAGGAAGGTTATCATATCAAATAAACTCTGGGGATAGACATAGCGTACTAATAACTATATGCTGTCTCCTCAATTCACTGTACCCCTGTTGTTTGATAGTGTTTGATATATAGGATATAGAGAAAAACACAGCAATTGCATTAATGATGTTGTCTAATGTCTAATTTAGCCCTAATTGGGAGCACAAAAGTTTGGCTAGAGCTACAGACATGAACAGGCATATAAACACTAGATATTCAAGCATGTCTGAGGAAACGGGAATGCATAGGAGCCCTGCACAAATGAAGCTAAAATGAGACAGTTGGAAGATTTTCATTCAAATAATTCCATGTTACACTCCAAGCTTCTGATGCACAGTATTGATTTGGTTTGTTACATTAAATCAGAATTCAGAGCATATGAATGTAGATTTAAGCATTAGGAAACAAAAAACTAAACTGGGAATTGAGACTTTAGAAACAACAACAGAGCACAAAAGAAGGAATCAATTATGATTCCTTCTTTGGGGGAAAGGGGACTAAATGGCCTTATGGACCGCAAAACTCAAAAAGATCATAACACTGCATTCCATGAATTGCCCTCCCAGGCTGTCAATGCTCAGAGCAAGGCAGGTCTGAAGGTGGCTGAATTTTGAACTCCTCTACCTACTGTGTGGACACAAATCCATTAAGAAAGAGAGTGAGCCATAAATCTCTAGTAAGAGGATGCAATCAAGAGAACCAAGAATGCTGAAGAGGAGCAAAATATTTCAATACTTTATCTCTAATACACAGATATTAATATTTTCTTCAACTCTGCTGTCTCAATGCTTTCTCAAGCTGCAGCAATGAAACTGTGAGGATTCCAACTATTGCCACATTTCTCAACTATTGATTCCTCAGTAGAAGAGCTTTAGTAAAGATTCAGAAGTGACACATTTGGTTCAATACTTCAGAATACCATCTTTATGGAGACCTCTTTGTTCTGACCAAACATTCAAAACTATTGCCAGTGCAAAATGATAAACACTGTCATTTCATCCTAATGTAAGAAGTGCTTTGGAATCATGTTGGAAGAACTCAACTTCACCAAGTCATAATATATAATAACTTTCAGCTGTGCTTCGCACACTGGCTCAAATTCTCTATGGTTACTATAGTACCTGAGTCTTCTGAATAGGACTGAACAGATTGATCTTTTCTTACATTCAGTTACTACCACATCACAGGCATGAAGGAATAGTAGTGGCACAAGCAACTGGGTCATCTACTGATCACTGGCTTACTTTGCAATTCCTCATTCTCAAACAGCCTGCTTCCCAAGACTGCAGAAAAAGACCACCATTAATACTAATAGCGATGGATTTTTCTTTCTGATGGACACTTTCACCTAAGAAACTAGAGAAGGAATTTGGTTCCCAGAGATATTAAATGTAACTATCAAGAACTTGGTTTATTTATATCATGGAAACCAAAAAGAGAAAAAAACGGCACCAATAACAGAGGGAAATGGAGCAGAAACACGTGACTAATTGGGATTACACTAACCTGCATATATTCCATTACCTTTCCAAGGGCACTATTGTATTATAATAAGAATTCATATGCTGCATTTATGATAAAAACACGTAAGAAAGTCTGTACTAGTCTCTTTCAATAATAAGTGCTACAGTTCTTTGGTCTTAACTGATGTAGCACCAAATTGAGTGTGCATGTTACAGAAAAGCAGCCAATCAGAGATCAAACAAGATAGAATGCAGGAAGAATTTAAAAGATGCCAAGTCCAGGGGTAGTCTATGTAAAATCTTATATTTACTGGTTCAAACAGAACTCACCACCATCACTACATCCCCTCTCATTTTCAATTTCCTATTGCAGCACACTTCCTTAAGTCTGGGTATAAAATGAGATTATATTCATTGTTCTATTGAATATAATTTCCTCTCCTTTATATTACTCTCCAAATATTTGTTTGCAGACAAAATGTAGCAAGCTCTCAACACGGATCAGTAACCATTTTTTTTTGACTGGACGGAAAAGAATCAAGAACTATTATCAGTTTCTCTTTTCAGTCCCTAAAACGTAAGTAAACAGATAACTTTATTCTTCGCCCCTTTTTTCTTCTGGGGCGAGAGGCTCCTTGGTCCACTTGACTTGGGTGGGGTCTCGGTCTTCTGCAGAACCAAGGTCACATGACAGACCTGCCATTCCATCACCATTGCCTTCCATGTCCAATTCTTCAAAGGAGGAACCACTGGCCCCCGATTCACTGTAGCTATGCTCACTGCGATTGTCTGCCTCGTCTTGACTGTGGCCAGATGCAAAAGGAGATAAGATGGAGGTAGCCACCGAAGTCTCACTGATGTCAGTTGTAGCTTCAAGGCTGACAGAACTTGTCTCACTCATGGTGTCCACACCTTTATTTGAAATTAAAAGAGAAAGTTAACACCAAACGGAGACAATAAATTCAGAAACCATCATTCTGTGTCTACAGCAATCATTCACCTTTGCATTTCTCTGAAGGTAGTTTAAATTCTCCAGTCATTAAGATAAAAACTGCAGTAATCCATTACACTAAAAGGTATCTAATGTGTCTTCGGTCTCCATTATGAGAACATGGGGAAATGTTACATTGCTGTTCCACAAGCTACATTGGGTTGCCAGTTTACGTCTGTGTCCAATTCAACGTATTGGTTGTCATCTGTGAAGCCATTCAGGGCATGGGTCCAGGTTATCTGAGGAACCAGCTCATTCCAATGGGATGAGCTCGCTCCATCCATGCTGGCAGAAGAGGCATGCTGCGGACCCCATCATTTAAGGAATTCCAGCTATGTCCTATGGTTCTTTATTTGTTTGACTTGTCTGCCACCCATCTCACCTAGATTACCTTTTGAAATAGGGAGAAGAGTTTTCTGCCATGGTGCCTGCCCTCTGGAATGTCTTCTCCCCCCACCACTGCCCTGAGGTGAGATCCATACCCTCCCTTCTGTCCTTACAAAGGCCTGATGACCTATCTCTGCCAACTGCCCTGTAGCCTCAATAGGAGAGTGGCACCTTGGTGGTGGTTAATGGGTTAGTCAGACCCCACCTCCTCTCCACATGCACTTTGCTCCCTTCCTTTCAATCTTGATTAACTGGGTTTTAAATGTATGGTTCTTATTGTTTCCCTCAGCGAGATGTTTAATACGAAATAATAAAATACATATAAGTAGCAAAACCTCAAGTTTTGTCCCATCGTTTTATTTAATTCTTATATAAAATGAAAATAAATATTTCTGGGATCACTTCCTATGAATTCACGACTCTTACACTCAGGGTTCTCACTGGATCTATAAGCACAAACCTAAGGATAATCATTCCAGTGGACCAATGGCAACCAAAAATGATATAATTTTCAGCCAGATATGTGAATGTCAAGATAGCACTTAGCTATGTTTAGATGCTCTAAATTCCCCCAAATTGCAACTACGAAAGTGATGAATATATTTACATAAATCTTTTTTTTTAATGAATGTGATTTAAGACATATATCTAAAAGAAAATAGGTGCAATTATTGTCCTATGTATTCATACCAAATTTACTCAAAAGGCAGACAACCACAAATTTAAGATATATCCTGTAAAGGAAGGAAAAATGGAAAAATATTTTAATAAATATTAATTAAAATGCATTGCCTACAAAAAAAGCACACGATTCATAATCTTGATTGATTCTACTTTTGTATCTACCAACTATTCCCTCTTACTCATAGAGATGCACACAATTACACATAGACAAATTCCTGTTCCACCTTTCAACAGGAACAGCAAAGGAGGAGGAAGAGGAAAATGTGAGGAACATGAAGCAAATAGATGAAACAACTGAACAAGGGAGGGAATGAAAAAGAATCCTATTCAGACACTATAAATGTAAAAGTCTTTTACTGTGTTCCATTCTTGATCACTAATTGGACACAGCCAGATAGCTTTTTTGGCAGCAATACTTTTGTTTTTCAACTCCCCAATCTAGTTTATAGTATGATGTTTTTGATGGTTCCCCCATCTAATTACTAATTGAACCTATGTAAGCTTTAGGCAAACTAAAGTTGACTAAATACTACTACCTACTTAACATAGACACTATAAAAGGGTTATTGATTTTCTGAAAAATGCAGATTCAAGTTCAATCCAGCAAATAAGGACTATCACCAAGGGGATAAAAGACTAAAGTCAAGTGTAATAATGAAAGAATTGGGGGGGGGGGAACATGGTGACACCCACTTCCCTTAGTGCCCTCTAAGGACAGGCTTATTTTGCTCAATGTCTAATCTATTCTCAATGGAAATGGAGGCTGTGACTTCTAGTTTTCCTTTAGGTATGAAAGATAGCTTCAGATCAGATGCTCTACCTCAGCCCAAGCCATCTCACAGGGTTGTTGTTGTTGAGAAAACAGGAGATGGGAGCATTAAGTATTTAGGCTGCCTTGAGTTGATCAAAAATAAAGACAGGATATAAAGCTAATAAATAAACACATTAAGGTTCAGGGCGTTCAAGGATTTACCTAATCTCTAGTGAGAAAAAACCAAGGTGTTAAATTTAATTAAACCCCATTTAATAATTAATGTAATACTCTCATCAAAATTAATACACAATACAAATGTGTTCTTTATTAATCCTTTTGGTCACTCTTCCAACCTAAGGATGTTTACCCAAGACTGGCCTGATAGTAAATTCAAATTTTGATGTACTCCATGCTTGAAGTGTAAAAAATACTATTTGTCAGGCTCTATATCTTGGTTATGGTATCTCCAATTGTCAATCTAATACCAGACACCATATTTGGTTCACCCAAATTTTTCTGCTTCAGAGCAAACATCAATAGTGGAATTCATTTTGATTGCCCACTACTGGAAATTTTCTCAAGCAAGTCTCTTTGATTTATTCGAAGATCTAACAAAACCCTGTTAGATACACAAAGAAATAAGAAGGGATGTCCACCATTTCCTCTCTTGTTTATTTTGATTCTTGAAATACTGAATATAAGACAAAATGAGAGAACTGTGGAAGTAAAGGTTTAAAAAGCAAGTTATAAGTTAAGGGCTTTTGCAGGTAACTTCGTGGTGGAAAATCATTTGAATAGAATTAAAATAATAATGGGTAGATTAAAAGAATTTGATATATTAGCAGGATTTAAGACTAATAAATAGAAAACAATATTAACAAAAATATAAGAACAAAAGCTCAAACAGAATAAATAAAATGGTTTTTAACGGAGAAGAAGAACATGGAACGAAATTGGAAAAGAACATGTTAAGATTGAAGAAACTACAAGTCATTGCTGGGGAGAATTTCTGTGACAAATATGAAAGTCTTACTTAGAACGATGTTTTTATTTGGGCAGTATTTGTTTTGACAACTGATGCATCATTTAAACAGTGGCAGAATATATTTAAATTTGCACAACAGAAGAAAAAACATGATTTAAATATAAGGTTTTGCATAATGCAAAGAAAGAAAGGATTGAATCAACCTGATTTGAAATTGTAATATGCAGGTTGCTATTTGGTTTGGATGAAAGAATGGGTGCTGCTGAGAAATAGAAAGCTCTTGGAATCAGAAGGACATGACCTGAGATTTGGGTGCCATGGATCTTTGTGGTATAACCAAGTCAAGGTTAATATGGATTTTAAAAATCATTATGTTAGGCAAGCCATATTGAGAATAAGGAATAGACATAAACCCAAGTTGTGCCCAAGTCACTTTTGCAGCTTTCAGTACAAAAAGCATTTTATAAGCAAGAAATAATAAGCAAGCACAAATCACTTATTGTGACATATTAGAATCTGTCAAGGAGAATGCCAAATAAAATCAAGAGAACTGGTAGCAGAGGAACATAGTTGTCAATTGTTCTCTTATTTACAGTTATTAGAAAGATTTAAAGTAGATAAAAGAGTTTCTGGTTTTCAGCCTTGTAAGACTGGGTTTGAAATGGAAATATGTACAAATATGTACAAGTATGTAATTGCTAAAACATATAGATTTTATTGAAATTTGAAACAGAAGAACAAGTAAAAAAGTGGATTAAAATGTTGGTTATAAAATAAAGATGGAACAATGGGAAAATATATGACTGAAAGGATTGTAATTTACAATATGTTATAATCTTAAAGATAATTTTTATAAAGTGATGTGCTGTTGGTAAGTGTCATGCCCCTGTTGGGATCTGATTCGGAGGGGGAGGCCAAGCAGCTGACAAGAAATGGGAGTGTGGCTCTGCTGGCTGTGGAAGAAACTGGGGAAGGGCAAAGGCTGGCTGGGCAGAGCAGGGGAGAGGTACAGCAAGGCAGAGGAAGATCCAGGCCCACCCCCTCTTCATCCTAGGGCACGCAGGGAGGAATGGAGAAGGGAGCAACGTCAGTTACATGGCTTACAGGGAAGGAAAGGGCGCTGATTCCCTTCATTAGCTGCAGCTGGGAACACAGTGTTTAAAAAGGGAAGTTGCGCACAGCAAATGGTTGAGAGCAAATCGTGAGTTATTTGGTATTGTCAAGGCTTATCTGGGGTCCTGGCATCTTCCCAACTGTGTGTGTTTTGCTGGCCTTTCAAGTCTGCAATTCCTTATCCTGCCCTGTCAAATTAATTACTGCAGCATTGTTTGTGTGGATTTTTATTTACAGTTTCTATGTACTTTGTTTTTGGACTGAATTTCCTCCATTTAAAGACTGTCCTTGGGAGAGTTTTTTCTCCAGCCGAAGGTAACCTGGACATCAGGGGCAAAGTTGGATGTATTAAAGGGACTCTTCTTACTTATGTGACTGAATTGCCTTTGTGCCATGCCCTGGGTCATCACAGTATATGTCATCATTTGTGTAAAACAACTAAAAAAAATCTGGATTCAGATACACACACAGATTCAAAGGATTTTAATATTTTGCTTTTAAGATTGATGAACAAACGGTTGGAAAAAAGTCATAAAACTTTGGGTTTTTCACATGATAACTGCAGCAAAATAATTGTACGGATAAAAATGGAAAGATTTGACATTACCCACAATGGAGGAACAGCTAGTGAAAATGATGAAACTTGCTGAACTGCTTAAATTGATGTTTTTGATCAGAGCAAAGACATCTACATTTATTGCTCCTTACAGACTATTTGTATGAAACAGCAAGAAACTAACTTATGGTTTTGATGATTAGAGGATAAATTATATAAAGAATAGAGTTATGTTATAACCATAGAGTAAGAGGTAAATTTATAATTGTACTTTTATTTGGTATGAAGAAGATTGGGAGCTATTTCCTTATATCTTTTTCTTCTATTTTATTTTTACTTTTTTCCCCTTTACCTGCAGTTTCTCTTTGATTTCTTACTTTTTCTTTTCTTCTTCTTAGTTTATATTAGCTTGTATTAGTTTTTAATTTTCCCTTTTAAAAATAGATGGATGGATGGATGGATGGATGGATAGATAGATAGATAGATAGATAGATAGATAGATAGATAGATAAATGGAATTCCACCTAAAATGGCACGAGAGAAAAATGATTGGACATGCATTCTATGATATCTAATCTAATCTATCATTCTATGATATCTAATCTAAAAAAATAAAAAGATTTATGTTAAACACCAAAGACTGCAGTGTGAATTTCCTCCACAACAGTAACTAATATTCCCTAAAGAAACAATCTAAAGAACAAACATGATTAAAAAGAAGATTTGGGTGGAACATTTTCTTTTGACATGGTTGAGCGATTCCTGAATAGTAAGATGGAAAACTTCCATTGTCAGCCATGAATGTATCTTTGATCTACATGAAAGGAATTGTATCTACTTCATATTGGAAAAAATAAGTTATAGGCTCACCCCGCAGGGATATGAAAATATTTTCAGCATCCTATGCATACTAATATTTTAGTATCTACTGGTTCAGGTCTTATTCAGAATAGCTCTCATCTTCTGCAAAAGGAGCACTTTATTTTTGTTCCTTATGGTATGTATTGTAGCTCTTGGCAGATTTGACATGGGAATTCAGTAATAAATAAATAAATAAATAGGGACAGAATACTTCATTAGAACAATCTGTTTCCTGAAAACAGTGCATGCTGGAGAAATATGACCTTCACAAAGGAACAGTCTTAGATTTAAAAAGCATCCATTGTTATTGTTAATATATATAAATGAACTAGACAACTTATGATCTATTGAGTCATCTTTCTTTTAATGTATAATACAGGCTACTGCCATTTCTCCTCCCCTAACAACCCACAGCAGATTCCTAGTGAAGCCTCTTCGTCTTTCTCCTCCTCAGCTGATTCACTGAACTGTATGCCACTTTGCTGGGGGAGGAGGAACAAAGGGAACTGCGGACCACAAGGAAAACTGCAGCCCCCCTCCCCATCCCAACATGTCCCCAAAGGCCCCTCCCTTCAGAGAGAAAGGGGGCTGGTGTCCCTCAGCCAGCCCTATCTCACAGCAGGCATCCAAGTCACTCCCTCACCTCTCCTTGCTGCCCAGCGCCATTAAGATATTTTAAATTTTAGCCTCAATTCCAAAGCAGCCAATTACTGTTCAATTGTCAAGCTTCACTGTCAGCTGATTGCAGGGGCCAGAAACAGGTAAGAGATATGTCTCTCCCATATTCCCTTGCACTACACAACCTGTGGGTTTTTGGGAAGCATAGTGTAGCAAGTGATGTGGCCACGACTTGGCCAAATTTCAATCTCACAGGAGTAACGGGCCCTGGATTTTGAAATCATTCTGCAAGTTAGCAAATTTCAATTATCTTGGTTCAAAAAGTATTGCCCTGTGGTGCATTGTTTTTGGCCCTCCTGAACCTTCAATTAGCTCTCCTTGATCTAGTAACCCTTTGGAACCAGTTCTTTGTGTATGACTGTAAAAGACCCCTTTGATTAATTTATATTGAGTTTTAGTAGGTGTGAGATATTTTTGTTTGCTCTTCACATTTTTCATTTGAAAATAAAAAGCTTCTTAATGTTAGAAAATAAGAAGTAGCCTAGAGACCTGACTGATTTCAAACGATGCCTCATTCACTCCTTGTATGTTTTGGGGCCATTATATCCAGCTCTTTGCACTTCCACAAAGAAGACAAGAAACTATCCCTTCCAGCACTTTTGTCCCTAATCATGAGTTACATATGAGGAACCAAAACTTTGTATTTTGGGAACACAGTGTGCCTAAAGCTTACAGCATGCTCATTTTGTCAACAGACCCAAACAGAAGTTCAAATATTTGATGAAAAATTGTCTGCTCCTTTTACTTCAGACTCTAAGACTTTTGATGATGTTGTTACTCATGGAGTTAAGTCCGTGTTTGTGATTCAATTGACAGACAGCTAGCACCATTATCTGTCTATATGAATGATACATAGATATATCTCCTTCCTACTAGATTAAATGAGGTCAGACAAGGACAGTTTGTAGATCACAGTACTTTTTTAAGTGCATATAATTCATATAGCAATATATATTAATGGTTTCTTTAGAAGAACTAAACAGACAGCTCATAACTCTACACATATTCTGCATCCATGACATTTTCAATTAAACCAATTTTTGGTAATGTAGTTGGGAAACCCTGTATCTGAGATCTTTGGAGTTGATATATATTCCATCCAACAGACTCTGACATTGGTGGCCTCCATAAAGACTCTCTCTCTTCTGATAATATATGAAAAACATAGCACCACTATCGTGCTGCTTAGATATGCAGTGCAGATTAAGAATCCAGATAGCCATTTATTTTCTCCCATGTTCAAATATTCATTCTGACATATTTTCAACTAATTATTTGCCCTCTAATTTGGTGTAATTTTCCAGCAATTTTTGGAGAACTACAGTATATGATAATTTTATTTATAATTCCAACAGTCCCTATTTGATATATGATCTGACATTCCTGGAATTTCAACCATGAGTTCTTTTGCCTGGAAAGTAAGTTATGAAAGTTACCAGAGTAGGCAGAAGGAGAAGTGTACAAAACAGCAAAGCTAAATATATTCGCTGACAAATTTCTTTTTGAGAAGCAACCTTCCACTCCCCAAAGATACATTCTAATGCAGGGGTCCCCAAACTTGGCAACTTTAAAACTTGTGGACTTCAACTCCCAGAATAGCCGGCTGGAGAATTCTGGGAGTTGAAGTCTACAAGTCTTTTTTTTTTCCAAAAGAATTTTTTTTATTTTTAGACAAACATACACAAACATAAAACATAAAACCATCTTCCAATTGCTTACATACAGTGTGTCGGTTGGTTACAAGTTTTTCGTGCATCCTCTCCGTAGTCCTCGCTTACAATTGTTTATATAGATTCTCATATTGTCAATCAAATATATATATGTATACATTATTATCATTATTAATCATTAATTGACTAGGCTATTATTCCTTCATGTTTATGTGAGAATTCAAAATTTTAAATTGATTTATAATATAACAATTCATATTATCATCCTAAATCCATCCAGTAATAGTACATCTTTATATTATTATATTCTATGTAATTCTATTCTCCTTGAATTGTAAAATTCTACATATTTCATTACCATATTTTGTTTTCTAACCATTGATAAAATAAATCCTATATCTTATAAAATTGTTTATCTTCTTGTTCTCTAATTTCAAATGTCAATTTACTCATTTCAGCACATTCCATTATTTTCTTAATAACTTCCTCCTGCAAAAGTCCACAAGTCTTAAAGTTGCCAAGTTTGGAGACCTCTGTTCTAATGCCTATTACGTACACAGTTTCCAATCCCAGACTGGGTACTTTCTCCAAAAGGCACGAGGTGGCCTTCAACGACAAAAGCTGCAAGATCAATAGTAGTGGAAGCTCATTCTTCACAGACCTTCCTGTGCCACCTCTTTTATTCTTTGGAGAGGATAATTTTAAATGGCAAAATTAAAAAAATGAGGCAAAGTAAAAGGACTTGATTTCCCGTTTCTGTACTTGCAGTGAACCTAATGCAGATAAGGCTGGTGTGTGCATATGAGTAGAACACCTGAGAAAGGCTGAGGAAGTATGACCTTCCTTCCTTCCTTCCATCCATCCATCCATCCATCCATCCATCCATCCATCCGAGCAGGGATCTAATGAAGAAGACTTGCATTTGAAAGGTCATTGAGGATTGCAATTCAAAATTGCAAAAGATTCTCAGGGGTTTGGAATGATGGAACAGAAGAGCACAATTTCAGAGGTGATGAATCCAAAAAGAAAGAGAAGCAAATGAGAGAGGTATTGCCTTTCCTTTGGCTTTCATACACAGAATCATTTGCTTTTTCATTCATGAGCACAAAACTGACATTTACTTAAATGAAATCTTCAGGCTTTCTCTGCACAACTGTCATATGAAGCTGGCAGGATTATTTCCAAACAAGATTCTCACAGGTAATTTCTGCCCAAGGGGACAAGTACATGCAAACTTCAGCAAAGCCTGAAGAGGAAATAAGTGATAAGAAAAGTAGAAACCGAAGTACAAGACAGACAGTGCATTTTCACACTCTCTTGAGAAGGAGGATGAGCTCAGGACTTCTTGCCTGGGGCTATGGTGAATAGAATAGAATACTTTATTGGCCAAGTGTGATTGGACACCCAAGGAATTTGTCTTGGTGTAATACTCCCAATATACATAAAAGAAAAGATACATTGGTCAGGAGTCGAGAATCATAAGGTACAACACTTAATGATAGTCATAGGGTACAATAAGCAATCAAATCATACTAGGAAACAGTCAATATAAATCGTAAGTATACAAGCAACAAAGTTACAGTCATACAGTCACAAGTGGGAGGGGATGGGTGCCTGAAGAGGAAATAAGTGATAAGAAAAGTAGAAACCGAAGTACAAGACAGACAGTGCATTTTCACATTCTCTTGAGATGGAGGATGAGCTCAGGACTTCTTGCCTGGGGCTATGGTGTCTTACAAGCTATCAAGTACTGAAATATTTGCCAATCAACAGCACTCTGCCAAAGTTGGTCTGACACTCTGTAAAGATCATGTAATGGTCCATGTAGTCTTGCAAGCAAAAACATAAATAAATTCAAAAATAACAGTGTCTGCTCATGTCAACATTCTACGCGTTACAAATACTAAATAGATCACCCTTGCAATGAAACCACATTATTCTGAACTAATAAACACTCAGAATGTTGTTTATTATATTCACTGCAACTGGAACATGAAAAATCAAAGGAAGACATACCGATGTTGTACTTCTCCAAAAAAAGATTGGTTTTACTACTTTTGCTGTCAACAGAAAAATGTACTCATACTTAAAACTCGGGAAAGGCTTGAGGCTGAGAAGTGCAGAGGAAGCTTAGGAGTGGGGGGTGGAGGTATTCAGGAGAAAATTATGGCACTAGAAGCACAGGGAAGTATGGGGGGAGATGAGGATCAGGTTAGAAAGAGAGATTTGAAATATGTGCCCAGTCTTTGTTTCTGGGTCCAAGATCTCTACTCAGGAACCAAGTAGCGATATTGCTTGGGCAATACACTGTCTTGGGCTTACACTGTCTTGGGCTTACACTGAAGTTGTTAAACACCAATACTGCCTGTAATATATATATATATATATATCTAACATCAACAATGTTTAACCATCTGGCCTGTTAAAGGATGCACCACCAACACCTGGCTGAAAAAGGATGGGGAAGATTATTGGACAGATCTAGCATGTACCCAGCAGGAGATGGACAGCATGGGGAATACTTATCTAAGATATGCCGAGTCAGGTTTTGAGTGCTGTATTTCACTGGCAAGAGAGGTGAAGTATTGCATGGATAGTTTGTCAGAAGACCTCCATGGTTTTAACAGCAATACTAGAAAACAACTAGTCTTTTCCTCAAACTCCCCTTCATCACACCTCACCCATTGGACTAGACCACCTCCAAGGTCTCTTCCAACTTTGTTATTGCTATGAGAGCTACATAATTCGTTTCATATACTGTCTCATTCTTTACCTCAGAAATTACATAAAATTTGCTCCTTGACTGCTCTGTATTTGTAATAATGTCACCAAAACAACTAAAAAAACTTTAAATAATGTGTGTACATATGTCAAATTAGAAGAAGTCCAAGAATTGCTATGATGGTGAAACCTGAGGTGATAAAACTGTCCTTGGAAGCTATTCATCATTTTTAGTTCTGAAGTTATCTTGAATTATTGATTATGAATATAAAAGGAACACTTTTAATTTTGAAGAGAATTAATATTGCATTGTAATATTACAACTGTTGCATTGTTACATGGCACTAACAATGTTATGGTAAATGAAGTTAATCTTTTTTTTCTATTTTATTATATTGTTATAATATAAATTGTATTGTTTCAATACAGAAGCTTTTATAAGATGTGATTAGTAATTAATAACATTTATTAGCTTGAGTACAAAACAGAAAATGGAAAGGAAAGAAGTATCAATATTAATAAGCATTTATGATGTCAATATTATAGGCATAGAATTATTTGGTTTTTTCATCCTAAATTATATAATATTATATAATGTTAAAAAAGAACACTGCAACTCACATGAAAATATAAGTTATATGATAACAATTTTAATCTAATTACTTAATGTTAAACTCTACACTGTATTGTTTATGTATGTGTTATGTAAGTTACATAAACTTGCAACACATACACCCACACAAAACCTCTGTCTATCTCTATTTTGATAAAAGGAAAGAAGAGGATGCAAATTGAAGAAAACTTAAAATACCTAAAAATTAAACAAAAAGAAAAAAGGACAATAACAGCTAAAAAATTGGCAGCTGTGACTTCACATTGTTATGTACCATAATAACAACGGCTATTGGTTTCTGAGTCCCAGCTTTGTATACATTTGCTAATTGTGATTTTTGTGGACATTAAGGCCCCCTTAGGAGCCACTGTACGTGGTTATATTCACTGTGCTTTGTGATGTGTTGTATAGGAACCATTCTTGCCAAGTTCAGGAGGGGAACACCACCTTCCTCAAGGATGGATTCACCAACTTTATCAAGCAGTGTCATTTTCAGTCACCTGCAGAGCAGTACCTTGAAATACCTGCCACAGTGTCACGGATAACCATGACTACTCTAGCTGTTCTCCCCTGGGATCTTGGCTGTTCCACACTTAAAATTCAGGCAACATATTTCCAAGAGGTGGGCACCTCCCTCCATACCCATCTAGGTCTATAAAGTAATACAAAGTGTTGGTTATCATCTGTAAAGCCCAAACTGTTTTGGCTAATAGATTACCTGCAGGACTGTCTTTCTCAGTGAGCCTATTTTGTGCATCTTTTTAGGGAGAGATACTGAGGGCACCACAGCCTACTGTACATGAGGTAAAGGGACCATGAGGTCTAATGATACTCATTCTCTGTGGCTGCCCACATACTTTGGAACATTTTGCCTCTTAAAGTAGCTGTTAATTTTTAGATTCTTAATTCAATTTTTTATGAATCAATAATTCATATATGTAGGCACTCTTACAGAGTTACTGTAGTGCTTCATATTGTTTGGAACAGGTAGAAGTCTGCAACTCCTTGGAATTGCTGCATCTCCATTGGATGAAGGATGGATGCTGCATCCTTATGGAGGGGCAGGTAAATGGTATATTCATGTCACCTGTACTCTCTGAAGCATCTTTTCACTTCCAATCAAATGTGCTACATAGCTCTATTAGTTTAAAATGGAGTTCTTCAAGAAACTCATATGAAAAGGTAATTTAAAATAATTGTCAAATCCAATCTAAACACCTGACTGAATGTGCAACTAGCCATAATACAGTATAATTCAAAAAGAGACAAAATACAAAGATAGTATATTTTTACATTATGGTTGGTAGAGTTCAGGGCAAATAATTGTTATGCAAAAGTTCTCAAGGCCCTGAGAAATGCTTCTTTAACTAGTTTTGATCTGTTTGCACTTTTTCTTTATGTATTTAAATTCTGCAGCCATGACATTTTGTCTGTATAATTAGGGGAAAAAATAAGAATTTAATTGGACGTCAAATTGCAAGGGACTTAGTGAACAACTTATACTGAGTGGATCCTGTGCAGCACTTGCAACCATTACAGATATGGATTTTTATGTATTTGTTTGTTTATTATATTTGTTTCCAACCCAATCAGGTAAACCAAAGTAAAAATAACAGCAAAAGCAATCACTGGCACATAAATTATGCAAAATTATTGCATGCTTGGTGTTCATCCATATACATAGATACATAATGCATAGATGAATACCCACTAGGCAACCAAGTAGAGCTGAACTCTAATTAAGGTTTTAACAATGTTCCAAAATAAATACAGTTCCATAATATGAGGGGCTCAAAGAGAAAACTTTCCCCCATGTCTAAGTTTCAGATCCCCCACTTCTCATCATAAAGAGGAAAGTTCTCAGGAAATCTTGAGATGACCAGACCAGGCAGAGTGAGCTGACTTAGACCAGAAGGTACCAACACATGCTAGAGCAACACTGTAAATTAATAAGTAATAATTAGGAATTTGAATTGAGCCTTGAAATTGACAGAAAACCAGTATATCAATCTCAGGATTAATGTTATTATACAATGACTGGGTTGTTCCACCAGGCTAACAGCAATATTATCAATCAATTAAAAATTCCAAGTCATTTGTGAAGGTTGCCCCATATGGAATACACTGTAATATGCCAAGCACAGGGTGATCAGGTTATGAATCACTATTGCTAGGCATCCTGGTCTAAGTAGGGCTGCCATTTCATACCAATCAAGGCTGAGCAAAGGCTCCATGGCCATTGGTTTTTCATCTGCTCTTTAAATCAGAAGTGTCAGTCCAGAAGAATTACCAAATTATGACTGATTTCTTTGGAAAAGGAGCAAACTCATCCAGTGCGTCTACTAGGATTAATGGTACAAAAATGCTCCGCTGTTTATTGACAATAAAAACTCAACTTTGGACAGATTTGAGTTTGCTTTGCCCTGTTTTGATTCTGAAAGCCTCCAGATACTGGTACACATTGCTCATGACATTTCCAGATGGGTCCATGGTGGTGACCTATACTTGGGTATCATTGGCATACTGATGATATTTTACCCCAAACTGGCAGATGTCCTTGCCCAGTGACTCTGTACAGATGTTATATCATATGGGAGAAAGCATCAAATCATGGAATGCTGTTACTCACTGGAACCACCTGCTAGGAAAGAACTATTGTAAAATAATGCCCCCAAATTCCAACCCTTGCATATAGTCCAGCAGAATACAATGGTTAATGTTAGCAAACATCAATAATAACAATCAGATTGTTATACCTGTTATTCTATTAGATGTACCTGAACAAGCTATTAGCAAGTTGTGGCAAACAGCCCTTAAATCTATTTATTTCCCAACTGTTATGAACGCAAGTAGGAATATGGCAGAGGATTTTTAACTGGGATTTTTAACTTTACTGGGTTGTATCCCAAAAATTGTAAGCTGCCCTGAGTCTTCGGAGAAGGGTGGCATATAAATGTAATTAAAAAATTTTTTTTGATGTTATATGCTCCATTCAATGTGATTCCTTTCTTCCTATTGAACTCAGGATAGTTTAGGCATGGACAAGAGAAATTGCTATTCTCTTGGATGATCTTTTGTAGGTCTTGGATAGAGGGAATGTGCCCTCTTGATCCTATCAGACATCTCAGCCTTCTTGAGTAATACAGTCAAGTTTGATATTCTTCTGACAGTGTGCAAAGGTTAGACATAGAAGCACTACATTGCAATGACTCCACTCCTTCCTATTCCAACTGCTATTGGACTGGGGAAGAATGATTATGATTACTTCATTGTAGATTTCCACAGGGATGTTTAAGATCTACATGAAGTTTTGGGGGGATACAATCTGTCAATACGGAATGATAATACCCATCTATACATCCCCTCCCTAAGATAACATGGGAATCACCAAGAGAACTAATAGAATCATCTACGGAGCGCACACACACACACAAAACCAATGCATTAATGTTTCAGTGATGTTCATCAAGCAAAGTTTCTTTCCCATGATTAGGTTTTAAATTTTACTGGCACAGATTCAGACTATTAATCATATCTAGGATTGTCTATTTTGATAACTGTTCGAAAAAAATGTACACCAAGCCTAAACCTAACACAAACTCTAGATAACATGATTTTAAGGTAGGGTTAGTGATAAATGGTTCCTCCAATATTCCCAGAATGTATGTTTGATATTACTGCTATAGAAACATGCCCTGGAGCCATAGTAGTTTTGTTGAGATTGGGATGATATCTAGTATACCTGATGAGGATGAAGTAGTTCATAAATTTTGAAAATGTGAACAGCGTTCAATTATATAACCTTTGCCAAGGCACAACACAAAGAAGGAATTGCCATCTATTGGTTATACTATACACTGTAATTCCATAAAGTAAACTTTTATAGAAAAGTATGGAAACATCCATGTACCCAAGGCAGACATATTCTATTCTGTTTTCCCAACAATTTTACTTGCTGAAATAAACTATGCAATAATTTAAAAGCAAAAAAAAAAAAAATCCCGAAGGTCTTTGGAAAATACTTGATTAGCTGTTTATAGAAGTGTAAAGAAAAATGTGCATGTTGGTAAATAGAAACTGAAAGGAAACTGAGGAAAAAGGCAGGAACAGCAGAAGCATATGCACTCCCTTTCAAAAATCTGTCTGGTTGTAGAAAGTTGTAGCATGGGTAAATATGCAAGTCCATTACCCAGAGTGACATGAACAAAACATTCTGATTAGTAACAATGATACTGTTCACAAACAATTCAGATTGGGCCAAATGTTGACATCACCAAGAAGAATGTTTACTTGGGCAAATTGCCTTCAATGTGAACTATTTCCATGTGTCCTCAGTGATGTCATCACATAATCAAATCTTAAATGCAGAAAAAAAATTAGTGAAAAAAGCTTTCTTCCAAACACTGAGGCTTCTGCCATCTGTAGTGCCAACAGACATACAGTTTGACTATTACCTCTAAGTGCCAAATATTAGGAGACACAGATTGCTTGCAAATATTCTATGAATGGTTTCGTGATCCTTTCAGTTCCCTTTCCCCACTTCCACTACAATTCTCCCAAAACTCATCCCCTATTATTTTGAAGAGAAGGGATGCATTACATATGCTCCCTGGTTTGACCAACTGTTAACTTGCCTTGAAACTGAGGGCAAGATAAGACCAACAGGTTGAAATGGAACAAAATTAAGACTCGGGAGGAAGCAGAGGAATTTCCTGCTGGTAAGAGCTGTTAAGCAGTGGAACATTTGTTTGAAACAGTAGCAAACACCTCATGCTGGATGTTTTCAATGGGGACTGGATGACCATCTGTTTCATAGCTCTCTACCCTGAGCAGGAGTCTGGATGAGATGCCCTTTGAATTCATCTATTCTATGATTCTGTACAGTTTTTATCAGCTCTGAAACATTCCTCTTTATTCCTCCTGCAATGTTTCATGTTTAACAAAAATAAAAAGGTATTTTAGAGCTCTCTCTCTCTCTGTGTGTGTGTGTGTGTGTAAGAATACAGCACTTCTCTACAACGCTTTAAAGCAGTTCATTATTCAAATAGCAGCTGCAGAATAAAGACACACAATCCAGGGAAAGATGTAGCTGCTTTTAAACTTGCACACACAAGTGCTACATTTATCCCCCAGGCTGCTTTATAGCATCTCTTTGGTATTGAAGCACTGCACAACTCTTAATGGGAATTTTATTCTACTCCCATACATTATTTTTACTAAATTGAAACAAACCCCCTTTCTCTCTCCTCCCTCCCTCCTTCTTCCGCTTCTTAGGAATTTCAGAATCAAAGAACATATACATTCAGATAGATCTTTAAAATAATCAAGCATAACCCTCTGGGTCTGGGATGTGCAGGAATCTATCCTATATCATCCCCCACAGGTCTTCAGCCTCTCCCTCCAACAAAGGGGAACCCAGCATCTCCTGAGGAATTAGTGCCCATTGCAGAAGTGGGGTCAGTGATGACATGTGTAAAATAACAATCATGCAAATCAGTGGTGGGATTCAAATTTTTTTACTACCGGTTCTGTGGGCGTGGCTTGGTGGGTGTGGCAGGGAAAGGATACTGTAAAATCTCCAGTCAGAGGTGGTATTTGCTGGTTCTCCGAACTACTCAAAATTTCCACTACCGGTTCTCCAGAACTGGTCAGAACCTGCTGAATGCCATCTCTGATGCAAATGCTATGATTTACGTTCTTGTATCAGACATTCTGAGGTAAGTACATAATGTTGCATTTGCGTGATTATGTCATTAAGGTGTGTGCTGTGGTCATCAGTCTCCTAATAACCACACAGGCTGTTCCATTGTTGGTCAGTTCTTACCATGGCAACTTCTTTCTAACATCCAACTGAAATCTGTTTGCTTGTTATTTATATCCATTGGTTTGGGGTTTTTTTTGTTTCATCTTCTTGTGACAGCCGTTCAGATATTTGAAGAAATATCTAAGGAACTAAAGCACCACAAGGCACATAAAAACACTCCCTCACACAGAGAATTAGCTGTCATATTCTCTCCTTCTCTTTTTAAAAAGAGAAACTGACAGCAAATGAAAATAGTTTTTTTAAAAAACATATAAACAGCTTCACTTTCCTTTGCCAGTATTGTGAAGCCTCAGATTCTAGTTCTCCCTCAGCTTTGGAAGCTTTCTAGATGACTTTGTACCAGTCATATTCTTTTAATCCAATGTTGTTCCAGGAAAAGTAGAAAAAATGCAATGTACACCATTCTGAGCTCCTGAAGGAAAAACAGGATATAAATCTAAAAAATAAATTAATGAAGAGAAAAAAACACAAAGAGAAAATTCTGCATAGAAGCAAGGGAACAGTGACAACTGTATCCAGAAGCATTTACACCAGAAATCAAATTTCCTAGCAAAAATCCTTCTTAGCTTTAAAAGGTTCTTAATCAGGACACCATGTAAGTAAACTATCCAGTGATGAACAAAAACTACAAAAATGAAAAGGGGTATAACGAAAACATGGTGAGAAGTAGCCAGTTCATGGATCGACTTGACATATGTGGAACACAAGTATGGTAGCACAATAGCACAAACCACTTAACAGAACAATATTTTTTACTATTGTAAAAAAGCTTCGATACAAAGATGTTATTACAAAACTCCACACTCCACACTTCTATACAATGGAAAGATAAATACTAGTAAATAACTCTCCTGTATAACATGCAATTATTGTCATCCCGCTAAGCAAGTCTTGAGTGAGGTGAAAGTAGATACAATTATTCAAGAAAAAATACACCAGACTGAAAAACATAGCTTGTTGTAATACTTTCATCGAAAATTATATTGAATTTGCATACTAGTTTTCCCAGTTATTAATTTTAGTTCTGAGTTACTCTTTTAATTCTTCCCATGTCATAATCTCTGCATCTCAACTTACCTTTTGGGTCATATATCTGGAAATCTAAAACATTTATATGTTTTATAACCGAATCATTTTTAAATGTCTTAATGTGAAGGCTCAGTTTATTTTAACCGCGAACAAAGCAACAGGAAAAATAACCCTGAACCACAATTTAAGATGGAAACTATAAGGAAGACTATTACAAGTAGTATCATGCAGTGAGAAATGAAACCAGATTTAAGGCCACAGTGGTTGAATCAATAGCAAGAACTGCTGTATTTCTGTATTTCACATTCTAAATTTACAATATGTGAAAATATTTGTTATCTGAAATACTGAAGAAATGAACACATTTAAATACTAAACTTGGAAATCCTGAAGTCATGCAAGATCCAGGGCCAAACGTGCATAAGCAATCATGCAATTCTCAGTCAAGTCATGCAATGTTATTCAGAGCACAGACAAGAGGTAAGTAAGTAAGAAATCAAGGCCTTGCAATAAGAAAATGAAACATAGTTAAGACAAGTGTATATCAGCACTATTCATGATGTCTTTCTGCCTTTGTTTCCACGTTCATTGTATCCATACACAGTTTCATTCATCAGCTTTTTATTTTTTAAGCTTCATCTCTCTCTCTCTCCCCCCCTCTGAGGATCAATTTAATCTATCCTTCTTGATGTTCTTCCTCTGAGGCCATTCACTTTTCCATATAGTTTTTGCAACTCAATCCTTATTTGTTCTCTCTAGGTAATCAAATTTTCAAATATTTCTTGAATCTTGGTTACTCTCTTTTGTATTCAATTCACATGTATTTAGCTCCATTCATTTTTTACCATATCTCATCTTGTTTTACCTCACACACTTAAGTACCTCATTTTCTCTAGACTGAATTTATTTTTATATTTGTACTTACATTTGTACTTACATGTGAAACTTTAACTTGTAATTACAGCCATTTTCAGTTCTTTTGACAAAAGGTTCATTTCCTGCAGAAAACCATATACTACATACTATTTTTATAACAAACCTCATTTGCACTTAACATTTCCCGATCTTTAATGAATATTCTACCCAACTATAGAAATTCGTCTACTTGGTCTAGTTTTTCACCGTTTATGTATAACTTGCAATCATTCAGCCCATTTTCTCTATTATACACAACCTGATACATTAGATGTGTTTGATATATTTTTGATATCTATTTCTTTGTATCATAGAATCTAGATTTTAGAAAACATTTGCTGCATATTATTTGCTATGCTCAATAGAATAGCAAAGAACTACATAGACAAATCCTCCTACATTCACCTCTCATCACATCTGTACTATCAACTATAAGCATTCATTATATATTTATCTATCAGTATCTTAAACAATCAAGATGTTTATCTTGCTTCTTGCTTAATGATGATCCATTGGCTAAATATTTTACTTACTCTCATACATCCTTTACTTCCATTATATATCACTCTTACAACACTGATAAAGCAGAATATTTGTAGATCAGGGTTAAACTGTGTGGGCCTTGGTGCTCTCTAAGCTTAGTGGTTTTCTTGTAGACATTTCATTACCAAACTAGGTAACATCATCAATGCTAGTAGGGAGTGGAGTTTTCTCTCAATTTATATTCTAGTGGCTTGCCCTGTCAGTGTTAGTAGGAGTGGTGTTGGTGATTCTTTGGTTGGGCTGTTTACTATTTATTTGGCAGTTAACCCAATACAACAGCTTCCAACAAACTGGATAGCCATGCAACTTCAACAAAAGGTGCCTGACCACTCAACCCAACATAGCACAGCCAACACAAGTTGTAAAAAAGATAACACTCCCATACACCAAAACTTCTCAGAAACTATCAACAGAGTTTTACAACCAGATGGCATTACCATAGCACACAAAGCCCTCCAAAACCTCCTAAAGAAACCAAAAGATCCAGCAGCCCCAAAAGAAAAAACAGGATTCATCTATAACATACAATATAAAGTCTCCAACTAGCCACTACATAGGACAAATAGGCAGAACATCAGCTAGTCATCAGAAGATATGATGAAAACTCCTTAATTTCACAACACAGGGAAAGACTATATAGACCATAGTTTCAACTGAGAAACTTCCAGAAAATGTCTGAAAGCCTGGCACTCTGAGAAATCAACCATCAACTGGCACACAGACATAAACAACATCTACATACCATTCAAAAGAGACAATCAACATACCAAAAAGGGAAAAAGACCAAAACATCTCACCAGCAATCAACACTCAGGTGAGCAGAGATTAAAACCAAGATTAACATTAGATTAACAATCAAGAAACAAATAATACTCCAATCAAGAAACTGCCAAACAAGCTAACAGTAAACAGCCCAAACTAAAAATCACCAAGATCACTCTCAGTCTCACTGACAGGGCAAGTCACTAGAATATAAATCAGAAGCAAACCTCATTCACCCCTCCCCCAGCACCAATGATATTACCTAGTTTGTTAATGAAATGTCTGCAAGACATTTCTAATGTCTTAACTAAGCTCAGAGAGCACCAAGGACCTTACAACATTATTTTTCAATTCACATTCACACAAAACATTTCATAATTCAAGCCTATTTACTTTGTCCTATTCTTTCTTTACATCAACAAAACACTTTTAAAAATATTTTTGCATGCTTTGCAGTAATATGCCGAACAGCAAAAATCTGGTGTATGTGTGTGTATGTGTATACATGCATGGATAGATAGATAGAAAGACACAGACAGACAGACAGATTCATTGTAGCGATAGGTATTTCCCTTCTATTCTTCTGGATAGCAAAGTAGTGGCAGTAGAACCTTAGGCGACATTCTAATAATGGACTGACTGTATATGGCAAAGTTCATTTGAAAAGGAGACAGCAAATCTGTATTACTAGCACTGCAGTAGGATAAACATTTGAAATGCTAAGAAGGAAAAATTTATTTATCTATTTATTAGTCTACATTTATGACAATGAGAACTAAATGATTCAATATACAAAAGAATACCAGATTTTACTTTTAAAGAGGATTACCAGTCCTTGGGGAATCAAAGAGGAGCAGAAGTTAAGGCTTCTGTCTGGCGTAGAGTTTAGTAATGTATCATTCATTTGATAACCAGAATCTCAAAGTCCATATCAGGAAATAAAATACACAATCAACTTAAAAATCACTTCCTGAAATGCAAGTTTTTGAGAACTGCACTTTTAAAAAAAATGCTACGTAAGCAGATTCTAATGTCCTTGGATATAGAGTCTTTCATGTCAGAAGACAGGAACAAGCTGGAATGAAAGTGATGGACAGAACATTATGGTAAGAACTATGAACAGGATGCTATAACTGAAAGTGTGAAAAGTAACAAATGACTTCCAAATTAAGGAGCTGGAAAAGGAGAGACAAAAAATGTTATTGGTAACTTTTTATGTGAGCCAGATCCACTTGAAGCGATCTCTGGATGAAGTTTCTTGAGAAAGAGCTTTGCAATAGTCAACATTCCAATGATTAAAGACCATCTGTCATCTGTGATAAGGAAGATATTTTAATAGTATAAAAGGATACGTGAACATTCAAAGAGAAAGTCTTAGAAAGTAGTTTCATCATACCAGATGCTTTTTCAGCGAGCTGGATTTGTTATACAAGATGAGAGGACTGAAAACATATACCTGAGTATTATTCATAATCCTTATGAAGCTCTGTCCAAAACCTAATTGGAAAACTTTACACAAAGACAGTGATAGAACATAAGGATCATTCTGTTCACTGGACCAAGGAAAGAAAAATATATTGAATCTCCATAACCAGGGATATCAATAATATTAATTCAAGCTATAGCTCAGAATCAGAAAATGTTAAAAGAATAATAAAACTATTCCCGGTTAGTGGGTTCTGTTAGTCACATTTAAGGCTTAATGATGAGGCTTGGAAAATATCATTTAAGGCTTAATGATGAGGCTTGGAAAATATCAGAAAATAAATTAAGTATTTAAGAAACTCTTGCAGTATTTTAAGCATCTAAGATTTAGGTTCTACACTCACAATTCTACAATCACTCTCTGTATTTATAAAGAAAAGAAAATCTTACCCCCTAAATATATTGACAACATATCCATGAATATATTAAAAGCACACTAGCTTCTGTCTTTCTTCTTTTAACCCACACATATTAAAAAAATCTGTGATTGAAGAAAACAGAAAGTCTTTTGATTGACAGCAATAGAGGTCCTCCATCTGGAAGCAGCCATAGCCTCTAAAATCCCTTTACAGTAAACTTCTCATAAGAATACATCCTCTGGGTTTCTTAATGGCAATCGTATTGTTGTACATCACCAACTGCCATTTTGTAATGTGTGTACATTTTCACATAGCATGATGTTGAGGTTTACAAATTTAGTTTTCATGTAAATAAATAAACCAGAGATACACTCTATTTGAATAAATTAACTTGTTTAATTTTATAATGAAGTCAGACATCGCAGTAGGAAAGGAAAACAAGAATATACTTTTAACATTTAACTACCTTTGAGATAACTCCATCATTCAAAAATGCCCACCATATTCAGGGCAACAATAAATACATTCATATTTCCATTTACCCAGATACTTTTTCATTCCATCACTTTCAATCATGCTTGAATCACCAGTTAGCAGCTTTGGCCATTCAGGCAGACATATCTCCTGTGAGGAAAGATCTGTTCTGTGATGTACCCCAAATCAACAGAAAAGACTTGTCAGTTAACAGATAGCTCAACCATTCATTGTCTCAAGCACTTATCATTCTGATCCCAAAATGAGCCACTAGATAAGTTATTATCTCCTCTACATCAAATCATGCTAAGAAACTACAGTAACGGTTCCATGATGTTCCATTTCTATCAACATGCTCAGTTCCTAACAGTCCAGCAAAGCAAAAGGTAGATCTGAAGCCACGTTACTGAAGCAGCACAGAGACTATTCAGCTACAAAGCTGTGAACTAGCACATAAAGCAGGGAACTCAGCAGAATTACACTCAGAGTAGCTGTGCAGCAAAGAAAAAGTTTATAGATAGCCTCTCTGCTTCATCCCTTCCTGGAGCATCAGCAGAACATTAATCTGGAGTTTTGTTGAGAGCTCCTTCCCTGAGGGATTCAGAAGCAGAGACTTGAACTGCAACTTCTTATCCCTGCAATGACTTGCATTTATAACTGGCTGCAGTGGAAAGGATGATTGTCAAAGATCTGCAATTGAGCTGCATGTCGCATCAGGATTCCCCTGATCTTGCAATATGCCAGGATGGTGTCTTTTCTAGAATGGTTATTTCAAGGTGTCTGCCAGGATCCACTGCTTCCCCATGTATGCATTACAAATTATGAAGTGCTGAATACATGTCTGCCTCCTTTCCCTCCTTCAGAGCCAAAGATCCTTTTATAGGTCCTGTAGATATGTAAAAGGGTATATAATTTTAAAAACACAATTAAGTAAAAATGTATCAAAAGGTGCTATTAAAAGAATAACAGTATTTGTTAAGTAAGCAGCTAAACATCTTGAAGATAGCAATTCTGCCTCATTGGCTTCAGTGTCTAATATATAAAGTACCCCACTACTGTATCCCGATCATGTCTTGTTAAGTCTTGCTTGTAGAACCTGACTTATTAGATGTTTTTGAATATGTTTTTGAAAAAGAATAAAAAAGGATATGTAAGGTCCTTTACATATTGGCAGAATGGTACAACTTATCCATCATTTTGTTTTGCACTGCTCCTGCAAGATTTAAAGACTTCACACAGATCTAACCAAACAACTTTGCATCTGATTACTTCGACATTTACTACCAATACAATTAGTTATAATGGCCTATTGATGTAAGATGCATTATGCATCTGAGAAGACACCTGGATGCTGGTGAAAGAGAAAAAAGTGAACAGGAATAGATCCAAGTCCAAGATGTCTTGGTGATAAGAGTGGCAAAGCAGAAATAGATTTCTGCACTTATCACATCTGCAGAGTGCTGTGTGCTTTTTAAGGCAATTTCCTCTTTTGAGTCAAATGTGCATGGAAGATTGTTATGGAGAGTTCGCCAGGCACTTTGAAGGTGAAATTATTCATATTGACTCTGAATTTGACTCTAGATGGGCAGAGTCTTCTGGGGTGATGAAGATAATATCCTGCAAGATTACTTGAGATTCTTTTTGAGCAACTGATTCCTGAGGAAGTAGGGTCCTCAGCTAGCTGTAACTCAGATTTCCGTCTCTTCTGGTTGATATGTGCAGAATTGAGGAAATGAAAGGACAGATATTAAGTGGTAAATAAATTGAGAGGGGGGATTTTTTTTTTGTATTATACATCGTTGCTTGTTAAGATTTTAGTTTTATTTGTTTAACCCACACAGAGTCTAGTGACAGAGGAATAATTTAGTTAATTTTTTAATGACGGACTTCTGAACTTTTCCACCACTTTATCAATTTCATATCCTGTCCATATGCACTCAAAAATGTTTAGATGAAAATTTACAACAAATAAATTACAATTTAAGGGTGTCATGGTTCAGCATTCATTTACACAGTGAATGAATGAACAAATCAATCAATTTTACAGCCACCCACTTAATGTGCAAGTCTTAGTAGCATACACTATTAAAAACAACAAATTACAACCAAAAAAATCTTAAAATACAATAAAACATATTTTGCCAGAGAATTTCAGAGAGTCAGAAACCTGGGTTGGGAACAAAAACTCCCAACCCAGGGAGAAAACAGAATGTCAGTGTCTTTTGGAAGGCAAGTATGGTTAAATTTATCTGAATCCCCAGGAAATTCTTTAAGATAGGTACAGTGAGACAGAAGGTCTGTCTCCTGGGTTCCAATAGATGGCTTCAGTAAGCCTATGCTTTCCAATTTTATTGTATAGGCAACAATAATCAGAGATAGGTGGTCCACAAGCCCTGTGCCATGAGCGCTTTGTTAATAACGATCGGCACTCTGAATTACTCCCGTGCAGTTATAAAGCAGTGGTTTATATGCGCGTACCAAGGTGTGCCCATAACTACATGTACTAGTGCATTAACCAGATGTAGCTTATAAATGGTTTTGAATATACTTCAGTGATTCAGAGGTAACCAAGGCATGAGTGTAAAGCCTTCCAAACCAGAAATGGGTGCAAACAGGCACAGGCCATCCAAACCATAGTTGCCACTTTCAAGCAGGAGTCGTCAAACTATACACCAGACTTCTCTGGGATAGTACAATTCTATCCAGGACAAAAGATGGAAACTTTCAGGATCCAGACGGCCCCACAATCCATAGCCACTTGATCTTGCTAAAGTTGAGCATTATCTGCTTTTCTCTAAGCTGATTCCCATGGAGTTTAGATGATGAGAATTTGCAGCTTGTCCTTCTGCCCTCCACTGCTACGGTATAGCACAATAAAGAACAGAATTGTTATTCCACTTTTGGACAGACACTAGGGACAGACAGCAGTCGATAGAACATGACATGGAAGGTACCAATAAAATGAAAATAGATTCTGTTTTATTTACTCTGTGGTTCTTCTTTCAGATACAGGCCAGTTCACATCAATTAGTATAAGAGATGCTTCCTTGGCCCACTGAAGCAGTTGTTGCAAAGTACAAGCTTGGAGCTAAGCTGGATCTTTTCAATTATAAGGAGATGGTTGCAAATATGTGCAGTCTATGGAGAACTAATTTTAGCAACGAGGAAGATTCTGACTGCAAAGAATCTGCCAAACAGTGATTATTTAGGGTCAAAGAGTTTGCATGAGATATAGACTGTAATTATAACAATTTTGTGCTGCAATTATGTACCTTTATCAACAATACTGAATTGCTGGCCAAATTACTGTATCACTAAACTCAAAGAATATGAATACCAGACAATGTTGGGATTTGGATCAAGGTTAAAAAAAGGCATGATGCAATTCAGCTTTTATTTACAAAAGTCTTGTTCGGCCTGAAAAATCTAAAATCTTTGAGGTAAATTTAATATGTAGGAAATCCATCAACAATAAACTATCATCATCACTATGGTGCTATTTACCCTTCTGCGCCATTCTCTTGGTTAAAGAAATCTCTCCAGAAATAACTTTTTAGTGTTGTAACAGAATGAACACAAATTAGGCCCATATTGGTCTTATTTATTTTTAAATAAGTTTTGTAGCTTCATGTAAAAATCAATTTATTCTTCGGTTCTTGCTACTGAATTTGTGCAGCCCTTTGGCCTTAACTAAAGAATAATGGGTTATATTTGCTCAATCAAAACAACGTAACTTATATAAGTCATATTTATAATGTCGTCGTTTGCAATAATATAAGATATGCACAAATTACAGGACATGTTGCAGCATGAAAATATTTGCTGCATCAGAAACAGTTAGTCTTTAGGGTATCTTATCCAAAAACCCAGAATCATGTGTAAAACTAGCCTGCAAGGAATTGAAACTAGGTGACTTTTACAGACAGTTTCAGCTTGAAATAGAACTTAGATGAAATGGAAGAGCATGACCTCAGTACATAATAGCTGGATGATGGGATGAATGATTGCCTGATTCTTTTTCATTTATAGAAATGACGAACGGGACATACAATTACAGGCTAAAAAGAAAAAAGAAAAGCCTCAATCCCTTGATTTTAAAAAGCAATAAAAATAAGGAAAGTGGTATAGTTTACTTTGAGAAAAGCCTATGGCATTAAGAGGGTATTAGTAAGTGTGTGAGAGATTAAATGAATGAGAGAGAAAGAGAGAGATAATTCACCTAGAGGTGCTATGACAGATTGTATAACTTTATCCATCATGCCAAAAAAATACATTTTGTCTTCTATAACAATATAGAATCAGCCCACAGCAATGGATTCCATATAGACCAAGGATATTCAAACTTGGTAAGTTTAAGACTTGTGGACTTCAACTCCCAGAATTCCTGAGCTAACATGACTGGAGGAAGAATTGTGGGAGTTGAAGTCCACAAGTCTTAAAGCTGTCAAGTTTGAAGACCCCTGATATAGTCAATAGAAAATACTTTTTTCATACAGCACAAAAATAATTTACAATATCATTAGGGGAAAAATCACAGAGATAGTATTTGACAATTCAAAGAGCAGCATGCCACTGAATAACACTTGCAGCAGCAGGGTTTGAGCACTGCCTTCATGTTTTGTTGCATAGCTAATACTCCAAAATTTAGGGATAGATGTGCCTTTCATCAGATGCAATAACACATTCTTCCTGATTATATTTCATACATTTGTTTACCATTTGAAATTGTAAAAGAGATGCCTGCTATGTTATCAAGAAAGATGGCAGACTCTTGATGCATCAAAAATATTCCTTTTTCACAACATCATTCAAATATGACATGATAAACACTTCAAAGACTTATGCGGAATAAAGCCAACCCCACTGCAGAGCTAAGTGAGGTAAAATCAAAGTATGATGTGTTGGTGGGAAACAGGATCTTTGGTCAGTTTTTGAGTCATTCAGCCAGACCAGAGGTGAGGAACCTGTAGCCCTTTGAATGTAGAACTTCAGCTACCACAAGCACTGCCAATGTAACTGCATCCAATATTATCAGTATATTGAGGGGTAGGAGGAAGACATTTAACATAAGGCCAAAAGATGAGCAATATAGGGAACTAAATATAGCTATGAAATAACATGCATCTCAGGTTCGGAAAGCTTTTCGAGTAGAACAAAGAGAGCTGAATCGTTGATGAACATTGAATTTGCCTTCTCACATCACTTCACAAAGCCACTATATGCTCCAGGGGATATAATAAATTTATACTCAGGATTCAATTCACCTGCTGTTTTCTTCAGCATGGAATTCCTTATTTTATCTGTAAGATGGAAATGATGACATTACAAAGTACTATGAGAGAGGTCAATAAATATGCATTAGATCACGGGTGTCAAACTTGCCGCGTCACTTGCCATCACATGACATTTCATGACATTTTTCCCATTCGCGGAGCTGGGGTGGGCATGGCCTGCACGTGACTCATCCCGCTTGCCAGTTTGACACCCCTGCATTATATGTAAGAAAAATACAAATAGCAGCATAGTCTTGATATCTACTGGAAGATGTATGGTAGTTTCAAGTAAACCGTGGTGCTCCGAGATAGGCTTTCAACTGCGAAATTTTAGAATAAGGAAAATTAGTCTTTCTACAGCTTCTTATTTGAGCTGTGGTTTATAACAGGTCTTATCCTGTACATACAGAACACTCACAAAGGAACAGAATAAAGAATGACCCCACCAAAAGGCAAGTCTTTTTTTCCTTCCTTTGTTGATTCTCTTTAAATGAAAGAATAAAAACTGCACAGGGAAGAAAAAAGTTTTTCAAAAACAAGTGCTGGAAAATTAAGCATACTCCCAATAAATAAGCACAGTATCTATTTATCTATCATTTTACAATAGGATATATAATAACCAGAACCATAATTATACGTTGCATACCAAGAAAACCCACCCCACTACTTTTGTAAAATGTGGCTATCATGCTGTCTGACAACCAAGACCTGTAACTTGGAAAATAAGCTGAAAAGAGAGAACAACGGAGAGAATCCCTGTTGCTTTCTTGGAAGAAAAAAAGAAAAAACAAAATGAAGCACTGCATCAAGTCACCCTTCCCTAAAGATTTCTTGAGCACAGGTTTGACCGATCTGGCAGACTCTTGCTGTGGTAGAAGTATATATAATCCATATAATATTTCCCCCTTGAACGTTTTGCCCTTCTTTCTCCAACCAGGCTCTGAACTCTATCAAATATTCATCTCCTCGCTTTCTAAATAATAGATCAATGTAATAACAGACAAAGTGCAGTTAATCACAGCTTTTCAAACCCCACACAAAAGCTGCCAGGAGATGGGCAGGGATAGATACTGTGCAGGGGGTCCAGAGACCCAAGCCGTCAGCAGCCTGCAATGACAACACATACCAAGGGGAAAGCAACCCCAAGCTTGGGTGCAGGGCTGTCCCCCGCACACAATGCAGCTGCAAGCTCCTTTGTGGGTTGGAGCCCAGCCACAGCTTTCCTCCCAACAGTGTCAAGGTGGACAGAAACACACACTTAAGATGAAGAGCGTGAGAGAGAAAGGGGGGCAGGAAGCAAGTTGAGAAATATTCAGATTTATATAGAGTTTCAATCTACTGGCCTCCTGTAACGAGGGACCAGAGTTCAATCCTTGGTACAAACATCCATAATTATTGACCCATTGCAAAGTCCTGAAACAGTTAAGTTGAAAAGGTCAACAGAAGATTACAAAGTTACCGTCAAGAAAGCTGATGTGTGCTGGTGAGCAGGGCTGCCTTGGGAACAAGAACTGGTGGCAGATGCATTGTCAGAAAAAGTAGTCTACTGAGGTTGAAAACACATTATTTATTTGTTTTGAATTGTATGCCGCCACTCTCCAGAAAGGAATCGGGGCAGCTCACAGATAAAAACACAGAACAATAAATTAGTTAAAAAGAAATTAAACTAAACAAGCCAAAATACAAGTATAAAACCGAATTAAAATCGAATTTAAAACCCACCCTCTCCCCTAGGAGATCAGTCCAGCCCAGCCTGTAAAAACAACCAGGTTTTAGATCGTGCCGAAAGAGGAGAGATCGAGCCAGCCGGAGCTCAACGGGTAGCTGGTTCCATAAGGCGGGGCCGATGCAGAATAGGCCCTTCCCCGGGTCACCGCAAGCCAACATTGTCATGCGGACGGCAACCTGAGGAGTCCCAACCTATGTGCTCGCACAGGGCGACCGGTATTTGATATCGGCAGGAGACGTTCCCGCAAGTACCCTGGACCCATGCCATGAAGGACTTTGAATGTTAATGTCAAAACCTTGAATCGCACCAGGAGGGCAACCGGCAACCAATGCAGCTCGCGCAGGAGGGGTGTAACATGGGAGTATCAGGAGACTCCCAGCACAACCCGTGCGGCCGCATTCTGCACCAGCTGGAGCCTCCGGATGGTATGCAAGGGCATAGAGAGCGTTGCAGTAGTCGAGTCGGGACGTAACAAGTGCACGAGTGACCCTGCGAAGGGCATCTCGATCCAGGTAAGGGCGGGGCTGGTGAACCAGCCGAACCTGGGCAAAGGCCCCCTGGCCACGGCTCCCATCTGCTCCTCCAAACTGAGCCGTGAGTCCAGGAGAACCCCCAGGTTCCATGCCCTATCCACAGGGGGTAACACCTCTCCCCCTATGGCCAAAGGTGGAATATACTCACTGGAGCGAGATGCCTGTACGCACAGCCACTCAGTCTTGGCCGGATTGAGCTGTAGTCTGTTCCTGCCCATCCAGATCCGTACCGCAGCCAAACAACGGGACATCACAGAGAGGGCATCACTGATTTGGTTTGGGGTGGAGATGTATAACTGGGTATCATCAGCATACTGATGATACCTCACCCCAAAACCTCGGATGATCCAGCGGCTTCATATAGATGTTGAACAGGAGGGGCGAGAGGACCGATCCCTGCAGGACCCCACACATGAGAGCCCTTGGGGCCAACCTCTGCCCCCCTGCCAACACCGATTGAACGCCCCAAGAGGTAGGAGGAGAACCACTGCAGAACAGTGCCCCCCACTCCCAACCCCTCAAGGCGCCACAATAAGATACCATGGTGGATGGTATCGAAAGCAGCTGAGAGATCTAATAGGACCAGGACAGAGGAAAAGGCTCTGTCCCGCCTCCAGAGATCATCCACCAGTGCACCAATGCCGCCTCTGTACTGAACCCGGGCCGGAAGCCCGATTGATAGGGATCTAGATAGTCCGCTTCATCCAGGAAAAGCGGCAACTGTTGAGCCACCACACTCTCAACAACCTTCGCTAAAAATGAAGGTTGGAGACTGGATGAAAGTTGTTTAATACGGCTGGGTCCAGGGCAGGCTTCTTCAGGAGTGGTCTCACCACCGCCTCTTTCAAGGCGGCGGGGAAAGAGCCCTCCTTTAACGAAGCATTGACAACTGCCCGAGAGCCAGCACGCGACTCCCTGGCGCATACACCATCCAGGAAGGGCACGGGTCCAATAAACATGTGGTGGAACTCAAGCGCCGATAATCCTGTTCACTTCATCCTCGGAAACAGGATCAAACTCAGCCCAGATGATATCGGCCAGACTTCTTGTCCCTCCCTCCTCAGACCACTGCAAGTTAGAGTCTAACCCTCCCGAATCCAAGATCTTATCCAGCAGATACTGACCAAATTCTCAGCTCTACCCTGCATAGGATCCAACCCCGTCTCCCGATGTAAGAGGGAGCAGGTGACCCTGAACAGGGCAGCTGGGCAGTCATCTGCGGACGCTATGAGAGCGGAGAGGTATGATCTCTTCGCCGTCCCCAAAGCTACCAGGTAAGTCCTAATATAGGCTCTTAGCTAGGCTCAGTCGGATTTGGAGTGGGTTGATCTCCACCTGCTCTCTAACCCACTCCTACGCCGCTTCATCTCCCTGAGCTCCTCTGTGAACCAAGGAGCCATCTGGGATCTGCGGCGATTTGCCTTTCCTGCAAATCTTATGCGGCAATTTGCCTTTCTTGCAAATCTTATGCCTTTCTTGTAGCAACTGCTGTGCTTAAATTCAAATAGAGGTAAGACATTTAGCCTTTTTTTCCTCTGCTATAGCATATCTCTCCCCCCCACCCCCAATTCCTCTCTTTTTCTCTCTCTGAAACAGAACTGGAAAATGTATCTGTATTCCTGAAATGGTGTAAGTTTATTAACTGATGCCTCAGGAAAAGACAGTCCCTTGTCACTAAAATAAGTGTAATTCTTTTCTTAACTCTATTAAGAGGCTATTTTTATTTACTTTGACTTTTGACTCATTCGCAAACCAAAGCACAGGAGATAACCCTGCTGAGAGCAAGGACATAGTAAATGCTCTCAGGATTCAGAGCTTATGATTGAGAATTAAATGACAATTAAGAACACATACAACTAATTATAATTGAAGAAAAGCCCAGAAGCATTTTGGCTTCTATCATACCATCTATCTCATTCTAATGACATTCATTACTAATAAGCAACAAAAGGAATGATTTTCCAATTGCACAGGTAAAATCAATTTGCCTCAATTTATATCTAGAGTTTTCCCTACTGTAATAAAAAAATAGACATACACATATTAAGGGTCTCCAACCTTTTTATTAATAAGATTAATGCAAAATATACCAAGCCACTAAAACACGGGTGTCAAACTTGCCGCATCACATTGCCATCATGTGACATTTCACAATGTTTTTCCCATTCAAAGCTGAGGTGGGCATGGCCTGTGCGTGACGCATCCAGCCATTGGCTGCCAGTTTGACACCCCTGCACTAAAATATATATTAAATGTGTATGACTTATAGAATTATTAAACCAAACATCTCCATCAGGTTTTATTAGCCTTCAAGAAATCATCCATTTCTGGAACATCAATGTTATCAGATATGTGGATATGAAACTAAGAAATGTTTCTTAGCTTGTAGAATTTGTCCTGCTTTAAAATTACATTCAAAGTACAATGAAATGTTTATAACAAGTCCTGAACATCATCTCCCTAGCCTGACTAGTTAGATGTCCTGACAAGCTTGAGTTTCAAAGCCTGCTTCTCTTCACTGTTTTTGATAGGTATAGCCAGATAATCTGAGATGTGACCCACTATTTGAGTACTGTTGTGACCCACTAGTCAAGGAAGCAATGAAATGATAGAGTAGTTCTCTCCATAATGAATGAAACAAATATTTACTCACTCACTCATTTTACATGGTTACCCATTCGTCAAGCAACCCCAACCCTAACCCTAACCCTAACCTTGTCTGATGTTACTGAGTGGGCAGAGATAATCAGAAACAGACAATTTCTTAAATATCTTGGCCCTATGTTATGAAGGGTTTCATACAATAATCAACACTTGATTTGCAACTAGAAGCTGACCAATAAGCAATTCAGCACATGCAGTGATCAGTTGTATGATCATACCTTTATTCATCACAAACTAAGATGGAAAGGGAATAAAAATATTGGAAGCTAAAAGGAGCTTTACTGATGAAAACAACCTGACTGAATTAGTTTGGACAGAGAACCATAATAGCACATATACAGATGTGCTGAATGCATCATATACACAGTTGCAGAGGATCAATATCTGGCACTGTCAGATTCAGAAGAAGCTTATAAATCAATATATTCTTCCAGAAACTGAACCCTATATTCAGGATTAGGCAACAACAAAAACCTCAAGGTCACATTAGTTGCTTTTCTGCTGACAAGTATGTCCTTTACAGAGAGAGAAGACTTTCCTGATGCAGAATATAGAAATCAATCCAAATCTGTGAATCCTAGGAATCTTAAAACTTTCAGATCAACAGACTTTTGCCTCCCCCCTCCCCATGCCTATCCCTGAGATCAGAATGCCCCTGTTGTATTTATTCATTTGATTTAAATAGCCATCTGTATCTCACAAGTGAGTCTGGGCAGCATATGATTAAAAGAATTACAAGAACACACAAAAAAACATACATGGCACCAAGTAAAGCTGTTACTATGGATGTTAAGGAAACAAGTAAGTGGGGCCCTTAATACACATGGAAACCCAGGACATCCAACCAAGTCTTCATAGCCTTATGAAAGACCAACAAGGTCAGGGTCATCCTGATGTCTTGAAGGGAGACCATACCAGTGCCAGTCTTACAGGTGCAAATGGCAAAAGGCCAAGCACTTAACTGGTGGTATAATAAGTGAAAGACAAAAGAGCATATGTGATCCCATGGCCTCAAAAGAAAAGCAGCTTCATAATCATACGGCTTTGAGGAAACTGATCAGGAGACTGGCAAGACAGTTTTCTTGGGCACTCTACTTACTGCTGCCTTAGAAATATTCACAAGAGTTTGAGCGTGCCTTGGCCATCACAAGCAGGAGCAGACAGAATGTAGACAAGTGTGTAAGCTCTAGCTTTGGCCAGCATTAAAAGATTGGGAGGAAAGGAGGCTTGAGACTAATGCTGCTGCTTCATGAATAACTTACACTGAGTGATGCTTCATTCCTTGTTAATAATAATAATGATGATGATGTTGAGAAACAACTTGAAAAAATTACCAGATATCAGGACTTCAGAATCAAACTGCAGAGACTCTGGCATAAACCAGTGCAGGTGGTTCCAGTGGTACTTGGCACACTGGGTGCTGTGGCTAAAGACCTAGGCAAGCACTTAAAAACAATTGGCGCTGACAAGATCACCATTGGTCAGCTGCAGAAGGCCACCTTACTGGGATCTGCTCGCATTATCCGCCGATACATCACGCAGCCCTAAACGCTTGGGAAGTGTCCTACTAGGGATTTATGATACGAAACCCAGCACAGTTATCTCATTTGCTGTGTACACTGTCGTTTTTTGTGTGTAATAATAATAAAAATAGTTCTTGCTGTTAAATATGCAGATATAAAAGGTATATATAAAAGATATAAAAGACTAGAGAACCAAGTTCAGCGAAGCCTTCAATACTCTCTCCACTCCCATACAAATTATCAACCTTATCGGTAGCTTCTATTTATAATAAAAGTTAAATATGGGAATGAGGAATAGAAAAAAAGAAAGAATAGATTAGATGGCTAGATGTGGCATTATCTTTTCAACTCACAGGATTATTGCCTAATTTAAAAAATGCAAATTATTTGTTGGCAGGTCTGCAGGTCGCTAGCATTGGAATGACATTCGTTGCATCAGAAATCAGCAGGGAAAAATGGCAGACACCTCTGCAAGGAAATTCATAAAATGAAATCATTAATTTGAACAGACCTTGGACATTTTAATATTATTGTTCATATAAAGCTAAGAGGAAAGGACCTTCAGAGGTTAGGATAAAAAATATTAAAAATGAGAGTGGTATTTAATTAAAAATAAAAGTAATAAAACTTTCTAATAAAATCCCTATTAAAGATTTTGCTTAAGAAGAGTATATTTTCTTTTTCTCTGCTTCCTCTATGGATGATGATGATATGATGATGACGACGACAATGATGATAGGAACTGTCAATGACCCACTATGTGATTTTTAAGATTAACGATTTTATTTATTTATATCCCACCTTTATTTTTTATAAATAACAATATATATATAGCGTGACTGGCCAAAGGTCACCCAGCTAGCTTTCCTGTCCATGGTGAGCAGTGGTGGGATTCAATTTTTTTTACTACCAGTTCTGTGGCCGTGGCTTGGTGGGCGTGACAGGGGACAGATACTATAAAATCTCCAGTCAGAGGTGGTATTTGCTGGTTCTCCGAACTAGTCAAAATTTCTGCTACCGGTTCTCCAGAACTGGTCAGAACCTGCTGAATACCACCTCTGATGGTGAGGCTAGAACTCACATCTTGCCTTAGCCACTAGACCAAACTGGCTGACTGAAAGGAAGAACATGACTCAGCTTTCTTTAAGTTTCCCACAGTTCTTCTAGATCACAAACAGTCAAGGTCAGGCTCAGAAATATTCAGAATCTTTCAGAACTTAACTTGATCATTTGGAACCAGCCACTTGCAACATATCTAAACATCCTACTATGACATATAGATTCATCTACTTGTTTTTATTTTTGCCATGTATGTGTAACTTTGAATCCTGTTTTCTTTGCCAAATACAAGTATTTGGGTCTTTGATGCACTAATTTTAAATCTATGCTTCTTATTGTAACATACAATCTAGCATTTGTTCAAATCCTTAGGTAGATATGAAAGTGAAACAGAAAATGTAGGTTGGCTGATTTAGAGAAAGTATATAATAAAGTATGTTGACATGAAAAAAACAAGAAAGTCCAGTTGCCTCCTGAAAAAGCACCTTTGGGACAACCATGACCTGGATGAGCGAGAATCTCTACAGACTGTTGGCATGAATTAGAGATAAAAGTGTATGTACTTTTCTATGCAGATAATGCTCTGCTGTTGCCTGAGAACTTGAATAATCTGCAGTGAATATTAGACTGCATTATACCAAATACCCTAACAAATTACCAAAATATTGTAAAATATCTGTACATTTTGGTAGAGAAAGTATCTAACTGACAAGACTGTTAGCTTACACCTTAATAATAGTTTGTCTTCAACTACAACCCATTTGTGTAATAAAGAAAGTCAGAAGTTCCTATATAAAATAAAAATAAGGTAAGGTAAGGGACTTCATTGATGGTATGAAGAAATAATTCTATTTTTAGTAACCCCAGTTAAGGTAGAGTAGTAAAGTACTACATTGTGATTCAATTAATTAAAAAGGAAGGAAAAGGAAAATATCCATTTCCATTCTATCTACATTTGTTTCAAATTTTTATGCTGCATCATATTAAAGGCCTTTTCATTGTTTATTTTATTTATATACTTGTCCATCTCACATAAATGAGTGCACAAAATTAGAACAGACAAGTTCACCAAACATAACCCCCCAAAGATAAATCACTGACCACACCTGCAATACTGCATCTATATTTGGTCACCACAATATAAATAAGAAGGTGAGATAATAGAAAGAGAAGAGAAGAGCAAAATGATGGTTAGTGCAGAGAAGAGCAAAATGATGGTTAGGGGATTAGAGACTAAAACTTATCAAGAACAGTTGCAGGAATTGGGTAATGTCTAGCCTAATGAAAAGAAGACTAGAGGAGACATGATGGTAGCGTTCCAATATTTGAAAGGCTACCACAAAGATGAGTCAACCTATTTTCCAAAGCACCTGAAGGCAAGACAAGAAGAAATGAATGGAAACCAATCAAGGAGAGAAGCAACCTAGAACTAAGGAGAACTTTCCTAACAGTGAGGATAATTAACCAGTGGGATGCCTTACCTTCAGAAGTTGTGGGTGCTCCATCATTATCATCATTAAAATGCTTCACCATTTTAAGAAGAGACTGGACAGCTACTTGTCTGAAATGGTATAGGGTCTCCTGCTTGAGCAGGGGGTTGGACTACCGATAGAAGACCTCCAAGGTCCCTTCCAACTCTGTTATTCTATGTTGAATAGCGGAGTCCATCTACCACTGATCCAATGCCTGGGAATCAGCCAGGTCTTCAACGCCTTGTGAAAGGCTGATGGGATTGGAGTGTTCCCTTCTTCTGCTGCTCCATAGAGCAGATGCTGCCACTGAGAAGCCATGATTTCACAACCCAGCAAGATGGCATTGCTTAATGGAAGGGGCCTGCGCATGCCCTTGCTGATGGGGCAGGCAGGAAAGAGAAAAGTGTTCCTGTAAGTAGCTGGCCCTATACCATGGAGGGTGTTATATTACTTGAATTGTACTTGGAAGTCTACTGTGAGCCAAAGCAGCAATGTTACATGGGCGTAACAAGAAATGCAAACAACTGCCCACACCATTGCAGCATTCAATAAACATCTAATGAAACTATTGCTGATCACAATTTTTGTGAATGTATAATCACAACATCAGTTGTAAACTGTTATCAGATGCTTAGCAACCTAAAACCAGATTACACAGGATGACCATCATGCTTAATATGGTCCATAATCTATGTCCTTGGGCTTAGTATTTTTGCATCACTGTTTAACAAGGAAACAGGATGACAGACTGCACATCAGCAGGACATTTTCCAGTCTTTCAAATTGCAATTATATTATATTATATTATATTATATTATATTATATTATATTATATTATATTATATTATATTCCTCAGCGAAGGTGACAAGAAAAGTTAGTATAGGTATTATTACACACTTCCAACTGCACTGGGGCAAAGAATGCAATGTGGATCTTATATCACTTAATGTTATAACCATTTGGAGTAGGAGCATTTTTGTTCTCAGAGATTTCATTGTATGTATTATTTCTTGGAGCTAAAGAGAATATTATTTATATGGTATAATCATTATTTTACAGCCCTCCGTTCAGCTTACTTCAGATGTCATGACTAAGATGGGAATCTGTATTTTACTCCAAATAAGAGACAAAGTCCACTGTTTTCAAAGCTGTCCAAGTAAGTCAGTTGTTTCTGTACATGCACTAGCAATATTTCTTTTTTTACATATACAGTACTGTTTCTGTCAGTAATCCTGGCATACACAATTTTTCTTGATCTCAGAGCACTAGTGTAATTATAATACATTCTCCATTATGGTTTCAAAGGCAATTGTGAAGGATAGAAAAGGATCTTAGTGCTGTTGTTTTTTGCAATTACTTTACATTGGTTTTGAAGGTCTCCAGAGTAGACAGAAAAAGAGAGTAAATCTGAGCTAAAATATTACTTACATTTGATTGACAAATTGCTCAAAGGTATCCATTATATACTGTATGTTTGTGAAGACTGTGCTATAAAAAAACCAACAGTGTCAGATATTTATAAAATAAAGACTAACTGAAGAAATGTGAATTGCAGTGCAACTAAAATGTTAGCAGTAAAACAGAAAATTTGCAAGAATATAGGAAAATGATGAGGCAACACAACTCAATGTAGTGCAATGAAGTGGCATCTTTAGCAATCGTCATGTGGTCTTATTCCATCCAACGTAGAAATAACATCAGCAACTAACACAACAGCATAGCACATGAACACAAGCATCAAAGCCAGTGATTTCATAAATACCATAGGACAGCTAACAAACAAAGCTTCGTTGAACATGCACTAATCTACAAAAAAAGCACTAATAAAGCCTATGAAAAAATAAATGACATTAAAAGCAGACAAAAGAAAAACTAAAAACAAAAAAATCTCCAGCCAAAGTCTATGGGGACACTGAACTGGAGGACACTCAAATGACAATAAAGGAACTGATCCCTCAAACTGATCCCTTACCCAGGTCAGGCTATCCCTTCTAAGAACTAGTGAGGGTGAGGCATGGAGAATGAAAGGCACTGAAAAGATTGTCACATGATTTCACAACCAGAAACAATTCAACAGCAGGTGGGCTGTAATGTTTTTCAAGTCACTGTTCAGGGATTAAAATTAATGGAAAATTAATTTTCCACTAAAAATTAGTGGAAAAGAACATGTGATTCCCTTTTTTTGCTTTGCGGCAAATGGACTTCAATCCACTTGTCGACTGTCTTTGGAAGAAAATTAGGAAAACTCAATATCATCCTTGTTTTCCAAAGATCTCAGTTCAATTCAATGATTCTGATTTGTTGTAACAAATGCAGAATTTAGTCCCATGCTATAACTCTCAGGTTCCTTGCAACAAAAACATCGTTATTTTGATTCAAATAGAACCAGAAACCCATAAAATAGCCAGCTTCAGTTTCAAGTATGTATTCTTGGTCAGTGATAAGCTCTTATATCTTTTTCTATGAAAGTTGTTATTATTATTATTATTATTATTATTATTATTATTATTATTATTATTATTTATTGGACTTGTATGCCGCCCCATCGCTGAAGACTCGGGGCGGCTCACAGCTAAAACATATATTGACAATAAATAGCTAAAAAGAATTAAACAAACCCAAGCCCAATAATACCAAATTTAAAATGAATTAAAACATCCCATCCCCCCCGAGAGGCCGTCACAGCCCAGGTTGGTCGAATAACCAGGTCTTCAAATCATGGCGGAAGTTGCTATACTTGCTTACCAGTGTAAGGAATATTTAAACAAAATAAATTATGTCTGTGTTAAAAACTCTGTAGGCAGATCACTCTTTTAATTTCCAAAAAACATCTGTCATGCAAGTTGTTTATCAGATTTTCAAAGGGAATAATTCTTGTTTTATATGAACCAATCACCAGGATTATGAGTTTTTTTTTTAACTAAAATATATACTGTGAACCTCTGGTTTAAATTCTCCAATTTTGATACAAATTCTCCACTGAAATTTTTATCTGCATAAATCCGATCATTCTAAAATGTGTATATCACAGGAAAGTTGCTAAAAAAAGTGAAAAGTTTAGCTTTGTTTTCATATTCATTTTCCACAGATGAGGGATGGACACAGCAGTCTTTCTGCTTTGCTGCCAGATCAACAGATTCCTCTCCCTTCATTTTCTTTGCCATCTCAATTTCAGAGCTACTATAAATCAAATGCAAAAGACCCTTGGCCAATAATTTATACAAAAAATGTCTTTTGCTTACCAAGTAAGCAGTCAAGAATTCAAAGATAATGTTTGAGAGTGATCTAAATCATAATGTCATAATTTAAAGATATTAAAATCAGTGGTGGGATTTGAATAACTTAACAACTGGTTCTCTGGCTGGGTAGGTGTGGCCAGTTGGTCATGTGACTGGGTGGGTGACTCATCACACCCAGCCCGCCTCCACACTCACCTCAAAGGCAGAGCTAGGATTCAGGCCATTTTCAGGCCATTTTCAGGCTGTTTTTGGGCTGTTTTGGCCTGAAAACGCCCAAAACAGCCAAAAATTAGTGGGGCAGGGCCAGCCAATGGTGAGATTTGCCAGTTCACTGAACTGCACGGAATCTTAACTACTGGTTCTCCTGATCTGGTGCAAACTGGCAGCAGCCCACCTCTCATCAAAACCCAACTAAACCGGAAACTAGAGGTTGAAAGAGGTATGAAATTCAAACAACTAAAATTGTGTTTCAGATCTATTTAAGAATAGCTACCAATTTAAGCATCCCTGGGTGCTTTGTCAGATAGTCAAGCTTCTAGTGTTTGTTTCTCCATGAATATTGCAAACCATACAGAGCATCAAAGAAGACAGCAACATTAATATCTGACCATTTCAGCAGATAATTTGCTCTGCCAAGAACTAAAGGAGAAGAAAAGCAATGGTATTAAGAACCCAAGAAATTGACTTATGAGCAAGACCATGATTTTAATTAACTTAATTTATGCTGATTAGTTGCAGCTCATCAGAGTTTTAAACAAAAACTCCTTTTCAGCTATTCCGGGTATACCAAGAATTGAACCTGGACTTTCTGTTTTACAGCATAAACTTTTCCACTTAACTATGGAGCTATGGTGAATCCACTGAACATGTTAAAGAGAGAGGGGGGGGGAGGGAGGGAGGGAGGGAGAGAGAGAGAGAGAGAGAGAGATTCATTGAACTGTAATACAAAATATATTTGTATTGATCAGCTTGCACTGCATTGAAGAATGGCAATGTTACTCTCAGAACAAAGTAAGAATTAAGCAATTCTAACAGTACTTCCATTTTTTTTCTGCTGACATAATAAGCATGGCTTGTTCATTTTTATCCTACAATTGTTGTAGCAGCATGACACATTGTGAGTGTTCTTTGACATTAAGGCAGTCCATGAGGATTAGAAACGTGCACAGTTCCCATCAAAATAAGGAGGAAGAAATTAGTATTGACAAAAGAAGAAATATCCTTTAGGTCTTTAGGATTCACTCAATTCAGTTTAGAAGACACTAAGGTGATGCAGCTATTGCTCTTCAATCCTGCAAAGGTTTGAACTGTAGTAAGCAGCAGAATAGCAAAAGGTGAAAAGATTCTGTTGACTTAGGTACATGTGCTATTACAATACTTTGAAAACTTTGTTAGAAAAAGTATGCATTAAGTAAATAATACCTAAGGCAACCATGTATAAATCAGTACATATCATCTCTGACAATTATTAAGGATAATTGCATTTTGCGACTAGAATTTTATGTAAGTAGAAACCTGATTCACATTCTTCTCATCATAATCCAATATCCTTACCATACTAAGACTATCCTGCATTGAACAATGCCATACCTCCACCCCCCAAAAAGGAAGGCACTCTAGTCTGATTCTAGATTGTGCATATACTTTGGAAAAGGTCAATACCATTATCTCAGGATAAAACATTATTAGAAAGGGTGTTGGTACTTACCTGATGTGCCCATTCTCCATGAGCTGCGAAGAGCATCCAGAAGTGGGAGGTGCTCCGTCTCTCGCAAAGCAGGCTGGGCAAATTATTACTGGGACGTTCCTCCTCCTGGAACTCCACCCCAACGCCCCAGTTTTGGCAAAGTCGAAGTGGCAAACCTGCCTATGCTTCACCTATCTACAAAAAAACGTTTGGCCGGAGCAAACCACCCCCAGACGGAAAAGGGGTGGAGCTGGATGCTCTTCACAGCTCATGGAGAATGGGCGTATCAGGTAAGTACCAACGCCCTTTCTCGCCCGAGCTGCTCCGAGCATCCAGAAGTGGGACATACCAAAGCTGGAGTTGTCGTCAGGGAGGGATGCCGTCTGGCACCAAATCTACTCTCGGTCCCTATGTACCTGCTGTAAGACCCTTCTGCCAAATGAAGCCTCAGCAGAGGCAAACACATCCACCTTATAGTTATGTATGAAGGGCGAAGGAGAGGACCAGGTGGCCGCCCTGCAGATCTCGTCTATCGAGGCCTGAGTGGCCCAAGCAGCCGATGTTGCTGCACTACGTGTTGAGTGGGCAGTGATGCCCGCTGGTACAGGGATAGATTGAACTTCATAAGATTTTGCTATTAAGGCCCTGAGCCAATGGCCAATCGTGGAAGAAGACACTTTGTGACCCTCAGACCTAGGGAGAAAGGAAACAAAAAGGGCCTCCGTCTTCCGGAAGGACGCCGTGAGTTGTATGTATATGTGCAATGCTCGGCGCACATCAAGGTGATGCCATTCTTGTTCCAGACGATGAGTCGGGTTAGAACAGAAATTGGGAAGGACTAGTTCCTGTGCCCTATGGAAGGCAGAATTGACTTTAGGAACAAACGAGGATCAGGTCTGAGGACTACCCTATCTGCGTGGAACACACAGAGGTCCGAATTGATAAGGCTGCCAATTCTGATATTCTCCTTGCCGAGTTAATCGCGACTAAAAATACTATCTTATACGTCAGGAATTGTAGACTGATGGTTCTCAAGGGTTCGAAGGGAGCCTTGGAAAGTGCCGACAGAACTTTGTTCAGGTCCCAGGTTGGGTACCGTGGACAACTGGTGGACGAATTGGTGGCACCTTGCAGAAAACTGCGAACCCGAGGGTGTTGAGAAACTGAACGAAAATCACCTAAGGATATAACTGAAGCCAGGGCCGCCACTTGACGGCGTAAAGTGTTAGGGGACAGTCCCTTATCTAATCCCTCCTGTAAAAAATCCAACAGCTGTGCTACCGATGGAGAGGTGGGAACAACCCCTGACTTCGTGCACCATTTACAGATGTTCCAAGTGGCATTATATATGCGCACAGTTGATGGTCGCCTAGCCGCTTGTATAGTATCAATCACTCTGGCAGAAATGTCCTCTGACCTCAGATGTTCCCGCTCAACCTCCAAACGGCTAGACTGAACCATTGTGGGTCTGGGTGAAGGACTGGGCCCTGAGAGAGAGATATCATGGACGATGGAATTCTCCAAGGTTCTTGGATGGATAAGCTCCTCAGGTCTGCAAACCATGGCCTTCTGGGCCAATGGGGGGCCACCACCAAGATCTCTGCCCGTTCTTCCAGAACCCGTTGAATCAGCCTGGGAATTACTGGAAGAGGAGGGAAGGCGTATAGGAGCCCTGAGGGCCAAGGGCAGCGGAGAGCGTTGACATTCCCCACTCCTTGGGACTGGTAACGGGAAATGAAGTGCGGTAATTGCGTGTTGAGGGGAGAGGCAAACAGGTCTATTACAGGAAGGCTGAATTTATGGACTGCTTTCTGAAACAATGAGGGGTGCAGACGCCATTCCGCCTGGTCGAGCGTGGCCCTGCTGAGCCAGTTCGCTCACACATTGGTGATGCCCGATGTGTGCTCGGCTTTGACGGAGAGGAAGTTGTTTTCGCCCACGGCAATTTCTCTGCCTCTCGCATTAGGCATTTGGAGTGTGTGCCCCCTTGTTTGTTCAAGTGGGTCTTGACGGTGATATTGTCCGTGAGCACCAACATGTGGTTGGAGTGCAGTGTTGAAACAAAACTGCACAGGGCGAGGTGAACGGCCCGCAGTTCCAATCAATTGATGTCTTGTGCACGCTCTGGAATGGTCCATTGTCCCTGAGCCTTGTGGTGAAGATGATGAGCCCCCCATCCGTAAAGGCTGGCATCTGTCGTGATGGTCTCTCTTGGAGGATCCCTGAAAGGGCAACCCCTTTTGATTGTTGCAGCAGTCCATCAGTGAAAGGATCTAAGTACACTGGGTGGTACCATCACTCGGGCCCTGGAATTGTCCCTCCCCGACCGCTGGTACGGCAGGAGGAACCACTGCAGAGCCCTGGCACGCAGGCGGGCCCAAGGAACTATGGATATACAAGAAATCATCTTCCCCAGTAATTGCGATAGCAATATAAGGGAACCCCGAAAGTACTGATTTCCTGTACCAGTTTCCTAATACTTTCCTGCCTGTCAGGTGAAAGAAAAACCATGCCCTGTGTGGTATCAAGAACTGCCCCTAGATGAATTAGTCTAGTTGTGGGGGTTAAGTAACTCTTTTCCCAATTTATAGAAAACCCATGACTCTGAAGAGTGGAAATGGTGATAAAGGAATCTCTTGACTGCTTAGACTGCTGAATGGATGACGATAAAATCAAAATGTCATCCAAATAACAATGAAGCCTAACGGGTCTGCTTCTGAGGAAAGCGGCCAGAGCCGCCAGGACCTTTGTAAAAGTCCTGGGAGCAGAGGCCAGTCCGAAAGGAAGAGCAACGTACTCGTAATGTATGTTATTATAACAAAACCTAAGAAATTTGTAATGGGAAGGCCGGATCGGTATATGCAAATATTCCTCTGTAAGATCAATAGATGTAAGTATGTCCCCCTCCCTGATGCCAAGTAAGATCGATTGTAATGTGGTCATCTTGAACTTATGATACAACAGAAACTGGTTGAGACGTTTCAGATCTAGAATCGCCTCCAGCCCCGAACTCTTCGGGACCACGAAGAGATGGGAATAAAATCCCTGACCCTGTTGATCTAAGGGCACCGTTTGGATGGCCCGAATCTCCAATAAATGGGAAATGGCAGATTACATGAGAGCTCTCTTCGTGGGGTCTCTAGAGAAGGGACATTTCATGAAGCAGTGCGGTGGGCTGGAGAGGAACTCAAGAGCCAAACCAAACCTGATGGTATTCCTCACCCAGGCATCGGAGGTGGAGGAATCCCACTGGTCAGCAAAGAACCTTAAGCGGCCCCCTATGGGCATTAGGTCCCACTCATCATTTAGAACGACGGAAGTTGCTACCACTAGCCCCTGAACTGTCTCCTGTTCTGCCCCTGCTCTGCTTCCCGCAAAGTCGGAAGAGTTCGACTGTTGCCCCTGACTCTGTATTGGAGTGCGATGGAATCTTGAATAGTAGTGTCCCGGTAAGAGGGACGAGGGGCCCCTCTGAAATGGCTGTGAAGGTCAGGAGTCCGACCTCCTAAACAGAGAGGGGAGAATCCTCTTCTTCGATTTTGTCTCAATAGGAGAGGATCAAGGGCCTTGCCAAATAGTTTCTCCCTGGATATAGGTGCAGAGGCAAGCTTCCATTTGTGTCTCGCATCTGCCTGCCAATGACGGTGCCACAATAGGAGTCTGGCACAGACTTGGGAAGCTATGGCGCGAGAGGAAAACTTCATGGCGTTGAAAGTTGCATCTGCCGAAAACTCGGCAGCCGCAATTATCTTGGCGACATCTTGATGCGCCCGGGTATTGGAAGCTGGTATTATGTCTCTCAGATGGCGAAGCCATCTGAGGAGGACTCAGAAAAGAGGCAGCTGTCGCCGCCTCTAATAGCCCGTGTCAGAACGTGCCAGAGGCCATTTCTGCCCTCCTTTCCTCTTGTTTCAGAGCTTCCTCCGCCTCCCCCGGGATGACTGAAGAAGATACCAGGGCAGCTATGGGGTCATCTACCTCAGGAGTGTTTAATGAGCTAGAAAACTCGGGGCAAGTTTATAGAACCTTTTGTCGTACCCAGTCGGGGGAGGATAAGAAGCAGATAGGGCCCATTGTTTGTCGACCAGGTCGGCAAACATATGGGGAACGGGAATAACTTCAGCTTCAGTGGCAGATTGATGGAAGATTAGATCATCTGGTTCTTGCTGTGACCTGGTTGACTGAATTGTGGGAGAGAGGTTGGCAAGCGGTGTTTCTTTTAAAAAAGGGATTTGAATAAGGGTGGCTTGAAGAGCCCGTAAAAACTGGATGGTCAGGAGTAATTCCTTCATCGTCGGACATCCCCCTTCTCCAGGGGGTCCGCTTCAGAAAAGTCCTGGTCAAGATTGCGAAGTGACCTAGCTTCTTGATCCATCCAGTCACCTTGATCCCCCATCTCCTGTATACCCTGTGGTGGGATGCAAGGATTAGGAAACTCCCTTTGGGGGGATACACGGTGATAATGCTGTTCCACAATACTCACAGAGCGGCCTGACAGGGACATGCAATCTGGTGCAATGGAAGGTTGGTTGGTACGAAGAGATTGCTGCAAGGCAATGCCTTTCCTTATTGCCAGCTCCATCCATGATCTCATTTTGGCTGGTATTTCGTCTGGGAGGTCATCATCTGACGTAGGCCTGCGCTGTGGGTGTGAATGTCAGCCTCAGGGGCCTCACGAGGGCCAGGTCGGACACTGGAGCCTCCTGATGGATGGATCTGGGCAGGCTCCCTCTGGCTTGGATGGAGAGATCCAGAGCAGCAAGAGGGGGGCTTGGAGAACGGGTGGTGGTAAGTCAGGGAGGGGGAGCGCACCAGTTTCTCCAGGGCCTGGTGATGCCTATGTGCGTCCTTCTCCGCTGCCCATGAGGACCTGTTAAAGGTTGGAATAACGGGTCGAGACCCCGATCACTAGCCACCTCGTATAGAGACATTGGACAGAGCGATGGTGGTTGACTCACTTAATGACCTGTGCTGAAGGGATGACCTTAATGAGATAATATCTGATTATTATTATTATTATTATTATTATCATCAATAATAATATTAATATTAATATTATTATATTAATATTATTATTATTACTGCTATATTGCTATGGCTAATCTGTGTGGTCGTATGGCCTGCAGCACTGAGAACCCAGAGCCTCCCTGTGGGTTATAAGAAACCCGTAAAGGCCGGTCAACAGTTAGGAGAATAGGTTTAGTGATCAATGTGGCCTGACACGAGCCCCAAAAAGGGAAGCCTAAATCAGTGAAGGCCTGCTGACCCAAGCCCCCAAAAAGGGAAGCCTAAGGGTGGATAGGGAGGAGAAGAAGAAGAAGGAAGGGGTGGATGGTGTCCCCAGTCCCCAAAAGGGAAACCTTCGGGCTGTGGCGCTAAGGCCTGGAGAAACGCGCCATGCCAAAATGGCGCCGCCGCCTCGTGGTCGCCTGAGGTTCTGCGTGCGGCCCCAAAAAGAAACCGCCCTGGCAGCTGAGTATTTCAAAGAAAGTCAGCCGTCGCTGATTGCTCAGTTAAAGGAAGGCGGAGGGAGCAGCGAATAATCACCCTTCCTGTGTAGATCGGAGATAAGGCTTGGGGCCGCCGCCCTCTGGAACGAGAACTCCGGAGTCAATGACAGAATGCTGTTGCGATCGCTCCCAGCCGGTGAGCGATTGGGAAGATAAGCCTCTGAGGCAGCTGCCTCAGGCTGTACTGGCTCCCTGCCTAGCAATCCCCGACAGTTAGATGTTATTTGAAGCCGCCGGGGACGAACGAAGCTAAGGGCAAGGAGAGGGAAGCACTGAGGAGAATTTAAGGAAAAAAATTTTCTGCTCCGGCCAAAAACGACTACCACTTCTGAGGCTGAGCAAAAACTGGGGCGTTGGGGTGGAGTTCCAGGAGGAGGAGCGTCCCAGTAAGAATTTGCCCAGCCTGCTTTGCGAGAGACCGAGCACCTCCCACTTCTGGATGCTCGGAGCAGCTCGGGGGAGAAAAGCTCTTGTGATAAAATATGTAGAAGGTCCTTTTCTTGGATCTGTACTTGAGGGTATAAATCATAGGAAAGATTTCTGTCTCTGATTCAATAAATCTACTTGCAGTTAGAATCAAGATGTGAGCTGAGTTGAAGCTACTGTGTGTTGCTTTAAAGCAGATAGCTGCATATCTTCAAAATGAATTGTATATGTTCTTAACATGTATATTATGTTATTAACAACAGTGAAGGAGATTTCCTTGGCACTTCAAAGCACTACACACTTTATAATTCATAGGTACCTGTAATATCTGTTTGATCATCATCAGTTTCTACTGCTGCTGCGGCTGCTCTGTTTTTCTTCTCCAACTCTTTCATTTCAGGCACGTAGAAGTCCCCTTGACGTGCAAGCGGGCATATAAACTAGATTTTATTTCCTTTGTAGATCTCCAGTCTAGGATGGGCATAGTTTCGCTCCTAAAATAGATAAGGCACATAGCATTAAAGATACATTTTCTCTACCACTGTGTTACAATTAATAAATGCACCCCTGAACATTATGTCAAGATTAGGAATTGCCAGGTTGTAGTTTCTTGGTATTCCAAGGTGAGGTTCCCATCTTTAACATGAATGCTATGATATATTCAGCCAATCCAATGTTCTTTATCATTTTCAGACACCATGAGATCAAATTTATAAATGGTTCAGCATCTTGTGAAAATGGGAAAGGGCTTTAAGGCTCTGAAATAAAACATATAACCAATTGCAAAGCACTGAGAGTGCTTAACAGATCAATGAACTCCTTCAAGGAGCTGATCCATATTTCATTGTGCTAAATTATATAGCCCCTGCTTTGAGCACCAATTCCAAATGGTGTGAGATTCATTTCAGAAAGACCATATGATATACAGCAGTGGTTAAAAAATCTGAGAAAGATTTCAGTCTGATTCTACTTCCAAATTATTGTAAGAAAGGTGTCATTAATTAAAATTTCTGCATTTTCTCTTCCTGGTTTATCTATAAGCTTACTCCAAGCTCAGCAGCTTTTGGAAAAGGCCAAGCGTTAAATGGCAGAGAATTATACTTTCATATAGACAGACCATCAAGTCCTGATATATTGTGGAAGGAGAGGAGAGAGGAGGGCAGGGAGGGAGGAGACCTGAGATTCTTGAGAAAAATAATACATGTAGCTCAGGAGTCCTGGATACTCTGAGCTTGCTTGTTTGCTTGCAGACATTTCCTTATCCAGCTAGGTAAGATGCCCAATCCTTCCACTGTGAAATCCTTGGGAGAGACATCCAGAAGGACTTTGTTATTCTTTACTCACTAAAAGTGCTAATCGAGTTTGTAAATTTGGGTAAATAAAACATGAATTAATCCAGGTAAAAATATCTTAATCATTTTCACTGTCAGTTAATCTACTAAAATTATCATAGCACTGATTGTTTGGGGGGGGGTTATATTAATAATTTAAAGCACTTTAGTTTATTTTCTAAAATAGACTACCATCTGTGAATGGTAGTCATAGGGTCCGCTGACTCCTCCCTGAAAAGTAGGCACAGTCATTTCATTAATTTATGTGAGGTCTTTTAGCAAGAGACATTTTGCAGTCAGTCACTTCTTTGAGCATAATGCAGTTAGCTGTATTTTCAGCACTTTCACCTCAAAGTCCTTTGGGTTTCCTCATACAACATCCCTGGCTTGTTTTACAATCCCAAAGGAAGCATTTCTAGAAGGAGAGCTGCAACTCCTACCCTTTGAATGATACATTAATATTCATAGACATACAGCAGATGACAAATACGGTACTGCCACTACTGTCCAGTTCTCCTCATACATTTTTATGCCAGATGATAGGTATATTGCCCACTCCTGCTCCCTGTTCCTTCCTATTCCCACCTCAAAACTATTGTTGCACTATTCTTAATTTTATATTCACATAAATGAAGAAAAAAATCAGCCACAAATATGTACCATCTATGTCAACAAAGATTGTAATTTTACACAGGCTGTGTCCAATCTTTAATCTAGTTTCTGAAATACAAATTACACTAAACTTCCTCAACCATCTATCATCCTTGAACTGTAGAGAATAAAGCTGCGGAAATTCCAAGCCAGTATAGTCATTTTGGAGCTCCTGGAACAAATGCCAAAAGGAGGTGTTTTGGTCTTCCCCACCAGCAATCAACACCCAAATGAGCATAGATTAACACCAAGATTAACACCAGACCAACAATTAAGAAGTAAATAGTACCCCAATCAAGGAATCCCAAACAAGCTAACAGAAAACAGCCCTCCAAGACCACTCCCACTAACATTGACAGGGAAGCCACTGGAATATAAATTGAGAGCAAACTTCATTCCCTACTAGTACTCATGACTTTATTTACTTTGGGTAATGAAGAAAACAACCAAGCTCAGTGATCCCTGTTTTCAATCCTGAGCTACAACTTCTCCTTATATAAGCTGCTAAAAATTATGGCTCTCAATGCCACACATCATAGTATCTTCTGAACTGGCCCAGGGGGTTAGAAATAGGGGCACTGCTCTTTGATAGTTCTCGTCCTCTCATCTGAGGTTAGTTCATTCAGTGTTGATAGGGAAAGAGAAAGCCAAGCTTTGGGACTCTGGTTTGCAAGGGGCCTTAGGGCTTGACCCTTTTTTCTCTACTCCTATTTAAAAACTATATGAAACTGCAAGGTCAAGTCATGTGCTGGCATGGGTTGTATCTAGCAGCGTAATCACAATATCACTGATACCTGAAGTGCACTCATTTCCAGTAAATTTGTGAGTGCAATTCTATTTCTAGTTTATTACCTACGTGGCACAGGGTTAAGATACTTGATGGATTGCCTGTGTCTGATGGCTTCTGCTTATTCCACCAGGACCAGAAGGGTAAGTATGCTCCAGATGCCTTCCATGAAAATACAGCCACTTTATAGAACTTAGAAGCAATATTTCTCTGTTGTGGCACCTGACCCATAATCTTTGGATGGCCACATTTCCGTTCTGGAAGGCTTTAAAAATCTGCTTTTCCCTCAGTTTTAGGGATAGATGGTTTGCATTTTTATCCTGTGCTGACTGAGTTCATTTTTTTTTAACCTAGTATCTTTTATTGTTTTTTTTAATTGTTTTTATCTGTATATTTCTATTTTTATGCTTGCTAGCTACACTGAGTTATCTAATTAGAATGGGCCGTCGTATAAAGTCATATCAAAGAATAATAATGCACTTTCTATGGTCAGCATTGTTTAATGTATTCTTTTTTACTTTGCTTACTTTTAATGTTGATTTTGTTTTCAAATAATAAGCCATCCTCAATTTTTGGGACAAAGTGAATCATATAAAAACAAACTGTGAGCAAAGATGGAATATTTATACTTTCAAATATATTTTCTTCACCAGCTGATGAACATAACCCTTGATAATATTTTGCTCTGTTCAGCTTTTAAAGATGTTCATGCTAGGAATCAAGTCCTTATTTTTCTCTTCTCTTTTCTTTTCTTTCTTTTCTTTTGGCAACTCTGGAAAATGGATGTTACTGTATGACCCCATTCTTAATGCACTCAGCAGTGCTGATGCAAGAGAATGCCAGCTAGTGCTTCTAGCAGGAACTTGCCAATGATGAAGTCCCTGCTTTCACCATGAAGAAACAACTCCTATGAGCTGTTTCTTGCTCAAAGCTTCTGCAAGTTATTAGTTCTGAAAACACAGATAAAAGAAGTTATTTCTATGATTGGATATAAAGACTGTGTTTGGAATTCCCTTAAGTCCTGGCTATTTTCCCAGACAAGGAGGCTGGGAGTCTAGATGTGTCCAGATGGATGGGTTGCTGGTTTCCTCAGTTGCCACAGGATATTTGTCTTCCATTAGTGTTTGGTGTATAGGCAGTATTCGACTTAAAAAGTTTGTTTAGTGACTCTTCAAAGTTACAACGGTACTTAAAAAATTGACTTTTCATCGTCTTTCATATTTAAAACCATTGTCGTTTCCCCATGATCAAAATTCAGACGCTTGGCAACTGACTCATATTTATGATGACAGCAGTGTCCCGGGATCATGTGATCACCTTTTGTGACCTTCTGACGAGCAAATTCAACAGGAAAATCAGATTCACCTAACAACTATGTCAAGAAAAGTCATAAAATGGGGCAAAACTCACTTAACAAATGTCTTGCTTAGCAACAGAAATTTTGGACTCAATTGTGATTGTAACTTGAGAACTACCTGTATATTCTTCTTACATTTTGTTAGCCACCCATAGTCGCACTTTTAAGAAGAGCAACCATATAATTCTATTAAGTAAGTTAGGTAAGGGGGGAGAAATGGCTATAATCGATTATATCCTGTTTTTCCTCTACCTGTATGTTTAGACAGTTTCAAATTTTAACAGCCTTCTTGACTTTTATAAAATCTAATAGGTTTTATTAGCAATGCCATTTCTACCTGTTGCCCACTAAATAAGGAGAGGGGATTGGATGGCAAAAATGTGAATTAAAAAGAATCCTGAAACACAGAAGATCAAAGAAGGTAGGCTGTAATGAATTGTTCAGGGAATGGACTTTGCATTGAATTAACATCTGGCTGTTTAATGAACACCCACACCCTGCCCACTACCATCTGCATGGCTCGAATGCATTATCATTTGCACAAAATGTACATCTGAGGATTGTTGGGGTGAGTTTCCTTATGAAAAAGCAAAGAGGTGGGAAGGAAGATTAGCTTCTCCTAAATAAACAGCAGAGTGTGGCAGTCTTGTTGTCCTCAAATAGCCTCTACTGATCATGGCTCAACCAGTATGCTATATACAACATGCTTCTAGTCAAAAACCATGAGAAGCAAATTTCCCAATACATGAAGTCTAGAGTTAGCTGTGCAGAGTTTTGAATTAGCAATAGAAGGATGTGAAAATGAAAAAAAAATAAATTAAATTGCATTTTTTTACCATGTCTCAGTAGAAGGAAACAAATAACTTAATGTTTCTAAATAAATGAATGGCTGATAACCATTCAAAGCAGCCATTTTGGGATAGCCTTCTCAGTATTCATAGTGTCTTCCCTCTTTGTCTCTTGCTGTCACTCTGTTTTCTGCAATGATGGCAGTACAGTCAGCTCAAGTTTCATCCATCATAAGGCTGCATATGTAATAAAAGAACCAACTTCTATTTCACTTGTAGAGGAGCCAATTTATTTCAATTTCCAGAGACAGAAGCAGCATCTTTGACCTCTGCTGTCTGGAAGAAGAAGACCTACCTTCTTGCAAACAACCACTTAAATGCCTCCTATTGAGATTTCCCTATCATATATTGCCTGTAATCCTTCCTGAAGAATTGCATGAAGAATTAAATTAAAACTTTTGAAGTAAACAAAGTTGGGAAAGTGTAGTGTGAAGGTTTGAGTTAGACATCACTCCTCCTGGCCAGGCATGTGGGAGAGAGACACTTTTGACATGATGGGATCATATGTTTTGCATCTTCCCTTGAGGTTCTCTAAGTTGTTTCAAAATATAGAGAACCAATTTTATTGGGAACTCAACATGTGTAGATTCTATAAGTACTATTCTTCTTTAAATAAAAAGCATTACATTTAATGTTATTAGGTGAATGAACCTGCAAATCAGTAGATACCAACTGACTGTCTATCAAGGAGCAGAAGCTCATTTAATGATCCTTGGGGAACTGAGAGCAGCAGATGATGCAAATTGGTGGGGCCACATTCCATATTTGAGCAGGACTGAAGATTTTTTTTAAGGGGAATTGCCTTTTTTAATCTAGTTAACTTATTTTAGAGAATGCATTATAGGTTTTATAGCAGAAAACTGTTGCTGATTTTGCTATCCTGGACCTCTAGAGATAACAAACAACACACACACACACACACACACACACACACACACACACACACAGGCTCAGGACTACATTTAGCCCTGGAACTGTAGGTTGCTCATTCATGCTATGATACATGGATTTACTCAGTCTATTTACAATTCCTTTGTCTAAATGCAGTTTTTCACTCAATTGCTTAAATGTCTTTTTTTCTCAGACACACCCACACAGATTATTAAAGTATTTATACAATATTAGCTGGCAATCAGCAACCCAATGCCTACATGTATTCCCTGATAATTCTATATATCCCAATGAGCCTTTTTCTTATTTACTGATAAATTACAGCAGTGTAACTTGCTACTGAAATCTGACAGGTAAATATCTAAACTGTATTAAATAATGTTCTATCTAGGTAAATACAGATAGCCCTTGATTTACAACAGTTCATTTAGTGACCATTCAAAGTTACAATGGGACTGAATAAAGCGACTTATGACGATTTTTCATCGTTACAACCTTTGCAGCATCCCCTATGGTCATGTGATCAAAAGTCAGATGGTTAGCAACTGCTTCATATTTATGACAGTTGCTGTGTCCTGGGGTCATGTGATCACCTTTGTGATCTTCTGATAAGCAAAGTCAGTGGTGAAACCGATTGACAACAACTGGGTTACTAATTTAATAACTTCAGTGACTCGTTTAACAACTATGGCAAGAAATGTCGTAAAATGGGGCAAAACTCTCTTAACAAATGTCTCACTTAACAACAGAAAATTTTGCCTTAATTGTAGTTGTAACTCGAGGACTACCTGTACACTGATATTTTTATGTCTTCCCATTTTTGTAGGTTTGTCAAAGTTACTTTCACTGTTACTACCCTCCTCAAAACAATCCAGCTCTGATACTTTAGTACTTCATGCAAGCTTCACCTTGAATGACCCTTAGTTATTAAACCACTGCCTCATCATTACTTAAAACACAAAATTTCTTAAAGTGGACCATAAGAATGGATACCAGTTCATAACTACTTTTATAGCTGGCACCATGTAAGCAATGTATTAATTACTACGAAAGCAACCACACAAGGTCACTTAAATTTAAACAAAATCTTTTCAAGTATGGCTAAACTAATCCATTTTAAAAGTAATTATTATATGATAGAACTGTGTACACTACAAACACATCTATAGCATTGCACACTTGTAAAGACAGAAGCTGATTAGGCAGCAACTAACAAGCCAAACCGAACCACTGTCTGAACACAGATATATTTCAATCTCATCGCTGAGAAGAAAATGACCAAAAGCACATTGATTTGAAAGAACAGAACAAAAAAAGCTTAAGAATTAAACTATTCAGCAAAAGGAGGGAAGGGACACACACACACAGAGAGAAATATGGAATAGGAACACATTAAAATCACATCAGAAATGTAAAAAATTGTAAATTAAAATATACTTTAAAGTAAAATAAAACACTGTGTTTTAATGATAAGAAGCAAACCTTCCCTTTTACTATTGTTCAGATTTATACAAAGAAAACAGATGAGCTCTGCAGGGAAGTCTGCTTCAATCTAATTATTAAAACCAAGATTTGACTGATTCTTCTTTCCATTGGCTCCTCTTAACTTCCAATGTAAAACTGAAGGAAGTCAGCATATGTGTGTTGGCCTACTTCTTACCCAAGTGGCCCCATTTTTAACACCTCTTCCCCAAGTATTCTTATACACAGTTTTCATTCAAAGAATACTTTGAGAGGGATACTAGCCAATCCTTAGAATTACACAAAGAATCCCTGTCTGAGTTCACTCTCTTCAATATTCAATAGCTCTTATACTCGTTTTCATTTATGGAAATAGGGTGAGAAATAGCTAATGAAATCTGTTGTCCGTACACACAAATTAACATTTTAAAATGCAGTGACTAAATCAAGCAAGAACAAAAGAAGGAATAATACTTTACTAAGGTCGGTAAAAAGAAGAAAATGCATTAAAGCATATACCAAAGAAACTGAAAATTTTATTACGTTGTGCCATTTGGCACAAAAATCACATTGCTTTCTCTAAAATAGAGATCATCCGGGAGAAGAAAATGAGCAATATTTTAATAACCTCAAATGTTTGTTTCTTAATTCAATTTTTTCCTTTTTCCTCATTCTCTTCCCCACTCCCACCCTGCTTTTATGCAAGTACAATTATCCTTTTGGGCACAAAGTTTCCTATTGCCTTCATTTGCAAACCCAAGTCTTCTCAACTTATTTATTTTAGTAATATACACAAAATTTCTAAACAAACATAATGTTTGAAGACAATGATATCCTTACTTTGCCTCAGATAGAAACCACTTGGTTGTTAAAAGCAAAAGATTATCTAGCTTCCATTTAAATTACTGGCAAAGAAAGCAAATTAAAATATTTTCATATATGATACCAAAGCTGGACTGCTGCTTCTTGCTGTTGTTGTCACTCCTATTGTTATGATTTTTCTAGCAATTATTAGAATCTAGTTTCTGTTGTTTCCTAAGATATTAATATCTTTTAACTGATTTAAGACATTTCCATATGGGTAGTCCTCAAGTTAGGATAGAAACTGGAACCAGAATTTCTGTCTCTAAGCAATATCCCAAATTAATCCCTGTGAAACCCATAAGCCCATGGAATTAAATTTTCTTCTCCCCTATTGTTGACTCCCTATTTAAAAAGGAGGGAATCTTATATACAAGACTGCCTCAAATTCCAAAATTCACAGAAAGAAACGACTAGTCAAAGGTGTTTTTTCCAATTGATATTGGTTTATGTATTGTATGTTTGTTTGTTTTGTTTGTTTTTTTGGAAAATAATAAAACTTTAAAAAAAGGGTGTTTTTTCAAAAGGCAACTGGAATTTTTTTTCCTAACAAAGGGAAAACAGTCCAGTTACCTTTTGAAAAAGCACTTTTGGGATAACCATGACCTGGATGGCTGAGAATCTCCATTTTACTACCATAGTCAATGGTAGTAAAAGCTGCCAGCAGATCAAATAGGACCAACATGAGTGCATTCTTCCTATCTGTTACACCCCTCCTGCACGAGCTGCATTGGTTGCCAGTTGCCCACTGCGTGAGATTCAAGGTGCTGGTACTTACCTATAAAGCCCTACATGGCTTAGGGCCGGGGTACCTGTGGGAACGTCTCCTGCCAGCATCGAATACCCATGGTCCGGTATGTGCCTACAAACAGGGCCTTCTTGGGGTACCGTCAGCCAAACAATGTCGGCTGGCGGTCCCTAGGGGTAGAGCCTTCTCTATGGGGGTGCCCACTTTGTGGAACCAGCTTCCCCTGGAGCTACAATTGGCCCCTGACCTCCGCTTCTTCCGCCTAAAGACTTGGTTATTCGAACAAACCAGCCTGGACTGGGGGGGGGGTTTAGTTTTAAATGTCATGTTGATTGGTTTTAAATACATTATTATTATTATTATTATTATTATAATAATAATAATAATAATAATAATTATTATATTATTATTTGGATTTCTAGGCCGCCCCATCTCCTGGAGGACTTGGGGCGGCGTACAACCATATAAAAACAGTACAATACAAATATCACACAGTTAAAAACTAACTAGAAAGCCAATCAAATTTAAAATCATGAAACAAATCGTTAAAACTCCCATCCTCCCCCCAGTCCAGGTTGACAAGTTGGAATAACCATGTCTTCAAGCCACGACAGAAGGAGCAAAGGTCAGGGGCCGTCCGAAGCTCAGGGGCAGTTGGTTCCATAGGGTGGTTTATCTGTTCTAATTAGTTTAATTATCTTTTAATTCTTTTAACTTTTGTATTGGGTATTTTTATGTGAGCCGCCCTGAGTCCCTTGGGAGATAGGGCAGCATATAAGACCAATAAATAAATAAATAAATAAATAAATAAATAAATAAATAAATAAATAAATAAATAAATAAATAATCCAGGTCCTGACAAAGATAATCACCCACAGCAATAAAAGCTCTCTTGATTCTCCCTCCCCTCCTCCTTCTTTGTCTCTCTCTCACACACACATACACACATCTGCCCAAGAGAACAGGAAGAACACAGATCCAGAAGTTCAGGCCATAGTGCTGCTTATTCACTTCCTTAAGAGTCCCTGTCATCACCTCTCCAGATGACAATATACCCAGTCACTTCTGAATTTGCCCACACATAGTCAAACTTTTGATGAATTTAAGCATGTTTATCAGCACAGTGTTGTGAAATTCATTACCACAATAGAATGATTTTGTACTCCCAATAAGGACTTTAAACATGGCCACTGGATGACAATCTACAACACAGGTGTCAAACTCGCTGTATCACATTGCCGTCACGTGATGTATCGTGATGGTTTTTCCCTTTGCAGAGCTGGGGTGGGTGTGTCCTGCACGTGATGCATCCAGCCCGCTGGCCGCCAGTTTGACACCCCTGATCTACAACAAATAAAGGTGGAAGAGGCTCTTAGGAGCAATCTCACTGCATACTCTGGTCATCTTTCCTTCTCAACAGTGGACTGTATCTCTACAACAAAGGCCTAATTTTGGGGTCTACCATCTTCGAAACACCCAGCAATGGCTCTGAAACAAAAAGAGATGCAATATATGCGAATCTATGTGAACTCAAGTGCAATTACTTGGAACTGAGCCATGGTTGCCATGGACACTATACAGTTTAAGACCTGTCAAATCATGCCATAAGGACATGAATTGAAGTTCACTAGCATTAATAATGGGACAAAAACCAATTCCAATCCGACAGCAAGAACCTATAGCTCAGGAATGGATTCTTTCAGACAACAGGATAGACAATAGATGAACAGGAACTCCATCCTCTCACTAACACCCAACCTAACATACTGATACCTACATCCTATCAGTTCTGGAGTGGGGTGCCTGGTCAGAGGTAAGTTGTCTTGGAGAATCAATACTAATCATTCTCCTTCTCTGAGGTCAAGATTGGCGCAAGACCTAAAACCCAAAATGATAGATCTTTACATCACAGCCTCTGCCATGTAAGGCTGCATTCACAAAGGCCACTCTCCATTATCACCCGATTCTAAATGACTGATGGTTTATTGCAGAGTAACAATTGCATAGCATTTAACTGCACCAAACCTCAAGAACTCTAGCAATCTGGCTTTCCAGATTCAGGAATGAAACATGAGAATAGCATTGCTGTATCAGCCTACACTCCCTCTAAGTCAGCACTCCATCTAACATAGTGGCCCTACAGATGCATCTCTAGGAAGTACACAAAGGGGAAATTAAAATAGTCTTTACTCCCAATGTTCTCATGCACTTAGTATGTAATGGCAGAGTGCCACCATGACTGTAGGTAGTACCCAGTCATTAGGGCTAGTAACCAGTTATTGAAATGCTATTTAGGAATCTATCTAGGTCCTTCCTGAAATTATCAAAACTAAAACCTCACTTTTAGGTAGCACTTAAACTGAATGAAGAAATAAATATCTATTTTTTACTACCATATACTGTGTAAACAGTCAACTAAGTTCACTCTACCATACACTGATGTTGTTACCTACCTAGTTTATTAGATAAGCTAATAGTGGCGCCATGATTAGAATGCAGTAATGCAGGCTAATTCTGCTGACTGATAGCAGTTCAATCCTTACAAGGTTGACTCAGCCCTCCATCCTTCCGAGGTCAGTAAAATAAGGACCCAGTTTGTTGGGAGCAATATGCTGACTCTGTAAACTGCTTAGAGAGGGCTGTAAAGCATTATGAAGTTATATAAATCTAAGTGCTATTGCTATTAATGAGACAACTGCAAGAAATTCAAGTTCAGAGAATATTAGCGTTCAGGAATTCAACCTTGAGCTACATACATTCTCCACTATTGCAAGAGAAATCCCTTGGACCTCTAGTTTTTCAGATTAAAGATTCTATTGAGGTCCATCAGATTGGTCAGTGAGACAGACTAACCATAGATCTAAGAAAATAGGGCAGTTTTTTTTTATAACACTATGCTGGCCTGTTACTTCGTAAGACGTTACTTACTAACTCATGTAACTAATAACATTTCAGAACTGCTATCTGTATGCAAACACCCATGAAGATTTAATTTAATTTCTTCATTAATTCTGATCTGTTGTAGTTATTAAAAACAAGGGAGAAAAGCATAATCTCCTGAATCACAAAACATATGCTACAACTTCATTAAAAGTTTATCTAGCAAAGGAAAGGAATACACATATATTTCTAAGAAGAGGCAGATGTCTCCAAAATATTGCAACAACAATGACAAAATCATCCTAACATTTTCAGGTAACTAAATTATTAAAATGAAATAATAATCAAGAAGAATCTGAAAATTATATTAGATGAAAATAAACAGTCCAAGGCAACAGGGCAACAGTTTTCCAAAAGTTTTAAGCCTAAATTGTCAAAGCTTTCTCAGAAAGCTTAGCTATATATCAAATACGGCCTTTTAGCATTCATACTGGAAATGAGATTTTTTCATACGTAATCCTTTATTTACATATTCTCCTTTGGACTCTTTGATGGTCATTTATTCATCTGGCTGCTGATTCCATCCTTAATCTGGTATTTTAGGACTGGGCAATGGTTCAGCTCCCACTCCAGAATAAGAGAAGGTAAGCTCTTCACCAAAAAGGCAGGTTTTAGAAAGCTTGCATATTCTCTATCCACAACTCTGAAGACCAGAAAGAGGACTTTCTAATGATAGCCAGTAGAACAAAAACAGTATTGGCCAGCCCAGTTGCTTTTTGGTAAGTAAGCTTCCCACTACCTTAGTAAAGTCTTCTTTAATAGCTTAAACCTCCCCTTCCTCCCCACCCCCAGCAAATACTTAAGGCCTGAGGATGTGGTTCAATGATGAGGGATGATAAGTATTAAAATTCATGTCAGGAGGGCGATACGGGGGGATACCCATGATTTAAAATAATTCATTGTAAAATTTCATATATTGCTGATTGCAACTTGCAGCAATCCTTACAACTGGATATAACTTCTAGGGACACCAGGAACTGCATTTAGGAATGTCCAAAATGCCACAAGTTGCTTCTGGTTTAGCATTTCATAATGAAAAAAGATGGTGATAACTGCCTATAATTTTTGAATCCAGGTCCAGTGCTTTACCTTAGAATTTTTCTAATAGGAACAGCACTTTAGAAAAGTGCCACATACATTAAAATGAACAGCTTATTATGCTGTCAGGAAATAACTACAGAAAATATGATTTGACACTCAGTACATGTTTCAGTTAAGAGGTGTGAGAAAGGAAAAGTTGTGACTTATTTGAGTATACAATAAAGTTTTAAACTTTATTCTTCTACTGTTTTTTCTGCTAAAAGTTTGACTCTTTCACTCATCTTTAACTTTACCCCAATTTAGAGGCTTGATAGTGTGAAGGAATAGGTGGTAATCAGACTACAAGAGATTTTGTACAGTTTTATTTATTGTAATGCCTAAATAATTTCCAAGAGTACAGAAAAATATCAGAATGCCTAACACACATCAGTACTAAGGAAATTCTCCCCACTAATCTATTCAATAAACTATTTCTCATTCAACTTAGAATTTCAGGACAAAGTGTCCTGGTTTAAGAAGTTTATGCTTTGATTCTGGCCTTAATTTTGGGCAAAGTCCCAGGAGATTACTACTTCCCTTGTGAATTATTAAAATACGGCAATGTTTCATGGAAGGCCATTCTAGTTAAAAATTTCAACATCAGTTCTTCAAATCAATTTCCCCAGGGTTGGGATACAAGCATATCTATTCCAATTTGTTTAAAAAATTATCAAAATCTGTCAAAAATGATATTAAGGGCAATACTTATGCAAGATATTTGGCCAATAAATTAGAGACCTGGTTTATTACCAATACAGTGCTTGTAGAGGAAGAGACTGAATTTAAAGCAAGATATAGTATTCTCCAACAAATCATGGTTTTGGATGATTTGATAAGTATTTAAAGCATACCAAAGTACAATTGCTTTTGCTCTTTTTGGGTTTCATTTTGCCTTTGTCTCTATCAAAAGAAACTAGTTATTGTCTAAGCTGAGTCAGCTAAATCTTGTGCATCTTGACCATAGGCTGAAAAAACATGGTGTCGGGCTCCGTGAGGATCCTCGCCTGACAGCATCGTTTTCACTCTCGGGAAGAGCTGGCGCTGCCCGATGATGTCATCAAGGGCAGCCATACAGCCGGGGATGAGAAATGTCCGGGGGGGGGCAGGGAACGCTCTACCCTAGCGTTCTTGCTGTTTGAATCGATCGTCGATGAGGGATGGGAAAGGGGAATCCCTCGCACAAGCGTGTGGAGGGGAATCCCTTGCATTCGGGGTCGGACTCCAGTAGCTAAAACGCTCAGAGGGGTTTGGAATGGGAGTATTGTTGGAATGGGGGGGAAAGGGATTAGCTGAGAATCGGGGATAAGTGAGCACTCGGTGTAGAATGTAGGGTATGGGGATGATTAGAGATAATAGGATAATTGGGACACGAGTGTAGGGCGGAGGTAGAAGCGTGTAGGTGGGTGGAGTAAGGGGATAAACTACACTGGAAGGTAGACGCTTCCAGTGCCAACCTTGATCGGCATCACCGTTCCTGCTGATTACTGTACGTAGATGAATAAAAGACACTTCAAACATTCCGTTTGTTGACTCCTATCTACAGTTTCCAGAATTGCAGCTGAGACATGGTTAAATTTCTTAGGATGTGGATAGGAAATACTTTAAAAGTTAAAAAAAACCACTGCAGATTTTACTCCACTAGTCGTTGCTAACTATAGGGGCAGTACTCATCTCCATTTCAAGGCCATTGAGCCAGGGCTGTCAAAAGACATTTTCACAGTCATGTGGCCAGCATGACATCACGGAACACTGTTACCTTCCCACCAAAGCAGAACCTATTTATATACTCCATTTGCATCCTTTCTAACTGCTAGGTTGGCAGGAACTGGGGCTAGGATGGGAACTCACCCCATCGTGTGGCACTCAAATCTCGAACCTGGACTGCCAACTTTCCAGTGGACAAGCCCAGTGTCTTAACTGCTGAGCTACCATATCACTCCCAATGGGAAATAAAAGACTTATTTTCGGTCATAGCAAGTTGGAATGGCTTTGGGTTTCGTTATAATCTAAATGGGCTTGTTATCTGGGAATTCCCTTAGAATCACAGCCCCAGTTCAAAGAGCAGCTCGCAGCTGTAGCTAAAAAGGCCTCTGTACAACCCCATCTTTTAATGGGGTTAATGACTTTTCCTGGATTACAGGTTTAAAACACAGACATTTGGAATCAAACAGTAAATCAGATACCAAGGCAACTATTAAAAAGCTAAGGGAGATAATGGAAATCCGAATATATGGGGGAGGGGATAATGCACACCAAAAAAAGGGTTTTATGGAGTCCTTGGTGCTCTCTGAACTTGGTTGTTTGCACCTGTAAACCTCAGCTACATACAGGTGAAACTCAAAAAATTAGAATATCGTGCAAAAGTTCATTTATTTCAGTAATGCACCTTAAAAGGTGAAACTAATATATGAGATAGATTCATTACATGCAAAGCAGGATAGTTCAAGCCATGATTTGTCATAATCGTGATGATTATGGCTTACAGCTCATGAAAACCCCAAATCCACAATTTCAGAAAATTAGAATATTACACACAATCAATAAAACAAGGATTGTACATAGAACAATATCGGACCTCTGAAAAGTATAAGCATGCATATGTACTCAGTACTTGGTTTGGGCCCCTTTTGCAGCAATTACTGCCTCAATGGCATGGAAGCTATCAGCCTGTGGCACTGCTGAGGTATTATGGAAGACCAGGATGCTTCAATAGCGGCCTTCAGTTCTTCTGCATTGTTCGGTCTCATGTCTCTCATCTTTCTCTTGGCAATGCCCCATAGATTCTCTATGGGGTTCAGGTCAGGCGAGTTTGCTGGCCAATCAAGCACAGTAATCCCACGGTCACTGAACCAGGTTTTGGTGCTTTTGGCAGTGTGGGCAGGTGCCAAATCCTGCTGGAAAATGAAGTCAGCATCCCCATAAAGCTGGTCTGCAGAAGGAAGCATGAAAAATCTCCTGGTAGATGGCTGCATTGACCCTGGACTTAATGAAGCACAGTGGACCAACACCAGCAGATGACATGGCTCCCCAAATCAACACAGACTGTGGAAACTTCACAATGGACTTCAAGCATCTTGCAGTGTGTGCCTCTCCATTCTTCCTCCAGACTCTGGGTTCTTGGTTTCCAAATGAGATGCAACAGTTGCTCTCATCAGAAAAGAGGACTTTGGACCACTAAGCAACAGACCAGGTCTGTTTTTCTTTAGCCCAGGTAAGACGCTTCTGACGACATTTGAAGCCCATGTCCAGGATCCGTCTGTGTGTGGTGGCTCTTGATGCAGTGACCCCAGCTTCAGTCCACTCCTTGTGGAAGTCCCCACACTTTTGAATGGCCTTTTCCTGACAATCCTCTCCAAGCTGCGGTCATCCCTGCTGCTTGTGCACCTTTTTCTTCCACACTTTTCCCTTCCACATAACTTTCTATTAATGTGCTTTGATACAGCACTTTGGGAACATCCAACTTCTTTTGCAATTACCTTTTGAGGCTTTCCCTCCTTATGGAGGGTGTTAATGATGGTTTTCTGCACAACTGTCAGGTCAGCAGTCTTTCCCATGATTGTAATTCCTACTGAACCAGACTGAGAGACCGTTTAAAGGCTCAGGAACCCTTTGCAGGTGTTATGGCTTAATTAGCTGATTATAGAGTGGGACACTTTGAGCCTAGAATATTGTACCTTTTCCCAATATTCTAATTTTCTAAGATTGTGGATTTGGGGTTTCCATGAGCTGTAAGTCATAATCATCACAATTATAGCAAATCATGGCTTGAACTATCTTGCTTTGCATGTAATGAGTCTATCTCATATATTAGTTACACCTTTTAAGTTGCATTACTGAAATAAATGAATTTTTGCACGATATTCTAATTTTTCGAGTTTCACCTGTATATTTTCTTCTATCGGTAAAGTGTTTTATGACTGTCCACAGGCTTTACTGCATATGATTTAAAGCCAAGACGACTAATAAGTGTGGCATTATTTAAAATACAGTATCTCATTATTATTCAAATCACAGAGATGTGAGAACCCAAGAAGTTGAATATCTCTATGGATATTAAACTATTATCTCTTATAATAATACAATTCAAAGAAAGCAAGAAGAGGGATGATTCTGTTAATGGAACTGCGAGTTAGAGGTGGATACAAATTTATCCTCAACTTACAACCATAATTGGGACCAGAATTTTGATTGCTAAACAATGCAGTCATAAAGCAAGACATCACTACTGCTACCTTATGTCTCGCAGCGCCCGGTTAGATTTATTTATTTATTTATTTATATTTGAACTTGTATGCCGCCCATCTCCGAAGACTCGGCTCACAGCTAAAACATAGAACAATAAATATTTAAAAAGACATTAAACCAACAAGCCCAAATATGAAACACAACAATAAAATAATTAAAAGACATCCCTCCCCAAGGAAGGGTCACAGCCCGGGTTGGTCAAACAACCAAGTTTTAATTCACGGCGGAAGGTGCGAGAGATCAGGGGCCAGGCAGACTCCAGAGGCAGTTGATTCCAGAGGTGGGGGGCGCACAGCAGAAGGCTCGTCGTCGGGGAAGTACCAACGGCATTGGCTCGCCGATGGGACCCGAGGAGTCCTTGCCTATGAGCCCGCACAGGGCGGCCGGCACTAGATATTGGAAGAAGGCGCTCCCTCAGATATTGGGACCCATGTCGTGTAGGACTTTGAATGTCAAAACTAAAACCTTGAATCTCACCGGGCGCAATCGGCAACCAATGCAGGCCCGCGGGAGGGTAACATGAGAGAACCGGGTAACTCCATCACCATCAGCGGCGCATTCTGCACCAACTGCAATCTCGGATGGTATGCAGGGCAGTCCTAGATAGAGGCGTTGCAGTAGTCAGTCTCGAGGTGACAAGGGCGTGAGTAACGTGTGAGGCGTCCGGTCCAGAAAGGCGTTGTCGAACAAGGCGGAGCTGGGCAAAGGCCCCTGGCGGCGGCCCCCACCTGCTCCTCCAGCGGAGCCGTACATCCAGGAGGACCCCCAGATTCCGTGCCCTATCCACAGGGGTAACACCTCACCCCTATGGCCAGGATAAACAATCCTGGATGGGCCGAGACGCCGTGCAAAGCCACTCAGTCTTGGCGGGTTGAGTCGGAGCATGTTCCTACTCATCCAGATCCGTACATCCAAACACCGGGACATCAGGGAGAGGGCATCACTGATCTGGCCAGGGGTGGAAAGGTACAGCTGAGTATCATCAGCGTACTGATGGAATTTCACCCCAAAACCACGGATGATCTCACCCAGCGGTTTCATGTAGATATTAAATAAGAGGAAAGGACCCTGCGGGGACTCCCATAAGAGAGCCCCTGGGGTGACCCGAACCCTCCCACTAACACCGATGCGACCGCCCGAGGTAGGAGGAGAACCACTGAAGAACAGTGCCCCCCACTCCCAACCCGGGCGGCGCAAAAGGATACCATGGTCGATGGTATCAAAAGCAGCTGAGAGGTCCAATAGGACCAGGACAGAGGAAAACCCTGTCCCGGCCCTCCAGAGATCATCCATCAGTGCGACCAATGCCGTCTCCGTGCTGTAACCGGGTCGGAAGCCCGATTGATGCGGATCCAGGTAGTCCGCTTCATCCAGGAAGCGGAACCTGCTGAGCCACCACACTCTCAACAACCTTAGCCAAAGCGAAGGTTGGAGACAGGCGAAGTTGTCTAACACGGTCGGGTCCAAGGCAGGCTTCTTCAGGAGGGGTCTCACCACGCCTCCTTCAAGGCAGAGGGAAAGACACCCTCCCTAATGGCGTTGACAACTGCCGGAGCCAGCGCAGGTGGCCTCCCTGGCGGCATAAGTCAGCCAGGAGGACCGGGTCCAACAAACATGTGGTGGAACTCAGTGGCATAATCCTGTCCACTTCATCCTGGAGACAAGATCAAACTCATCCCAGATAGGTGGCCAGACTACCCACAACTCGTTCCTCCGACCACTGCAAATTAGAGGACAACCCGTCCCGAATGCGGCGATCTTATCCGTCAGATATTGACCAAACTCCTCAGCCCTGCCCATGGGTCGGCCCTCCTCTAAGCGAAGGAGGGCGGGTAACCCGAAACAGGGCTGGCTGGGCGGATTATCTGGACGCTATGAGAGTGGAGAGATAAGATCTTCTCGCCTCTCCCATAGCTACCAGGTAAGTCTAATATAGGCTCTTAGCTGGGCACGATCGGATTGAGAGCGGGTAGACCTCCACCTGCTCTCTAAACCCCTACGATGGCGTTTCATCTCCGGAGCTCCTCAGTATACCAGGGAGCAAACCGGGATCCACGGCGTGTAAGGGGCGCATGGGGACAACCCTGTCGAGGGCCTCTGATGCAGCCCGTTGCCAGGCCACAGCCAGATCCTCGGGAGTTGTGAGCAAGGGAAGAGGGAAAAAACCCCAGTTCTGCCTGGAACCTTTCAGGGTCCATCAGAGCCTGGGCGGAACCACCTAAGTGGCTCCTCCTCCCAGCAGTGGGGGCGGCCTGTTGGAAGACCAGCCGTAGGAGATAGTGATCAGACCATGGAGCGGGCAAGGTTGTAAAGTAACTTGCCCTCTGTCACTCA